>CM038145.1:529417817-530043151 GCA_021437245.1 Aegilops speltoides | reverse complement strand
AGGCTAGAGATCAAGCTTCATATGGTGGGAGTGGAGCAACTTGATCTCAACACAAGGGTAGGTAGTTCTCTTCTCGTAAATGTAAGGTAGGAGTGGTAGTTCTTTCGATGGCTCTCTCCACGAATGAAGAGGGGTGGAGGGTATTTATAGCCTCCACACAAAATCCAACCGTTACACACATTTGACCAATCTCGGTGGGACCGAAGTTGACAACTCGGTGAGACCGAAAGTTCAAATCATGTGAGCGTTGGGATTTTCGGTGGGACCGAAAATACAATCTCGGTTAGTCCGATTAGTGTAAAGACAAGAGCTTGCCAATCTCGGTGGGACCAACTTTATCATCTCGGTGACACCGATTTGATGTGAAGTATTCTGAAGCTTTATAACTCAAGTTTGGTGAGACCGAGTTCAGAATCGGAAAATCCGAAATTTCTAGGGTTTGGCTTTGTGGCTGATGTGGTTCATCTCGGTGTGACTGAGTTTAGGAAATCGGTGGGACCGAGATTACTTATGAGTGTATATGGCAGTGAAAGTTGCTGATAGTTTAGGAGATGTATCACTAAGCACTTTGAGCAACCAGATCATCATCATAACCTCATCCCCTTTTAATAGTATTGGCTTTCCTATAGACTCAATGTGATCTTGGATCACTAAACCAAAAATGGAGTCTTGAGCTTTTGCCAATGCTTGCCTTAGCATTTTGAGGGGTCCACTTCTTCAGTCCTTGCCATACCCATATCACTGAACTTTCTGAAATGATTCTCAAGAAACTATTAGTTCAATGATATATATGTTGTTATTAATTACCAAAACCACCCGGGGATTAGTTGCACTTTCAATCTCCCCCTTTTTGGTAATTGATGACAACATATAGATCAAAGCTTCGACAAAGGATATAATCAATGAATAATATAAATCGCTTTGAGAAGTACGTGATAATCAAGAGCTCCCCCTAAATTTGTGCATTATTTAAAATTTGCGTTTGAATGCAAATGCACAATCGATTAGGATCATGGGTCACTCTTCCATGTCACATACATCTTGGTGGAGCGCACAAAATGATAAGAATGAATAGCATGCACCCAATCACCAAGACATGAGTAAATGGTCATACAAGATAGGAATAGCATATGATAAGCATTAAGCACACATTAAAGCATAGTACGACCAAGCACTCATTAAGGTAAAGTGAAACGTAGTATGAAACACACAGAATGTCACGAAAACCAAAAGTGTCTCAAAGAAACCGCAAAAGAACGAAAGAGCAAAAGCGACAACACTCTCTCTCTCGAAGTCCTATGATCTATACAATTTCTCCCCCTTTGGCAACAAGTTACCAAAAAGTTCGAAAAGGCATAGAGCTAAGCGTCACTAGGGACTCTGCTGGCGGCTCCTGTCTGGGTTGATGTTGGAGTTGATATGGCAGCATCGGCGAAGACTTCAGCTGATGTCTGTGCTGGAGGAGTGGTCACTTTGGAGCTGGAGCTGGAGCAACCGATGGAACTGTGGGGAGTCTTTGAAGCTGTAGTCCTGGTGTCAGTCACTGGAATAGCAGCTGATCGGGGTCCTGTGGGAACCGGAGCAGTCTGTTGATAAGCATCCTGGACTAAGTCATCCTGCATCTCACGCATGAGCTCTTCCTTCTCCCTCTTTGCTTCCTCAATATCTGCCTCAAGCTTGTTGACAGTTACTTGCACTTCAGTCAGCTTCACATCCAGAGCATGGATCTTGTCTTCAACAATCCTCTCTAGGCTCTCCTGAGACTGTACAATGCTAGCCAGGCGTTGTTCAATCCTTTGGGTAGCTTCAAGGAGCTGCTCTCCAACACTCTTTGGTTTAGCTACTGCTGTTGCTGCTTCCTTGTCAGCTTTGGCTTTCTTGGCAGCTTCAATCTTGGCTTGACCTTCAACAGATGTTGGGTCCTCCTCATCCATCACAACATCATTGTCCTCATGCTCAGGCTGTAGTGGTAAGTGTTCTCTATCCAATAAGAATGTGCCCGTGCCAAACTTGGCATTGATAAGCATCTGAATATGCGGGGCAAATCCACACGACCTTTTCTGGTCAGCTGCAGTCCTCTTGATGGTTTCAAGTATCAAATCCATCACCTTGAAAGGTGCTTTCTCATCAAGTATATGCAGCATGTTGATAGAGTATCCTCTGATCATGCGATGATCTCCAGACTTGGGCATCAAGGTATGCCTCAGAATAGTGTTTGTGGTAGGTAGACCTGCCTGGAGATAGTACACTGAGCCGAGCTTCCATATTCCCAAATCCTTAGCTGGAACCTCTTTGTACATATTCTTCATGGATTCATGATTTTTCTTGGGAATACCATAAACATCAACATCATCCTCTCTTTGCACTGGAGCATTCAGAAGTTCTGCCCATTCATCAACAGTTGAAGAGAATCTTTGGCCTTCAGTCATCCATACAATCCTTCCATCTGGGTAGAAGTGAGCTGTGGCATAGAATTGCATAATCATTTCATCATTCCAACTGGTCAATTTCTGACCTACAAAGTCTGCAACACCACATGCAGTGAAGCTTTCATGCACATGTGGAAAGAAGTCTCTGTGCTCTTCGCTGTCAATGTATTTCCAATCAACATATCTTGTGTCTGCCACTATGGGCTTCTTGTCCATCAGCACTGTCTCATAGAAGTCCTGCTGCTCTCTGGTGTGAAATCTGGGATCAACAGCAGTTCTTCTCCTCACGGCATATGGGTCAGACTGTCTCCATAGCCTGAGACGTCTATCCTTCCTTTCCTTCATGTTCTCAGCTTGTGGATGAGCATCATTGTGAAGTGGCAGTTTTGGACGAAGTTTCAGCAAAACTGGTGCTTCATCATCTGACACAGCTGGTGGCACATCATTTTTATTCTTCTCAGATGCTGGAATGTTCCTGACTGTCTTCTTGGGCTTGGCAGCAGGCTTTGCTGGAGCTGCCTTTGCTGGAGCAGATTGCTTGGGCTTTGAAGTGGCTCCTGCCCTGATGGCATCACCCATGAGCTTAGGCTTCTGAGGAGGCTGGGGTGCTTCCTCATCCTCATCTTCTTCTGCATCATCATGCACTAACCTCTTCCTCTTGGAAGTTTTCTTCACTTTGCTTGTAGTTTCCTCTTCCAAACTCAGCTTCTTAGCAACTGTGGACTGCTTGACTTTTCTGGTGCCCTTCTTGGTTTGCTGACACCTTGTGGCTCTTTGGCAACAACTTTCCTCTTAGGCTTTGAGGTTACTTCTTCCTCAACAACAAAATCTGAGTCTTCCTCATCTGAGTTTCTCTTCTTTCTGGCCCTGGTGGCTGCAGGAGGCAAACCACTTGGTGTACTCCTCTCACCATCATCTGATGAGCTGCTTTGGGATCGGGACAGTGCTGCCTCTGGAATATCGCTATAGGTGACTCTGACCTGTTCTGGCTGTCACTGGCATCTGACATGGCTGACAACCTGTGAATAGATAAGGTGTAGGCAGAGTAGAAGAGTTATCACAAACTGCAGAAGATATTGCAAACAAATGAGTTCAAATTTCAGTTTTAGGTTTTCACAGAAGACATTACGGTCAGATCGAGTTTAAAATTCGGTGAATCCGAAGTGTTCAAACAGAAGCTTTCACACAACTTTCGGTTGGACCGAAGTGGGTTTCGGTCCTGCCGAAAACACTAGGGTTTCACAGAATTCTCATTTCTGTCACACCGATTTGCACAACTCGGTTGGACCGAAGGGTGCAGTGCAATGGCCATAGGCCAAATCAGTCTTACCGAAAATCTAAAATCGGTCTCACCGAGATGTGTTCGGCGGAAACCTAACCCTAAAACTTTTACTCGAATCTCGTTCAAAAGAACTAATCTGGTGTTCAGGAAGATTTCAATCGTGGCAAGATTATAGGCAAACCAAACGTGCATTGAATCGGAGATGGGAGCACGAGTGGGATCGAAACTCACCCTAACTTGGTGGAGTTTCTCTACAGCGGCAACGGCGCGGAGAAGATGTCCGTTGACGGCGACGGAGACCTGAGGCGAGGGCGCACAGGCGACAACAGAGACGATCCAGAGACCAAGGTGACGGCAGCAAGGGGTGTGGGGCGAAGCGTTTGAAGTAGAAATCAACGCGCGCGGCCCTCGGAGTATATATACCCCTTTGCTGTCGGTGGGACCGAGTTGTAAAACTCGGTGGCACCGAGATGGACAACTGCAGAGCAGTTATACACTTCGGTCACGCCGAAAATCACAACTTGGTTTCACCGAGGTGAAAACCTAGATCAGCCTAAATGCTTTCGGTTTGACCGAGTTTGAGTGTGTTGGTCTGACCGAAATCACTTAGAAGGTTTTGGATGTTAGCCCTTGACGGATCGGTGGCTCCGAGTGCTCCTCACTCGGAGGGTCCGAAAATGACTTGTTCAAAGTTTGTGATGTAAGCATGAATAGAATTTGAGACAAGAAAGCATAGATAGCTAGGGGAGGTACTTAGGCATTCTTGTTCATCCATTTGGTCAGAAAAATCAAAAAAAGACCAAAGCAACAAATGGATGTCCTCGAATGGATAAACTCATGCATCCAACATGCTCACACAATAAGATAGCAAATGAAATATGTGTCAAACATGCACAATCAAAACTCTAGCTACTATCACACAATTTGTCGATGACTAGGTCATCTTTATATGAGTATATTGACTTAGGAGCCAAATGAGAACATTTGATCATAGGTCATACTCATCGTTTAAGCACAAGTGGGGTTACCACTTTTACATAAAGCATTGATGTGTTCACATCATTTGAAGATGCTTTAGCTCATTTCTTTAGAGCAAAGCTCCCCCTAGATGTGAGAACCCCTTTTAAAGGGTCAAACTAACCTTGGGTTGTCGAGAAGACTTCATGTAGATGTTGAAGATGTGGATGCTCAATGTTGATGAAGATCATCAAGAGTTGGGAGCAATCCTTTGGATTCGGGCACTTTCAATACCTACATGGGTTAGTCCCCAAGGAACAAACAAGGATATCCATGGACATAGATTGAAGTACACAATAGATGATGTCCATGAAAGCAATGATTACCTTGTCCCTTGACTTACCAACAAGAGGGTTTGTGACTCCATGAACTAGTGCAAGATGTGGAAGTTGATTGCACAAGTTTTTGCCAAAATGAATGTGAGTGAAGTATGTTGGCGGAGTCACCCTCAAGAACTCTCTAGTTCTTCTTCTTCGGGATCCACATCATCTTGATGGGAATCCTTGGGGTTGTAGTTGAGCTTGACGAAGTAGAACTTGACGTTTCCTTGGGAACCCACTTGACCATGGCTTTAGGTGCTTCAATAAATGCATCAATCTCCTCTTGAAGCTTGTCCTTGCCCTTTAGCTTGTGGTCTTGTGGTGGAAGGTCATCTTGAGCTTGTTCCACATTGGAAGAAGTAGGATTGTACTTCTCCTTTTGAGGAATAAACTGTGGAGTAGGATATTGACCTTCTTCCCATTCAACACCTTCGGCGTTGAACTTTCGCTCAAAACCAATTCCTTGATTCTTCCGGTGCCTTCCTTGCTTGTAACAATTTCCTCAAAGTTCTTGCTTCCGCAAGGCTCTTGTAGACACCTTTCTCTATAATCCCTTTCAATAAACTATTTTCTTGCTCAAGTGTAACTTGGCTTGAAACATTGTTAGTGGAATCAAGAGAACTACTAGAAGCAACAATATTGGATTTAGCATGGTTATTGTTACTACTAGATGAAGAATTTTTCTTATGCTTGTCATGCTTAGTTTTAATGGGAGGCAAGAAATTAGACAAGAGAAGTCGTTTGGCAAGATATGAAGAACTCTTCTTTCAAGATCGTCATTGATTGCTTTTAGGAACTCATGTTCTTGCTCTAGAGTGAGCTTCTCAAGCGTAGCTTCTCATGAGATCTTAGGAGCTCTCTATGATCTTCTTGAGTTGTTTCATGAGCTAACTTAAGAGTGTTTAGTTCTTTAGTTAGGCGCTCAATCTCCTTCATAGCATTGTCATTCGACTCTTCTCGACTATAAAGACTACTAGCATGTTCATCATTACTAGGCTCACTAGATTTATCATGTAAGAGCTCATCTTCACCAAGCAAGTCATCCTCATCACTATCAAAGTCAATGAATTCAGGGTGTGATACCTTGGGGCCTTTAGCCATGAAGCATCTTCCAATTCCCTCATTTGGTGAATCAAATAAGTCATAGGAGTTGGAGTTGGAGGATCTGAGAGCAAGACCGCAACACCTTCATCTTGATCTGTAGTCGGAGTTGGAGTGATAGCTTCTTTCGGATTGATTGTCGGAGTCGGGCGGAGACCCATTCACCTACATGAGCTTGATGTTTTCTTCTTGTGTAGCTCCTTGATGACTTGTCTTTCCTCTCCGAATCCTTGCTTCTCCGAGAGGGTCTTCGTTCATAACGATCATCTCTACTCCTTCTCTCTTTCCGAGGTGACTCATCTCTTGAGCTTCTTATTCTTGGAGATTCTTCTCTTCTCTTGTGGGGAGCCGAACACTCATTTGAGTAGTGTCCGGGTCTTCCACAATTGTAGCAGTTTCGATCACGACTAGAAGATCTCTTTTCATCATATGATCTAGACTTTGAGCTTCTCTCTTTGCTTCTACTCTTGTAGAATTTGTTGAAGTTCTTCACCATTAGGCTTATCTCTTCATTGGAAACTAGCTTGTCACTTGAGGTTGTGGGAGCATCACTTGTAGCTTTGTAAGCACCACTTGACTTGTTGTGAAGCTCTTCCTTATCCTTAAGTGTCATCTCATGAGCAACAATTCTTCCAATGACTTCGGTTGGCTTGAGATTCTTGTAGTTTGGCATCATTTGGATCAAAGTGCACACGGTGTCATACTTTCCATCCAAAGCTCTGAGAATCTTCTTGATGATGAATCGGTCGGTCATTTCTTCGCTTCCTAAGACGGCAATCTCATTTGTGATGAGAGCAAGCCTAGAGTACATTTCAGCGACTCCTTCACCTTCCTTCATCTTGAACTTGTCAAGTTGACCTTGAAGAACATCTAGCTTTTTGGAAGAATATCATCCTGGAGACTTGGAGTTCACGTCAGAAGATACTCGAGGAGCCCAGGAGATAGCGGGCGCCCCCCTACTAGGCGCGCCCCCTGTCTCGTGGGCCCCTCGAACACCTCCCGACCGACTTCTTTCACCTATATATTCCCACGTACCCTAAAAACATCCACTGAGAAGATAGATCAGGAGTTCCGCCGCCGCAAGCCTCTGTAGCCACCAAAAACCTCTCGGGAGCCTGTTCCGGCACCCTGCCGAAGGGCGAACCCATCACCGGTGGCCATCTTCATCATCCCGGCGCTCTCCAGACGAGGAGGGAGTAGTTCACCCTGGGGCTGAGGGTATGTACCAGTAGCTATGTGTTTGATCTCTCTCTCTCGTGTTCCCTCTATGGCACGATCTTGATGTATCCCGAGATTTGCTATTGTAGTTGGATCTTATGATGTTTCTCCCCCTCTACTCCTTGTGATGAATTGAGTTTCCCCTTTGAGGTTATCTTATCGGATTGAGTCTTTTATGAGAACACTTGATGTATGTCTTGCCGTGTTTATCTGTGGTGACAATGGGATATCATGTGCCTCTTGATGTATGTTTTGGTGACCAACTTGCGGGTTCCGCCCATGAACCTATGCATAGGGGTTGGCACACATTCTTGACTCTCCGATAGAAACTTTGGGGCACTCTTTGCAGTACTTTTATGTTGGTTGGATGAATCTGAGATTGTGTGATGCATATCGTATAATCATGCCCACAGATACTTGAGGTGATAATGGAGTATCTAGGTGACATTAGGGTTTTGATTGATTTGTGTCTTAGGGTGTTATTCTAGTACGAACTCTTTTATAGATCGATCCGAAAGAATAGCTTTGAGGTTGTTTCGTACCCTACCATAATCTCTACATTTGTTCTCCGCTATTAGTGGCTTTGGAGTGACTCTTTGTTGCATGTTGAGGGATTGTTATATGATCTATCTATGTTATTATTGTTGAGAGAACATGCACTCGTGGAAGTATGAACCCTAGGCCTTGTTTCCTATCATTGGAATACCGTTTACGCTCACGGTTATCACTTGTTACCTTGCTGTTTTTATTATTTCAGATTACAAATACCTTTATCTACCATCCATATTGCACTTGTATCACCATCTCTTCGCCGAACTAGTGCACCTATACAATTTACCATTGTATTGGGTGTGTTGGGGACACAAGAGACTCTTTGTTATTTGGTTGCAGGGTTGCTTGAGAGAGACCATCTTCATCCTACTCCTCCCACGGATTGATAAACCTTAGGTCATCCACTTGAGGGAAATTTGCTACTGTCCTACAAACCTGTGCACTCGCAGGCCCAACAACGTCTACAAAAAGAAGGTTGGGTAGTAGACATCACCCTCTAAGGACTAAACCCTGCGGTTTATATAGACACCGGAGGGGGCTAGGGTTTACATGGAGTCGGTTACAAAGAAGGAAATATAATATCCAGATCGCCAAGCTTGTCTTCCACGCAAAGGAGAGTCCCATTCGGACACGGGACGACGTCTTGAGTCTTGTATCTTCACGGTCCAACAGTCCGGCCAAAGTATATAGTCCAGCTGTCTGGAAACCCCCTAATCCAGGACTCCCTCACCCGCCCCTGTGCCCGCCCCACCACCGTTCCAGGCAAGGCGCGCCCTCCCAGGCCCTCCCGGCCACCATGGCGTGCCCCGGCCCTCCCGCCACGCAGCCCGCCCTGCGCCCGCCCCTCCATCGAGCCAGGCGCAGCACCGACCCTCCAGCAGGCCCTACCCCGCCACCGAGCGAGCCCTCAGACTGTCCACGACCGGCCAGCGCCGACCTTCCTCCTACTGGCCTTTCTCAACCACCACGGAGCTGTGAAGTTACATGTAAATATAAGGGCACTTTACACTATAATTAGTGGGTTAGTTCACTGTAAACCCTGGATCATCAACATTCTTGTAGTGTAGATGTTCATTTTTAGAGTGTAATTTACACTGTATATTCCAGGCGATTTCCACTGTATTTTTTGTGCGATTCTGATGTAATTCATAGGTATTTTATAGTGTAAGCTGACAAGTTTTGGCAAGTTTAAATCTCTGGTACTTTTTAGTGTCAATTCTTGTGTTAATGTGGACTATAATTTCTAGGGATTTACTTTGCAAGTCTTGGACTGTTCTTGATGTAATTGTTAGGCAGTTGCAGTGTAAGTTGGCAAGTTCTGCTAGTGTAAATCTTGTACTGTAATTTGTAGGTGTTCTTGGACTCTTTTGCACTATAATTCTTGATAATTTTCAGTGTTATTTACTTTGTCAACACAGTGTGTAGGCTCTGATTTTTTTTCTTTCTACTCTTTGCAGCCTTGTTTTTGTATTATACATCAGAAACGAGTTCCTGTCATTTTTCTGAATGTTTCTATGCTATTAGGTGCACACACTCTTTTGTATTTTTCTGCATGCTTTCACTAATATTGAGTCTGCAGTGTAATTTTCAGCTACCTCGGGATTATAGTGTAGGTTCTATGATTTTTTGCCACTGTATTTCTTCATTCTAGACTTCAAAGTTTCTGTAATTTCCAGAGTATCATGTTTGTTTCTAATTTAATATACTAATATTTCCCCAGATTTTATTACTATATAGTAAGTAGAAGTGTTTCTGACCCGGTGATCTTCCTGGGATTTCCCCCAATGTTTGGCTGTTTGGTGGGTCGCAAGCTGATGGGCAGTTGTTCGCCATTGTCTAGGGTATTTGTGGTTCAGGTTTAGTTGAAACTGGGTGACAGTCTAGCCCGACCCATTTTTTAGAAATAGAAAGCATACAGTCGCCGGGGTGGGTTTTTTTTGACATACAAGTGTCCTCTGTTTATTTGTCAGGAAATGTGAATGTTACCGAATTGAAAATCAATCAAGTGCTAAATAGACACTCCCTAATTTTAAGACGATTTTTAACCTAGCTTTTTCTATTTAGTGTTGGTTTGGCTTGCCTTAGCTTTTATATTTGAACAATCAGATTCACAAATAGATACCAACCTAGACACGAGCTGGATAAACCCTATCTGATTTTGTTTTCTCCACTTGAGTTTTGCAGGGGAGGTTGCAATGCCCGGAGGAAAGGCAGAGGAGGGTGATGCTGATGATGCAACAACAACACTAAGGGAGGCAAAGGAGAAGATTGGGCTTGATCCAGCCTTGGTCATTATCGTTTCCTCGCTTGAGCACTTCTTGCCCAAGGTAAGATGTCTATGAGTTCTCGCTTATACCCCTACTGAAAAAATCACATTGTACATCGGACAGACTATTTAAGTGCATTGAAAGGCATGATAGTTTTTTTTCTTCTTAGACTTCGAAAAAACACATGCATGCAGCCAAGATTTAGGATAAGCTTATAGATGTTTTGAGGATCATGTAGCAGGATTTTCTTTACAGTCCACTTTTGCCGGATAGAATTTATCTTTATCCCTTTGACACCATGACACCCAGACACGACACCCCCGACCCCCGACACCTCTTTGGCTTCCTATTGACTGAAAAGGTGCTTTTTGGCCTTCCAGAGTCCGACAGGGTCATATATTTATGAATTATGAGTTAGGTCATATATTTTATGATTTTGTTATGAAAAACATCATATATATTTGTGTTGATCGGGTGGATTTAAATGTGCAGTTGTTTCATCGCTGCGAGGGTCTGGTGTTCGACGACCTCCCCGTGCATTCAACGAGCTCCGCCCCGGCGTTCGTGGGTGAGCAGAAATGACATCTCCTCCTCCCCCAATCATTTGCTATGTTCTGGTCTTCGTGCCGATGAAACATGCTAGCTGTAGGTAGATTGAATCATCAGTATGCGTGACCACTATGCGTCTCCTGCTCGAAAGGGTTACATCTATAAATATGCATGCATTTGCATATTTATAACCGTGATTCTTTTGAATTGTCCAACATTATCCATGGACAGCCCGAGTATGTGTAGATTGGGTTCGTTTTCCCATATGCTCTGCTCCGGATCCGATGCAGAATTTTGTTAGTGCCTTCCTGTTATTCTCCGGGTACACATCCTCTCTGCTTATTGCCGAGACGTGTATCAGGAGAACAGTGGGGAGGTACTGCTGAAATTTTGCGTTGGATCCAAAGTAGAGCATGGGAAAACAAACCCAATCTACACATACTCGGATGGGATTAGGACCTATATTTACCTATTAGCGTCTAGGTTGCACAGACATAATAAAACTGACAACTCTATTAACTGATGAATATGGTTTGCTGAATTATGTATATATTTCTTGTGTGTATAGTAGCTAGGCAAGATGAGTGTTCATGCGTGGATGTACATCGGTCACACTAGTCAGAAAGACATGGCCCATGAATGAATAACAAAAATGAAGGGGTTTGTGAGAGTCGCATTTGCAAATGGATAGAAAAAAACCTGGTGCCCTGTGTCGAGTGCGACAACTATCATAAGAGGTCAGAGTTTGAAATGATCAAACACATGCAGAAGTGGGGTTTTACGCCTAATTATACGGTCTGGACATTTCATGGTGAGTCTGCCCAACGTGCCAGAGCTGAGGAGGGCCGTCGTCGCACCGACGAGCATGGTACCAGACATGGTGGAAGACTTTGATGATGCTCGAGATTCGGATGATGAGATGGAGGAATCTGCACAGGCCTTCAATGATATGTTGGAGTCTTCAAAACGTCCTCTCCATGAGCACACTGAGCTTTGTCAGCAGGATGCCATCGCACAAGTAATGGCCCTAAAGGCTTAATTCAACTTGGGCAGAGAATGCTATGATGCGATGATGACACTATTTGGACGCTTTCTAGCCAAAGGCCATGTAATGCCTGCAAACCTGTACCAGTCGGATAAAATCCTCCGTGTACTTAAGATGCCCTATGAGAAGATAGATGCCTGTGAGAAAGGATGTGCCTTATTTAGGCTTGAGTATGCGGACTTGAAGTATTGTCCCGTTTGCCAGTCTTCCAGGTATGTTGTGGTAGACAATGATATGGGTGAGAAGAGTCAGACAAAAATCCCAGTTAATGTTCTTCGGTATATGCCAATCATACCAAGACTTCAACGTCTTTTCATGGTCGAAGAGACGGCCAGACAGATGACATGGCACAAATTGGGCAAAAGAACCGAACTAGATGCAGATGGGGAGCCGATGTTGGTACACACATCAGATGGTTTTGCGTGGAAGCACTTTGATGCAATACATAATGCTAAAGCGGTAGATCGAAGGCATCCTCGAATCGCCATAAGCACGGAAGGGTTCAACGTGTTTGGTATGATGACTTGGCCTGTATTTGTCATTCCACTCAATCTCCCTCCCAGATAGATTATGCAAAGAAAGAACATTTTCCTGACGTTGATTCCGGGGCTCAACTATCCGGGGAAGAGTATGAATGTGTACATGTAGCCGCTTAAGGATGAATTGCAAGAAGCTTGGGATAATGGGATCAAGACATATGACGCTGCTACAAATAGAACTTCCTAATGCGTGTGTGGTACATGTACTCAATGCATGACTTGCCGGCATATGCGCTATTCGTTGGCTGGTGTGTGCATGGTAGGTTCCCGTGCCCCACATGCAAGGCAGCTCGTGAGTTTCGTCGGCTGCAGGCGGGTGGCAAGTTTTCTTGCTTCGACATGCATAGACAGTTCCTGGATCCTCGCCATAAGTTCAGAAAAGACAAGAAGAACTTCATCAATGGTAGAGTTGTCAAAAACTCTACACCACCTGCGGTGACAGGCCAGCAGACCCTGGATCAGTTAAACGCTCTCGAGCCGGATCCATAGCGTCCAGGGTATTTCAAGGGGTATAATTTGGAACACGCTTGGACTCACAAGACATGCTTGTGGGATCTGCCTTACTTCAAAGACCTCCTTTGCCCACACAACATCGACATGATGCACACTGAAAAGAATGTCAGTGAGGCCCTCTTTGGTACATTATTCGACATAGAGGGGAAAACAAAGGATAATCCTAAGGCTAGAGTCGATCAGGAGGCTCTATGTGATAGACCGCTACAAAACATGCGACAACCGAAAGGAAAGAAGAATTGGGCGAAGCCAAAGGCATGGTTCAATCTTGGAAGGCGGATATGAGGGAAATTATCCTATGGGTGAAAAAGGAGTTGATGTTCCGGATGGGTATGCAGCGAATCTAAAGAGGGAGCGAGCCTTGAAAAATTGAAAATATTTGGTCTCAAGAGTCATGATTGGCACATATGGCTTGAGCGGTAATGCGGTGATAAATTCCTTTGAACTGCTCTTATTCACGGATATTTGATACAGTCGATATGTCGCCAAATTCTCGTATGGTGCGGTGATCCAAAAGGATTCCTTCGAAGAGTATGAGCTTCTGGCAATGCATGGACGCGGCTATCCCGGTTTCATCTCTTGGTTCAAACAAACGGTAATTTCCATTAGACCATTTCATTTCTTCGTTTATTTTCCGGCTAATGCAACAATCATTTTGTATTAAACTTGTAGGCTAGTTCAGAGTCTATGGATGCCGAATTGAGAGAAGTCACTAATGGTTTTGAATATAAGGTCTGTTCATTTGACAAATACGACATCAACGGGTATCGCTTTCGTACCTATGGTAAAGAGCTATCTATGGCCGACCGAAAGTCTACAAATTGTTGTGTCTCTGCTATCGGCGAAGGAGATACCGAGTATTATGGAAGAGTTGAAGCAATTTATGAACTTTTATTCTATGGTGCAAACCCACCAAACATCGTAGTTTTCAAATGTTATTGGTTCCAGCTGAAGGAGACTAGATGGACTCATGAACATCTAGGGCTATTCGAAATCAAATAAAGCACCCATTTGGATGTTCCCGATGTCTATATTATGGCTCAATGGGCAACCCAAGTTTTCTATCTACCGCGGGCTTGCCAAAGTGATCCAAATCTCAATGGTTGGGATGTCGTTTATCAAGTGACACCACATGTTAGACCACCTCCCCCCAATGAAGAGGATTATGAACCTCACATTAACCCAGACACATATGAAGGAGAGTTCTTCCAAGAAACACGTCTTTCCAAAAAAATGTTTCAAGAACCGCTCACTTCACCCTAGAACATTGAAGTAGACAACGACAGTGAATCCGAGCATGAGCTGGAACAAGAAGAGGTTACTGCTGTGGATGACCTGTCAATGCTTAACCGATTACGTAAAGGAGGCCTTCCACATGTTGATGCATTTATTGATGATGATGATGAGCACGTCATTACTGATAGTGATGATAATGATGCATTTATTGACCCCGAAGAATATATAGACGATGAAGATTAATATTATAGTTCATGTTAGGTATTCCATTTTTTTATGTTCATGATGATGGTACACTTAAATTATAAACATATTATTATTCATGTCAGGTATTCTTTTTTTTATGTTGTACTAATTTCGTTTACTCTTTGTCATTGCAGGTGTTGACAGATGGTGGGCGCGGGTCGAGAGCGCTCCGAGGATCCTTCCTCGGCGCGTGGTGGGAGGGGTAGTTCCATTCCACCCCAGACCCTCCGGAGAGCGCTAGATCTCAGTATGCTGACACCACCGATGGTCGCTTCTTCTTCGGCCGAGAGAGGTCGGGGGGAGGAGAAGAAGGAGAAGGCTAGTAGAGGTGGACGTGGCGGCAAGAGAGGTAGGAAGGCTGCTGCTACGCCTTCCTCGCCGCCACCCCCAGCTGATTCACCTGACAAACAGGACTCCTCCATATGAGATGGAGCCGCCTGAGGTGGACCCGTCTTGGACCCCGGTCCACGAGCCTCGGGCCGACGAGCCTTCGCCCCACGAGACTCTGGTCCCAGAGGCTCCATCCCACGATACTCTGGATCAGGCTATGTCACACCCGAACCGATTGGGGGACTGGCCGGAGTCGAGTGGCCATGCTGATGGTGGCGAGGGTGGCTATAGTTTTGATAGGTATAGTGAGAGCGAGCGGGTTGAGGGGGACAATGTCTACCAGCGTGGTTGTACAAAGCTCCCGCCCACCCTGGCGACCCCTGACCAGAGGTGGTTGATTACGCCTAATGGTGAGAAGTAAGTGCATTTCCTCTTTTTTAACCTTTTTCCTTCACGTTTCTTCGAATATCTAATGCGTTAGCCTTGTCATACTGCAGTTCTTGGAAATACGGTCGTGGTGTCCGCAGGCCCAACACATTCCTTGGTGTGATTTGTTGCCAGAGCTTCCCGGGGTGGGTCACGTTGCCCGGTGAGGGCTTTCAGATCTAGGAATGACCTGGGAGCACTACTTGGCTGCCCCGGCCCCACCGGGGGAGAGGATCACTGGTGTTGAGTGCCACACGGTGGCCGACGCCGTGATCCAGACATTTTGGGTAAATTTTCCTCTCTCGTCTATATTGTGTTTTCTTGTTTGATTGGCAACCCTAGTGATTGTACTAATCCGTGTTTTCTTGTTTGATTGCAGACCTTCTACAGGTGTCTTGAGGGATAGGAGGATGCCACGGCTCGGGTTATCGACGCCGAGTGCAGGCGCCTACTTCAAAACTGGCGGAACGGGGCTCGAACGCAGGCTATTCGAGACTACTTCCCCTCGAATGGTATTAGGATCTCCAAGTCGAAGTGCCGCACAAAGTATCCGAGTAAGGAGAAGTACATGAAGGTAATTACCTATTCTAAAGGCCTTATATTTAGTTTCCTTGATTTGATTCATAGGCGTAGTGCTCAAATTTCTCTTACTTAACCTAGGTGCCCCCGAGATCGTGTGCGGATAGGCTGGATTGTTGGGAGGCATTGGAGGATGAGTGGTGCTCTTCCCAATGGATATCCACCCACAACAATGCAAAGGATTGGCGTGGCAAAATGAGCGGTGTGCCACACCATCAAGGCAGCGTCAACCTATATCAGTATGGGGATAACTGGGTATGTGGTTTGCTTCATGATTCATGCAAATTCATTCTTAATGCTAGCTTGAGCCCTTAACTAATACTTTGTTCCTCTCTTTAGACGAGACACAACAAGACGGATGTGCCAGAGATGTTCGGCCTCTATGCCATGGCCCATAGTGCCCCGTATAAGAAGGCCAAGGCATTCTCTGAGTCTGACTCGATGATCCAAGGAACTTCACCAATCGGGCCTCCCACAACAAGCTCGTGAGGTACAGAGATGAGGGGAAGGCGAGGAAAGGGCCGGACTTTAACCCGAGCCAGCCTATTTATTGATCCAGAGCTGGTGATGATATCTGGTGGCGGGAGGCACCATGGCTTGTTAGCCATTGGGGATGGACTGATACGTTGTACTAGCACTCTCCCGCAGATCAAGAGGCGCCAGATGAGCTCCGATCATGAGATAAGGCCTCGTCCACGGCCAATGGATCTCGAAATCAAGGTTAGTTATACAGAATTAGACCTTTCCTCCATTACATTATGTGTGCGGCCGTCGATGATTACAATGCTAAAGAGGAGTGGTATTGCAGGCTGCTATTGAGGAAGAGAGAGCGAAGATCTAGGAGCTTCTGGCGGAGGAAAGGAGGCATGCGGTGGAGAGGGTGAGGGAGATTGAGGAGAGGACGGCTAGGCTTTTGGAGGAGGAGAGGAACCGGAACAACTTGGCTAATCGGGCCATAAGCGAGCTCTTCGCGGTAAGTTTCTTTTGCATATTAGCTAAATCATGCATGTAATGTTCCTTTCATTAGTAACTAATATGACTGACTCGTCAAAACGAAATGTGCAGTCCATGTGCAAGAAGAACAGTCAGAGCCCTCCACCGATGCCAGTCATTGCTCTGGCGGGCACGGTGAGTTTCATTTGAATGAACATTACTTATTAGTCTTCACATTTGAATTGCTTCATGCTAAGGAGACATTGCCAATGATCTTTAATTTGGTGCAGCATAATTCCCGACAAGCATCGACGCCTGCCACTGGCGCAAGCAAGAACCCCGATCCTCCTGCGTCTGCCACTATCGCGAGCAAGAATCCCGATCATTCACCTACTGGTCGACGGTAAGTTTTCCCTAGTGCTTTGCTTAACAAATGCATAATGAGCTTAAGAAATGACCTATTTAGCTCCAAAATGACCAATACATGGCACTTTTTCATCCAAAATGATACAATAACCTTAATTAGCTCCAAAATGACATATTTAACCTAGGATAGCTCTAAAATGACCTATACTTAGCACTTTTTCCTCCAAAATGACATAATAACCTTAATTAGCTTCAAAATGACCTATTTAACCCAGGATAGCTCTAAAATGATCTATACTTAGCATTTTTTTCCTCCAAAATGACTTAATATGCTTAGCTAGCTCAAAAATTACATAATAAGCTTAATTAGTTCCAAAATGACCTATTTAACCTAGGATAGCTCTAAAATGACCTATACTTAGAATTTTTCCTCCAAGCTGACTTAATATGCTTAGCTAGCTCAAAAATGACCTATTTAACCTAGGATAGCTCTAAAATGACCTATACTTAGCATTTTTTCCTCCAAAATGACTTAATATGCTTAGCTAGCTCTAAAATGACATAATATGCTTATGAAATGACATATTTTAGCTCCGAAATGACTTCATATGCTTAGCTACCTCCAAAATGACACAATAAACTTATGATCTCCAAAATGACCTTACTTAGCATTTTTTACATCAAAATGACTTAGTATGCTTAGCTAGCTCAAAAATGACATAATAACCATACTTAGCTCCAAAATGGCCTATTTTACAGATATAAGTTGCATCATAATAATCTTCACATTTTAGTTGCATCGTAATAGTCTTCACATTTTAGTTGCATCATAATAATCTTCTTCTTATAACTTTCTTCTTTCCCATTTTGTAGATTTGCTTCAGATCACGGAAGCTTGGGTTGATGGAGTGCTTGTCTTTAGTTTTCGTTTTGACTTTGTGAAACTTGCTACTTATGATGAAACTGTGTAATATTGATGAAACTATGTATATGTATGGATGAAACTTGCTACTATTGGTAACATGTGTTGGATATATATGTGTTCATGATTATTGGTAATATGTGTTTGATTTTCTATGAAAATGAATGGATATAAGAAAACCCAAAAGTAAATGGGGCAATATAGGCACTTTGCCATCTGTTGGCCGAATTCAAAGAGCGTTGCCATCAGTTGCCAGATGGCAAAGAGGCCAACCTGGGAAGCGCTCGTCGGCCTATTTGGTCTTTTGCCGTCGCAACAGATGGCAAAGACTGCATTCTTTGCCATCGGCTGGCGGATGGCAAGAGACTGCAGCCTTTGCCATCAGCTGGCGGATGGCAAAGAGCCTACAGCCTTTGCCATCAGCTCGTGGATGGCAAAGAGCCTGTAGCCTTTGCCGTCTGCTGGCAGATGGCAAAGAGCCTACAGGCAAAGCACACCGTTAGCCTCCTAATGTGGCTAACCCCGTTCCTCTGTCGTCAAGAGGCTTTGCCATCCGCCAGCTAATGGCAAAGGCTATAGGCTCTTTGCCATCTGCCAGCAGACGGCAAAGAAGCCTTTACCGTAGTTTATTCAGCCGACCCTTTTCCATCTGCTGGCTAATGGCAAAGCCCTTTGCGATCCGCCGGCCGTGCCTTTGACATCTGCCATGGCAAATGGCAAAGTGCCCCATCAACGCACCCCCTTGGTCTTGTGGTTCCTTCATACCTGTCAGGGATTCCTTGAGGAATGCGACCACATCCCGCACTTCACCTCCACCGCAAAGTTTGGCGCGCACATTCCTGATGATGACTGGGGTTTTTTGAGTACGCTGCGTGGGATTTCCGCCATGGTCGCATTCTCCTTGTTGATAATGAGACTTCTGCCATGGCGGAAGCGCTCGTCGTTTGGGACACCATGATGGGCCGCTAGAGGAAGCTGCCCGGGCCCGACCTGTTGGACCACAGCTATGGGGTCATAGTGCTTTGCGCTCTGAGCAGTTGTGACCACGGTGCATGTCACGCCGGCCCCTTCCAGGTGGTCTTTGTCTCCGTGGACACCAGGGAAGATGATGGTGATGGTTGAGTTGCACAGGCATGCATTTGCTTGCCTGAGGTGGGTGGCTGGACCAAGACGTTCCGTCAATCTGATTTGTGGGGCGAGCCATGCTCTGGTCTTGACTTTGTAGCCGATGCGTTATTCGCGCCAATGCCCCGGCCCTTGTTGAAGAATCACTTCACTTCATGGTTGAGTATGACCATGATGATGGCCGCGTAGAAATTCTCAAGTACAACTTGAGATCTAATTTCTTATCATTGGTTGTGTTGGGGAACGTAGTAATTTCAAAAAATTCCTATGCACACGCAAGATCATGGTGATGCATAGCAACAAGAGGGGAGAGTGTTGTCCACGTACCCTTGTAGACCGAAAGCGGAAGTGTTAGAACAACGCGGTTGATGTAGTCGTACGTCTTCACGGCCTGACCGATCAAGCACCGAAACTACGGCACCTCCGAGTTCTAGCACACGTTCAGCTCGATGACGTCCCTCGAACTCCGATCCAGCCGAGTGTCGAGAAAGAGTTCCGTCAGCACGAAGGCGTGGTGACGATCTTGATATTCTACCGTCGCAGGGCTTCGCCTAAGTACCGTACAATATTATCGAGGACGACTATGGTGGAGGGGGGCACCGCACACGGCTAAGAGATCAATTGTTGTTGTGTCTAGAGGTGCCCCCTTTGCCCCCGTATATAAATGACTGGAGGAGGGGGTGAGGGCCGGCCCCTATGGTGCGCCCTGGAGGAGTCCTACTCCCACCGGGAGTAGGATTCCTCCCCTTCCATGTAGTAGGAGTAGGAGACAAGGAAGGGGGAGAGGGAAGAGAAGGAAGGAGGGGGCGCCGCCCCTCCCCCTAGTCCAATTCGGACTAGTCATTGGAGGGGCGCGCGGCCTGCCTCTCTCTCTCTCTCTCTCCCCTAAAGCCCAATAAGGCCCATATACTTCTTCCCCCGTATTCCCGTAACTCCACGGTACTCCGAAAAATACCCGAACCACTCGGAACCTTTCCGATGTCCGAATATATTCGTCCAATATATTGATCTTACATCTCGATCATTTCGAGACTCCTCGTCATGTCCCCGATCTCATCCGGGACTCCGAACTCCTTCAGTACATCAAAACACATAAACTCATAATATAACCGCCATCGAACTTTAAGCGTGCGGACCCTACATATTCTACGAAGATCTTTATCGGTCAAACCGCATAACATCATACATTGTTCCCTTTGTCATCGGTATGTTACTTGCCCGAGATTCGATCGTCGGTATCTCAATACTGTCACATCCCTACTTCTGACAATGCCTAGTGCATGCATTAGAGTGTTGCATCATGTTTAAATTTCATTTAAACCTGAAATGGGATTGTTCAAACCCTAGCATCAAGGAGGAATTCAAATAGGTTCAAGCAAAATATTTTTCATTGATTTCAAAATGCCCTTTAAAAATGTTCATCATTTCTGGATCAAGGTGGAAGCATCTACCAAAAATGGTTCACATTTTTGCAGGACATATTTGGACTTTGAATTAATTCAAACATATTTGAATTGGGGCTATTTAAATGCTATATATATTTTAGATGCTCCAAAAATGTTGGAAATTGTTGAGGGTCACTGGAATAATTCAGAAAGCACCCATAATTAGTTCGAGGATTTTATGAAATGGTTTAGCTTTATTACTAAACCAAAACAAAATAACAGAAATAGAAAACTAAAATAAAAGAGAGAGAGAGACGCACCTGGGCCTCTTACCTGGCACCCACCAAAGCCCACCTGGCTGGCCCAGCTGGCAAGCCCAGCCCACTAGCCTCCCCCCTGTCGTCTTCCTCATGATGAGGACGCCAGGCGTGGGTCCCGTCTTGTGACCACGCGCCCGCCACCTCCCCGCTTGCCGCTCCACCTCGACGCCTGGACGCCTCTGGGAGACGCCGCGCACCCCCTGGACCGCTCTCACTCTCTCCCGAACGCCCTCCCCCTCCTCTGCTCTCTCCCTGCATGCGGCCTAGCGCTGCCGTCGCCACCGACCACCGTTGCCGTAGCTACCGCCGATCCCTCGCCCCTCCGTCGTGCCCAGAAGCTCCACCACGTCGCCGGCTACCCCTCCGACAATCCACGCGCCTCGGGTGGCCCTGGAGCGCCTCCATCAATGTCGTCTTCATCCCCGGCCACCGGAGATCCTCATCGCCGCCCCGCCGTCTCCAGTGCATCCCCGAGCTTTCCGTCAAGGCTGCTGAGTCCGCTGTGAGCTTCTGCTCCGTTCCCCTCTCTCCGTTCCTCCGTTCTCGCGCCGTAGCTCCCGCTCCCACCCCAGCCGAAGCAGCTCCGCCGCCGGCCATGTCGCCGCCGCGGTCGCAACACCCGCACGTTGCACCAGAGCATGTAGGCGTGCTCAGCGCTTCCTCAGGAAGCCGCAGAACCCACTAGTTCAGCTCAAAACGCGCCGTAGTGCCTAAACCGTCGGTGCCCGAACTCCGGCGGCCGCAAAAGAGCTCGCCACCGTTAACTCCGGCCACCCCAGCACCAAACACCGCCACCATTGGATGCGCCACATCGCCAGCTATTCGTAGCACCCACCCGCGCATCAAGCCGTGGCGGAGCAGCGTTCGACGCTCTCCGTCGTCTCGGCCTCGCCGGCGACTCGACGCCGGCAGGTTTGACCTGCTGACCATTGACTGGGTGGGCCCAGTTTGACCCCTGGGTCAATGACATGTGGGCCACCCTTACTAATTTTAGTTAGGTTAGTTTAGCGCTAATTAACCTAGATTAGTGACTAACCTAACACTAACTAACTCGCTTAGTTAGTCAACTAACCATCGACATGCGGCCCAGCCCCATCGACGATTTAGTTAGTATTAACTTAATCCTGTTAACTAGCTGTTACACTGACATGTGGGTCCCAGCATCAGGTTTGACCTGGGCTGGCGCCTTTGAACTGATGACGTCACCCCGACGTCATGCTGACGCAGATAATCTTTTCTGCATTTATTTTAATTCAGAAATTCCAGAAAATAGTGCTAACTTCTAAAATTCATAGTAATTCAACCGTAACTCCAAATGAAATGATTTATATATGAAAAATGATCAGAAAAATCCAATCTATCCATCTGTACCAGTTTCATGCATGTTTGAACAAGTTAACGTGCTGTTTAGTGCAAAACATGATAAAGCACTATTTAAGATCACAAATGTGTTTGAACTTTGAATCTTTGGTTCAAAATAGCCCAAACCCATCTGGTTGTAGTTGCATTAGCCCAACACACTCATTTTACCATGTCATGATCATGCATCATATTGTGCATTGCATTGATTGTGTTTCTTCCGTGTTGCCGGTATTTGTCCCCTCTCGATAGACGTGGTTTCGACGATGAGATCGATGACACTGATGAAGAGCTATATTATCTTCGGAAGTGCCAGGCAAGCAAAACCCCTTGTTCATTCCGATACAATCCCACTCTCTCGCTCCTGCTCTCTTTTACTGCATTAGGCCAACAACGATTCATCTGTTACTTGCTGCGGTAGCTGAACCCTTTATCCTTTGCATGGCCTGTCATTCCACAGTAAATAGATGAAACCCACTAGCATGAGTAGGAGTTGCTTGAGCCCTGTTGTGCCTACTCATACATGCTTGTTTGTCATGCCTGCTACTGCTTAGAGTTGAGTCGGGTCTGATTCATCGAGGATGAATCAGAGGTGTGTGAACATGTCCTACTGTGTGTGTGAGCAAAGAGTGTGAAAACGACTTGGTAAAGGTAGCGGTGAGAGGCCATGTAGGAGTACTTGGGTTGTCTCATTGCAGCCATCCTCAGGAACTGAGTTCTGTGTTTGTGATCCATGATACAGTTACTACCACGCATTGGGCCCGAAACCAATGGACCCTCTCGGCTTCTTAATCACCCTTGTCCTCTGTCCAGGAGTTGCAAGTAGTTTCTGGTGTTTGTAGTATGCTGGAGGCCGTGGGCAGCGCTGACCGGAGGGGTGGGCTGTGATGCGGTAGGCATGTGGCCGGGTATACCGGGCGCCCGTTTGGTGTCACGGAACCCTGTACACATCGTTTGGGGCTGTGAGCGAAACTTCGGCCGGATCTCCTCATGGATGGAACCCGAATAGGCGATAAACCTGGACTAGGGACTTGAGTGTTTAGGTAGGCCGTGGCCGACACCCATGTTGGGCTTCCGCTTGAAGGTTGCCGAGTACATGTCGTGTAAACGGCGGTAAGTGGTGAGAGCGTGTGTGAAGAAGTACACCCCTGCAGGGTTAACATCATCTATTCGAATAGCCGTGTCCGCGGTAAAGGACTTCTGGGTTGCCTGTACAGTTCATAGACAAGTGAAAGTGGATACTCTAAAATACGCAAAATAGGCGTGAGTGCTATGGATGGCGTTCTCGTAGGGAGACGGGAGCGGATCCATAGTGGTGTATTGATATGGTGAATATGTGGACTCGTGTGCGCCACCTCAAAAGAGTTACTTACAGTCGTAGTTCAGGATTGCCACCGAGACAAAGCTGGCTTGCTGCAGTTAAACCCCACCACCCCTTTGTTGATAATGATGCATATGTAGTTAGTTCTGATGTAAGTCTTGCTGGGTACATTTGTACTCACATTTGCCTATTTTATGTTTTTGCAGAGAGACTTCGGTCTTGTTAGTAGTTCCGCATGGACTTCGACGTTTAGCTTGTTACCTCAGCTACGATCTTGTGCCCTCGGCAGGATCTAGTAGATAGTCAGGCTTCTAAGCCTTTTTCATTTGTAGATGTCTGTACTCAGACATGTTAAGCTTCCGCATGTGCTTTGATTTGTATGCTCTGAATGTTGGGTCATGAGACCTATGTTTGTAATATCTCGCTCCTCGGAGCCTATTGAATAAATACTTGAGTCGTAGAGTCATGTTGTGATGCCATGTTGTATTTGCACATATCGAGCATATTGTGTGTATGCTATTGAAATGCTTGGTATGTGTGGGATCTGACTATCTAGTTGTTTATATTTAGTAGCCTCTCTTACCAGGAAATGTCTCCTAGTGTTTCCACCGAGCCATGGTAGCTTGCTACTGCTGCGGAGCACTTAGACTGGCCGGCATGTGTCCTTCTTTGTTCTCGTGTATACATCCTTCGGGAAATGTCACGCGATGAATACCGGAGTCTGTTAGCCGCTACAGCCCGGTTCACGAGTCCTGCTAGCCCAGTGCTACAAGATGGATTCACTCGCTGATGACCGACACGCTCGATTTCGGGTCATGGATGCCTGTCCTCGTAAGTTTGTGCCACTTTGGGTTTACGACTAGCCATGTCAGCCGGGCTCCTTATCATATGGATGCTAGCGACACTATCATATACGTGTGCCAAAAGGCTAAACGGTCCCGCAAAGGTAAGGCAACACCCGTGGGAATACCGTGCGTGAGGCCGCAAAGTGATATGAGGTGTTACATGCTAGATCGATGTGGCATTGAGTCGGGGTCCTGACAGCTTTGGTATCAGAGCCTGACTGCCTGTAGGATTACCAAGCCAAACTGGTCGAAGTTGAGTCTAGAAATGCTTTAGTTATATGTAGGGGAATTGATTGTGGGATGGGAACGTAAGGCTCTTTTTACTTCTTATGCCTCATGGCCTTCTGATCTGAGTCATCCTCTTCTCTTCTACGGGAATTAAGAAACTAGGTTTTCTCATCTATCTATCAGGATGACGTGTTACTAATCCATAGACTTATAGAATTGTTAGTTTCAAATCTCAGTTCAGTTTTACTACTTCCGTATGTTCATAACTGTTGATCTCGAAACCTTGATACTGTGCTTCGGAGTGGCTATGCCACCATTTTTGTAGCATGTCTCCAATCTTTTTGAGCATTTATAGCCGTTATGTTGTCCGAGTCATCCTAGGTCTCTAAATAGTCTGATGCATTTGCAAATCCTTTCTTTCCGTTCCTGATGTCTTTTATGGCAGAATTAGCACACTAACCGGTGCATTGAGGTAATTTATTGCCTTGACATATATGTTGGAGCTATTATTATGAACCTAGGTGTTTTAGGGAGTCACCTAGTAATTTAGCCATGTTATGTGTTCCCAGTGTGATGATTCTGGCCTTTATTCTCGAAAGCATCCCGTGATGCCACTTAGTAGTAGGCATTCTATTTCTGGGTTTTGAACCCAAGACTCACCCTATTTACCTCATGTTGATAGTCTTTGCTCGTTCCTTTAGGATATTAGTAACTTTGCGATAGTCCTCGAGGTCCGTGGTATTTCCTTCTTCCAAATACTGTGAACCGCTTATGGCAGAAGTTCCTCACTGAACCGAAGGATCGCAATCAGAGTACTCTTGAGGAGTTCTCCATTCATAATTGTGAATCTGCCAGTTCTACCTTTCCGCATGGGTTATCCGGAAGAAATGTTGAGCTTCGCTTGACGTACTAATCTATGCATCCACAACTCAGAAAATTATATGTTCCTTTGAGTTGTTCTCTTTAGTTGTACTCTGACCCTCGTCTATCAATTGATAGTCAAGAGTATGCGAGCATTCGTTTATCGATGCCTATTACTCTTGTGGTCCGTCAAGCCATTCTATCCGGAATGACTTGGACAAACAAACTCCAGTACCTCATCCATATCCAGGATTGGGTCAAAGCAGTTGCAATCCGCAAATCAAAATGCCAATCCAGCTTTTGATTCTGTTCTACCTCGGAGTATTACCCCCTTTATGTCAGGATTGTCATGAGAATTGCACCATTCCTCATAAATTCTTGACGTAGTGATACTTCTCGCTATCATTATTCATTCTTCGGCCCCGTGTTATTGTAACCGGAATGCCGATAAGTGAACTGTGATGTGTGAAATCGATACTCCTAGCAACTCCGTTGCTTGGTAGTTAAAGGACAATAATTTCATCCTTAGCATGTTGGTTATTGAATCATCATCCTAAGGTTGATCGTGCTACCTAGTCCTTATTCTGGTGCACTTTTCAATCAATGAGTTAGGATTATTCAACCCTCGCTCTTTTGATCATGTCATCTTGCCCTGAAAAGCAAGATTGTTCTCAAGCTTAGTAACATATCGGTGGTTCGTGATTTTCTGAATATCTTCTCGGAAGTATCACCAGGTCGTCGCCTGACCGCTATGTTGAGTTCGTGATCAAGTTGGTTTATTTCTATAAACCAACCTTTCTCCAAGAATCCATGTTGGATACCCCCGAGCTAGTTGGATAAGCCAAACAACAACTAGGAGAGTTGGAAGATAAAAGATTGCCTGGCTTAGTTCATTTTAAGGGATATCTTTTGTGTGTGTTGAAGAAAGATGATATCTTCATCAATTGATCCTTGAGACCAGTTGCTGGAGCTACTGTCTTGCCAAAAACTTTGATTTGAGTGTGGGCTATTCTCAAATCAAATCAGAACCAACGATGTTCGTAATGTTGTCTTACTCGTGGATTTTCCTCGAGCATACACCATTATATCCTTTGGTCTGACCAATGCTATCACTGTGTTCACCTAATTAAGGAATTCCATTTATATGGAAACCAGGATGAACTGTTGTTGAGCCCATCGACAACATCCTTATCTTCTCCATAATCTTGTTGAACATTAAGCTAGTATTGGAAACTTTTGAAAGCATTTCTTCATGCTAGCTCATGGAGCATATGTCCGGATGAAAGAAGTAACTCTCTCTAACTCATGTGCATTTGATGCAAGCTGCCGCCGTGGGTTCGAGAAAGTTAGTTTTTACTTCCTCTGGAATCGTCCCAAGTTAGTCACGCATGTGCGAAGTACTCTATGGTTTGATAGGTTGGCCGCCTCCATTCTATATGTGTTTCTTAGCACACCAAGCCACTGATTGACTTGTTCAAGGAGAAGAAGTTCCTTCTTAAGAATCATGACTTATGCAAGGACTTTGATATTTGTGATGATGGTTCCCCTCCTGAACTCGGTAGTGTTTTATTATAAGACTACTCTGTGGTCATGCCTGTCTTGGACAACATGTTCACATGTTGTAGCAGAACCGGCTCGTGTTTTGGAGCTTACTACCATAGTTCATTCCCCGAGGATCTTGCAACGTTCTCGTCGATTTGTGTTGCAAACTTTCATTTTACTTTCTAGACTCGATGAGTCTAGATTATTCGGACACCAACCAGATCTGAATCTCAGGCAGATATGATGGTTGGAACGTTTCCCAAGAATTATATTATTGGTCTCTCTGTAACCTGGTAAAATGGATGCCGTGGCCAACACACCCAGCCGGAAGACCTGTTATTGTAATATCTTGATTGAAGAAGTTGGCCACCTCTCCATAAGGACTTCGTAAGAATTATTCCCTATTTGTGTGCCTTATGATTTTTGTGCTCCCGAAGTCCGACCTGTTACTTGATGTTCTAGATATCAAACCATATCTATGAATGGGATACGCTGGTACATCATGGAGAACATTAGAAGCGGAGTGCTAAATGTCTCTCGGTCGATCATCCAGATTTTGTCCCCTTGGTCTCGCTAAGGTGAAATCTGAGAAAGTGTTATCTTCCTTTGCATCTGCATCGTCCATCGCTACTCATCATGGTAGTATGTTGTGTTGTCAGCACCCTTGACACGGATGTTGATAAAACCTTGATGAATATGGAAATGCTCAAGTTCTTGAGAACACTCACAAGTGCTAGGTTTTATCGTCAGCATTAATTGCATAGTGCTCTCAGTTTCCTCGGTTATGCTATAACCATCCCAACAGTGGAATCACTCTCTACTGTTGAGCTTCTCCCCAGTTAGTAAAATCATCCATTGTGTTTTCCTCAACAAGGTAATCCACATCATCCATACTAGTCCGGGTATGTCATCCTTCCGGACTCCTTCAAATGATCGATTATGATTTACCTTAAGCTGGTATAAAGAGCCTCAATGATCTTTGAATCAAAGATAATTCTTTTTGCCACTTAAGGGATGATTCTACGAGCCACCCTCCCTAAGGTGCCCCATTATGGAATCATGGAAGTTTATCCTCGCCACTTGAAACCCTCGTCAAATTGTTCCCTCCGTCCTTCATGATGTGTGTTTTACCTCTCAGCTCAAGTGATGTTCTACATCTCATTCCGTGAGTTGATCTTGTGATCACTAAAATGATCCATCCTTGTAGAGTGTTTCTGTCCTCGTGTTGGATGAAGATCTCAAAAGCAAAGACGTCAAGATCAATTGGAGCACTGAATCAGCATCCTCGAGAAAGACATCTGGATCGTGAAGTTGTGTTAGCTTGTGTCCCCTTTGTCTTCTTACCTCACGTCTTGAATCTCGGGACGAGATTCTTGTTTAGTAGGGGTGAGCTGTCACATCCCTAGTTCTGACAATGCCTAGTGCATGCATTAGAGTGTTGCATCATGTTTAAATTTCATTTAAACCTGAAATGGGATTGTTCAAACCCTAGCATCAAGGAGGAATTCAAATAGGTTCAACCAAAATATTTTTCAATGATTTCAAAATGCCCTTTAAAAATGTTCATCATTTCTGGATCAAGGTGGAAGCATCTACGAAAAATGGTTCACATTTTTGCAGGACATATTTGGACTTTGAATTAATTCAAACATATTTGAATTGGGGCTATTTAAATGCTATATATATTTTAGATGCTCCAAAAATGTTGGAAATTGTTGAGGGTCACTGGAATAATTCAGAAAGCACCCATAATTATTTCCAGGATTTTATGAAATGGTTTAGCTTTATTACTAAACCAAAACAAAATAAGAGAAACAGAAAACTAAAATAAAAGAGAGAGAGAGAGAGAGACGCACCTGGGCCTCTTACCTGGCACCCACCAAAGCCCACCTGGCTGGCCCAGCTGGCCAGCCCAGCCCACTAGCCTCCCCCCCTATCGTCTTCCTCGCGATGAAGGACGCCGGGCGTGTGCCCGTCTTGTGCCACGCGCCCGCCACCTCCTCGCTTGCCGCTCCACTCGACGCTGGACGCCTCGAGAGGCGTCATGCACCCCCCCGACCCCTCTCACTCTCTCCCGAACGCCTCCCCTCCTCTACTCTCTTCCCTTGACGCGGCCGAAGGCCGCTGCCGCCACCGACCACCATTGCCGTAGCTACACGATCCCTCGCCCCTCCGTCGTGCACAGAAGCTCCACCACGTCGCCGGCTACCCCTCCGCCAATCCACGCGCCTCGGGAGGCCCTGGAGCGCCTCCATCGATGTCGTCTTCATCCCCGGCCACCGGAGATCCTCATCGCCGCCCCGCCGTCTCCAGTGCATCCCCGAGCTTTCCGTCAAGGCTGCCGAGTCCGCTGTGAGCTTCTGCTCCGTTCCCCTCTCTCCGTTCCTCTGTTCTGCCGCCGGCCATGTCGCCGCCGTGGTCGCAACACCCGCACGTCGCACCAGAGCATGTATGCGTGCTCAGCGCTTCCTCAGGAAGCCGCAGAACCCACTACTTCAGCTCAAAACACGCCGTAGCGCCTAAACCGTCGGTGCCCGAACTCCGGCGGCCGCTAAAGAGCTCGCCGTCGTTAACTCCGGCCACCCCAGCACCAAACACCGCCACCATTGGATGCGCCACATCGCCAGCTATTCGTAGCACCCACCCGCGCATCAAACCGTGGCCGGAGCAGCGTTTCCGACGCTCTCCGTCGTCTCGGCCTCGCCGGCGACTCGACGCCGGCAGGTTTGACCTGCTGACCATTGACTGGGTGGGCCCAGTTTGACCCCTGGGTCAATGACATGTGGGCCACTGTAGGATCGAAAGTATGTCTAGAGGGGGGGTGATTAGACTACTTGACAATATAAAAATTCAGCCTTTTGATAAAGACAAGTTTTTGGCAGATTCACAATGATGATCAAGTCAAGTATCACCCTACACATGCAATTCTAGAGTATAGGCAGCGGAAAGTAAATTGCACATGTAGTAAAGAGAGGTGGAGAAGAGCAAACGCAATTTTGGAGACGCGGTGATTTTTCTCGTGGTTCCGATAGGTGGTGCTATCGTCAATCCACGTTGATGGAGACTTCAACCCACGGAGGGTAACGGCTGCGAGAGTCCATGGAGGGCTCCACCCACGAAGGGTCCACGAAGAAGCAACCTTGTCTATGCCATCATGGCATACGCCCACGGAGGGCTAGCCTTACTCGGGGTAGATCTTCACGAAGTAGGCGATCTCCTTGCCCTTACAAACTTCTTGGTTCAACTCCACAACTCGACGGAGGCTCCCAAGCGACACCTAAACAATCTAGGAGGCGCCACCCTCCAAAAGGTAATAGATGGTGTTGATGATGATGAACTCCTTGCTCTTGTGCTTCAAATGATAATCTCCCCAACACTCAACTCTCCTCACTGATTTGGCTGTGGTGGAAGAAAGAATTGAGTGGAAAGCAACTTGGGAAGGCTAGAGATCAGGCTTCATATGGTGGGAGTGGAGCAACTTGATCTCAACACAAGGGTAGGTAGTTCTCTTCTCGAAATGTAAGGTAGGAGTGGTAGTTCTTTCGATGGCTCTCTCCACGAATGAAGAGGGGTGGAGGGTATTTATAGCCTCCACACAAAATCCAACCGTTACACACATTTGACCAATCTCGGTGGGACCGAAGTTGACAACTCGGTGAGACCGAAAGTTCAAATCATGTGAACGTTGGGATTTTCGGTGGGACCGAAAATACAATCTCGGTTAGTCCGATTCATGTAAAGACAAGAGCTTGCCAATCTCGGTGGGACCGACTTTATCATCTCGGTGACACCGATTTGATGACAGAAGGTTACAGAAGCTTGGCAACTCAAGTTTCGGTGAGACCGAGTTCAGAATCGGAAAATCCGAAATTTCTAGGGTTTGGCTTTGTGGCTGAGGTGGTTCATCTCGGTGTGACTGAGTTTAGGAAATCGGTGGGACCGAGATTACTTATGAGTGTATATGGCAGTGAAAGTTGCTGATAGTTTAGGAGATGTATCACTAAGCACTTTGAGCAACCAGATCATCATCATAACCTCATCCCCTTTTAATAGTATTGGCTTTCCTATAGACTCAATGTGATCTTGGATCACTAAACCAAAAATGGAGTCTTGAGCCTTTGCCAATGCTTGCCTTAGCATTTTGAGGGGTCCACTTCTTCAGTCCTTGCCATACCCATATCACTGAACTTTCTGAAATGATTCTCAAGAAACTATTAATTCAATGATATATATGTTGTTATTAATTACCAAAACCACCCGGGGATTAGTTGCACTTTCAATCTCCCCCTTTTTGGTAATTGATGACAACATATAGATCAAAGCTTCGACAAAGGATATAATCAATGAATAGTATCGTCGCTTTGAGAAGTATGTGATAATCAAGAGCTCCCCCTAAATTTGTGCATTATTTAAAATTTGCGTTTGAATGCAAATGCACAATCGATTAGGATCATGGGTCACTCTTCCATGTCACATACATCTTGGTGGAGCGCACAAAATGATAAGAATGAATAGCATGCACCCAATCACCAAGACATGAGTAAATGGTCATACAAGATAGGAATAGCATATGATAAGCATTAAGCACACATTAAAGCATAGTACGACCAAGCACTCATTAAGGTAAAGTGAAACGTAGTATCAAACACACAGAATGTCACGAAAACCAAAAGTATCTCAAAGAAACCGCAAAAGAACGAAAGAGCAAAAGCGACAACACTCTCTCTCTCGAAGTCCTATGATCTATACAATTTCTCCCCTTTGGCAACAAGTTACCAAAAGTTCGAAAAGGCATAGAGCTAAGCGCCACTAGGGACTCTTTGGCGGCTCATGCTGGGTTGATGTTGGAGTTGATATGGCAGCATCGGCGAAGACTTGGTGATGTCAGGCTGGAGGAGTGGTCTTTGGAGCTGGAGCTGGAGCAACTGATGGAACTGTGGAGGTTGAAGCTGTAGTCCCGTGTCATCCTTTGGAATAGCAGCTGATTGGGGTCTGTGGGAACCGGAGCGATCTGTTGATAAGCATCTGGACTAAGTCATCCTGCATCTCACGCATGAGCTCTTCCTTCTCCTCTTTGCTTCCTCAATATCTGCCTCAAGCTTGTTGTGATTACTTGCACTTGATCCACTTCACATCCAGAGCATGGATCTTGTCTTCAACAATCCTCCTAGGCTCTCCGAGACTGCATAATGCTGGCAGCGTTGTTCAATCCTTTGGGTAGCTTCAAGGAGTTGCTCTCCAACACTCTTTGGTTTAGCTACTGCTGCTGCTGCTGCTTCCTTGTCAGCTTTGGCTTTCTTGGCAGCTTCAATCTTGGCTTGACCTTCAACAGATGTTGGGTCCTCCTCATCCATCACAACATCATTGTCCTCATGCTCAGGCTGCAGTGGTAAGTGTTCTCTATCCAATAAGAATGTGCCCGTGCCAAACTTGGCATTGATAAGCATCTGAATATGCGGGGCAAATCCACACGACCTTTTCTGGTCAGCTGCAGTCCTCTTGATGGTTTCAAGTATCAAATCCATCACCTTGAAAGGTGCTTTCTCATCAAGTATATGCAGCATGTTGATAGAGTATCCTCTCGATCATGCGATGATCTCTGACTTGGGCATCAAGGTATGCCTCAGAATATTGTTTGTGGTAGGTAGACCTGCCTGGAGATAGTACACTGAGCCGAGCTTCCATATTCCCAAATCCTTAGCTGGAACCTCTTTGTACATATTCTTCATGGATTCATGATTTTTCTTGGGAATACCATAAACATCAACATCATCCTCTCTTTGCACTGGAGCATTCAGAAGTTCTGCCCATTCATCAACAGTTGAAGAGAATCTTTGGCCTTCAGTCATCCATACAATCCTTCCATCTGGGTAGAAGTGAGCTGTGGCATAGAATTGCATAATCATTTCATCATTCCAACTGGTCAATTTCTGACCTACAAAGTCTGCAACACCACATGCAAGTGAAGCTTTCATGCACATGTGGAAAGAAGTCTCTGTGCTCTTATTTGTCAATGTATTTCCAATCAACATATCTTGTGTCCGCCACTATGGGCTTCTTGTCCATCAAGCCTTTGCCTCATAGAAGTCCTGCTGCTCTCTGGTGTGAAATCTGGGATCAACAGCAGTTCTTCTCCTCACGGCATATGGGTCAGACTGTCTCCATAGCCTGAGACCTCTATCCTTCCTTTCCTTCATGTTCTCAGCTTGTGGATGAGCATCATTGTGAAGTGGCAGTTTTGGACGAAGTTTCAGCAAAACTGGTGCTTCATCATCAGATGCTGGAATGTTCCTGACTGTCTTCTTGGGCTTGGCAGCAGGCTTTGCTGGAGCTGCCTTTGCTGGAGCAGATTGCTTGGGCTTTGAAGTGGCTCCTGCCCTGATGGCATCACCCATGAGCTTAGGCTTCTGAGGAGGCTGGGGTGCTTCCTCATCCTCATCTTCTTCTGCATCATCATGCACTAACCTCTTCCTCTTGGAAGTTTTCTTCACTTTGCTTGTAGTTTCCTCTTCCAAACTCAGCTTCTTAGCAACTGTGGACTGCTTGACTTTTCTGGTGCCCTTCTTGGTTTGCTGACCTTGTGGCTCTTTGGCAACAACTTTCCTCTTAGGCTTTGAGGTTACTTCTTCCTCAACAACAAAATCTGAGTCTTCCTCATCTGAGTTTCTCTTCTTTCGCCCTGGTGGCTGCAGGAGGCAAACCACTTGGTGTACTCCTCTCACCATCATCGATGAGCTCTGGGATCGGGACTAGTGCCCGCCTCTGGAATATCTGCTATAGGTGACTCGACCTGTTCGGCTGTCTTGGCATCCGACATGGCCGACAACCTGTGAATAGATAAGGTGTAGGCACAGAGAAGAGTTATCACAAACTGCAGAAGATTTTGCAAACAAATGAGTTCAAATTTCAGTTTTAGGTTTTCACGAGAAGACATTTCGGTCGATCGAGTTTAAAATTCGGTGAATCCAAGTGTTCAAACGAAGCTTTCACACCACTTTCGGTTGGACGAAGTGTGTTTCGTCCCGCCGAAAACACTAGGGTTTCACTAAATTCTCATTTCGTCACACCGATTTGCACAACTTCGGTTGGACCGAAGGGTGCGAAAGGTAATGGCCATAGGCCAAATCGGTCTTACCGAAAATCTAAAATCGGTCTCACCGAGATGTGTTCGGCGGAAACCTAACCCTAAAACTTTTACTCGAATCTCATTCAAAAGAACTAATCTGGTGTTCAGGAAGATTTCAATCATGGCAAGATTATAGGCAAACCAAACGTGCATTGAATTGGAGATGGGAGCACGAGTGGGATCGAAACTCACCCTAACTTGGTGGAGTTTCTCTACGGCGGCTACGGCGCGGAGAAGATGTCCGTTGACGGCGACGGAGACCTGAGGCGAGGGCGCTGAGCGGCATTTACGAGACGATCCGGAGACCAAAGGCGGCGGCAAGGGTGTGGGGAAGCGTTTGAAGTAGAAATCAACGCTGCCCACGGAGTATATATACCCCTTTGCTGTCGGTGGGACCGAGTTGTAAAACTCGGTGGCACCGAGATGGACAACTGCAGAGCAGTTATACACTTCGGTCACGCCGAAAATCACAACTCGGTTTCACCGAGGTGAAAACCTAGATCAGTCTAAATGCTTTCGGTTTGACCGAGTTTGAGTGTGTTGGTCTGACCGAAATCACTTAGAAGGTTTTGGATGTTAGCCCTTGACGGATCGGTGGCTCCGAGTGCTCCTCACTCGGAGGGTCCGAAAATGACTTGTTCAAAGTTTGTGATGTAAGCATGAATAGAATTTGAGACAAGAAAGCATAGATAGCTACGGGAGGTACTTAGGCATTCTTGTTCATCCATTTGGTCAGAAAAATCAAAAAAAAGACCAAAGCAACAAATGGATTTCCTCGAATGGATAAAATCATGCATCCAACATGCTCACACAATAAGATAGCAAATGAAATATGTGTCAAACATGCACAATCAAAACTCTAGCTACTATCACACAATTTGTCGATGACTAGGTCATCTTTATATGAGTATATTGACTTAGGAGCCAAATGAGAACATTTGATCATAGGTCATACTCATCGTTTAAGAACAAGTGGGGTTACCACTTTTACATAAAGCATTGATGTGTTCACATCATTTGAAGATGCTTTAGCTCATTTCTTTAGAGCAAAGCTCCCCTAGATGTGAGAACCCCTTTAAAGGGTCAAACTAACCTTGGGTTGTCGAGAAGACTTCATGTAGATGTTGAAGATGTGGATGCTCAATGTTGATGAAGATCATCAAGAGTTGGGAGCAATCCTTTGGATTCGGGCACTTTCAATACCTACATGGGTTAGTCCCACATGGAACAAACAAGGATATCCATGGACATAGATTGAAGTACACAATAGATGATGTCCATGAAATCAATGATTACCTTGTCCCTTGACTTACCAACAAGAGGGTTTGTGACTCCATGAACTAGTGCAAGATGTGGAAGTTGATTGCACAAGTTTTTGCCAAAATGAATGTGAGTGAAGTATGTTGGCGGAGTCACCCTCAAGAACTCTCTAGTTCTTCTTCTTCGGGATCCACATCATCTTGATGGGAATCCTTGGGGTTGTAGTTGAGCTTGACGAAGTATAACTTGACGTTTCCTTGGGAACCCACTTGACCATGGCTTTAGGTGCTTCAATAAATGCATCAACCTCCTCTTGAAGCTTGTCCTTGCCCTTTAGCTTGTGGTCTTGTGGTGGAAGGTCATCTTGAGCTTGTTCCACATTGGAAGAAGTAGGATTGTACTTCTCCTTTTGAGGAATAAACTGTGGAGTAGGATATTGACCTTCTTCCCATTCAACACCTTCGGCGTTGAACTTTCGCTCAAAACCAATTCCTTGATTCTTCCGGTGCCTTCCTTGCTTAAGTAACAATTTCCTCAAAGTTCTTGCTTCCGCAAGGCTCTTGTAGACACCTTTTCTATAATCCCTTTCAATAAACTATTTTCTTGCTCAAGTGTAACTTGGCTTGAAACATTGTTAGTGGAATCAAGAGAACTACTAGAAGCAACAATATTCGATTTAGCATGGTTATTGTTACTACTAGATGAAGAATTTTTCTTATGCTTGTCATGCTTAGTTTTAATGGGAGGCAAGAAATTAGACAAGAGAAGTCGTTTGGCAAGATATGAAGAACTCTTCTTTCGAAGATCGTCATTGATTGCTTTTAGGAACTCATGTTCTTGCTCTAGAGTGATCTTCTCGAAGCGTAGCTTCTCATGAGATCTTAGGAGCTCTCTATGATCTTCTTGAGTTGTTTCATGAGCTAACTTAAGAGTGTTTAGTTCTTTAGTTAGACGCTCAATCTCCTTCATAGCATTGTCATTCGACTCTTCTCGACTATAAAGACTACTGGCATGTTCATCATTACTAGGCTCACTAGATTTATCATGTAAGAGCTCATCTTCACCAAGCAAGTCATCCTCATCACTATCAAAGTCAATGAATTCAGGGTGTGATACCTTGGGGCCTTTAGCCATGAAGCATCTTCCAATTCCCTCATTTGGTGAATCAAATAAGTCATAGGAGTTGGAGTTGGAGGATACGAGAGCAAGACCGCAACACCTTCATCTTGATCTGTAGTCGGAGTTGGAGTGATAGCTTCTTTTGGATTGATTGTCGGAGTCGGAGCCGAGACCCATTCACCTACATGAGCTTGATGTTTTCTTCTTGTGTAGCTCCTTGATGACTTGTCTTTCCTCTCCGAATCCTTGCTTCTCCGAGAGGGTCTTCGCTCATAATGATCATCTCTACTCCTTCTCTCTTTCCGAGGTGACTCATCTCTTGAGCTTCTTCTTCTTGGAGATTCTTCTCTTCTCTTGTGGGGAGCCGAACACTCATTTGAGTAGTGTCCGGTCTTCCACAATTGTAGCATTCGATCACGACTAGAAGATCTCTTTTCATCATATGATCTAGACTTTGAGCTTCTCTCTTTGCTTCTACTCTTGTAGAATTTGTTGAAGTTCTTCACCATTAGGCTTATCTCTTCATTGGAAACTAGCTTGTCACTTGAGGTTGTGGGAGCATCACTTGTAGCTTTGTAAGCACCACTTGACTTGTTGTGAAGCTCTTCCTTATCCTTAAGTGTCATCTCATGAGCAACAATTCTTCCAATGACTTCGGTTGGCTTGAGATTCTTGTAGTTGGGCATCATTTGGATCATAGTGCACACGGTGTCATACTTTCCATCCAAAGCTCTGAGAATCTTCTTGATGATGAATCGGTCGGTCATTTCTTCGCTTCCTAAGCCGGCAATCTCATTTGTGATGAGAGCAAGCCTAGAGTACATTTCAGCGACTCCTTCACCTTCCTTCATCTTGAACTTGTCAAGTTGACCTTGAAGAACATCTAGCTTTGATTCCTTCACGGACTCGGTACCTTCGTGCATTTCAACCAAAGTATCCCAAATCTCTTTTGCATTCTCAAGACGGCTGATTTTCTTGAACTCCTCGGGACACAAAGCATTGAAGAGAATGTCACAAGCTTGAGCATTGTTTCGCAACATCCGCAATTCATCCGTAGTAACCGCGATCCGAACTTTTCCTTCCTCAAGAATTCACCTTGCAAACCAAATGCCCCATGCGGCTGGGTTATGGCCAAGAATATGCATTTTCATTTTATGCTTCCAACTAGCAAAGTTTGTACCATCAAAGTAAGTACCTCTACGAAAATTACCCTCACTAGACGCCATACTCTCCTAGGTTGTGAAACCAAGCTTATGGAGTCCAATGCAATGGAGACCAATACAATGGAGACCAAAGCTCTGATACCACTTGTAGGATCGAAAGTATGTCTAGAGGGGGGGTGATTAGACTACTTGACAATATAAAAATTCAGCCTTTTGATAAAGACAAGTTTTTGGCAGATTCACAATGATGATCAAGTCAAGTATCACCCTACAAATGCAATTCTAGAGTATAGGCAGCAGAAAGTAAATTGCACATGTAGTAAAGAGAGGTGGAGAAGAGCAAACGCAATTTTGGAGACGCGATGATTTTTCTCGTGGTTCCGATAGGTGGTGCTATCGTCAATCCACGTTGATGGAGACTTCAACCCACGGAGGGTAACGGCTGCGAGAGTCCACGGAGGGCTCCACCCACGAAGGGTCCACGAAGAAGCAACCTTGTCTATGCCATCATGGCATACGCCCACGGAGGGCTAGCCTTACTCGGGGTAGATCTTCACGAAGTAGGTGATCTCCTTGCCCTTACAAACTTCTTGGTTCAACTCCACATCTCGACGGAGGCTCCCAAGCGACACGTAACCAATCTAGGAGGCACCACCCTCCAAAAGGTAATAGATGGTGTTGATGATGATGAACTCCTTGCTCTTGTGCTTCAAATGATAATCTCCCCAACACTCAACTCTCCTCACTGATTTGGCTGTGGTGGAAGAAAGAATTGAGTGGAAAGCAACTTGGGAAGGCTAGAGATCAAGCTTCATATGGTGGGAGTGGAGCAACTTGATCTCAACACAAGGGTAGGTAGTTCTCTTCTTAGAAGTGTAAGGTAGGAGTGGTAGTTCTTTCTGATGGCTCTCTCCACGAATGAAGAGGGGGTGGAGGGGTATTTATAGCCTCCACACAAAATCCAACCGTTACACACATTTGACCAATCTCGGTGGGACCGAAGTTGACAACTCGGTGAGACCGAAAGTTCAAATCATGTGAACGTTGGGATTTTCGATGGGACCGAAAATACAATCTCGGTTAGTCCGATTCGTGTAAAGACAAGAGCTTGCCAATCTCGATGGGACCGACTTTATCATCTCGGTGACACCGATTTGATGACAGAAGGTTACAGAAGCTTGGCAACTCAAGTTTCAGTGAGACCGAGTTCAGAATCGGAAAATCCGAAATTTCTAGGGTTTGGCTTTGTGGTTGAGGTGGTTCATCTTGGTGTGACTGAGTTTAGGAAATCGGTGGGACCGAGATTACTTATGAGTGTATATGGCAGTCAAAGTTGCTGATAGTTTAGGAGATGTATCACTAATTAAGCACTTTGAGCAACCAGATCATCATCATAACCTCATCCCCTTTTAATAGTATTGGCTTTCCTATAGACTCAATGTGATCTTGGATCACTAAACCAAAAATGGAGTCTTGAGCTTTTGCCAATGCTTGCCTTAGCATTTTGAGGGGTCCACTTCTTCAGTCCTTGCCATACCCATATCACTGAACTTTCTGAAATGATTCTCAAGAAACTATTAGTTCAATGATATATATGTTGTTATTAATTACCAAAACCACCCGGGGATTAGTTGCACAGCCACCCTTACTAATTTTAGTTAGGTTAGTTTAGCGCTAATTAACCTAGATTAGTGACTAACCTAACACTAACTAACTCTGTTTAGTTAGTCAACTAACCACTGACATGCGGGCCCAGGCCCCATTGATAGTTTAGTTAGTATTAACTTAATCCTGTTAACTAGCTGTTACACTGACATGTGGGTCCCAGCATCAGGTTTGACCTGGGCTGGCGCCTTTGACCTGATGACGTCACCCCGACATCATGCTGACGCAGATAATCTTTTCTAGATTTATTTTAATTCAGAAATTCCAGAAAATAGTGCTAACTTCTAAATTCATAGTAATTCAACCGTAACTCCAAATGAAATGATTTATATATGAAAAATGATCAGAAAAATCCAATCTATCCATCTCTACCAGTTTCATGCATGTTTGAACAAGTTAACTTGCTGTTTAGTGCAAAACATGATAAAGCACTATTTAAGATCACAAATGTGTTTGAACTTTGAATCTTTGGTTCAAAATAGCACAAACCCATCTGGTTGTAGTTGCATTAGCCCAACACAATCATTTTACCATGTCATGATCATGCATCATATTGTGCATTGCATTGATTGTGTTTCTTCTGTGTTGCCGATATTTGTCCCCTCTCGATAGACGTGGTTTCGACGATGAGATCGATGACACTGATGAAGAGCTATATTATCTTTGGAAGTGCCAGGCAAGCAAAACCCCCTTGTTCATTCCGATACAATCCCACTCTCTCGCTCCTGCTCTCTTTTACTGCATTAGGCCAACAACGATTCATCTGTTACTTGCTGCGGTAGCTGAACCCTTTATCCTTTGCATGACTGTCATTCCACAAGAATAGATGAAACCCACTAGCATGAGTAGGAGTTGCTTGAGCCTGTTGTGCCTACTCATACATGCTTGTTTGTCATGCCTGCTATCGCTTAGACTTGAGTCGGGTCCGATTCATCGAGGATGAATCGAGGTGTGTGAACATGTCCTCATGTGTGTGTGAGCAAAGAGTGTGAAACGACTTGGTAAAGGTAGCGGTGAGAGGCCATGTATGAGTACATGGTGGGTTGTCTCATTGCAGTCGTCCTCAGGAACTGAGTTCTGTGTTTGTGATCCATGATACAGATACTACCACGCATTGGGCCCGAAACCAATGGACCCTCTCGGCTTCTTAATCACCCTTGTCCTCTGTCCAGTTGTTGCAAGTAGTTTCTGGTGTTTGTAGTATGCTAGAGGCCGTGGGCAGCGCTGACCGGAGGGGTGGGCTGTGATGCGGTAGGCACGTGGCCGGGTATACCGGGCGCCTGTTTGGTGCCACGGAACCCTGTACACATCGTTTGGGGCTGTGAGCGAAACTTTGGCCGGATCTCCTCATGGATGGAACCCGAATAGGCGATAAACCCGGACTAGGGACTTGAGTGTTTAGGTAGGCCGTGGCCGACACCCATGTTGGGCTTCCGCTTGAAGGTTGCCGAGTACATGTCGTGTAAACGGCGGTAAGTGGTGAGAGCGTGTGTGAAGAAGTACACCCCTGCAGGGTTAACATCATCTATTCGAATAGCCGTGTCCGCGGTAAAGGACTTCTGGGTTGCCTGTACAGTTCATAGACAAGTGAAAGTGGATACTCTAAAATACGCAAGATAAGCGTGAGTGCTATGGATGGCGTTCTCGTAGGGAGACGGAGCGGATCCATAGTGGTGTATTGATATGGTGAATATGTGGACTCGTGTGCGCCACCTCAAAAGAGTTACTTGCAGTCGTAGTTCAGGATAGCCACCGAGTCAAAGCTGGCTTGCTGCAGTTAAACCCCACCATCCCTTTGTTGATAATGATGCATATGTAGTTAGTTCTGATGTAAGTCTTGCTGGGTACATTTGTACTCACGTTTGCTTATTTTATGTTTTTGCAGAGAGACTTCGGTCTTGTTAGTAGTTCCGCATGGACTTCGACGTTTAGCTTGTTACCTCAGCTACGATCTTGTGTCCTCGGCAGGATCTAGTAGATAGTCAGGCTTCTAAGCCTTTTTCATTTGTAGATGTCTGTACTCAGACATGTTAAGCTTCCGCATGTGCTTTGATTTGTATGCTCTGAATGTTGGGTCATGAGAACTATGTTTGTAATATCTCGCTCCTCGGAGCCTATTGAATAAATACTTGAGTCGTAGAGTCATGTTGTGATGCCATGTTGTATTTGCACATATCGAGCATATTGTGTGTATGCTATTGAAATGCTTGGTATGTGTGGGATCTGACTATCTAGTTGTTTATCTTTAGTAGCCTCTCTTACCGGGAAATGTCTCCTAGTGTTTCCACCGAGCCATGGTAGCTTGCTACTGCTCCGGAGCACTTAGGCTGGCCGGCATGTGTCCTTCTTCGTTCCTATGTCTGTCCCTTCGGGGAAATGTCACGCGATGAATACCGGAGTCAGCCCGCTATAGCCCGGTTCACCGGAGTCCTGCTAGCCCAGTGCTACAGCCTGGATTCACTCGCTGATGACCGACACGTTCGATGCTGGGTCATGGATGCCTGTCCCTGTAAGTTTGTGCCACTTTGGGTTTACGACTAGCCATGTCAGCCCGGGCTCCTTATCATATGGATGCTAGCGACACTATCATATACGTGTGCCAAAAGGCGCGAACGGTCCCGGGCAAAGGTAAGGCAACACCCGTGGGAATACCGTGCGTGAGGCCGCAAAGTGATATGAGGTGTTACATGCTAGATCGATGTGGCATTGAGTCGGGGTCCTGACAAATACCTAGTTCAATCTCATTACCGGCAAGTCTCTTTACTCGTTATGTAATGCATCATCCCGCAACTAACTCATTAGTAACATTGCTTGCAAGGCTTATAGTGATGTGCATTACCGAGAGGGCCCAGAGATACCTCAACGACAATCGGAGTGACAAATCCTAATCTCGAAATACGCCAACTCAACATGTACCTTCGGAGACACCTGTAGAGCTCCTTTATAATCACCCAGTTACGTTGTGACGTTTGGTAGCACACAAAGTGTTCCTCCGGTAAACGGGAGTTACATAATCTCATAGTCATAGGAACATGTATAAGTTATGAAGAAAGCAATAGCAACATACTAAACGATCAAGTGCTAAGCTAACGAAATGGGTTAAGTCAATCACATCATTCTCCTAATTATGTGATCCCGTTAATCAAATGACAACTCATGTCCATGGTTAGGAAACTTAACCATCTTTGATTAACGAGCTAGTCAAGTAGAGGCATACTAGTGACACTATGTTTGTCTATGTATTCACACATGTATTATGTTTCCGGTTAATACAATTCTAGCATGAATAATAAACATTTATCATGAAATAAGGAAATAAATAATAACTTTATTATTTCCTCTAGGGCATATTTCCTTCAGGGTTATGCGCCGCTTGTGGGGCCTGACATTGCTGTTACCGTTATCCTCATGGCCATGGAAGATGGCAGTTTGGGATTTGCATATGTGGGCATGTTTACCCTCTACCAGTGGTCAAGACAGATGAATTCCAACACAGTTGTGTCATGGAGCCAACATACAGTTATTCGTCTCAAGAATCTTCTCTCTAATCAAAATTCCGAGGAAAGACTTAGACTGATTGGATCCACTGAGGTCAGTGATTCTGTTTTCATGACCACAGACCTGGGAATCTACGATATTAATGTCAAGTTGTAGCGATGGAAGAAGATATGGAATAGAGGGAAATTCCATGCTTTGATTCCATACATGAGTTTCTACAATCCACAAGGTATAGTTGTATTTATACCCTTTGTTGGGATATGGGGACAACTGTTAAGTAATACTCCATATAAGTTAGTGGAAGAAACAAACCAATGAATCTCTAATCAGATATAAAGTTACATTTCAAATGTTCCCATCTGAACTTTGGCTGCTATGCAATTACAACTCTATTACTTAATTGGCAATTTATATAGTATGATGTCACCCCCCCTTTTTGGAATCGCACCGACAAATCTATGTTTGTAGAAAGGGTGACGCGGTGCCTAGTGACGCGCACATTCATAAGGTATGGCTGAGTATGCTTAAGGGCAGGAGCCCCACTCTCATCAAGAAAGATGACAAGCTTGGAGGTGACAGGGGTCTTGCGATGAATTATGTCACTATTTAGTAGCCCTTTTGGTGTAGTAGTGCTTGCTTGATTTCTCATATTGTTCTTGGCTTTTGTCAGTAAGCTTGTTGTTTCCCCATGTCGTTGGTGTGCGTAAGTGGGTGAATGGATTATGATATAATGAACCTTTAGTTCTTGGAGCTGCATTAGAAACCGTGTGCGTCATTGTTTAATTTTCTTGACAATGCATCTGCAGACAGTAGCTTAGCCTTGCCATTTGACAGTTTGCCCTCCCAAATCTAAATTCATCCCTCAAGAGTGAATAACGATGACATGTCTAGAGCTAGTGGTTTGTCTCGCCCTAAAGAAATAGAGATGGTGATGGTTGCATGCTGTCTCACTGATATGCCTTAATTAATTTAGTGAATTTAGTTAGTGTTTTTTTAGCAAAGCAATGATACTGGTGAGTACAACATGTAAACTGTATCTTGAGCTACATGTTTAGTAACTACAGATATGGTGTTGTATTGCTGCCTGAAGATCTTGTTAGCTTTTATTTCTCTTCAATAGCTGCACAAAAGTGCACAAATATCTTGAGTAGTTCGTTATCTATTGCATGTAAATTTTTGGCCTGCAGTGCACATAACAAGTAGTGCACTGCAATGTCCATGTGAGACGAAGATGTTCATATGTTTGGTCAGAGTAATCAGTGCAACTGCTTTGTTGTTCGTGGATTTTCCTTAGATAGGATCCTTTACTCAAAATCATGAACATACGTTTCTCTACATTTTTCTTTACCTACATATGAGAAGGAGGTATGGCTCTGTTCCAAATATCTGGTGGATAGTTAATCTTGTTCTTCCTTCATGGAACAAATAAATTGCCTTTCAAGTTGCCTCTTTATTTGCATTCACCTATCTCCCATATTTGGATCTATATTAGTGCATTCAACCGGCTTTAGTAAGATATATGATGTTAATTATGGCATAGAGCTGCTACACACCATAGTCACATCCATTTTTTTTTGCATGTTTATGAACCTGGATAGCCAAAGAAACATTATGTCGCCAGCTCAAGAAATGGGTGGATAAATATATAGAAATAGAATGTCAAACGACAAAAAAAAAATCAAGATTGGTTCACGCTGAAACTGTACCAAATGAGGGTGAAATTTTTTCATTCAACGTCAACCATGGATCTTGCAAAAGAAAAAAAATCGACTATGAAGCTATGTGTTTTTATGTATGAGAAATCAAAAGGTACAAACTAAAAAAGGAATACTTCATGATATCCATGAAAAAAAACACATTTGTGTAGACATGATTTCAAATTCTATTGCTTAATGATTTGCATCTAGTTCTATATGGAATGCATGAACTTCATAATGTTTATTTTAGTGAATATTCTGTTTTAGTAATGGAACAACAGTGCTACAAGTCGGAATCCCTGCTCCGGACTGCACTTGGTTGATTCATTGTGGAGACTAATTGTTCTACTGTGCATGCATATTTGTGTGGGCAATAGGTTTCACTGGTTCATTTGAAGCGAGAAACACTACTGAGTTATTAACTTGTTCCTTAGTTTTAAACTTCTAAAGAGAAGGAGAGGGGCGAACAAAGTGCACATGAGATTGCCAAGTTTTGCTCTGGTGTTCAATCTGATGCTATGTTACTGGGTTCTGTTCCTCAATGTGTGGTGTCTTGTGTAACAGATGATTGCAATTCTCTTTCTTGTTAATATATGGGTTGTTTTACTAAAACTACATACTAAAAAAGAAATACTTCCATGCTCTCCATGAAAAACGAATGGCATATATTTAAAATTCTCCAAATTCTATGGCGCTTCAAGATTGGTGACATATATTTCTATATGGAATTATATAAACACCATATTTTTGAAAGAACAATATTTTGTTTTAGCAATACCCCTGCCCCCTTCCCCTATGGCCATGTTCCCATGCCCGCATGATATTAACTTGGCCCCTAGGATGTTGTCTTTTCTACAAGAGAAAAGAACATGATTAATGAATCTAGATGCACCTAGAGACAAAATTGACCTTGGGGTTGCATATACCATTTTTTGGTGGAGAGCTATCAAGTTGAGGCCCCCCTGGACGTGTGACGGACCTTTCATCTGTAGCCCCTTCTTTTCCGTTTCACAATGGGCCTTGCGTGCCAGCACTAATAGAAAAACGGGCATTATCAGCAGCCCCCGGAGATGGTTGTGTCCCCATGTGCCAAATCCGTCTGTAATATTCCATCGAAGGTGGTTATTTCTGTGGTCGAGGAGGTTGAAATTTGAAATCGCCTATAGTAAACATTAGAGGCGGTTGTGATTTTGAAACTGTCTATATTTTAGAAAAAAATGGAGGCAGTTTTTGAAATGAAACCGCCTGTAGTACTTCCACCACTTATAACATAAGCCCCCCACAGCTCACGTTCTCCACTCCTACTCGAAGAAACGAATCTTCCGTCCCAACATCTTCCGCATCCACATCCAGATAGGGTAATGGGGGTAAGTGTGCCAGTGCCAGCACTAGCTTCGCCAGCAAGCCACATGGACAACCACTTGGAGTTGTCATTCCTGCCGATGCTGCCTGACCTGTCGCCATTTTAGCTGTGTCAACATCTGGGCAAGGCAGGGGGTAACTGTGTCAGCTCCACCGGTGCCCCAACCGGCAAGCCTTGAGGATGACCACTGGAAGGAGTCCTTACTGAGGCCGCTGGGAGTAAGTGTGATGGAACCACTGCCTCTGCTTGTTTTGATGTTTCACGTCTTGCATTTCCGCTGCTTCGGCAGGAGATTTTTGTTGTAAAAATGAATATCATTAGCTCTTCACAATGTTTTAAATAGCGGGCTATGCCAAATAGCGGCGGGCCTCAAAATCAGCTATAGCGGAGCTATAGCGGGCTATAGCAAGCTATAGCGGGATGTTTGTACATGAGATCATTTAGCGGCGCCCTGTTGAAAAGGCTATAGCAAGGCTATAGCGGGGCTATAGCCGGCTATTTATAACTATGGCTGTTAATCTATTGTTTTGACAAAAAAAATCCTGATCAAGTCCTCCTGATATGTTTGGATGTTAGATGGACACATATCTCTGTCTACTTTTAGTGTTAGTGTATTACGGAGATCCCAAAGCAAATTACGCACTAGCCCGATTCAACAAACCTTTTTGTAATCTCTTTCACATTCAGCGACACATTACAAAAAGACTCCTTCGACGTTGCAAAAAGAGGCATAGCTCTGCTCAGGCTTCCTGACTTCCTGATGGGCGTGGCGTGCCACCACGCTTCCGCCGGTTAGTTAGGATACTAAACTCCCTAGATTTGGAACCTCCCGATGCGTCAGGGGTTGTGGGGTACTGGGTCGCTTGGGCCCATCTGTAAGGGTGTTAAATTCGATAATATATTTAAAGTCCACGGACATTAAGTTTTTGACCTTTATTTGAAATCTAAGAACAATTGAAAGAAATCATGGTTTTCAAAATTTGCAAAAAAAAATAAAAATTAAAATCAAATATTTTTTTAACATTCAGCATTATATATTTAATGCCCTACTTGCCTCCGGTGATCACCGCACATGCCCACGTGCACCCCGCAGCCCCTGCCTAGCTCCCGCCACACTTCGATTCATTCGCCAGCCACTACCATCGCTGGAATTGACGCATCAAGCTGAGAGCTCATCGACGTGAAGCCGGAACGGGTCTGTGCATCCACCCTGAGTGCTCGCTACGCCTTCGACCTCTAATTCGGGCCGCCACCGCTTCCTTGAGCTCCATGTAGCAGCGACTTACCGCCAAAGGCCCGAGGCATGCGGTAGCGGCCATGGGCACTTGGGCAACGAAAATCCCAAATTCAGATAGGCGGGAGAAGAGGTGGCTCGACATGCATGTTCGACGCCGCGGAGGAGGCGGCACACGCGTACGACATGCTTGAGCTCTACTACTTCGAGATCCCGACAAAGCATATTTCCTCGCCGACACCCCCATAGAAGCTCGAGACTGAGCGCGCCGATTCGGCCTACATGGCCAAGCTCATCGCAAAGAACCCGCAGTTCATCACCGTGAGCTAAACGTGGTTCGAATCAAAGGAGAATGATCAGATGTTCGACGAGCTCTTGGCCGAGCCCTCCGAGGAGGCCGGGCCCTCACCGAGGTTATGGTGGCAGAGGTTGGATCATCACTATCACCCAGCCAGCATATATTTAGAAAATATCCTTAATTGCAAAAACTACAGCAGCTTATAGACTATATAGTTCGGTCAGCCAAACCCCACGGCCCACGCACAACTCAACTGAACTGAAGCGGACCGTGAAATTGAAACCCTCGCCGCCAGACCAATTGAAACCCTCGCACAGACCACACTCCTCATCGATCCCCTCCCAATTGAAACCCTCGCCGCCGTCACCCACCATGTCGCCGCCGCCGCCGCCACCACCACCATCACTGCCGGGCGAGCTCCTCGAGGAGATTTTCCTCCGCCTCCCGCCGGACGAGCCCGCGTGCCTCGTGCGCGCCTCCCTCTCCAGCAAGTTCTGGCTCGGCCTCCTGTCCGGCCCTCGCTTCCGCGGTCGCTACCACGACCACCATGGAGCTCCCCCCATGCTCGGCTTCCTTCGTGGTTTCTGGCTGGAGGGCTGCCACCGGCGCGAAAAAGGTCCCGTCCCACGCTTCACGTCCACCGCGAAATTCGGGGCGCGCATTCCCGAAGACGAATGGGACCACTCTGACTACTCTGCGTGGGACTGCCGCCATGGCCGCGTCCTTCTTGGGGATGCGTATAGCTGCGAGCTCCTCGTTTGGGACCCCATGACGGGCTGCCGGAGGGGGGTGGACTGGCCCAACCTGGTGGACGACAGCCGCGGGGTCGCCGTGCTCTGCGCCATGAGGGGCTGTGACCACCGCACTTGTCACGCGGCTCCCTTCCGGGTGGTTTTTGTCGGCGTGGAAATGGGAGAAGATGAGGATAATGATGATTGTGCTGCATTCGCTTGTGTGTCCTTGCCAGAGACCGGTGACTGGAGCAAGCCATGCCCTCCATCTCATCAGTGGGGCGAGCCCTGCCCTCTTCTTCATCTTCCAGCTGAAGCATTCATCGAGCCAATCCCCCCTGTCCTCATCGAAGAAGCACTTCACTTCATGATTCAGTCTCTTAAGGATGATAGTGAAGAAATTCTCAAGTATGACTTGAGCTCTAATAGCTTATCACTGATTGGTGCACCGATTCAGGATCGTGAAATTGTCAGTTCCTCTATCGTCATGGCCATGGAGGATGGCAGTTTGGGGTATGCATATGTCAATGGATCAACCCTCTACCTGTGGTCAAGACTGATGGATTCCAACGGAGTTGCCTCATGGAGTCAACGTACAATTATCAATCTCATGAACCTTCTCCCCATCCAAAATCATGTGGAAAGAATTACAGTAGTTGGATCTGTGGAGGGCGGTGATGTCGTTTTCGTCACCACGGTGCTGGGCATCTATGAGATTAATGTCGATTCGCAGCGATGGAAGAAGATAGGGAAGAGAGAAAATTTAGATGCTGTGATTCCATACATGAGTTTCTACAATCGACAAGGTATAGTTGTATTTATATGTCATTTATTGTGATTTGGGAACACCTATTAAGTTATACACCAAATAAGTTAGTGGAACAAACAAAACGATCGATCTCTAATCAGATATAAAGTTCCATTTTTAAATGTTCCCCCAGCAAAGTTAGGGTGATTTGTAATTACAACTAATTATGCTAATTTAATTGGCTATTTATATCGTATCATGTCATCCCCTTTCTGGAATCACACCGGCAAATTTATGTTTGCAGAAAGGGTGATGCCCAATGACGTGGCGCATTGACAAGGTATGGTTGAATATGCTTAAGGGAAGGCGGGCACTCTCATCAACAAGAAAGATGACAAGCTTAGGCGGCAGGGGTCTTGTGGTGCTTGCTTGATTTCTCATATTGTATTTAGCTTTTTCAGTAAGCTTGACAGTTTACCCATGTTGTTCGCGTGTGTAATTGGATGATGGATTATGTTGTAAACTTGCAATGAACCTTCAATTCTTGCAGCAGCAGTAGTAATCATATGCTCTGTTGCTTAATTTGATTTAAAAATGCAGCTGCGGATAGTAGCTTAGTCTTGTCATTTTGAAAATTCTACAGTTTGATGTCTTGCAATGAACCTTCGGTCATGTAGCTGCATTAAGATTTAAGACGCATGTGCTTTGTTGTTTAATTTTCTTAACAAGCATCTGCGGACAGGAGCTTAGTCTTACCATTTTGAAAACTTTACAGTTTGATAACATGTTACTGATGAATAATGATGACATGTCTAGAGCTAGTGGCTTGTCTCGCCCTAAAGAAGTAGAGATGGTGATGGTTTCTGCATGCTGTCTCACTGATACGCCTTTATTAATTTAGTGAATTTGGTTAGCGTTCGTTTTTTTAGGAAAGAAATGTTACGGACGAAGTGACGAGTATAACATGTAAACTGAATCTTGAGATACATGTTCAGGTAAGTACAGGTGTTGTATTGCTGCCTAATGATCTTGGAAGGTTTTATTTCGTTATCTGTTGCATATTTTTGGCCTCCAGTGCACAAAATGTATTTGCATGATTTTTGTTGAGAATTTTGAATTTTCTGAGTAAGATTGGTAAATTTTTCTGTGTCGTCCGTAAGGGTGATCCTATATGTATCTGCATGCAGTACCATTTAAAGAACTGTATAGTTTGCTCTCCCGGCTTCGGTCCAATCTCTAAAAACTCTTCCAGAGTAGGTTCGGATGATCAGCACAGTATGAGGGCTTGTCCTGAGCTGGGATTTTCCGCCGATCAAGAGATGATCATGGCTTGGGCATGCCTTGATTATAAATCTTAATTACCTTAGGAACTGAAACACTGAACTAATACTACATGTCAGGCATTGTTATTACTGCAGAATTTTTTACTTTTCTAGCAAATTAATGTTACTGTAGTTATCTTGCCATTGTTTTTGGTTGCCATACTTTTCCTATATAAGAGTAATGGTATTTGTTGCCTCGATTATAAATGCAAATTCATGTTCTTGCAGTAATATCATTATATTAACTCTCTAATGTCAGTAGAGCTAAAACCATCTTTTAGTGCTTAGTTGTGTTTGAGAAGGAAATTGTTTGCTGGCATCTTTTTGGATAGGTGAATGTTGGTACGAGTAGTCATTAGCTTTCAGTTATCTGTGTGACAGTTTCGACCAAAAAAGGCTTTCGCCCCGCTTTATATATAAAGCAACGGTCAACAACACCCAGTACAAATGCACGCCCCCACAACACACGCACATACACACACCCAAGGCATGATACATAGGCGCTGAGTGCAGCAACACCATCCCTAACACTACAAGAGCATGATACATAGGCACATAGGCACATACAATACATAGGCACATACACACACCCAAGGCATGATACATAGGCGCTGAGTGCAGCAACACCATCCCTAACACTACAAGAGCAGCCGGGGGCTGCAGCCATGGACACGCCACCGCGAAGAAGTGAATCCGCATATGACGAACCGTGGGCTCCAAGCCTGCGCCTTCAGGACGGGACGACGCCGGAGCACCACCACCGCCCGATCCGAGGATCAGAATTTCCCAGGAGCAACATGACGGGCAATGAGAGCCGCGACAACGTCATCCACAAGGGAACGAGCTTCGCCGCCGGCGGCCGTCCAAAGATAGAGAAGGTTTTCAGCCACCACTCGTCGCCACCGAACGGCACACCACGGCTACCACGCAGCCCACACGGCCGTGGCAACCGGGCAGCACCAAGCCACGGGCTCTGCCGATGAGCACCGCGGATTCACTATCAGGGCCGCCGCCCTTGGCATCCAAGACCTTAACACTGTTAGATTTGTATAGTCCTCTTTTCGGTATATCCCCATTGTATAAGGGGATCTCTGCACTTTGACACACATGTACATGTACTGGCCCTTGGCCCCCAGGAAATGCTAGTTGCCATTCATCCAACATGGTATCAGATGCTAGGTTAGCCTCTCGGCCCCGCACGATGCAACTCCGTGCGTACTCTCGTTTTTCCTCGTCGCCGGTCGTTTCCGCCCGGATCTGACGCTCGTTGACGAGCTCCTCGCGCAGCTGGTTTCTCCAGGCTAGTTGCCTCGTCCCAGCTGCCCGCGCTCGCTGCTCCCCCTGCTGCTGCCCGCCTCTGCCCGGCCGGCCTCACGCCGTCTCGGCTCCTCTGCTCCGGTCCTCCCTCGCCCCTTCCTGCGCCCGGCCGGCCCCAGGCCAACCCCGCTAGCTCCTCCGCTCGGCGGCTCCTCGGCCCACCCGTCCTCGACCCTCCTCCACCCGGCCGGCCCCCAGCCATCCCGGCTGCTCTGCTCGGGCCCGGCCCCGGCCATCTCCTTGCCAGGTTGCTGGCTCGGTCTTGGTCCCTCTGCATCGATCTCCCACAGTTGCGCGCTTGCTCGTGTGGGCTGCCTTTTCCCGGTCCAGATCGGGCTTCCCGATCCAGATTAGGTTGACCAAAAAAAAAGAGAGCGACCGCCAGCCATTCCCCATGTCTTCTTCGGGTTATATTGATGTTCCTCGGTGCTCAATGATCTTTGATGGCACCAACTATGCTGAGTTTGTGGGTTTCATGCGCATCCATATGCGGGGTCTTCTTCTGTGGGGCGTCATCTCTGGCGAGGTTCCCTGTCCGCCCAGCCCTGTTGCTCCGGTGGCCCCTGTTCCATCGGTTCCGCCGGTGCTTGCTGATGATGCTTCTCAGGCTGATCGGGTTGCAGAAAAGGCTCTTGATGATGCTGCAGTTGATGCTTATGATCAGCAGGTATCTGCATATTCTGATGCTCTTGCTGTCTACCGGGATGATCTGTCTGCTTACACTCAGTGGTGCAATGATGATGCTCGCGCTGCTGCTGTTCTTACTGCGAGTGTCCTACCTCAGTTTGCTTCGGAGTTCATAGGCCTTGGCACTGTTGCAGCAATGTGGTCCTATCTCTGTCAGCGCTATCAGCCATCTGGCGATGCTCTATATCTCTTTGTGGTGCGTCAGGAGCATGCTCTTAAGCAGGGTGACTCGACTGTTGATGAGTTCTATTCCCAGTGCTCTGCCATCTGGCGTCAGCTTGACTCACTGCGAACAGTTGTTTGTGGCACTTGCTGTTGTTGCCAGACTACGAGTTCTGACTTGGAGTTTCAGAGGATCCATGAGTTCTTATCTCGTCTCCGCTCTGAGTTTGAGCCTCGCCGTGCTCACTTGCTTGCTCGTGGTCGTGTTCCTATCTCAGAGATCATTGCCGAGCTTCGTGCCGAGGAGACCCGCCTTCGCTCTGCTGGCTTGCTTCTGGCTCCGTCAGTATTGGCTGCCCGGGCTCCGGTGTCGTCTGCTCGCCTCACTGCTCCGCCGCTCCTGCCTACTCCTCCAGGGGGGGGGGGGGCGGGAGCCGTCCTCCTTATGCTGAGAAGGGCACGTCGCGTCGTGACACCGTCTGTGGTTACTGCTCCTAGCCAGGCCACCCAGAGCTTGATTGTCGCCAGAAGAAGCGAGACCAGAGGCGCTCCAGCGGGCCTCCTGTGTCTTCCTCGACTTCGTCACTCACTGACTAGGACATTGTTCGTCTCAAGCGTCTTCTTCCTTCCTCAGGCTCCTCGTCGACTGGCTCTGCTGCTGCTGTGACTGCATCCTCCTCCCCACCATCACAGGCATCTACACAGTCAGGTACATCTTCGTGGGTTCTGGATTCTGGAGCCTCCTTTCATATGTCTTCTGATTCTTCCGTGTTGTCTTCTCTCCGACCTCTTGATTCGCCTGTTAATGTTCTTACTGCCGATGGCACATCTCTTTTTGTTGCTAGTCGTGGTATTCTTTCCACTCCTTCTTTTTCTGTTCCGAGTGTTTCACATGTTCCTCGCCTTACCATGAACCTTTTTTCCGCTGCCCGACTTATTGATTCTGGTTGTCGTGTCATTCTTGACACTGACTCTTGCTCCATTCAGGATCGTCGCACCAAGGCTTTGGTTGGTGCTGGCCCCCGGCGCCATGAGTCAGAGGGCCTTTGGGAGGTTGACTGGCTTTGTGTTCCTTCCGCTGCCACCACTTCTGCCAGCTCTCATGCTCTTGCTGCCTCTTCGTCTACGTCTTTCCAGCAGTGGCATCATCGACTTGGTCACATCTGTGTCTCTCGCTTATCTTCCTTAGTTCGTCAAGGCCTCTTAGGGTCTGTATCTGGAGATGTCTCCTTACATTGTAATGGTTGCAGACTTGGCAAACAGACTCAGTTACCTTATCCTACTAGTGAGTCTGTATCTCAGCGTCCTTTTGACTTAGTTCATTCTGATGTCTGGGGTCCTGCTCCCTTTGATTCGAAAGGTGGTCATCGCTACTATGTTTTGTTTATTGATGATTTCTCTCGCTACACTTGGCTCTACTTCATGAAATCTCGTAGCGAGGTTCACACCTAGTTTGCCACGCCCATTCGTACTTTTCGTGCTGACTCCGCTGGAGAGTATATCTCTCAGCTGTTGCGTGGTTTTCTCGCGGAACAGGGTACTCTTGCTCAGTTCTCCTGTCTTGGTTCTCATGCTCAGAATGGCATTGCCGAGCGAAAGCATCGTCATTTGCTTGAGACGGCTCGTGCACTGATGATTGCGGCTTCCCTTCCACCCCACTTTTGGGCTAAGGCTGTTTCTGCCTCCACCTATCTCATTAGCATTCAGCCATCGACTGCTCTGCAGGGTGGCATCCCTATGGACTGTCTCACTGGTCACTCTCCTGACTACTCAGCTCTTCATATGTTTGGATGCGTCTGCTATGTTCTCCTTGCCCCCCGAGAGCGCACCAAACTGACTGCTCAGTCGGTTGAGTGTGTTTTCCTTGGCTACAATGATGAGCACAAGGGCTATCGATGTTGGGATTCTGTGGGTCGTCGCTTGCGCATCTCGCGGGATGTGACCTTTGACGAGTCTCGTTCTTACTATCCACGTTCTTCTTCCTCGAGTTTCTCTGTGGACGACCTTTCTTTCCTTCTCCTCCCCGATACACCCTGCTATGTTCCTCATGTGTCACCTCTTCCTTCGGCACCTCTCATTCCTTCTCATTCACCACCGACCTCGTCTTCTCCATCCTCCTCCTCCACCTCTCCCCCATCCTCTCCAGTCCATCGCCCTCTCTCACCGTTTCCTCTCCACTATACTTGACGATCTCGTACCGAGGATGTCTCCTCTGACGAGCCTTCCACCTCTGGTGCACCTCCTCTCACTCCTCCCCCGGTTCATAACCTCCGTGCTCGGCCTCGCCCTTCGCCTGATTGCTACTCCCCTGATCGGTATGGTCTTTCTGTTTTGACTGAGCCCACTTCCTATTGCACTGCCATGACTCAGCCTCAATGGCAGCTTGCGATGGCCGAGGAGCTTGCTGCCCTTGAGCGCTCTGGCACATGGGATCTGGTTCCCCTCCCTTCCGGTGTCCGTCCCATCACCTGCAAGTGGGTCTACAAGCTTAAGACTCGCTCTGATGGTTCTCTTGAGCGCTACAAAGCCCGTCTTGTGGCCCGTGGTTTTCAGCAGGAGCAGGGGCGCGATTATGATGAGACATTCGCTCCTATGGCCCACATGACCACTGTCCGCACTCTTCTTGTTGTGGCTTCTGTTCGTCAGTGGTCTATCTCTCAACTTGATGTTCAGAACGCTTTTCTAAATGGCGAGTTGCGTGAGGAGGTTTATATGCAGCCACCACAGGGGAACTATGCTCCCGATGGTATGATCTGCAGACTTCGCCGCTCCCTATATGGTCTCAAACAGGCCCCTCACGCCTGGTTTGAGCGCTTCGCATCTGTGGTGACTGCCGCTGGTTTCTTGCCCAGTGACCATGACCCCGCGTTGTTTGTTCACACGTCTCCTCGTGGTTGGACACTTCTCCTTCTCTATGTTGATGACATGATCATCACTGGTGACGACACTGATTATATTGTCTTTGTTAAGGCTAGCCTTCGCGACTAGTTTCTCATGACTGATCTTGGTCCACTTCGCTACTTTCTTGGGACTGAGATCTCCTCGACATCTGATGGCTTCTACATCTCCCAAGAAAAATATATTCAGGATCTTCTTGCTGCGCTGCTCTCGGTGATGAGCGCACGGTTGTGACTCCTATGGAGCTCAACGTTCAGCTTCGTGCCACCGATGGTGACCCTCTTCCTAATCCCACTCGCTATCGTCATCTTGTTGGCAGTCTTGTCTATCTTGCTGTTACGCGTCCTGACATCTCCTATCATGTCCACATCCTGAGTCAGTTTGTTTCAGCCCCCACCTCTGTCCACTATAGTCATCTCCTCCGTGTTCTACGATACCTTCGTGGCACGATCTCTCAGCGTCTTTTCTTTCCCCGCTCCAGCTCTCTTGAGCTCCAGGCCTACTCTGATGCTACCTGGGCTAGTGATCCCTCTGATCGACGCTCGCTGTCTGCTTATTGTGTCTTTCTTGGTGGCTCTCTTATTGCCTGGAAGACAAAGAAACAGACTGCAGTTTCTCGCTCGAGTACAGAGGCTGAGTTGCGAGCCATGGCGATGTTGACGGCTGAGGTGATCTGGTTACGGTGGTTACTTGAGGATTTTGGTGTGTCTGCTACTACCTCGACTCCCTTACTGTTAGACAGTACTGGCGCTATCAGTATTGCGCGTGACCCGGTGAAGCATGATCTCACCAAGCACATCGGTGTGGATGCCCACTTTGTGCGTGTTGCTGTGTAGGATCGGACTCTTGCTCTTCACTATGTGCCCTCAGAGTTACAGTTGGCGGACTTCTTCACCAAGGCACAGACTCGAGCGCAGCACAGCTTTTTTCTCTCCAAACTCAGTGTTGTTCATCCACCATGAGTTTGGGAGGGGGGGGTGTTAGATGTGTATAGTCCTCTTTTCGATATATCCCCATTGTATAAGGGGATCTCTGCACTTTGACGCACATGTACATGTACTGGCCCTTGGCCCCCAGGAAATGCTAGTTGCCATTCATCCAACAAACACCACCTCACCCGAGACCCACCGCTACCCCAACCAAAGCCTGGGATGCCCCCAATTCCGAGACCCAATAGGCCGGCAAAAACTGGCCTCCATCGACCCATCCTGCGGCACCAGGCGTGAGACGAGGTCGGTCCTGCCGCCGAGCGCGAGACGAGCATGGTCCTGCTGCCGGGCGCGAGACGAGCTCGGTCCTGCTGTCGGGTACGAGACGAGTTCGGTCCTGCTATCAGTGCAAGACGAGTGCTGAGTGCAGCTGGGGGAGGGCCAACCATCGACGAAGATAGCGGCCGGACGCCGAGGAGATGGATCGAAGGTCAAACCACAGCTGGGCTGGCAGTTTCTTAAAAGCTTCGACTTCAACTATAGGAATTTAGGCCAGCCCCAAGCTATACATTTTTATTACTTGTTCTGTTCTCAGAATATGGATTCTATTTGTGCAATCTGACCTACCTCTCCTTGCGTTTGAGGATGTTACTGGAACTGACATAAATGTTCAGTATCTGGATTTGGATGTTCAGTATCTGCCATGGTTTATTTGGATGTTCATGTTCTGTTTATTCTGGCAGAGCATGGTCAAGCTGGCATGTAAATAAGATCTTTACCTCCAATAGGTACCTAAATCTGGATTTTTACCTGACAGTTTGTGCACTATAATGTAAAGCTGACTTGTACTTTAGATTGGACTTCTAGTTGTCTATAGTCCATGTACGTGTATAATTGTATATATATATCGTTTAACCGTGGCCACTGATGTGCAGTTCAGAACGCAAGAAAATGAACTACGGTCTGAAGTTCTTTCGAACCATCATGGTGATGTTTTTTGTGCTGTGTTTGCGTATCATTGCACTAATCTGCTTTTTTCAACCAAGGACCTGTAAGCAATAGATGGTCTGGTTTGCCTGTTAACAAGTTATAATTAGGTATGGATTGTGCTTTTGTACCACGATGTGAAATGGGTAAAGTGATTTTAGTGTCTTTTCCTTTTGGATTAAGAATCTTTGCTCCATGAATGCATACATCATGGTTCCTTCAGATTTTGAGTTGGACCTAAGTTCCTGGCTACTGTTGTGTACCTATGAACCGTCTGTATGGTCGGCCCTTTTGGTGAGACAAGGTAAATTACCAAACCGATAGGCTACAAATCAGGAGGCTTCAGTGAGAGCTGCTGCCTGCTAATGCATTTCTTCATGTTTTATATCATGCGCGTCGACAATGGTTGAGTTTGCTAGAGGGCAGGATGGTCGGCGTGGATTTTTTGAAACCAAGCTCGCTTACACAGTTTAGAACTTTTTTGTGATAACATATGCTACTTTGAGATTTCGCGTCATGTATATGCATGATTTTGCTGAAAATTTTAAGAACTGTACAATTTTTCTCTCCCTTTGGTCCAATCCCTGAATACTTATCTCAGAGATGGCGATGGGGATTGAGGGCATGTCTAGATTTGCTGTTTTCTTCGGCCCACGAGGTGACGATGGCTTCTGCATGCTGGCTGACATATAAATCTGAAATTAACCTTGTGAATGTAAATACTACTGCATGTTAAGTGCAGCTGTTACTGTAGTAAATTGTTTAACCATTTTAGTAAGCAACATGAATGCAACTATTCCATTTGTGGATGAGGTATTGCTCTGTTTGATGCCTGATAGCAAATTCACCTTGCTCATCCTTCATGGTCAAAACTAATTGTGTTTCAAGGTGTCTGATTTTCTGCATGTCATGTATCTAGCTTGGATTTACATGACTTGCATGTCTATCTTTCATATTTTCTTGATGTGTGGGTAATTTTTTCGTACATATGGATCTTATTAGTCCATATTGCTGGAGATTTATTTTGTTATGCTGGCTAAGCATGGGTCTTGTGATTGACCATGTCACTAGCTGGTAGGTGTTTTGGCTGTGCTTTGTTTGTGATGCTGCTCTTGGCTCTGTCAAGAATTCTTGACTATTGCTTGGGAACATATTCATGTCAGAACATAGAAGTAATTTTCCTTTCGGATATTTTTCTATTTGGGGTTCTGAGAATGGTTGAATTCAGATTTAACACCATCCCAAATTAACTTACTAAACTAGCACATAATGTCATTTTAATTTGTTTCCATATGCAACTATGTACATAGTGTCATTTTAATTTGCTTCCATATGCATCTTCACAGTAGAAAAATAAAGATTCCAACAACAGCACCACCCATTTGTCCCAACATCCTCGAGGGCAACACCTGGCTAATGGAATGAAGGTGAGCTGTATGAGTTTCCCCACATGATCAAAATCCATGGAGCTTATATCCATTACAAGAGCATCAGTGAAAAGAGAACAGTCCAATCCAAAAATTGATCTTTCAACAGACGCGCACAAACCTATGATATTATACCTGCTGCAACATTATACAAAATAACATCTTTCAAACGCACAGACTATTGAAAGATCAGAGGGAAGTTGTCATCTGGCAAGGAGCGAATGCACTTTAGAACCTCCATTCTATGGTATTAAATACTGATTTGAACATAAATGCACAATTTAACGATATGGAAATCACTAGTACAACTGGAATACAATTCTACCTCTCTAAATAATAGAATCAGTTTGACAAACAGTTGTGAAGCAGCAGACTTACCCAGTTTCTCGAATTTCACGTAACCATGTTCCAATAGCATTCATCCTACGAGCATTGACTCCATAATTGGCAGGTAAAGTATTATTCTCCTTCAGAAAAGTGGATATCTCGTTGGTACTGATGAGTCTAGCTCTCCAAATAATTTCTGGCAGATCATAACACTCAGACCGATCCATCCAAGCCATGTATATAAAATGAAGAATCCGAAATAAATGGCAAACATTGTAACTACATAATAAGCACAATAAGACATGAAAAGCAACAATGTAAACTAGGGTAGTTTTCATAACCATTTGAACAGAGGGAGCATACATACATGTTTGCTCTCCCAGCTTTGATGAGGATGTTCAAATGATGAGCAGATAACAAGGTCATGGACTCATGGCCAGAGCTAGGATTTTCTCCTACCCAAGAGATGACGACGACTTGTGAAATGTAGGACAAAACTTACTGCCTCTGTTTCAAAATGCAAGACATTTTGACAGTTTACATTGAACTGCCAAAATGTCTTATACTTAGGAACGGAGGGTGTACTTTGCAAAGCGCACTACTACTAAACAGAAGAAACTTAATAAAATGTATTTCCCATGCATCACAATTATCAAAAAAGAATTTCCATGCATCACTGTATTTGGATTTGTAGGGACAGAGATGGGACTATGAACTTCGCTGTCTCAGTTATCATGATACCAAAGTTACCAGGCTCATGGAAAAATAAAACCTTTGTTCATATATCATCCAGGGACCCCTGCAGTGGCCAGAGAACCCCGGGTAGAATTATGGATGTCGGAAACTCTGAGAGCGCTAGATGCTGCTTGGTGTATGGTCATATGAAACATTCCAGGAATATACACAGACCATGGTATGCAGGCCAGAAGCTTCAACCTGCAATTGTAGCCATTAAAGGACTTGCAGTTCAGACGGATGTTGAATTCAGATTTAACATGATCCCAAATGTCCTTACCAAACTGGCAAGGCAATACAGGGAGGTGTGTTCTATTGGTTTGTCCCGAGCAAAAATCTAGCGAACATAATCAGTGGGAATTGATCCAGTCTTTTTGCATGTTTGCAACCTGGATAAACAAAGAAACAGTTTGTAAACAAAATGTGTTATCAGCTCAAGAAATCGGGTGAACAAATATACCAAAATAGAATATCAACGGATTGAGTCACGCCGAAGTTGTACTAGATAAGTGTGTGACGCTTGGTAATTCAGCATCAACCACGAAGCTATCTTTTTCTTTCCTTTTTTATTGATTTTTTATGGATGAAATCAAAAGTTAAATGCTAAAATAAAATAAAAATTCTATGCTCTCCATATGGTGCCTATAGATTGTTCCAAAAGTCGAACTTTGTAAACTTTGTCCAAATGTATTGAGATAAATGTCAGCATAATAAATATAAAATAAATACTGTACAAAAGCATGTGTCATGACATATCTAACTGTAGTTATCTGGTATTTGAAATGTAGTTTTTTTTTCTTTCTCTACAAACTTGTCAAAGTTTGCGTAGTTTGACTTTATGAAAAATTTATAGGCACTATATTATGGAATGGAGGGAGTATTATGTTTCAATTTTGTAGAGACATGTTTTAATAGTTTAACTTTGAGTGGTAGGAAATATTCTGATACAAATACCACAACTGCAGTACAGATTTGAGATTTCAATTTCCCTGCCCGGAATCGGACTTGGTTGATTGCATGCCGTGGCATTTGGCTCCACTAGTAGAAAAGGGGGCAATGGTCCAGGCCGGTCCAGCCCATTAGTCCCGGTTCAGTCCAGAACCGGGACCAATGGGGGCATCGGACCCGGTTCGTGAGCCCCGGGGGCCGGCCGGGCCACGTGGGCCATTGGTCCCGGTTCGTCTGGACCTTTTGGTCCCGGTTGGTAGGATGAACCGGGACCAATGATCCCCGCTCCTGGCCAACAACCATTCGTCCCGGTTCGTGGCACGAACCGGGACCAAAGGAAACCCCTTAGTCCCGGTTCGTACGACCAACCGGGACCAATGGTGGTGCCTATATATACCCCCCCGCGCAAGAGCAGAGCAAACTGCTCTGTTTTTTCTGGCCGAGGGGGAGAGGGCTTGGTGGTGCTCTAGCTCACCTCATATGCACACAAGGTGTTCGATGGAATGCCCGAGCCACACTACTTAAGGTTTCTCCTCTCCAAGCTCGACCGCCAAGCTCCATGTTCCTCCATATTTGTCTAGGTTTAGCGGTCCGTCACGCCCCATCCCCGTCTTCAACGTCGTCGATCACCCGCACCGATCTCATCGGCGGCACCACCGTGGTGAGCCTCTTGTTCTTATCTTCTTTCCGAAAGGAAAAATATTCTTATTTGTATGTTTAGATAGATATATACTTGTATAATTTTCTTACTTTTATTATTGCATCTTATATAGTGCGATGGTTTTGGTATCCGCCCGTCGGCCCTCGCCCCTGTCTATGATTCGGATGTGGTATATATTATCTTTTCATAACTATTGGTTCATTTATTGTTTATGACAATTATGCCGACCAACGTGACATAGATTTTATTCATCTAGGAGGTTGTTGAACCGAAATTCCAACCGACCCTATTGTCGAGAGGTTAAATTTAGTTGAAGAAGAAAACAATTTGTTGAAGGAAAAATTAGAAAAATTGAGGAGGAGAAGATGATATTGGAGTTGCATGTTGCGGATGTAAATCGATGATCACAAGATCAAGATGGATGCAATGCGCTTGAAGATTAGAAAGATTAGAAAATATGCCATTCATACCGAGGCTTGGTATCATTATGTCGTTGGATCAGTTGTTACATTGGTTGCGATTATGATCGCATTTGTTTTCGCATTGAAATGTTTTACATAGTTTCAGTGTATGGTTTAATTAATTTAGATGCTCTGCAGAGCTTTATGTTGTTAGATGAGAACTATGTATGTACTTTGGTTTTAATGTGATGATGAACTTCTATTAATTTGGTCACTTAATTAATTATCTATTCATGATCTCTAATGATTTTTGACACACTTAATTATATATAATGCACACAGATGAACCGCAATGGATGTACGGTTCAAGACACACCTCCGAGTACATTAAGGGTGCATAATTTTCTCAAGTGGCTGAGGCAAACAAGCAGAATGGTTTTATGTGTTGTCCATGCCCTATATGTGGGAATCTGAAGTCTTACTCGACCGGAAAATCCTGCACACCCACCGCTTTACAAGGGTTTCATGCCACACTATAATGTTTGGACGAGGCACGGAGAAATAGGGGTTATGATGGAAGACGACGAAGAAGAAGAGTACGATGACAACTATGTGCCCCTGAATACGGTGATGCTCCGGAAGATCAAGAGGAACCAGACGATGTGCACGATGATCTTTGCAACGGAGAAGCTGCTGAAGATCAAGAGGAACCAGATGATGTGCCCGATGATGATGATCTCCGCCGGGTCATTGTCGATGCAAGGACGCAATGCGAAAGTCAAAAAGAGAAGATGAAGTTCGATCGCATGCTAGAGGACCACAAAAAAGGGTTGTACCCCAATTGCGAAGATGGCAACACAAAGCTAGGTACCGTGATCGAATTGCTGCTGCGTGGAAGGCAGAGAATGTTGTGCCCGATAAAGGATTTGAGAAGCTACTTAAAATATTGAAGAAGAAGCTTCCAAAGGATAACGAATTGCCCGACAGTACATACGCAGCAAAGAAGGTCGTATGCCCTCTAGGATTGGAGGTGCAGAAGATACATGCATGCCCTAATGACTGCATCCTCTACCGCGGTGCGTACAAGGATCTGAACGCATGCCCGGTATGCGGTGCATTACGGTATAAGATCGACGAGATGACCGGTGATGTTGACGGCGAGCCCCCGGAAGAGGGTTCTGCGAAGGTGATGTGGTATGCTCCTATAATACCACGGTTGAAACGTCTGTTCGAAACGGAGAGCATGCCAAGTTGATGCGATGGCACAGTGAGGACCGTAAGAAAGACGGAAGTTGAGAGCACCACGACGGGTCGCAGATGGAGAAAAATCGAGAGAAAGTCTGGGATGAGTTTGCAAGTGAGCCAAGGAACGTATGGTTTGCTTTAAGCGCGGATGGCATTAATCCTTTCGGGAGCAGAGCAGCAATCACAGCACTGGCCCGTGACTCTATGTATGTATAACCTTCCTCCTTGGATGTGCATGAAGCGGAAGTTCATTATGATGCCGTTCTCATCCAAGGCCCTAAGCAACCCGGCAATGACATTGATGTGTACCTAAGGCCATTAGTTGAAGAACTTTACAGCTGTGGAATGGAAGCGGTGTACGACGTGGGATGAGCACAAACAGGAGGAATTTAACCTAAAGGCGTTGCTGTTCGTGACCATCAACGATTGGCCCGCTCTCAAGAACCTTCGTGATGACAAACAAGGGATACCACGCATGCACGCACTGTTTACTTGACATCGATAGTATATACCTGCCAAGCTGCAGGAAGAATGTGTACATGGGCCATCGTCGATTTCTTCCGACCAACCATCAATGTCGAAAGAAAGGCAAGCATTTCAAAGGCGAGGCAGATCACCGGAAGAAGCCCGCCATGCGTACCGGTGATCACGTACTTGCTATGGTCAATGATTTACACGTAATCTTTGGAAAGGGTCCCGGCGGACTAGCTGTTCCGAGTGACGCTGAGGGACACGCACCCATGTGGAAGAAGAAATCTATATTTTGGGACCTACCCTACTGGAAAGACCTAGAGGTCCGCTCTTCGATCGACGTGATGCACGTGACGAAGAACCTTTGCGTGAACCTGCTAAGTATTTTGTTGTAAGTAGAAACAAAATAAATTAAATAAAGCAAGAAAGAAAACAAAAAAAAAGTGTTTTCAAATTTGAAAATTAGTAATGGCACTAACAGAAAGTTTATAATTTTCCTAAAACTAGAAGCAAAAATATTTAAAAAATAGAGCAAAAAACAAAAGAAAATAAATAATGCAGAAAACAAAACAAAAAAACAACAATAAGTATTTTGTTGTAAGTAGAAACAAAATAAATTAAATAAAGCAAGAAAGAAAACAAAAAAAGTGTTTTCAAATTTGAAAATTAGTAATGGCACTAACAGAAAGTTTATAATTTTCCTAAAACTAGAAGCAAAAAGATTTAAAAAATAGAGCAAAAAACAAAAGAAAATAAATAATGCAGAAAACAAAACAAAAAACAACAATAAGTATTTTGTTGTAAGTAGAAACAAAATAAATTAAATAAAGCAAGAAAGAAAACAAAAAAAAGTGTTTTCAAATTTGAAAATTAGTAATGGCACTAACAGAAAGTTTATAATTTTCCTAAAACTAGAAGCAAAAAGATTTAAAAAATAGAGCAAAAAACAAAAGAAAATAAATAATGCAGAAAACAAAACAAAAAACAACAATAAGTATTTTGTTGTAAGTAGAAACAAAATAAATTAAATAAAGCAAGAAAAAAAATGCCACCTACTGGGCCGCCACGGCCTGAATACGACTGGTATCCCTATTTCGGGCCAGGATTCAGGCCCGCAGAAGGCCCAGAAGGTCCAACAGGCAACGAAGGAGCAAATAGGCCCGTAAGCCTGCAGTTCAAAGGAGTTCAAGAGGGGAGCGGCAGTGGGGCTTATAAACCACTGCGCTCCCCTCTCAACTAGCGAGGTGGGACTAAACTTTGGCCCCGACGCGGGCAGCGCAGGGGCCTTTGGTCCCGGTTGGTGGCACCAACCGACTAAAGAGCTTTAGTCGGTTGTAGCCACCAACCGGGACCAAAGGTCAGACTTCCCGCCTTTGGGCTGCCGAAAAAGAGGCCTTTGGTCCGGTTGGTGGCTACAACCGGGACTAGCAGATAGTCGGTTGGTGCCACCAACCGACTAAAGGATGTGCTATATAAGCAGCACTTGGCGTTTCCGCCAATCGCCCACTTCTCCCCGACGCCTGCTCCTCCTCGTCATTGCCGCCGCCGACGCCCTACTCCACCTTGCCGTCGCCGCCGCCGCTTGGCGCCGTCAGGCTACTACGCCTTGCCGTCGCCGCCGCCCTGTGAGCATAGCCTGCTCCCGCGCCCTCTCCGTCTCAGCGCCCTGCTGGCGTCCACGCCGCCGCCGCCGCCACCGCCGCCCGCGCCGCCCTGCCTGTCTGCGGCCACGCCGCGCTGCCCTCTCTGTGGCGGCGCGCCGCCGCCGCCCTGCTTGCCGCCGCCCCCGCCCGCCCCTGCCCTGCCCTGCATTTTTTGTTCATTGCATTTTTTTCATATATGTATAATGTATATATGTATGTGGTAGCTATATATATATATGTGATGAATGGTCGATGTGGCTATATATGTATGTATGAATATAATGTTCATAGCATTTTTTTATATATGTTTTTTCATATATGTATTAATTTTATATTTAGGTTGTTAGTAGATATCGATCGATTTTAGGTTAGTGCATTTTAGGTTAGTGTAGAGGAGAAAGTAAAATAAGGAAAAGGAAGAAAAGAGGAAGAAGGAAGAAAGGAAGAAGAAGAAGAAGAAAAAGAAGAAAAAAGAGGAGAAGAAGTGTGTATATGTGTTTGTATGTATATATATGTGTACATATTCATAGTATTTTTTCATAAGTGTATTTTTTTTGTTCATTGCATTTTTTTCATATGTATAATGTATATATGTATGTGGTAGCTATATATATATGTGATGAATGGATGTGGCTATATATGTATGTATGAATATAATGTTCATATAGCATTTTTTTGTTTATATATGTTTTTTCATATATGTATTAATTTTATATTTAGGTTGTTAGTAGATATCGATCGATTTTAGGTTAGTGCATTTTAGGTTAGTGTAGAGGAGAAAGTAAAATAAGGAAAAGGAAGAAAAGAGGAAGAAGGAAGAAGGAAGAAGAAGAAGAAAAGAATGAGAGGAAGGAAAATAAGAAGAGGAAGAAAGGAGAAAAGAGGAGAGGAAGAAGAGGAGAAATAAATAAGAAGAGGAAAAAGAAGAAAAGAAGAGGAGAAGAAGAAAGGAATAGAGGAGAAGAAGAAAAATAGAAGAAAAAATTCTATTTTTCTTCTTCTCCTCTATTCCTTTCTTCTTCTCTTTTTTTTTTTCTTCTTTTCTTCTTCTTCTTCTTCCTTCTTCCTTCTTCTCTTTTCTTCCTTTTCTTAATTATTTTCCTTTCTCGAGGGAGAAGAAGAAAAGAAGAGGAGAAGAAGAAAGAAAGGAAAGGAGAAAGAAGAAACTTAAACACGAGGGGTGGTACCGATACCCCTCCCGATATGTATATGTATGTCGCGTCGTTGTCGATATAATTAACCCCCTCTAGATACAACTGCAGCAGCCCCCTCGGCCCTCTCGCTCGACCAAAACTCTCGAGGACACCCAAACCCTAGAGAGAAAACGATGTTGAATAATAATTGACATGTTGTCAATATTTGCAGAAACTATGGAGCACTCCCGAGACGAAGAAACAGAAGCGATGTTGGGGGAAATAATCGCAAATGGAAGTGATGATGTTGCGTCATTTCTCATCGACACCGTTGGTCAGATGGATGAAGAAGAGGGCTATGATTATGATGGCTTCGACCCTGCATTAATAACGGTACAAGAGGAGGACTATGTTCATGATGGCTCCGGTGACACAATGGAGGTACAAGACGAAGGAGACCGTGCTGAGCCGAGTCACCGAACCGAGTCCGGCCAGGTATATATATATTAGTTAAGCCCGTGCTGACAAGTTAATTGATGCATCCATTGTTTTGGTATATGTACACATATTAAGTACTGTCGTCTTTCTTCCTTATAATTTCTAGCCCTCCGGATCGAGCACAACTTCGGTACGGAGACGAGGCCCGAAGAAAAAGTTGAGCTCGGATGAAAAGTTTGAGATCATAGAAATCGCGCCCGACGGCGAACCGATTGAACCCAACCGGACAAAGAAGGCATTTTTGTCACGGGGTTCTTGTTAGGGACAGGATCCCGATCAGCATCCAGCAATGGTATAAGCTGCTAAGGATGAAGACGCCGAGGTGTCTTATGTCAATGATATGCAGAAAAAGATCTTTGGAATGAGCTGAAGGCAAATTTCACCCTACCGCCAGAGGAGGATCCGGAGAAGCCGTTAAAGAGCAATTAATCAAGTCTTGTGCTCTTAAGAAGATGGCTGGCCTAATGAGGAGGTGGAGGAAAGAGCTGAACCAGTTTGTCCGAAAAAAGAGACACCAGAATTCATCGGCAAATATGAGAAGATCAAAGATCATCGCCCGCATTTGTGGCCCACATGACATCGGAAAAGAGTAAGAAGATGTTGGAGACAAACAAGAAAAATGCTGCGAAGAAGACGCTTCACCATCGCACGGGTCGGTGGCTACCTCAAAGCCCGCCTAAGTGGTCCAAGGCTGAGCATGATCTGCTTGAAAAGGGATCGAACCAGAGGCGATCGCTGGCAGACCGTTGCGGACTTGGTTCTTCGGGCTGGCGGAACCTTGGACCTCGTAATAGGCAAAGTGTCGATGGGACGAACGAGCAACCGCAAACACCAGTCAAGAAACTTCGACAATATATTGCTGCTGCGTAGCGAGGGACGTTCGCTCCAAACAGGAGAAGGACGAGCTCACAATGGCCCTTGGGAATCCCGAGCACCTGGACGGACACGAGGCACACCAGGCTCGCCGTGGAAGGTTGGTTTTCCGGACGCAGGGGTTACAAAACCCACGAGAGGAGGAAGAAAGTGGAGCATGACCAAATGCAAAGCGCTGCTTGGAAGGGTAATGGGGCTAGAGGATCGAGAAGAGGACCGAGAAGCAGCAGATCGCAACAAACGACATGCCAAGCTTCCCCGGTTACCCCGCCATCTCAGCGCAGAAGCAGCGTTGCTTCCACCGAGCTGCTTCAGCCGGAGCATGTCTTGACGGCTCTCGCCAGCTATCCGTGGATGGTATCACGAGTCTCAAAATTGCCACATTATGGCGCGATGCATGAATTTGAAGGTCAAGGCGGCTGTTGGCCAAGTTTATCCTAGTGGACCCGCACAACTTATCACCGCCACCGATTCGAAGGATTTGCTAAGGTGATGGTTGATGAAATAACGGAGGATTTGAGGACCTCGGCTTGAGCACCCTACCGTGAAGGGGAGACTAGGCTGGGTTCTGCTCAAGACTCCATGCCTATGGCGGAAGGAGCTCATCGACCTTCTGAACTGGACGCCTCCGCCTCCTCCTCCTCATCCGGCGAGTCAGGGCACTCCGCCTCCTCCACCGCCTCCTCCTCCGCGAGTGAAGATCAGGCACGCGTGGCGGCACTCCGCCCCTTCTCCGCGCGTGGCGTCACTCCGCCTCCTCCTTCTCCGCCTCGCCCAGCAAGGGCGGAAGAGACCCGCCCCGCCCGGCTGCTCCGGACGTCGTAGTCCTTCTCCTCCGCCTCGTAAGCAAGCACGAAGGAAGACAGACGCCGCAGCCGCTCCGTCTGCTCCGGCGTCTAGCAGCACAAGAAGAGAGAGGCAATACAGACACGGTCCACCTCTAAAGCCTGTAGAGAAGTTACCGTATGAGAGGAGCAAGGAGGAAAACGATACGATCGTGCAGAGCCAAGTGAAGGAGTTCTTTGAAGGGGTTAAAGCAAAGATACATCCACCTCCGGAGGAGAAGGTCGATCCGTGAAAGCAAAGCGCACTCTCGATGCCCCGAGGAAACCACCAAAGTCTCCGCCGAGAACCAACTATGAGCGACATCTGAGCAGACATATCTCCAAGCCAAGCGGTCGGGAACTACTGTCAGGATAAAAGGTCAAAAGAACAACGGGCAAAGGGGAAAAAATTGCCCAGCTCGGCGAACAAGCACAGCAATCGTGCCCCTCGCTGAATGTGTCTAATCCTCCCGCACGGTGGCGGTTATGGCAATCTTGGAGATTACCCGCCGACGATGCACTTCCTGATTTCATGGAGGTGGACTTATTTAGATACTGAGTACGGGAAGCCTCTCGTCAAAGATGAAAAGTCTCGACAACAATGATGCGAAGATTCCACAGTTGGTACATGAAAACCTGCAGAGAGTCCGAGGGGATGAACACTTTGTATCTGAATACTAAAGAGGAGCACGACCTCGCTTCAAATGATCTGTTGTCTATTCCATTTGAGGAGTTCTTGAGTTCTTCAATCAAAAGGCCCTCGATAAATTAATGGTCTTTTGCTACTGCTGTAAGTACCATTTCTGTCATTAGTCTGTATATATAGCTCGGCTCTTTCATTGCATGTATTTATAATTAATTATCCTCAATATATTATGCAGATTGAAGATCGTCGAGTGCAAAAAAAATGAAATCTATGATATTGGGTTCATTAACACAAATATCATAGATGTTTTTCTGGTTAAAAAGCGCGCCGAAGAGGCCGAGGACAACTTGCTACAATCATTGATCAAAAATCAAAACAAAGATACCATACTCTTTCCTTACCACGGCCCGTGAGTGTTACTATCGTGTGCATATTCGGTTTTCCTTATTACTCGAGCGAGGTTAATGTAATTGATGAGTTATGCTTGCGTGTAGGTACCACTATATTCTTCTGGAGATTAAGCTTGAGCGTGGACTAGTAACCGTCTTAGACTCCAGACGGAAAGATCCCAGCACCTATGCGGACATGGTGACATGCTCAGCAAGTAAGTTCAATCGATCATTATCGCACCATATCGGCAACTTTTATTCATTTCTTGATATCTCAAGTAATAACAAATATTTTCTTTGTCTTGCAGGGTTTGGAAACAGTTCACCGCACAAGCTCGGGACTGCCAAGGAGCTGCGATATACATACCAAAGTAAGTACTCTTGGCGCGCATCTCCGTTGATTCTATAGCTATACTTTCATCAATGCCATTTATATAATGCTTCATTATCAGTTTGATTGACCTCTATTTCTCGTAAAGTGCTTGTGGCAGGAGGAAGGAATGATTTCTGTGGATACTACGTGTGCGAGTTCATCCACAACGCGACATTGAAAAACAAGCGGGCTACTCTAGAAGACAATATGAAGTGCGTAAGCAATAATATTCGCAATTTCATTTTATTACACCATCATTTCTGTTGAGTTTCATTCATATATATGTATTAATTAACCCCTTCTTTAAATTAATTAGACTTGGCAGATGCGGATGAACTCCTACCACCAGACCGCATGAAAGCAATTCAAGAGGAATTGGCGGATTCTTTCTTGATCACGCCATCAGTAAAGCCGAGAATACCATGTGGAACTTGAATTCAAATCCTAGTGGTTTGTAATTAAGAGATCTTATATAGATTGTACATGTATGTAGCCAGTAAAACTTGTTGTTCGACCAATCTCTCGTAGAAGGAGAGGTCGATCGATCACTTCTCTCGGTATGCATGACGAACTTCTGTACTGAATGGTTCTCTCGATCACTTATGTATATTTACTACGTAGCGTCGAGCAAGCACGGACATAATTAAGAGAGGACACTTCTCTCTATTAATTAGCTAGCTAACAGAAACACCTAAATTAACCCCCAAAACCCCCCAACCCCCCTCCTTTCAAAAAAAAAACAAAAAACCAGGCCACTGGAATGCAGACACGTGGACGCCTTTTGGTCCCGGTTGGAGCCACCAACCGGGACCAAAGGCCCCCAGCCTGGGCTCGGCGCACAGGGCCACGTGGAGGCTCATTGGTCCCGGTTCGTGTCTGAACCGGGACTAATGGGTTGAGGTATTAGTAACGACCCATTAGTCCCGGTTCCCGAACCGGGACTAAAGGCCCTTACGAACCGGGACTGATTGGTGGTTTTCTACTAGTGCTCTGAGCAGCCCAGCCCACCAAGACAGGGAAGGGAAGGCCACCTGAACCATTTTCATTATAATAATTAAGAATGAGATACAACACATCGGCTACAACATGTAGCGCACGAGCACGCACAGCACGAGACAAGGAACAACAGAAAAAGGCCTAGAAGTGATCCATGACAAGCAGCCAACACCAAGAACTCAACATCCATCACCACTAGGCAGACCGATTAGAGCGGGAGCCAGTTTTGTTGGATCAGTCAAAAGGAGATCCGCCACCGTGAAGATATAGAGAAGTCACCAGCTGCCCTGCGACCACTTAGACCTTGAAGACACTACTATACCTGACCTCTATGAAGCCCCCTAAATCGCACACAAAATCGAGAAACTGTGTGTAAAAAAGGCATCAGAGACGCTTAAAAAATAGAACCGCTTGCAGAACTGTGTACTCGATGTGCCATCATACACGACCTAAAAAATTAAACTGTATGCGATACTCTGCAGATGGGTAAAAAATAGAAACCGTTCGTGAAGCTACTTTTTTTTTTTTTGACAAAACGCTGTCGGAGCAGCTTCTCTTTTTCATTTATAAGAGGAAAGGTGTTACAAGTATGTGGTCGGAGCAGGCCGCTATACATCACTATGCCAACAGCCGGCAACCCAGCAACATACATCAGCACATAATTCAGTCTGGCTCTCGAGGTCTGTCCAAAAACAGCTGAAACCTATGACGCCCAGCCTGGTTCCATATCCTAAATTCATCAATCATCAAGTTGAAGACCGCACTGACGATGGACGCCTTGCTTTGGAAAATCCGGGCATTCCTCTCGCACCACGTGAACCACCAGATTGCCACTGCCAGACCGCCCCAGCCCTTTGAGTTGGTCAGGTTAGCGTTCACCACGTTGGACTCCCACCAGTCAGCAAGGCTGGTTGTCGCCGCCGTCGGCGCAAGAGTGGTGGGGAGGTTGCAGCGGTTGAGAATCATACTCCAGAGAGCTGCCCCCGCGTCGCCCTCCCTGGCGACTCGGGGGCGAAAAACCTAGCGCCGCCGCCTCTCCACCCTAGCCTCTCCATCGTCTCGCCGCCGCCAGAGGCTCCGGTTGGCAAAGCTCGCCTGGATCCGGGGACGGCGGCGGCGGGGCAACTCTCCGGCTGGCGCGAGGTGACTGGATGTGGTGCCTCGTGCGCGTGCGCGCGTGTGGCGGCGGGGAGGTGGTGTGCGGCGGCGCGGGTCGCAGGCGAGGGGGTGGAGGGCGGCAGACTCGGGCAGGCTGGGCGCGGCTTGCCCGGAGGTGATGCGCCCTCTCTTGGGTGGTCGAACCTCCGGCGGCTTCTGCCGACCACGTCCAGATCTGGCGCCTAGGCGTGGGGCGTTTCGGCAGAGGTTGGTGGCGGAGGTTGTAGGCCGGCAGTGGATGGCGAGCAGCAGGTGTGGTCGGAGGCAGGGGTTGGTCTCTGCTGCGGCTGGCAGCTGATGGGGGCACGAATCTGGCTCTGTCCGTGGTGGTGCCGGTGTTGCGGCCTGGATTGATCCCCCCCTCCATCAGCGACAGTGCTCATGGTGAGCAAGGGCGTCAGTGGGGGGCTCCTTTTTGGACACGGCGAGGACGCTTCCGTGGTCTGACAGGGGGAGGTGAGATCTCGCGCTCATGTGCTTGCCGGACTCGGCGTCCTATGTGCGGCGGTGAGGTGCAGGCTGCGAAGCTTCAGGCGAAGGCCTACTGCTGACCTTGTCGGCAGCGATGATGGTGACGCCCTCGGGCGCCACTTCCCTTCTTGAAGGCATCATTGTGAAACTTCATAGCCTGTTCTTGATGTGCTCCGGGTGAAAGCCTAAAATCCTTCCTTGGATTGGACGATGACGCCATCTTTGATGTCGTTTCCCCCTTGGGGGCATAGTCTTGGAGCCATGGATCCGTCGTGGGTTGCTTGGTGTCTCGGCTGGAGCGTTGTTGGTCTGTTGGTCTGCTTGATGGCGGCGGTGGAAGTGATATGTGGCGGCAGCCTTTGCCTTGGTCATCTTGGGGCTGTTGGTCGACCTCTCTCTTGGGGGCTCGTGGCGGCGGTGACGACTCGGAGTTTGGTGCCCTTCGACGTTGCTTGAGGTTTTGTTGTCTCGCATAGTGTTCTGGCTCTCTCTATCTATGATGGAGGCCGTGGTGTGGCTCAGAGGAGGTGCAGGGCTGTCTCGGCGGAACATTGCCCTTCGGCACGGTCAGCGGCCCTCTCTGTCGCGGCGTGGCTAGGCAATGGGAAACCCTTCGACGGTGGTTGCGACTCTCCTAGTTCTTCAAAGTGATGAGTGATCGCAGGGCAGCAGACGACTTCTCCTCAGCATCTTCTCGGTGTCGGATCTCCTTTCGTCTGATCCAACAATGCTAGTTCCTGCTCTTCTCGGTCTACCTACTGATGATGGATGCTAAGTTCTTGGTGTTGGCTGCTTGTTGTAGCTTGCTTCTGGTTTATTCTGTTGTTCCTTGTCCCTTTCTTGTGGGTTGGGTGCTACTTGTTGTAGCCGTTGTGTTTGTATCTTGATCCTGGTTTTGAAAATGAAAATTGTTCAGGCCGGCTTTTGCCCGCCGTAGCAGCGTCAAAAAAAAAGAATCATACTTCATAGAGCTTGGGTGTAGGAGCAGCGTGCTAGGAGGTGATCAGCACACTCGTCCGCCGCCCGGCAGAGAGAACAAATTGGGTCGTGCGGCCATCCTCTTTTCTGTAGGTTATCCGCTGTAAGACATTTTCCTAGGATCGCAAGCCAAGCGAGAATTCTGCATTTTAGCGGAGCATCAGCCGCCCATATGTGTCGCTGACCGGCGAGGCGAGTACACCCCTCGAACTGCACGGCATATGCAGTGGCCGAAGAGTAGGCGCCATTCGGCGTCCATCTCCAGATCACTGAGTCGGGAGTTCCCAGCAGCAAGTGCACATCAGCAACCGCCTCCCAGAGCTTTGTGTATTGGATAATAGCCGCTGGCGTAAGAGGGCGACGCAGGTGAAGTTACTTATTATGGCCCACAATTTCTTTAAGTGAACTGTTTGCAGTATATGACCTATGATTTGACGAATAAAATTGTCTGTGATGATTATAACCATTCCACACACAACTTATGGAGATCAATGTGTGATTAGGTACAGACGGTTCAGTCCTGCCAACACCATGCTCCCCTTCTTCACTCTTGCAGAAAACACTCAAGTAATCAAACCATACATTCCATTCAGTCACACTACGACAATACATTCTCTTTGTTAATCATGATTGCGGCGGCGGCGGCGTCTTGCGCTTGCGTTGGTGCACTCCCGGACGTTGGGCCAAGCTTCAAGTAAGTCCATAATGTTCTGGACTTGTGCCCTCAGGAGCCGGTCGACGGACGGGGGAGCGGTGAGGGGGGGGGCGCCACGAGAAAGCAGTCGATGGCGGCATTCCATGCCGCTATATATGGCACGCACTGGCACCGCACGCGATGGGGAAAGGCGCGTGCACGGGCACAGGCACCGGCGTGATGGGGACCTCGTGGATGCCCGCGGTTTCAAGCAGGGTGACAATATGTGGTGCCTAGTCCATCAATGCCACGAGGATGGGCGCTGCTGGCCCAGGCGCGGGCGCGGGGATGGCCGCCATGGCGACTTCATCCAGGGCCGTGTCAAAATTGTCCCAGTGCTCCTTATGTTCATGCTCCTACGGCTCGGAGTTTTCCTCACCAAAGTGGAAGACCAGGGGCAGCCCGTTTTGCTGCTCCATGCCGTGCGGGGAGGTCTAGCTGATTGGAGCGAGGCAGGAAAGAGGGGGGGGGGGGGGTCAGAGGGGAAGAGAGGATTGTAGTGAGAGCGAGGAGTGTGGCGGCCTATTAAACAGCGGCGCGGGCGCCCTTAAAGGGGGCATTTGGAAGGAAGGCAGTCGTCGAAGGGAAGTAAAATGGCTCACCTCCCGGTGAATCTGCATAGCAGCCTGCTTGCACGCCTTCCGCCTCGTCAACTCACAGGGTTGCTCGCACGAGGCATCCTAGCCTATCATAGAGGAATGTGTGGCGGCACGTGTATGGTTAGCCTAACACACATGGTTGGGATGAACTGTGTGCGATGAGGGCATCGCAAACAGGACAAAATATACTCGTGTGCGTTATGTAGATGTAAGACGTGCGCGTTCATTGGCAAATGATTTAAGAAAGAAATCGTGTGCGATGGTCTAGACGATCACACACCATCTGTCAATGAATACTCGTGTGTGATGATCTTCCTTCACTCCTAAGTTTTCCATTAATGGTGTTATCCCAACACGTCACCCCTTTCCCGCCACTCACATAGAAGGGAAGACACGTGCTCTGAGACTGGACGGTAATGTCGTGACCCCCGGGCTTGTACCTGTTGCAGGTCCACTTGCCCAAGGGGCGGGGGTGGGGTGGGGGGGGGGAGCGAATCCAGTGGTGGCGTAATGAGAGGGAATAATGAAGAAGAACAATCTTGCTGGCCGATAGGGTAAACACCAAGAACATGCTCAAACGGCACCACTACAAACGTAATTAGATTTCTTGTTTTCGTTTACCCCTTGTGTCCCCTTCTTTGCATAGCATAATGGCTACCATCTGGCTGTTACTGTTGATGCATAGGGCTAGAGCGATTTGCTGAGTAACAACACTACATGGTTGTAATACCCCTTTGTAACCGGGTGACTATGAGAAACATATGTTAGTAGGAACCTTTCCTACTATCTTGAATGCTAAAATGACGAAGAAGAACAATCTCGATCTTACAATTATGAGCAAATAAAGAGTTGTTACTAAGACCCTTCACTACACGAAAAGCACAAAGCAAGGAGCAGAAACAATTACCTCAAGCTTGGATCACAGTAACAAATAAGTGTGATCACTACTGGAATTTGGTTGTTCGTCGAGTATGAGGAGTACTCAATGAAGGCCAAAAAAACATGGCGAAGGTCCACTGGTGGAAAAAAGGCCTTTGGTCGCGGTTCGCAACTGCCATTAGTCGCGGTTGCGCAACCGCGACCAAATAAGCGCGACTAAAGCCCCCCACCTTTAGTCGCGGCTGCTTAAGAACCGCGACTAACGGCCCGTCCACGTGGGCGCCAGCGGCCGTCGGGTAGAGGACCTTTAGTCGCGGTTCTTCGCCAACCGCGACTAAAGGCCGCCGCAGGTTTAGGGTTTTAGCCCCCTAAACCTGTTTTCTGTTTAATTTGTATTGTTTTATTTCTTTTGTGCTTTATTTTAATTTTGAAGGAGTTTCATATATTCTACGGTACTACATACATGCATATGAATGTACAATTTCAAATAAATTTGAAATTAGAACCAAAAGAATTCAAGAGGAATATACAATATATATTCAATATCATCGGATGACCATATACAATTTTGAACAAGTTTCCATACATGATTTAATCCATATAAAGTTCTACGTCCTCGTAATAGTGTTCTCCTTTAGGATGGAGGACTTCCCTGCTGAACCATCCAGCTAGTTCCTCTTGAAGTGGTCGGAAGCGAGCTTCGGACTAAGCATCCACGGAGGTTATTCCTCCGAGCATTGGTATCACTCGGAACCCGCCAGAGGTGTATCTCCGGATCATCTCACAGACATAGTATCCACATAGATTGGTCTCCGGTGGCTGAATATCCCCAGCATTCTTAGGCTTTAACCTTTTGAATTCTAGCTCTTTTTTGAATTCACCGACCTTTGTATCTACGAACCGTCTCCAAACCCTACGAGGCAAAGAAAATTAAATGAACAAGAGAGTTATTAGTTACTTGATATTAGGAAATGAACGAAATAGGCCGATCGATATAGAGCGCAAATGAATGAAAATAATTACTTCTGCAGCATTCTTCTCATGTCGGCCCAAAGCTTTGGATCCATATTCAGAGAGTCGTGGACGAGACATTCTGAGGTGTTAACTTTAATTACTAGCAGAATCTAGTGGAACCTGCGGACACGATACATGCACAGTACGTCATGCATAACTCATCGATTAGCCGCCACATACCATGCATGGAGTAAACAAAAGAGAATGTGCTCAAGATGAAACACTCACCCAAAATGGTAAGGAAATAGAATATCACTTTTGAGTTCCTGCTTTGTAAGAAACTGCCACAGGTCTGCCTCCACGTCGGCGGGGTGATGCTCCAACACATGTCCATTAACGATGTGTGGGTCAATGAACCCAACATCATGGATGTTCCTTACTCTGCATTCCTTATTCTTCATTCTGCATGTATAATAGCGGACACAACAATATAGTTAGGACATATATATAGTGCAGGCAATATGAACGAGATGGGGTAGAAATTAATAAATCACTTACAGAACGTAGCAACTGATGATAGGTTTGTCGAGCTCGCGCAGATTGAAAAGCTGGAACAATTCACTCAGTGCAATTTGTACATAGTAATGTTTGAAGTGATGCTCATGTCTAACTTCCGCATAAATATATTCTTTGGCGTTTTTATTTTTTATGTAACCCTTGTACCATTTCAGCAGACCTTTCATTTGTGGAGGTAGATCCTTTTCTCGCGAGCTCGACGAGAGGCCCATTCTTGACATATGTAATTACTACCTCCTTCATCGGCGCCTCATCAAGGCCTAACAGTTCACGAAGAGTAATACCTAAGTTGGCCGCTTGTTCTCGCACTCGTTATATCAATCCTGTGTTGCCGCAACTTGTATGATCTCGGGTCATCCAGACGAAGGCTTCCACTATAAGCGGGCAATCGATTGTTTACTTTGTTCCCGAGCTGGGCAACTTGTTTCCGCTTTTTTACTTCGGCCTTCTCCGCTCTTTGTTCTCCTTGAACATGAGTGCCTGCCTGCAGTTCACGTGCATAGTCGCCAGCAGATTCTTCATGCTTGGGACGGTGTGCTCAAAATGACTTAGCCCACTTCTTTTGCTCATCAAAAATACTGGCTTGGGCTCGGGCTCTCTTTTCTTCTTGCAGTCCGCCTTCCATTTCTCCAAATCAGCAGCAGCGTCGCGTCGACTTCCTCGGCACTACGCTCCCAAGGCCTTGTGGGAGAGGCTTGATGATGGCTCCGTACCTTTGTGGTCTTAGGTACATAAGGGTCCGGGTTAATAATCCAGACTGCTTACGCCTCTTTGCGGAGGTGGATTGGGGCGGCGTCGATCACCCGCCGGACGAGGATCGGGGTGCGGCGGCTGATCACCCGCCGGACGTTAGGGCTGGGGTTCTGCTGGCCGACGTGGCGGAGGTGTAGGTGAACCGCCACCACCACCACCACCACCACCGCCGCCACCGCCACCACCACCACCGTAGGGGGTGGACTTGTTGTCCTTGGCGCCTCGCTCGAAACTTGATAAACTTCTTTTGCCATAGAATGAAATGGCGCTTGACATCTCCAAGTCTTTTCTCCCTTGAGGTGTAGCAATGTCAATCTCCGTGTCCTCAAACCCTTGGACTATGTCCTCCACCGTGACACGAGCATAGCCATCTTGAATGGGGTTGTTGTGGTGGAGTGCTCCTGTAAACATGGTAAAGCACTGCCGATGGCTACCTTCATGGACATGTTCCCGATAGGATAATACAGATGACATTCTTTCATCTCCTTTATATCGTCCACGGGGTAGCGAGGAGGCTCCGGTGCAGTAATTTCGACCACCAGAGGCTCCGGTGCAGTAATTTCGACCACCAGAGGCTCCGGTGCAGTAACTTCGATCGTCGGTGCATCTGCACCAGCCGGTGGGGCCTCCGTGGAAGCCACGCTGCTTCTCCGCTGCTGGCTTCCGAGATCCGCTGGATGATCTTCATGCTGCACCCGAGCTGCATCTCTTTCGGCTACTAGTACACTCATGGTTTTCTTCATCACATCCATTTCCGATGCCAACCGCGCCACAACATCTGCTTCCCGATCCACCTTTCTCTTACGGCTTCTGTAACCGTACGGGTCATCGTTCTGGGGGAACCCTATTTTCCACGGAATGTGCCCCATGCCTCGTGACACGCCCTCCGTGTTCAGGATTCCCGAGGGCTTTTGTCAGAGCGTCGTTCTCTCTGTTGAACTTGATCTTCCCCTGTTGAGCATCCTTCATTGCGTCAATAAGGGCTTGGGTGGGTTTAATTAATTTGCCCCGGTAAACACACTCCCCTGTCTCCGGGTTCAGCGTTCCCCCATGCCCGTACCACCAGCTTTTGGCCCTTGGGTCCCATCCCTTCGTACCTGGACGGATTCCTCGCGCCCTCATCTCGTTCTCCATCTTCTCCAACCTAGGCACCAAAATGCGATACCCTCCTGGCCCCATAACATGATTGTACTCCTTCTTAGCCGCATTTTCCTTATTTTTTCGATATTTGAATGAACTGCTCCGATTTCTTTTGCTTCACAAATTCGGGCCAATCATGTTTCAGTTTCTCATATTGTCCTTTGAAATCCGGAGTCTTGTTATGCTTGACAAAGTCACGGGCTAGATTTTGCTTGAATTTCCGGAATGCGTCGGCCATCTTATGAAGAGCGAACTGTTTGACTAGCCTCCTCCTCTCCTTGTTTTCCTCAATCTTGTTACCCTCCTCATCGAATTTGTTGTATTCCGGAGGTAGAACGAAATGTTCCATAAGCTTCTTGAAGCAATCTTTTTTTGTTCTCTTATCGACAAAAGTGAAACCATCAATTCGTGCCTTCTTTGGCTCATTCCACTCCTGGACGGTGATCGAGACGTTGTCTCTAACAATGGCTCCGCATTGGCTGACAAACTTGGTGGCGTTCTTGCGGGGCTCCAGCGGCCTGCCGGTTGCACTGTCGACAACCTCGATGGTGCATGTTTCTCCTTGTTTCATCGTCTTGGTTGCGCCACGCTTTGACGACGTACTCGATTGTTTCGACGATCCGGCCGAGGGCTAAAATAAGAAAGAGAGTCGCTCGCGTTAGTACACACATATTTATTCAAATCAGTTAGTTTGTATCACCAGAGGCTCAATGTATATATATACCTCGGCGCCGGAGGTGGTTGCTACTTCCATTTGAAGATCGCCGTTTATCGACGTTTCTTCGGCATCATCTTGCTGACGGCGCCCTTCATCTTCACCGTCAAGGTTCAGATAAGAAGAGATATCATCTTCTTCTTCTCCGGTCGGCACATATTGAATATCGCCGTTTATGATGCCGAACATATGTGCTTCACCGTCCGGATCATAGTTGTCCATAATCGGGTCAGCTCTATCGTCCGCCATTATGTCAGTCCTGAAAACATGTAGTAAAAACAAATTAATTAAGTGAAGAAGGGGGGCGGTGGCGGTGGCGGTGGCGAAAGGGCGGTGGCAAAAGGAGGGGGCGAGGAAGGGGTGGGAGAGGGTGTCGCGGTAGAGCGCGAGACGGGGCGGCAGAGGACGGCGTCACGGAGAGGGAGGCGAGGACAACACACACGGAGAGGGAGGCGAGGACAACAGACAACCACGTCTTCACGAATGTCATTTTGTGAAGAAACTTTGCAAGCAATTAAACATTTGTCAACCACGTCTTCACGCGAGATGGAAGGATCACTCACATGAAGACAATACAGTAATGGGTCGACCCAGTAGCAGTACTAAAACGGGAGAAAAAGGAAGAAAAAAAATAGGGCATGCGAGGATATGATCCTAGGTCGCCTCCGTAGTTGAGGGTGTTGTTAGCCATTGCGCAACTGTTGGGGTCGTGGAACTAAATGAGGCGCTTCCTAATTTAGGATGAAAGCCCGGAGTTGTTTTTATTTCTTCGTTTTTTTGTTTCTTTTTTGTGATTTGTTTGGTTTTTTCTTTCTTCTTCGGTTTTTTGGTATTCTTTTTTTTGTTGCTATATCTTGTTTTTTTCGTTTTTCTTTTGGTTTCTCTTTGTTTCTTTCATGGTTTTTATCCATTTTCCCTTTTTTCAAATTTTCCTTCTTTTTTCCTTTGGTTTTTTGTCTACTTCTTAGTTTTCAGCGAGTTTTTGTTTTTCTTTGTTTCTTTGTCGGTATTCATAGTTTTCTATTTTTTTGCGTTTGTTTCTTTGCTTTTATTTTTCATTTTCATTTTTCCTTTAGTTTCCTTTTTGGATTTCATTGTTTTTCATTTTCCCTCTTTCTTTATTTTGGTTTTCATTCTACATTTTTTTGTATCAAGAATATTTTTTAAATACACGTTTAACCATTTTCATATATGAGTTTAACATTTTTTAATACATGATCAAAAAATTATACATATTTTTCAGCATTTTTAAAATAGAAAATTAACATTTCTAATACATGGTCAACATTTTAGCTATACAGACTTTTAAACATTTTTCAAATGCTTGAATAATTTTTTTCAAATACAAGATTAACGTGGCAACGGCATCGGCGGAGGTGCAGGAGCAGGACGGAGGTGCTGTGGCATCGGCGGCGGCGGCGGAATCCATGGCGCCGGCGCAGATCGACGTGAGGATGGACGTGGCGCTGCTCCACTGCCAGGCGCAGATCGACGTGAGGATGGACGTGGCAGCGGCCGGGAACGGAGGCGGCGGCGGCGGTTGCTCGGGAGAGAGGGCGGAGGGGGTTACAGGGGCGAGCGAGGCGGCAGTACCGAGGCCGGCCGGCGGCGCTGCTGTGGGCGAGGGCGACGGCGGCGGCGCGAGGGCGAGGGCGACGGCGGGCGGCGAGGGCGCGCGGCAGAGATTTAACAGCGAGAAACGGCGGCGGCGTCGAGGGCTTGTATTTATAGTTCTCTTTAGTCGCGGTTGGCGGCGAGACCCGCGACTAAAGGTGCCTTTAGTCGCTGGTCGCCTGCCCAACCGCGACTAAAGGGGTTTTTGGGGTTTTTATGCGTTCAGCGCTTTCATTTTAGTCGCGGTTGGTCTCGCCAACCGCGATTAAAGGCCTTGCAGTTTAGGGTTTTAGCCCCCCAAACCTGTTTTCTGTTTAATTTGTATTGTTTTCTTTTTAATTTGTATTGTTTTTTGTTTAATTTGTATTGTTTTATTTCTTTTGTGCTTTATTTTAATTTTGAAGGAGTTTCACATATTCTACGGTACTACATACATGCATATGAATGTACAATTTCAAACAAATTTGAAATTAGAACCAAAAGAATTCAGGAGGAATATACAATATATATTCAATATCATCGGATGACCATATACAATTTTGAACAAGTTTCCATACATAATTTAATGCATATAAAGTTCTACGTCCTTTGTATCTACGAACCGTCTCCAAACCCTACGAGGCAAATACAAATAATATGTCAAAAATAAAACTAATTCAATTCAATATGTTAAAAATACAAATAATATATCAAAAAATTCAGAAAAATAGAACTAATTCATTTCAAAATTCTAAAAATACAAATAATATATCAAAAAATTCAGAGAAGTTCTTCCCGGCCGCCTCTGTCTTCCCACAAGTTCTTCCCGGCCAGTCTTCCCGCCAGTTCTTTCCCGCCTATGTCTTCCCGCCATTTCTTCACGCCTCTATCTTCGCACAGTCGATGCTCCTTTTATAGGCACGGCGCCGCTTCTGCTTTGTCTTGTTCCTCCAACAGGGCGTCGTGTGCTACCCACGCGTCCTGTCTAACCTTTAGTCCCGGTTGCACCAACCAGCCGGGACTAAAGGTTAGATGACCAGCTCTGGATTCCTCTTCTTCCCGACATTTCTTCCCTGTCTTCCCGCCTCTTTCTTCCTACCACTTTCTTCCCGCCTCCTGTCTTCCCGCTCCCATTTTTCCCGCCATTTCTCACTACATATATGTAGCCCGGCTTGGCCAGCATTATCACATCTCTACAATCTCTCATCACTCTCTCATGGCTTCCACCGCACCCACTCTAACCTACCAGCAGGTGGAGGAGCTTTGCGCCTCGAACTACCCTTGTCCACCGGGCTACCGCGTCCCCACCGGCTGGAGCCTAAGCGCCGGCGGCGTGCGTCCCTTCCTCGTGGTATCTGGCGCCGGGCGGCCATCACGAACCACTACTACCTCGACCTCACGCCGGAGCAGCGGATGAATCCCCGCTGGCATCCCGATAACCAGCATACTTGGGACGCCTTCTTCATCAATCGGCGTGAGAGGGCGCTCGCCAGGTATGAGGAGGACGGTCTGCCTCCTGGGAACTTCCACGAGGCCGGCCGTCGGCTATGGTGGTATGGCCGGACTCTGCAGAGCGTCATGGACTACATCACGGCCGGCGATATCCCCCGCCTGCGCTACCCTCGATTCGTTATTTAGGCGCCGCCGACGACAGCGACGACAGCAGCGACGACGACGGCGGCAACTTAGAAGGCGACGACTACCAGTACAACGACGACGGCGGCTATGAAGACTACGAGTATGCATATTATACGCCTAGGCAGGAGTATGACTAAATCACTCCAAATTTCATGTATCATCAGTGGTATCTCGAATCATTCGAAAATGGACACCAAACACATCACGGGTAATATAATTCACATGATCCATTCAACAAAGTTTGGTACAATAAATTATTACACATCATTTCTTCCTTGTGTCCCTGCTTGCTTACGATTGTGCCGTATCCATGGAGCATCCTCATCATTTAACTTAATGCTTGGGTCGGTGTTCACTTTGAAGGGCGGAATTTCAGCAAACATATTATAATCTTCTCGACATGTCTGTCTTGTCCTCCACTCCCACGATGTTTCTTTTCCTGAAAGAACAATGTGGCGCTTTGAATCATCGCATGATGTCTTGATCGTTTTCTTATCTTTCCGCTTCCTCGGTTTGCTACTCATGTCCTTCACATAGAAAACCTGAGCAACATCTTTCGCTAGGACGAATGGTTCGTCAAGGTAACCAAGATTGTTGAAATCCACCATTGTCATTCCGTATTGCTGGTCCACCTTTACCCCACCTCCTGTTAGCTTGAACCATTTGCACCGGAACAAAGGGACCTTAAAGGAGGGTCCATAGTCAAGTTCCCATATCTCCTCTATGTAACCATAATATGTGACCTGATGCCCATTCTCGGTTGCTGCATCAAAGCGGACACCACTGTTTTGGTTGGTGCTCTTTTATCTTGGGCGATCGTGTAAAATGTATTTCCATTTATCTCGCACCCTTGGAAAGTCGTTATAGTCGAAGATGGTGTCTTGGCCAACATGTACAGCTGATCTACAACATCATTGTCATTCATTAAATGTTTTCTCAACCAACTGCGAAAGTCTCCATGTGGGCCTTCCTAATCCAGGATTCAGCTTCCCGGGTTGTCGAACGTAAAATATTCTTGTGTTTCTCAAAGCACGGAGCCACCAAGCTGGAATTGGTCAAGGTGTGGTGTGCTTCATCGAGAATGGCCGTCCATACATATCGTTGATTTCCTTCCGATCGTGTTTTTCCACTTAGTCTCCCCTCGTGCGCGATCGAGGAAGACCAATCGGCTTAAGGTCAGGAACAAAGTCAACACAAAACTCAATTACCTCCTCATTTCCATAGCCCTTGGCGATGCTTCCTTCTGGCCTAGCACGGTTCTGAACATATTTCTTTAATACTCCCATGAACCTCTCAAGGGGAACACATTGTGTAGAAATACAGGACCGAGAACGAAAATCTCTTCGACTAGGTGAACCAGGAGGTGCGTCATAATATTGAAGAAGGATGGCGGGAACACCAACTCGAAACCGACAAGACATTGGATCACATCGTTCGTAACGTGGTAGAACTTGGATTGATTACCTTCGAGAGATTGCATTGAGGAATGCACATAGCTTCACAATGGCTACTCGAACATTTTCCGGCAGAGCCCCTCAAAGCAATCGGAAGCAATTGCGTCATAATCACGTGGCGTCGTGAGACTTCAGGTTTTGGAACTTTTTCTCCGCCATGTTTATTATTCCCTTTATATTGGACGAGAATCCAGACGGGACCTTCATACTGCTCGGGCATTCAAAAAGATGACCTTCTCTTCTTTGGTCGAGCGTAGCTGGCACGACCTTGAAACCATTCCGGATGCCGGTCATCGTGGTCTTTCAAACGTTGCTGGTCTGCCGTGCTTCCTTTGTATCATTTGTCTTCCGTACACGCCCAAGAAGCTTAGGAGGTTCACGCAAATATTCTTCGTAACGTGCATCACGTCGATTGCAGAGCGGACATCTAGGACTTTCCAATATTCTAGCTCCCGAATATAGATTTCTTCTTCCACATGGCTGCGTGCCCGTCGGCTCCCTTCGAACTGATTGTCCGCCAGACCCTTTCCAAAGATGACTTTCAAATCCTTGACCATATCAAATACCTCAGCACCGGTCGTTCCGCAGCTTCGCCGGTGATCTGCCTTGCCGTTGTAATGCTTGCCTTTCTTTCTTCTTGGATGAATTTTGGAAGAAATCGACGATGCCCAAGGTACACGTTCTTCTTACAATTTGGCAAATGTACACTTTCAGTCTCATGTAAGCAGTGCGTGCATGCATTGTATCCCTTATTTGACAGTCCCGAAGGTTACTAAGAGCAGGCCAATCGTTGATGGTTACGAAAAGCAACGCTCAGAGGTCAAATTCCTCTTGTTTGTGCTCATCCCACACACGGACACCACCCACAGCTGTAAAAGTTCATCAACTAATGGCCTTAGGTACACATCGATGTCGTTGCGGGTTGCCGGACCTTGGATGAGCACGGCATCATAATGAACTTCCGCTTCATGCACAACCAAGGAGGAAGGTTGTAGATGCATAGAGTCACGGGCAGTGCTATGGCTGGAGCTCGCCGCCAAAAGGATTCATGCCATCCGTGCTTAGAGCAAATCTTATGTTCCTTGCGCCACCTGCAAAATCTTTGAACCATCTGTCGATCTTTCTCCATTGCGCTCCATCTGCGGTGTGTCTCAACTCCCGTCCGACTTACGGTCCTCTTTGTGCCATCGCAACAACTTGGCATGCTCTTTGTTCCTGAACAGACGTTTCAACCGTGGTATTATAGGAGCATACCACATCACCTTGGCGGGAACCCTCTTCCGGTTTCGCCCTCAACATCGTCACCGGGGTCATCGCCTCGATCTTATAACGCAATGCATTGCATACCGGGCATTCATTCAAATTCTCGTATTCACGCGGTAGAGGATGCGATCGTTGATGCATGCATGTATCTTCGTAACCTCTAAACCTAGAGGGCGGACAACCTTCTTTGCTTCAGACGCATCTTGGCGGGCAACTCGTTATCCTTTGGAAACATATTCTTCAACATTTTCAGCAAGTTTTCAAATGCCGAGTCAGCTACACCTGCCTCTGCCTTCCATTTCAGCAAATCCATTGTGCAGCCCAGCTTTTTCAGACCATCATCGCATCCGGGTACAGCGCCTTTCGTGATCCTCTAACATGCGATCCAAATTCTCCCTCTCCTTTTCAGTTTCAGAGCGTCTCCGTGCATCAGCAATGGTCCGACCAAGATCATCAACGGATCATCACGTGCCTCTTCTTCACCTTCCCCTTCACCTTCAGCATCCTCCATGAAAGTATCACCGAAATGAGCAAGATAGCTTTCATCGATGAAATCATCCCCTTCTTCATCTTCTTCCATTATAACCCCTCTTTCTCCATGCTTGGTCCAACAATTATAGCTTGGCATGAAACCCTTCTGAAGTAGATGCATGTGAACAACTCTTGAGGAAGAGTAACCCTTCTCATTCTTACAGATAACACATGGACAGATAACAAAACCCCCCCGCTTGTTCGCATTAGCCACTACGAGGAAATCTTTCAAACCCGTAGTGAACTCGCCGGAGAGTCGGTTACCGTACATCCATTGCCGATTCATCTGCATTATTATAATATAAAATATATAATTAACCATCATGCATTTGTTAAACTAACTAGCTACAAACAATATAAATTAAACAATGAACTACACACATGCATATTGACACATCAAAGGTTCATCAAGTTGCTAACCATGATCCAAGAGTGTGGCTCCAACACTTCATGTCATGTTTGTTTCATGCTCTTGGGGCATTTCATCAAACACCTTATGTGCATAAGAGGAACCAAAAGCAAACCTACACCCACTTGTGAAGAGAATGGCTCCAAATGGCTAAGTGTTGGCTGCTGGATGGGTATATATAGGGAGGGCTTTAGTTGCGGTTGGCACGGCAAACCGTGACTAAAAAGGTGCCGAAGGCCTTTAGTCGCGGTTGTCTGGCCAACCGCGACTAAAGCCCCTCACGCACCAGCTGGCCACCGAGCGCCTGGCCCAGGCCTTTGGTCGCGGTTCACCTCGAATCATGACTAAAGGTCCCATTAGTCGCGGTTCCTACAACCCATGACTTATGGGGCTGGACGGAAGCCTGTTTTTCCACCAGTGGTCACGCATGATGTTGTACTCGACAAACATCCCTTCGACAAAGAGGGCTTCGCCATGTCCTTTTTGTTGGGCACTCGACGAATAGTTTGGTGAGTGACAAATGGGGTATTGTGGAAAATAAAGTGGCTTCACGGGCAGCAAATGGAAACGACACTTTCCATGTGGGCAACAAAGCTTGTTGAGTGCCCCTATTTGATATTCGGTAAAGAAGTATCCACGGGAGGGCACCACAAGTCCACAAGTGCTGAATACCTTTGTGCAAACACTCACCAAAGAGCCCTCAGTTTTTCAAGTTCCCCAAGATACTTGGCAAAGGCCGACCCATGTGAGAGGGCCACATTTTCATTGGTTGGGCGAGTTTCCCGAGATGACACTCGACAAACAACCTCGGCCAAGGGGCTATGCCACTGGCGGGCACCCTCCGAGGACGTGCTACATGGCTGGCCGAGTCCCATAGGGAGTGTTAGATAATAACGAGAAATAAACGAGACAAAGAGATACGGATTTTTACGTGGAAACCCTTGCGGGAGAAAACCACGAAACGCACGAAGGCGCATCACTATAATTGGGAGGACTATTACATTACACGAGAGGACAAACCCTCTACGTGCTAATCTGGTGGAGATCTCTCTCATCTATTCTATGACTAGCTGGTACTATATAAAGGGGCAAACAACTCTCTACCTTGGTGGACACGAAACAGAGTTGTAGTCATGCTACGTCTAGCACGGTTGGCATGCCATAGTCCGGTAGGACTCCATCTGTAGTAAAACACTTGTATGGGATTCGGAACACAATAAAATAACAGGGAGGACTCAACAAAGAATCCTAGAATCGACCTTTTCGAGTGTAAGGCAAACATATGTTTTTTATTTGGTTCTGCAATCAGCCTATGCAATAAAACATATATATAGCAATTCATATATCATGACATCCCACATATCACAGGCATTGAAACATTATTCAAACCATTCTCGGCATATATAAAAAGTTCACAAGCACAAGTATAGAAAGTCCACAAGCAGAAAGTTCCTCAACATAATCTGTAGTTTACATATTTCTGAAGGTTGGAGTGTCACCGCCATGAGGCGACATTGGCCTTCATTTCCCATGTCTAGATACACCTCCCCGCCCATTTGACCCAGCAGATGGATGGAGCTGTAAACGTGAGATTGTAAGATGGCTAATGATGGAAAACATGCATATTGAAAAGTTCAAAGAGAACTCACAAACATGAAGCTAGGTGCATGTGGATGAGGGGTTGCTATATTTGGTAGAGCTGGTGATGTGAAGAGCATATGGTTCTGGATCGCAAGTTGTTTTTTTAGCCAACCTCGCATGCATTTGCATACGATCTGCATCTAGCATTCTCTTTGTTAATCATGATGTTAATCAATGGGGAATAACTCCAATGCTTGTAAAAAGTTACAATTATAAGAATATCTTGAATAATCCATGCATGGGGAACCCAACAATAAGCATACCATAAAATAGCATAGACAATGCAAAATGGGCAAAGTGCTAATATAAGATAGTATGAAACGTTCCTGAAAAGAGTAGAATTCATTGACGGTGATTGATCATGTAGGTGGGTGCAGAAAACAGTAAATGCGGGTGTTGAAAGTTGCTCCACCTGATGACCAACATATGATGCCATGTCGCGTTGCCTGACTCGGTTTGCCAACTAGACTGCAACAAGCATGAGCAGCTTACTCTCACCCTGGCCCCGCCTGTCGAAGCTATCATAACCAGAAATTATCGAGTTTGACACACTCTAGCTATGGGTCATCATAAAAAGTATATTAGAGCATCTCCTTTGCCAGGAATACACCTGTTACTATCAAAGACTTTCTGGAGGAAGATGATGCGATCAATAACTTTCATACTCATTGTCTTCACAGGCATATCGACCATATGAAGAGCTAATGCTGATTTTTCCAGCAACGGCAAGTTAATGAGAATGTACATAAGTGGACATATCCTTGGAAGACAACCAAATTCTCATCTATTCAGTTGTATATGGTCATAAGACGGTGAGGTACTCCATCTCATTTCATATTCAAAAATATCTGGAAGAGTGCTGCTGTCTTTAGACACAATACTTTCTTCCGGTTGCTATTAAACGATATATTGAACTCAAGAAATCTGCCACAGAGAAAACATTTTCATCTCTCGTCCTATAATTGTGAACTATGTGCTTTGCTTTTTTTCGAAAAGGGGGACTCTCCGGCCTCTGCATCAGAACGATGCATACGGCCACATTTATAGATAAATAAAGATGTTCAACAAAGTCTTATAGTCTGAAAACAAATAAATGGCTAGCTCACAAAGAGCCACAACGCCAAAAACAAAAGGCCCAAAAGCCACAACCGGCTGGCATAACAAAGATAGGTAAACTAATCGCCTATCCTATTACACGACCGCCATCCAAACCGGTTGAAGATATCCCGCGCTACCATCTCCCACCAGATAGTTCCAGTAACCAAATGCTCCCTGGCCTCCGTCGGAGTGAGTAAGGGCCACATACGGATCAACTCAGTAGCTCGGAATAGAACATGCAAAAATGAATAGTTGTTGTTCTATTAAAAGCCAAATCATTTCTGCAGTTCCAAATGTCCATAACAACGCACATACTCCTACGCAAACGTGTCTAGCTGTTTCGGACTCTATCCCAACAAGCCACATTCCAAATAACGATCTGACCGAATTCAGAGGAGTAATATTAAAGGCAATTTGCACCGTGCGCCATAAAACTCTCGCCAACGGGAAATCAAAGAATAGGTGCTTGATGGTTTCGTCCCGATCACAGAAACTACACCTAGTAGATCCTGTCCAGTTGCGCTTAACCAAATTATCCTTTGTTAAAATGACTTGTTTATGTACAAACCACATAAACACTTTAATTTTCAAAGGAACCTTGACTTTCCAAACATGTTTGGAGCTAGGAATAACACTAGAGTTGATGACATCGATATACATCGACTTAACTGTGAATTCTCCAGACCTAGTAAGTTTCCAACACAACTGATCGGGCTGATGAGCTAGCTGAACCTCCATCAGTCTACTCACCAGATGAGGCTAAGCTTCCCACCGGTCATGAATAAGCACCCTCCTAAACTTAATATTCACTACTAGGGAAAAGGCTAGCAGCAGCGAGGGTTTTTAGGCTAGCAGCAGCGCGGGTGGCCGATCTACTAATAAGGCGCTACAGCTAACTCATAGTAGTAGCGCGGTCCTAACCCACGCTACTACTGTTGACGATATCAACAGCGCTTTTTGCGGGCGCGCTACTATTAACTAGCTGTAGCAATTTCGCCATCCCTCGCTACTGCTATATCTTTCATCATTTTCCCATTTCAGTTCTCCTTTCAGATACTAGATACTAGGTACTGCTAGTAGATATCAAATTCATAAACCATTACTAGGTACGGTAGTACTCCCTTCGTTCCAAATTACTCGTCGTGGTTTTAGTTCAAACCACGACGAGTAATTTGGAACGAAGGGAGTACTAGATAACAATTTCATGCATAGCCAACATGCATCCTCAAGCAGTACAATTCATATCAACGGCCATCATCATATGTAGTTCTTGATGATATCGACGACGATCATCATATGTAGTTCTAGATGATATAGCCACACACACATATGTAGTTCTAGATGATATAGCCACACACACATATGTAGTTCTAGATGATATCGAAGACAATCATCATCCTCAAGCCTGGGCGGTTGGTGTTCCTCATAGTAATTAGGATGGCTTGTCCAACACGAAGATTCTTGCCATCGAGGAATTTCTTCCACCCAACCGAGTTTAAGTGTGTGCGACCGTCCATGTCCACGCGGTAAGTACAGGTTGTGACGGAGCCCCTTGCAGTAAGGCGTAGTCCAGCTGAGCCTTCTTCATCAGGCTCGATACCATAACTCACAGATATGCTCTTTGCCAATTTCTGAATAAGAAAAACATATCAATTAATAAGCATGTGATTGAACTCTACACTAAAACATATATATCATCGACTAGATTCCACACAACATACCATATCATTGGACTGTACACTAAGTAATTCACACTATTAATTTGCATTTGTAAGTATAACATACCATATCATGTCGATCAACCATGGTATTTGTCAAGCGGGTCACGAATGGCACCCCGACAAAGTCAGCACGTGGCGGAATTATGTCCCACAGGTTGCACACCTCCTCCTCACCCAGCCTTGTTCTTTGAGCTACGATGGCTTCATGAAGTGGGTCCTTATCATCTTCATCGAGTGGGTCCTCATTATCTTCATCATCTTCATCATCTTCGTCATCTTCATCATCTTCCACCAGGTTGAGATAAATGACAGCTAGCTTGGGTCTTTCTGCTCGGAAGTTGAAGCTGATCAACTCACCACCAGTAAGATGCACGCGAGCGACGAAACGGGCCCATCCATCTCCTCTAATCTGCGACATATTGCGTCCTTTCTCGACCTCCATAGTGTACGCCCCCCCAGGAGCCTCAAATGTCACAGTGTCTCCTGTCTGCTTGTTGAATTTCAACCTCACATTGCATGGGATGATCTGTGTAAAATAAGCAAAATGACACAATGCAGTAATGCGAACACTAAAAATAAAATAGTTATTACATTTCATCTAATTTCTTACTGCCGCATGACGAAAACTCGGCTGGAAGTAGATGTCGAACAGCTTGCCAGTTGCAAGGCTGCTGGCGCATCTTGACTTGCACAGTTGACATAGTGGTGGTGGTGGTGGCGCCATTCATCCTAAAGCAATATGAGCAAAGGATTAACGAGCAACTAAATCAAAATGTTCTAAGTGAACTAAATCAACTAGCCTACTAAATCAACTAAATCAAAATGTTCTAAATGAACTAAATCAACTAGCCTACTAAATCAACTAAATCAAAATGTTCTAAGTCAACTAAATCAACTAGCCTACTAAATCAACTAAATCAAAATGTTCTAAGTGAACTAAATCAACTAGCCTACTAAATCAACTAAATCAAAATGTTCTAAGTGAACTAAATCAACTAGCCTACTAAATCAACCAAATCAAAATGTTCTAAGTCAACTAAATCAACTAGCCTACTAAATCAACTAAATCAAAATGTTCTAAATCAACTAAATCAACTAGCCTACTAAATCAACTAAATCAAAATATTCTAAGTGAACTAAATCAACTAGCCTACTAAATCAACTAAATCAAAATGTTCTAAGTCAACTAAATCAACTAGCCTACTAAATCAACTAAATCAAAATGTTCTAAGTCAACTAAATCAACTAAATGAATTAGCCTACTAAATCAACTAAATCAAAATGTACTAAGTCAACTAAATCAACTAGCCTACTAAGTCAACTAAATTATATCAACTAAATCAAAATGTTGCATATGAGCAGGAGGGAGAAGGAGGGGCGACTCGAGGAGGGAGAAGAGAGTAGGATGGAGGAGGAAGGCGGAGCGAGGAGGGGCCGGCCGGCGCGGCCAGTTGAGGAAGGACGGAGGAGGAAGGCGGAGCGAGGAGGGGCCGGCCGGCACGACCAGTTGAGGGAGGACGGAGGAGGATGGCGGAGCGAGGAGGGGCCGGCCAGCGGCGAGTGGAGAGGGAGGACGGAGGAGGAGGCCGGTACCGAGTCCAGCAAGGAGGATGAGGTGACGGCGCGTGGCGCAGACGGAGGAGGGGCGACGGGGGCGCGCGGCGCAGACGGATCGGAGAGGATTGAGTGGCTGTGTTTGTGAGTGGATGCGAATGGAGGGGATGAGGGAGATGAATGGCTTAGCAGTAGCGCTCTTCAGGAAAAGACGCTACTGCTAAGGTACCTAGCAGCAGCGCCTTTCACAGTAAAGCGCTACTGCTATGTTTCAGCATGTAAAAATAGACTTTGTTCAATATATCAAAAACACATTGATCATCAACGATCTTTTTGTGTACAATCTGATTTGACAATATGAGTCCTCACCGGTTTAGGAACAGGTGAAGACTCATATTGCAGCCACAAATTCTACACATAGAGTTCAATGAAGATCAAGTGCTTGTCAAAGTGTGAGAAGTAACATATTTAAGGTGGTAGAAACTCTCTTCACGGAGCGAGGTGGGACTAAATTTTTGTAGGAAACTTAGCAGTAGCGCTTATCAGAGAAACGCGCTGCTACTATGCCACGTAGCAGTAGCGCGCATCACCTTAACGCGTTGCTGCTATAACTACCCTCGCGGCGGCCTTGTAGGAATTATAGCAGCAGCGCATCTTTGGGGTGACGCGCTACTGCTATATTTGTCTCAGCAGCGAGTTTCGTCTGTCCGCGCTACTGCTAGTTAGCAGCAGCGAGTTATTTTGGAGCGCGCTGCTGGTAAGATTCTGTGTATAGGCTTTTCCCTAGTAGTAGAGGAATGGACTGCATAATCGTTGCAACGAGAGCATCACGTTGCTGAACAATATGATACAGAGACGGTTACTGAAGCGCCAACGGCGTTTTACCAAGCCAAGTATCCTCCCAGAAGCAAGTGTTGTTACCATTACCAACAATAAACTTTGTTCTATTAAAGAAAGCAGCTTTGACTCTCATAAGCCCCTTGCAAAATGGCGAGTCAATCGGTCTCACTATTGCCTGCGACAAAGTCTTAGAATGCAAATACTTGTTACGGAGAATCTGCGCCCAAGTTGCCTCAGTCTCAACTGATAAATTATACAGCCATTTACTGAGAAGGCATCTGTTCTTGACTTCAAGACTTTCAATACCAAGGTCCCCCTGGTCCTTTGGTCGACAGATGATATCCCATTTGGCGAGTCGGTACTTTCTTTAAGTTCATCACCCTGCTAGAAGAATCGAGATCGATAGAAGTCCATCCTTTTCCTAACCCCAATTGGGACTTCAAAGAAAGATAAGAGAAACATAGGCATACTCGTGAGCACCGAATTAATAAGAATCAATCAGCCTCCATATGACATAAGTTTGCCCTTCCAGCAACTCAGTTTCTTCTCAAAACGATCATCAATGCACTTCCATTCTCTATTTTTCAGCTTATGATGGTGAATGGGTATACCTAGGTACGTGAAAGGTAACGCTCCCAATTGACATCCAAACAATTGCTTATAAGCCTCTTGTTCCTCATTGGCTCTACCAAAACAGAACAACTCGCTTTTATGAAAGTTAATCTTCAAACCGGTCAATTGTTCAAATAAGCATAACACCAACTTCATATTTCTCGCTTTTGCCAAGTCGTGCTCCATAAAGATGATTGTATCATCAGCGTACTTGTCGGGGCGGATGATGGGCCGCCGCGAGCACCTATGGGGCCGGGGGCCCCTTCGTCTGTGCGGTACGAGGGCGGAGGAGGCACGGAGAGCAGATCGAGGCGAGCGCGCGGGCGCGGTTTTTACCCAGCTTCGGAGCTCTCCGGAGAGATAAGACTCCTACTGCTGCTTTGTGTTCTTATTTGATCTTGCTCGAGAGTACGAGCGTGAGTATGTGGCCGTCTCGAACGAGTCGAACTGGCCGAACCGAACCCCTAGCGCGAAAGTTGCCAAGGATCCGAACCTCCTCCTCGTTGCCCACGGGCCTCCTTTTATAGTGCAAGGGGTCACCGACAGGTGTCAACGTAGGAGAAAGGGGTAAAAGCGTAAAAAGGGTGGTAGTTGGAACAGTGCGGGAACAGTGGAGCTACAGTGCTTGAACAGTGGTTTCTACCTACTTTGACAGTGGGGGACAAGAGCATTAAATGCCCGTCACCGTCGACCCCAAAAGCTCCCGCCCTTGCGTCTCCGTCTGCCACGGCGATGGGTTCATCACCGTGAAATGCCACCGTGTCCCCAGGCCGCACAGCCTTCCGCCACGCGTCTCTGGAGAGGCCCCAGGGCGACGCGTGGGCAAATGAGCTGGGGCGCAAAGACACAGCGCAACTCCCCCGGCAAGTACCTTGCCGGGGTCTTGATCTTGCCGGACCGGGGGGCTTGCCGGGCACTATATATGCCGCTCCCCGGGCCCTCGCCGGGACGCATGTAGCGCCGAGGCGTGTCTTCTGTGATGTAATCTTCTAGCCCGGATCGGCCTTCCCGGCAAGCTCCTCTTGCCGGGGTCTCGATCTTTTGTCTTGTACACTTTGTTCTTGAATGGCTTGATATGGAGAAGGATGGTCTCCGGCAAGCGCGTGGCGAACCCAGCCGCGGGAATCGCGACCGCCGTGCACAAGTTGGGGTACCGAGGTACCCTTCCTTAGTACACCGACAGGAGCCCCCGGGCCTGGGCCATACACGGTGCCGAGCGCTGTTGGGCCAGGCCCAAGACAGTGCACGGGCACACGCGGCCCACGGCGCGCCGAATCTGCTTCTGCATCTGCCGCCTCCCCTCCCGTAATGGCACGCGTCGATTGCGGTGTCGTGGGAGACGTGGGCGGCGCATGCGGTCATTAAGGCATCCACTCCCGTGATCGTGGTGCAGGGCGGGGTCACTTCACCCGTCGCTCCGGCCCCGCCTTTTTCGCCACGCGGCCCGCATGCATAGGGGTCGTGGGCGGCGACGGTGGAAAATCGAGCCGTCACGGGCGAAGACGACGAGCCAGCCCCGCTCCTCTGTCCTTCGCGCCTCCCGATTGGCCAGGAAGGGCGGTCGTGTCCCCACCTCGCCCTTTAAAAGGAGCGGAAGGGGAGCACATTGGCCTCACAATTCTCCTTCTCTCTTCGTCTTCACTTCATTCCTCCTTCCGCCATGGAAAGAGGAAATCCTAGTTCCTCCACGGTCGCAGCGAGAGTCGCCCCAGTAACGCTCTTCTCCCCATCCGCACACCTGCAGGCGGAGCCGCCACGAGAGGGAGAGGGAGGGACGAGGCCACGGACGGGTTGAGGGCGTGGTCGAGGTGGCCGGGAGAGGCGGTCGTGGCGTGCGCCTCCCGCCTCCTCCGACGAGCCCCTGTCCACGGCGCGGTCCACACCGGAGATGACCCTGGAGTTCTTCATCGAGCTGCGCCGAAGCGCCTCGTCGTCGCCTCGGCTGCGGCCCCGTCATGGACGCGATGGAACCGGATCCGCCCGAGGTGATGGAGTTGCGCATGAGGGGCTGTGGGATCAGCGGCACTCGAGTGAGTGTCGTGTCCCCAGCCCCGGCGTGATGTACCGACCGAGGGTGGAAGACATTCGCCGGATCCATAGCTTGACGGCGGGTTTACCATCCATTTTAAGTTAATGGAGGGCGACCTTCTTCGCCGCCAAGGTCTTCGGGAGCTTCGGGACCCGGGCGAGATCTTGTGTGGACAGCTCCTCGGATAGCGAAGCTCCTCCTCGAGCGAGAGTGACGAGGAGGGGAGCGGCAGCGGCGGCGAGGGATGGCGGGTCCGACTAGGCGTCGGACACCGCTGCCTCAAGGCCACCGGCGACCCCATAGTCCGGGTCGCCGGCCTCCTGAACTCCCCGGGGCCGTCTTCTTGGCGGCTGGCGTAGGGAGGCTGCGAAAGAGGGAGAGGGGGTGGCGGCAAGGAGTACGAGGGCGAGGAGCCCTCGACAGCGTGCTGACGTCCCTCCACCCCGTCTTCAACCTCTGCCTCCGGCGCCTCCGCCAAGCTCCTGGCCGGCCCCCGGGAAGTTCTCTTGGTGTCTTCTGGCGCACGTAGCTCTCCGGGGGCTTCAGGGACTCGTCGCTGGCGCCGTCGACGGTTCCCCATGCCCGTCACCTTGCGCAGCTCCTGGGGGCACGCCACTCGTCGCCATGCTCTCCCAGGCGCCCCTTTCGCCCTCCCCGGCAAGCTTCTCTTGCCGGGGGCTCCTTGACCTACCTCCTGAACTCCTGAACAGAGAAACAGGAGAAGGATTACGGGCACCTTATCTTTTAATTTGTAAGCCTTAGGGCCTCAGCTGCATTTGAAAACTGTAATCCTCTCTATCATGTTTTTCATCCTCTATGGACTTGTACTGTACTGGGATGTTTTTAATGAAAAGAGGGAAAACTTGCCGGACTGAGTCTTTTACTTGACTTTGTATCTTGTATGTTTCTATGCTCCCGGGAAGCTTGTCGGGGCGAACACGCTTGCCGAATGCGGGACAGCCCGCTGGCGGTGTCGCTTCCGACAAGCGACCTTGCCGGGCCGGGCGATTATGCACTTAACTTGCCGAGCATGCTCAAGCAAGATAAGGGTGCGAGCAGCACACTTGTGTTTGTTGAGCGGGCTCGAAACAAAACAAGGGCGAACTGGGCGCGACGTGGCTCCCAGCGTATGGGTTTTTACAAGACACGCTCGCTCAAAGACGCAGTCCGGCTCTCCCCGGTCCATGAGAGGATGCATGACGAGGGATGTAAACTTATCGACTCGCAGCCCCCGGCGATTTTAGCTTGCCGGGGAGGAATCTTGGCATCTGCAGCCCCCGGCGACCCTAGCTTGCCGGGGAAGAGTCTCGGCACTCGCAGCCCCCAGCGAGGCTGGCTCGCCGGTGGGGGCCGTGCGCCGGCGCGACCCTTCTGGTTCCCCCTTGTCGCTGTAATTTCAGCCATGAAAACAGTTGGGGTAGGCATGCAACAGCAGCATGTATATGTGTATAAATCTATTCTGAGCGACTTTGCAATGTCATGCCGTGCCTTGCCCTTCGTATGTTTCAACCCAACGCTTCGGGAAGCTTGCCGGGGCAAACACGCTTGTTTAACGCGGACAGCCCGCTGGCGGTGTTGCGTCCGGCAAGCAACCTTGCCGGGCCAGTTGCGACGCTTACCTTGCCGAGCGGACTCGGAAGCAAGATAAGGGTGCAGCGGCACACTTGTGTTTGTCGAGCGGACTCGGAAACAAAACAAGTACGCAACTGGACCACGACCTGGTTCTTCCGCGCACGAGTTGCTCATACGAAGGGCATCGTACGGCAAGGCTTGCCACGTTACACCCTCTACGTTACACCCTTTGTGCGCTTCTACCCTACGCTTCTAGGGGAACTTGCCGGCGCTAACACACTTGCTGAGTGCGGAACATCAGCAGCCTGCTGGCGGTGTTGTATCCGGCAAGCAACCTTGCCGCGGCTAGTCGCGACGCACTTAGCTTGTTGAGCAGACTCGAAAATAGGGGCGCGAGACTTGTCGCGGCTCAATGTTGAGCGTGTTCGAAACAAGATAAGGGTGCGGCTGCCTACGGGTAGGTTCCTCTGCGCACGGGTTTTGCGTACAAAGGACGAACGCGCGAGGGGTATAACACAAGAAAGAAGCATGGAACTTAAGAGTGCTCTGCACAAAGGCTCGGGCGACTTAGCTTTTTTTTGTCGATCCGTCGAGGCCGCAGTCCTCCCCCGATCCTTCCCCATTGTATACTCTCGACCTTATGCTTCCGGGGAGCTTGGCAGCGCAAACACGCTCGCTGAGTGCGGAACGTCAGCGGCCCGCTGGCGGTGTTGCCCCCGGCAAGCAACCTTGCCGGGCCAGTTGCAGCGCACTTGTGTTCGTTGAGCAGACTCGAAAACGTAGCAAGGGCGCGAGACTTGTCGCGACCTCACTTTAACCATTTGAGCGTGCTCGAAAACAAACCAAGGGCGCAACTGGGCCAAGGCTCGACCCTTCGCGCACAGGCCTTACATACAGGGTGCGGATTCTCGGGGGGTGCAACCCGAAAGCTCGGAGTTTAGCAGCTTTCCTTGCCTCACCGGCCGGCAGGCCAGTTGGCGGGGCTCAATGGCACGCCCTCGACGGCAGCGCAGCACTCCGGGGGAGGTGCAGTGGCCGGAGTGGGCACCAGAGCTATTCTTGGGTCTGGTGGCGTCGCGAGTGCCCTCGCCGGCGACCACCCTTTCGACGGCGTCTCTCCCGTCCACCGTAGGCTCCGGTGGGGGCGGGTGAGACGCAGACGGGTCCGCAACCCCCGAAGCCTTCCTCTTCGGGGCCAGGGCGCAGTTGTCGATGACGTTGGAGAGGTTGGTGAAGAACACACCCGCGCGAACGCCGGATCAGGTCCGCACAACCTCGACGCCCCCTACCTGGCGCGCCAGAGATGTCGGGGCGGATGATGGGCGCCGCGAGCACCTATGGGGCCGGGGGCCCCTTCGTCTGTGCGGTACGAGGGCGGAGGAGGCACAGAGAGCAGATCGAGGCGAGCGCGCGGGCGCGGTTTTTACCCAGCTTCGGAGCTCTCCGGAGAGATAAGACTCCTACTGCTGCTTTGTGTTCTTATTTGATCTTGCTCGAGAGTACGAGCGTGAGTATGTGGCCGTCTCGAACGAGTCGAACTGGCCGAACCGAACCCCTAGCGCGAAAGTTGCCAAGGATCCGAACCTCCTCCTCGTTGCCCACGGGCCTCCTTTTATAGTGCAAGGGTCACCGACAGTGTCAACGAGGAGAAAGGGGTAAAAGCGTAAAAAGGGTGGTAGTTGGAGCAGTGCGGGACAGTGGAGCTACGATTAGCTTGAACAGTGGTTTCTACCTACTTTGTGATGGGGACAAGAGCATTAAATGCCCGCCACCGTCGACCCCAAAAGCTCCGCCCTTGCGTCTCCGTCGCCACGGCGATGGGTTCATCACCGTGAAATGCCACCGTGTCCCCAGGCCGCACAGCCTTCCGCCACGCGTCTCTGGAGAGGCCCCAGGGCGACGCGTGGGCAGATGAGCTGGGGCGCAAAGACACAGCGCAACTCCCCCGGCAAGTACCTTGCCGGGGTCTTGATCTTGCCGGACCGGGGGGCTTGCGGCATCAGTATATGCCGCTCCCCGGGCCCTCGCCGGGACGCATGTAGCGCCGAGGCGTGTCTTCTGTGATGTAATCTTCTAGCCCGGATCGGCCTTCCCGGCAAGCTCCTCTTGCCGGGGTCTCGATCTTTTGTCTTGTACACTTTGTTCTTGAATGGCTTGATATGGAGAAGGATGGTCTCCGGCAAGCGCGTGGCGAACCCAGCCGCGGGAACTGCGACCGCCCGTGCACAAGTTGGGGTACTGAGGTACCCCTTCCTTAGTACACCGACAGTACTGCAGGATGGACACACCACCATCTACTAGATGAGGCACCAAGCCACCCACCTGACCAGCTTCCTTTGCCCTACCTATCAAGATTGCCAACATGTCAACGACGATGTTGAACAAAATAGGAGACATTGGATCACCTTGTCTCAGGCCCTTGTGTGTCTGGAAATAATGACCTATGTCGTTATTCACTTTAATTCCAACACTCCCTTTTTGCATGAAAGATTCTACTTGGTGTCGCCAAGCTTCATCAAAACCCTTCATGCGTAAGGCCCATTGAAGGAAAGGCCACTTGACTTTATCGTACGCTTTCTCAAAATCCACCTTGAAAACAACTCCATCAAGTTTTTTCGTGTGAATCTCATGGAGCATTTCATGAAGGACCACAACCCCTTCGAGGATGCTTCTGTCCGGCATGAAAGAAGATTGAGTAGGCTGCACCACAGCATGCACAATCTGTGTGAGCCTATTCGTCCTGACCTTGGTAAAAAATTTGAAACTAAAATTAAGAAGACAGATGGGCCTGAATTGCTCAATTCTCACTGCCTCTGTCTTCTTAGGAAGCTGGGTTGTCGTTCCAAAATTCAGCTAAAAAAGGTGAAGCTGGCCAGAGAATAAATCATGGAACAACGACAACATATCTCATTTAATAATATGCCAGGATTTCTTATAAAACTCAGCCGAGAATCCATCCGGGCCGGGAGCCTTATTATTTTTCATCTGCGAAATGGCCTCCAACATCTCTTTCTCAGAAAAAGGAGTAGCTAAAATATCATTCTCAACATCAGTAAGTTGAGGCACATCCTCAATCCTAGACTCATCCAGCGACACACAGTTATCCTCTGGAGGTCCAAACAACTGTTTGTAGTACTCAGTAATGTATAATTTTAGGTTCTCCTGACCAAGAATCGTTCCTTCATCTTGTTCAAGCTGAAAGATCCTCTTCTTTCTGTTCGTGCCATTAGCGATCATGTGGTTTAGTGTTCGCGTCCCCTTGGACTACTCTTCGGACCTTGGCCAGTAGCGCCCACTTTAATTCTTCCTCACGAAGAAGTTCTTTCAGTCTCATCTCTGCGTCAAGCTTTGCATGAAGCTCTGCGGCTGGCAGAACCGTGGTTTCTGCTTTTACATCTCGGGACTGAATAAGTGTAAGGAGCTGTTCTTTTTCCACCTTATAAATCCCGCTAAGATGCTTAGCCCACCCACGTAGGAAGCTTCACTAGTGCAGAACCGGGCATTAGCACCGGTTCGTAAGGCCCTGTAGTGCCGGTTACATAATCGGCACTAATTTGTGGTCACTAAAGGCCCCCCTTTAGTACCGGTTCAGCACGAACCGGTGCTAAAGGGCAACCACGTGGCACGAGCCCACTGGGGCTCGAGCCCTTTAGTACCGGTTGGTAACACCAACCGTACTATAAGGTTTGGTGGGTTTTAGTTTTATGATTTCTTTTCATTTAATTTTGTGTTTCCATTTTAATTCTTTTTCGCTTGCTGGTATTTTACGATACTACACATTGTACACGTTATGCATATTAATAGAATTTCTAGTAGATCAACCAATCATCGAGTTCAACATGATTGTCATGATATTATAAGCGTTCATATATAACACCACAAAAGCAAATCACTTAAGTTCAGAACGAAGAACACAGACATGAAAGGACAAGTACTAACTAAGAGCAGCATGAAGAACTAGCTGAATCACTCCTGCTAGCTACTCATACGATCATCATCCTCATAGTCATTGAACCCAACCCTACATAATTGTTCTTAGCACATGATCATCAGTATCAGGTAGGACCTAAACACCCTTAAGGTAAAATAGCATAAAACAATATAGACCCTGACTCTCCATTATGAAGAATGGCGATCATCCTGTCTCCAATTCTTGCCCTTCGCTGCTCATTGCTTCCAAGAAGCTCCTTACGACTGTCCATACATTTTTTCCATTCTTTGATTGTTATGTCTCCACTTCTTTTAGAAACCCGGTATGGACAGTTGAGATTCGTAGGACGACCTGGTCGTATGTTCAAAACATGAAGGCTACCATGCGTATACATCAGATGAGGCACACAATCATTCAGGATTATCTGTTGTAAAACATAGTAATAACTTCGTAGTTAGCAATGATGTACTAGTTTTAGAAGTGTGCAAAAAGATGCACGGATGTTGTAATAGTAAAAAATAAACTTACCAGGGTATCTCCATGGTAGTTACCGTAGTTCAACACGTGCACTAGTGGCACGTATTGACCATAATGTTGAGGAGTTTGATTGTAGATATTGTAATTCTCAAGATCAGTACAAAATCCGACCAGATGATTTTTCTCCTCATAAGTTAATTCGGAGCCTTCGGTGTAGTACGTTCTTTCTACCATCTTCCGCACATTCTTTGAAGAATGAAAATAAGCTGTCAATGGAGATAAGTTGTCAACTATATATTTGGAAATAAACAATATAAATTACTTAATAACTATGTTTAGCTCACATGAGGGAAGAACTGGAGGTGTATCCACAAGGACCGAAATCGAAGGTGTCTCTTGATCGATTGTAGGATCACCAAGATCCATGGTGACAAGCATACCCTCATCAAGACCATACATCTTGCAAAATGCATCCCAATTTTTGCAACCAAAATGGGTTACACTCTGAGCATTGTACAGCTTTACTTGAAAATCCACATCATGATGGGTACTTAGGATAATTTTTTTGGTTTCAAAATTTTCATGGTCTTCAAAACCCATCCTCTCCAAGACATAGCGTCTTGCAAAGCATGGGATAAGCTAGTCGAATTGGAAAAGATGAAAAATACACGTTAAAATAGTTGAAGTCGTGCTTAATTACGAAAAAAACTATTGTCGTCATTGCGTACCGTATGAACATCGCAGGTCTCCTCGAGCTTAATGCTGAAGCGCTGATCTTCGTCCAACACAATGAACCTGTCGCACATACCTCGGTTGTCGTGGCACCAGTCGCACTCAGCCGGGCAGTTTTCGTCGTCCGATGAGTACGACATTTCCGGCCTACGTTCATAATTCAAATATTAAACTAGATCATTATTATTAATCACGGGTTGACTATCGATGATCGATGTACGTAGTAGCTCCTCTTTCATTCCCGAATGCATTATTATACCAAATTGTCTAGCACACGGGAATGAAGGAGAACTTATCCAATATGAGCATTCAATAAGCAAAACCAAATCATAAAATAAGCAAAACCAAATCATAAAATAAAGTATAGTGTTCAAATTAGCATGCATTCAATAATTATAAGCAAAAGTACATCATCTCTTTCCTTTTTCTAAATACTATGAACAAAAAAAATCATTAAAATTCTATGAACAAAATTAATTACACAATCTAAATATCACCAAAAAAAATCTATTAACAATAATATCACCAAACATGCATATTCAATAATAATATCACCAAAAAAATCTATTAACAGAAAAAAAAAATCTATTAACAGAAAAATCTATTAATTCAACTAGTTCAACTAAGCATTTACTAAAATAAACTAGTTATGTTAATTCAACTAGTTCAACTAATTAAGCATTTACTAAAAATAAACTAGTTCTATATATTAATTCAACAAGTTCGACTAAGCATCTTCTAAAAATAAACTAGTTCTATATATTAATTCAACTAGTTCAACTAAGCATTATATTTACTAAAATAAACAGTTATTATATTAATTCAACTAGTTCAACTAAGCATTTACTAAAAACAAACTAGTTATATATATATATATTAATTCAACTAGTTCAACTAAGCATTTACTAAAAATAAACTAGTTATATATATTAATTCAACTAAAAATAAACATTAACATATTTCTAATTCATCGATGATAACATTTCTAACATTCTAAAAATAAACTAGATAGTTCTAATTCATCTAAACATTATATATAGAAAACAGAAAATAAGTAAAAAAATATGTGTGTGTGTATACACGTGTGTGTGTATGTGTGTGTGTGTAGTGTACGTGTAGTGTGTGTGTGTGTGTGTGTGTGTGTACGTGTTTGTGTGTGTCTGTGTGTATGAGTGTGTGTATGTGTGTGTGTGTGTAGTGTGTGTGTGTGTGTAGTGTGTGTGTGTGTGTGTATGCGTGTGTGTGTGTGTACGTATATATGGAGTGGGCCGGGCGCGACTGGTGGCGGACGACGACGGTGGCGGGTGGCGGCGAGACGAAGGCGGCGGCGGCGGATCGATATGGCGATTTAGACGGGCGGCGGGTGCGACGACGACGACGACGGCGGCGGCGGCGGCGGCGGCGGCGGCGGCGGCGGCGACGACGACGGCGGCGGCGGCGGCGACGACGGCGGCGGCGCGGCGCGGCGCGACGATATGGGCGGCGGGCGGCGGCAACGCGGCGGCGTGGCGGCGCCGAGACTAGATCGAGAGGTCGCGAGAAGTGGAACGAAGTGCGACGAGATAACTGATTTTTCGTAAGTGTAGTATATATAGGGGGAGTCTTTAGTACCGGTTGGAGCCACCAACCGGTACTAAAGGCCAATTTGGCCACCAAGCGGCGGAAGCGAGGCCTTTAGTACGGTTGGTGGTTCCAACCGGTACTAAAGTATATGATTAGTACCGGTTGGAGCCACCAACCGGTACTAAAGGCCGTGCGCTGCCACCGCAATGCGCTATGTTTAGTCCCACCTCGCCGAGCGAAGGGCAGCCGCACTGGTTTATAAACCCAGCCGCGGCTGCCCTTTCGAACTCCTCTATTTAGCAGGCTTCTGGGCCTAACTAGGGCGCGCTGCCCTGTGAGTCTGCTGGCCCTACTGGGCATGTATTCGCACACCCAAGGTCTGGCAGGCCCACAGGACAGCGCCCCAACAATTTTTTTCTTTTCTGCATTATTTATTTTCTTCTATTTATTTTTGAGTAATTTTATTATATAGTTATTTCTTTTCTGCTTTATTTTTTTCTTCTATTTATTTATGAGTAGTTTTTTTGCGTATTTAGTTTCTTTGTGAATATTTTTGCTTTATATAATTGTTTTACTTATCTGCATTATTTATTTTCTGCTATTTATTTTTGAGTAATTTTTATATAGTTATTTCTTTTCGCTTTATTTTTTCTTCTATTTATTTCTGAGTAGTTTTTGCCGTATTTAGTTTCTTTGTGAATATTTTTGCTTTATATTAATTTTTTCTTTTCTGCATTATTTATTTTCTTCTATTTATTTTTGAGTAATTTTTTATATAGTTATTTCTTTTCTGCTTTATTTTTTCTTCTATTTATTTCTGAGTAGTTTTTTGCGTATTTAGTTTCTTTGTGAATATTTTTGCTTTATATTAGTTTTTTTCTTTTCTGCATTATTTATTTTCTTCTATTTATTTTTAAGTAATTTTTTTATATAGTTATTTCTTTTCTGCTTTATTTTCTTCTTCTTCTTCTTCTTCTTCTTCTTCTTCCCTCTTCCTCTTCTTATTCTTCTTCTCCTTCTCCTTCTCCTTCTTCTTCTTCTTCTTCTTCTTCCTCTTCTTATTCTTCTTCTCCTTCTTCTTCCTCTTCTCCTTTTTCTCCTTCTTCCTCCTCCTCCTCCTCATCTTCTTCTTCTTCTTCTTCTTCTTCTTCTCCTCCTCCTCCTCCTCCTCCTCCTCCTCCTCCTTCTTCTTCTTCTTCTTCTTCTTCTTATTATTATTATTATTATTATTATTATTATTATTATTATTATTATTATTATTATTATTATTATTATTATTATTATTATTATTATTATTATTATTATTATTATTATTATTATTATTATTATTCTCCTTCTTCTCCTTCTTCTTCCTCTTCTTCTTCTTCCTCTTCTTCTTCTTCTTCTTCTTCTTCTCCTCCTTCCTTTTGCCATAACTGAAGAAGTCCGGAGTTGTAATAAGTTATTAAAAATAAAAAAGAGGTGCAAAACAAATCATTAAATGCATGAAAAATATCAAATGAAGGCAGAAATGGTTGAAAGTTGATGGCGTCGCTTTGAATGATGCATACTGAATGCACAAAAAGACTGGAGTTGTAAATAGTTTAAAAAATGAAATGTCTTTGTAACAGATGAGTTTAATTTCATCAGAAACCTGAATACTTTGAAAGAGATTGTCCAGTTTGTAAACGAAGTGCATCCAGTTTTTGCCGTAACCCTCTCTACTTTTTTGAACAATCTATGTGGGTGAAATGATGATACCATGCCAAGTTTCAACTTTTTCAGAGTTCATTTGTAGTGCTTTTCAATTTCCAGCTCATTTAGCTCAAAACAAATCATTAAATGCATGAAAAATATGAAATGAAGGCAGAAATGGTTGAAAGTTGATGGCGTCGCTTTGAATGATGCATACTGAATGCACAAAAAGTCTGGAGTTGTAATAAGTTTAAAAAAATGAAATGTCTTTGTAACAGATGAGTTTAATTTAAATCGAAACCTGAATACTTGAAAGAGATTGTCCAGTTTGTAAACGAAGTGCATCCAGTTCTTGCCGTAACCCTCTCTACCTTTTTGAACAATCTATGTGGGTGAAATGATGATACCATGCCAAGTTTCAACTTTTTCAGAGTTCATTTGTAGTTCTTTTCAATTTCCAGGTCATTTAGTTCTCAAAACAAATCATCGAATGCATGAAAAATAGCAAATGAAGGCGAAATGGTTGAAAGTTGATGGCGTCACTTTGAATGGTGCGTCTTGAAGCAAAAAAATATAAGAGCATTTACATCATGATCTTATATTTCTTTCTGATCTAAACTGTCAATATGATCTTATAACATCAAAAATACTTTGATCATCAATGATCTTTGTGTGTACAATCTGAATTGTCAATATGAGTCATCAACGATTTATAAACCGATGAAGACTCATATTGCGGCCACAAATTCTACACATAGAGTTCAATGAAGACCAAGTGCTTGTGATAGTTTGAGAAATAACATATTTAAGGTGGTAAAAGGCTTGTTAGGGGAGCGAGGTGGGACTAAAAACAGCTTGCCATAACCTCATTAGTACCGATTTGTGGTACGAACCGACACTAAATGGTGATGGTGGGGCTATAGGCTGACCGCAGGCTGACACATCACCTTTAGTACCGGTTCGTGGCATGAACCGGTACTAAAGGTTCGCCACGAACCGGTGGTATTGATCGCCCCCACGAACCGGTGCTATTGGCCACATTAGTGCCGGCTGAAATTCAAACCGGCACTATTGGGCTTCACGTTTGACCATTTTTCTACTAGTGCTTCTCAAGTGCCTAATCTTATTCTGCCAACGCTCAAGCGCGGTCCTACCTCCTACATCCTTAGCCCACTCTCTGGCTACGAGATCAAAGAAGCCTTCTCTCTCAAACCAAGCAAGCTCGAAAGAAAATGAGTTTTTATTTCCCAAGTGGGTGGCCTCACCAGAGTCAAGAAACAAAGGCGTGTGGTCAGAAATACCACGAGAAAGTGCCTGAACTGTTACAAAGGGGAATTTTTGTTCCCTTTGGACACTAGCCAGTACTCGATCCAACTTCTCAAACGTCGGATTTGGCATCGCGTTAGCCCAGGTAAACTTTCTGCCCGAAAGCTCTATCTCTCTCAGATCCAAGCTTTCAATGATAGTATTAAACATGAACGACCATCTGCCGTCAAGATTATCATTATTCTCTCATCACGCCTTCTAATAATATTGAAATCACCCCCACCAGGATAGGAAGTTGCTCAGAACCGCAAATTCTAACCAGATCAGCCAAGAAATCCAGTTTTAGTTCGGGCTGTGCAGCACCATATACCGCCACCAAAGCCCAGTTAAACCCATCAGCCTTCGACCGCACCCTAAACTTAACATCAAAATCTCCCATGACCGCACTTCGGACTTCTAGCTAATCGCATCTAACCCCGAGTAAGATCCCACCCGATCTTCCTCGCGGTGGCAGACAATGCTAGTCAAAATCAATACCGCCTGATAAGGTATTGAGAAATTGTGGCGAAAAGTTATCTCTACCAATTCCCGACAATGCGATAAAGTCCAACCTATGCTTACTAGATGCCTCTGCAAGAAACCTTCTTTTAGCCAAGTCTTTTAGACTTCTGCTATTCCAAAAGATTCCTTTCATATCTCGTCATGGAATTTTTTAGCCGTTCAGATCCAAGCACTCCTACGCACTGCGGAATCCGGGTAGATCTTCCGCTTCCATTTGCGTTTAGGAATGTTCTTATTCTCTAGCTGGTCCTTACAACCAGGCTCAGAAGTTCGAACAACATTATTCTCAACACCCTCATCCTCCTCCTCAGGCTCAGGAAGATGAGGAGCAAGATCCGCACAAAAATTATCGAGCACCCTGACCCCCAAAGCATCGATATCGGAATCATTCATGGGTTTAACCGTAGCTAAGTTGCGAATCATCGCTAAAGCCCGCTCTGCCTCTAAATCCAGCATATCATTAACAGAAGTTGAAATCTTGCTATCATTACTACCTAGTGAAATTCCTAGCTGGTTTGCATTATTAATAATCTCATCATTAGAAAAATGCAAGATGGAATTAGAGGTATTAACAAACATACCAGTAGTGACCTCAACGTCACGAAGCTTGGCCGCCCTCATGGCACACCGCTGTTGTATGTCGTCCACCTCCGGATAATCCTGGAGACAGTTGCTCAACCGCCGACCCTCAGAAACCGAATCAGGAATACCACCAAATGCAATCACCTCCTCCCAAGTGACCCTGCTCGTTGTGAGGCCTCCTGCCCCACCCCAAACAAGCGATCGGTCATCCTCCATCGACGGGCCTGCTGGACCGCCGGAAAGTGAAGGGGCGCTCAACGGCACTGGCGACGTCTGTCGCACCCACCACAGAGAGGATGCATCATGCCGCGGGAAGGTGGAGCCAAGGCCACCTGCCCGAGCTCCCCATCCACCCCGGCCATATGGCCAGTAGGGGTCACCGGCGCCCCAGGAGGGCCGGCCACCCTAGGTGCCCTAGGAGAAGAGGGCCCCGAGGCCACCTACCCCGAGCCCCCTCCGGAAAGTGGAGTCGTTGCCTGCATCTCCAGCCTTGCGAGAGGAGAAGAAGGTGCCGAGGCCTCCTGCCCCGGACCCCCTCTCGATGAAACCACCTCCAGCACCGAGCCCTCATCCACCGCAAGAGCAGAAGAGGGCGCCAAGGCCACCTGCCCCAAGCCCCCTTCAAAAGACGGATCCGCCACCTGCAGCTCCGGCGACGCGACAAAAGGCGAGGGAACCTAGTCCTCCTCACCCCTGATCGGGATCAGCGGAACCCCAAGTAGTGGACTCACAGCTTCCTCAAAATCCAAAACGGGTAACGTGTGCTCAAACACCTCATCAGACTCCACCCTCTCACTCCAAAGCCTCGGAGGCGCAGAAGCCGCCTCGAAGGACCCAAATCTCAGAGTAGTCATAGGCACCGAGTAGGGTGGTACCGTCCCATCCCCGGATGTCTGAGAAATGGCTCCGGGTGCAACGGGCGACTCTCGTCCATTATCATCAACCGGCGCTCCTTAAGCCCCGAACTGTCATCTCCCTCATGCATATCAATATCAGTCCCGTTAGCCGCCTCGGCGAACAGACTCTCGCCCTCAAACTTAATCATGAGGTTATACACCTGGCCTCGATAAACCCACTTGACCACCTCAGGCACATACTCAATATCCAGAACACTGACCAGCAGTCGGGCTATCCCGTGAGCTCTGGTAAATTCCATATCCACTCAGTCCGGCCTTCCCACCATAATACCCAAACTAGCCACAACCCTAGCATCCTGCAGCGGCTTCGAGGGAGCCCCGGAAAAACACATTCAAACCTGCGTTAGAGGCTTACCCTGAGGGTCGACCCTCTTCCAATCATGAAACTGAAGGATACAATCTGTACCTGGCACCTTGCACATCACAAAACTCAGAAGTCTATGAAGATCCTCAACCGAAGGGAACTCCACCCTAAACAGTTTTTCCTCGAGACTAACAAGCTACCATTGGAAGTCACCCTGGAGCTAACTCCTTCAGCCTCTGCACAATCTGTGTCTCAGAGACCTCTCCTCTGGTAACTTTGACTATCCCAGTGGTCAACCTCAGGGGCTCGTGAGGAACATCCCTCTCAGTAGGAGACACAAAGAATGTGAGTTCATCACAGTACACTCCATACATCATTAGAGACAGTGCCTGATCCCTCAAAAATGGACAATCCCCCGTATCATGTGCCGGTTTGCCACAAAGTTCAACCACACACTTAGCTATAAAGTGACCCTTGCCACCACAACGATAGCACAACATTTTCTCTTTCTTACGCGCCCACTTGGACGCTCTCTCCGACTCAGCCCTGTTTGTCGCCTCCAATGACGCTGTCATCACGGACTCATTCCCGGGTATCTCAGTATTAGCTAGTGCCGACACCACCTCCAAAGCCTGACCTGACAAAACCGGCTCCTCCATAGATCCATCCACGACCATCTGCTCGACCACAGCCGGAGGAGGCTGTCGTGGGTGGTACCGACCACCTCGACCACCACAATGACCGCGGAAACCACCCCGCTGTCTATAGCCCGGGCTAGACGCCCCCTCAACAAAACCTCCCGGGGGTCCCATAAACAGTCTCTCCTCCGAGCCATCGCTCTGCCAAGCATATCCTCGACCACCACCCGTCGACGAGGAGCCACGATGCTGACCAAGCCCATAGGCATTGACACCATCATCCCCCCACTAACCCCGGGGCGCGGTGATACGTCTCTAACGTATCTACTTTTCCAAACACTTTTGCCCTTGTTTTGGACTCTAACTTGCATGATTTGAATGAAACTACCCGGACTGACGCTGTTTTCAGCAGAACTGCCATGATGTTGTTTTATTTGTAGAAAACAAAAGTTCTCGGAATGACCTGAAAATCCACGGAGACAAGTTTTGGAAAATATAAAAAATACTAGCGAAAGAATCAAGACCAGGGGCCCACACCCTGTACACGAGGGTGGGGGCGCGCCCACACCCCCTGGGCCCGCCACCCTGTCTCGAGGGCCCCCTCACGCTCCACTGACCTCAACTCCAACTCCATATATTCCGTTTCGCGGATAAAAAATTAGAGCGAAAGTTTCATCACGTTTTACGATACGGTGCCGCCGCCAAGCCCTAATCTCTCTCGGGAGGGCTCATCAGAAGTCCGTTCGGGGCTCCGGAGAGGGGGATTCGTCGCCGTCGTCATCATCAACCATCCTCCATCACCAATTTCATGATGCTCACCGCCGTGCGTGAGTAATTCCATCATAGGCTTGCTCGACAGTGATGGGTTGGATGAGATTTACCATGTAATCGAGTTAGTTTTGTTAGGGTTTGATCCCTAATATCCATTATGTTCTGATATTGATGTTGCTATGACTTTGCTATGCTTAATGCTTGTCACTAGGGCCCGAGTGCCATGATTTCAGATCTGAACCTATTATGTTTTCATGAATATATGTGTGTTCTTGATCCTTTCTTGCTAGTCTATAGTCACCTATTATGTGTTATGATCCGACAACCCCGAAGTGACAACAATCGGGATACTTCTCGGTGATGACCATAGTTTGAGGAGTTCATGTATTCACTATGTGCTAATGCTTTGTTCCGGTTCTCTATTAAAAGGAGGCCTTAATATCCCTTAGTTTCCACTAGGACCCCGCTGCCATGGGAGGGTAGGACAAAATATGTCATGCAAGTTCTTTTCCATAAGCATGTATGACTATATTCGGAAAACATGCCTACATTACATTGATGAACTGGAGCTAGTTCTGTGTCACCCTATGTTATAGCTATTACATAAGGAATCGCATCCGACATAATTATGCATCACTGATCCAATGCCTACGAGCTTTCCACATCTTGTGTTTCACTTATTTATCTTTCCGTTGATACGATTACAATCATTACAAAATTACTATCTTTACTTTTCCCACTGTTACCTTTATTATCATACTACTTTGCTACTAAATACTTTGTTGCAGATACTAAGTTATCCAGGTGTGGTTGAATGGACAACTCAACGGCTAATACTTAAGAATATTCTTTGGCTCCCCTTGTGTCGAATCAATAAATTTGGGTTGAATACTCTACCCTCGAAAGCTGTTGCGATCCCTACACTTGTGGGTTATCAAGACTAATTTCTTGTGCCGTTGCCGGGGACCATAGCTCTATTCTTTGAGTCACTTGGGATTCATATCTGTTGATCACTATGAGGAACTTGAAAGACGAAATAACCAAGATTTTTCCCTCAACTACGAGGGGAGGTAAGGAACAACCATCTAGCTCTGCACTAGATTCCCCTTCTGTTTTGAGTAAGCTTGCGACACCTAAACCTCCTACTGCTATGAATTCTGATGTGTCGCATGTTATTGATGATGCCACTTCTGCTATACCTAGGCTCCTCCTTTTGAGGTGGAAATTTGTGAAGACAATCTTCTTAGTACGTAACTGATCATCCTTAGCCAAAAATGACGCCCATTAGCCATGTGCATTTCCCGTACCGCAAATCAAACACTTGGCTGCTTATTCATGTTTGAGCATCGATCGATCTCCTCATGAGAATCTTATGTTGTGATTTTCTTCCTTGCACCTACCTGGGGAGTGCCCAACCCACTAGACATGCCTAGTCCGCCCAGAACACATGGCAACACCATGGTCACGCGGTGACCACGCGGCGGGCATGCGAGCTTACGCGCTCTAGAGTTCGGGCCCTCGGCCACCGTCCAAACCTCGATGTCTCGCCATCAAACCATGTATTTCTGATTAAATATATACTTATTTACCTAGAAATGATTTTTGGAAAAAATAAAGAGCAAACTATGAGGCAGCTGCAGTTCAAATTTGACCCGCTTCTAGCTGAATCGACGGGAATTTGTCTTTTTCACCAGAGGTGGATAAACAATTTGACACCCAACCATTTTGTCAATTGTGCATTAAATATGGCCTAGTATTTTATAAAATTGATTAGGTCCAATTTTGCAACAAATATATGGTAGGTCCTTCACAAAAAAAAACTCATTTCGGGCACTCGGAAAATGGAAAATGTATTTTCTGTGAAAAGAAAATGAAAACTCCCTTAGGCAACATTGTTTGGAGTTCCAAGATGCACCCTTGTGCACAATATGAGATCATTTGAACAAACTATGACATGAATGTGGCCATAAGATTGATCATTTGGCTTGAAAGCCATGAATCTTCACACATGATAGCTCATTTCTGATAACACTTTTTTAAAATAAATATCGTATTATAGGTGTGTTATTTTTCCTAGAAACTTGGTCACATATAATGACACAATGCGAAGGTTTTCCAATTTTTTGATTTTTTTGAATTTTTTATGCCCGTTTCAAAATGCGGTCAAAACGGCGTGCTTGACCGTTCCTAGCTAGTGGTTGAATCTTGGAATTTTTTGGTGTTTCTCTGATTAAATAGATTCTTGTGTACCTAGAAATGATTTTTGGAAAAAATAAAGAGCAAACTACGAGGTAGCTACAGTTCAAATTTGACCCTCTTCCAACGGAATCAGTGGAAATTTGTCTTTTTCACGAGAGGTGGATCAAAACTTTTTACACCCAACCATTTGATCAATTGTGCATTAAATATGTCCTATTATTTTATAAAATTGATTATGTACAATTTTGCAACAAATATATGGTAGGTCCTTCACAAAAAAACTCATTTTGGGCACTCGAGAAAATGGAAAATGAATTTTTCGTCCAAAGAAAATGAAAACTTCCTTTGGCAACATTGTTTGCCATTCCAATATGCACCCTTGTTCATAATATGAGATCATTTGAACAACTATGTCATGAATGTGGCCATAAGATTGATCATTTGGCTTGAAAGCCATGAATCTTCACACTTGATAGCTCGTTTCCGAGAACACTTTTTTAAAAATAATTGTCGTGTTACAAGTTTATTATTTTTCCTGGTAACTTGGTCACATATAATGATGTAATGCGAAGGTTTTCTAATTTTTTGTTTTTTTTAATTTTCATGCCCGTTTCAAAATGCGGTCAATATGGCGGGCTTGACCGTTCCTAGCTAGTGGTTGATTCTTAGAAATTTTTTGGTGTTTCTCTGATTAAATAGATACTTATGTACCGAGAAATAATTTTTGGAAAAAATAAAGAGCAAACTATGAGGCAGCTGCAGTTCAAATTTGACCTGTTTCCTACTGAATCAGCGGAAATTTGTCTTTTTCACCAGAGGTGGAACAAAGCTTTTAACACGCAACCATTTAGTCAACTGGACATTAAATATGACTTAAGATTTTATAAAATTTATGTGGCCCAAATTTGCAACAAATATTTGCTAGGTTCTTCAAAAAAAATCATTTTGGGCACTCGAAAAATAATTCTCTTACTGAAAACTTAGTTCTGAGAACACTTTTTAATGATATTTGCATCATTCAAAGTTTGTTATTCTTACTGAAAAGTAGGTCACACTTGGTGACACAATGCAAAGTTTTTTGATTTCTATTTGTCTTTATAAATTTTCTAGGCTGTCAAATAGCAGACATGTTTTAACATCTTATTTTCAGTCGACTATGACCAATTTAAATGGTCTTAAAATCATCAAAGGGGTACTACGTTTTGATTGGTCCAAAACCCTCTCATCCTCATCCACCCACGAAAACCCTAGCTCACTTATCCCCATGCCGCTGCCGCTCCCGCTCCCTTTCCCCCGCCGCCGCCTGTCTCCTCCCATCGTACTCCTCCTCCCTCGTCCTTGTCTTGTTGCTACCGCCACCTCCTCCCTGTCCCCGGCCTCCTTTCCTCCCCCTCCCTGGCCTCCTTCCGCGGCGCGCGATCCCCTCTCCCCTCCCCTCCCGATGCCACCAACCGAACCGATCCCGATCCAGTCCAGATCGAGAGAGAGCGAGCCCCCTCTTGCGATTCCCACCGCCGCCACCCCACCCACCACCGCTGACCTTGTCTCTGCCACGGACCCTCTCCCCTAGCCTTCACCCCCCAGATCCACCAGTCCAGGCACGGCCATGGCATCGCGGCCGGCTTTCTTGCCGGCGCACGCGTGCGTGCTTCACGCCGGCCACGGACCCCCCAGATCCACCAGTTCAGCCCCGGCGACTTGCCCTACAATCCAGCACCGGACAGATCCGCCCTCCCTCCATCACCCCGCCGCCGGCGACCATCACCATCTCCTTCTTCTCTCCCTACGCGGAGGAGCTGGATCCATATCGGATCTAGTCTAGAAGCGGCCATGCCAGTGAGGGGCAGCATCTCCCATGGCGCCCCAGGCAAGCGCGGCCTTGGCCATGGCTGGCTACCTACCTACCCCGTGGCTGGCTGGCTAGGGTTTCGGTCGCCTCCAACTCCGGCGGCCAGCTCCGGCTCCTTCCTCAACCTCCAAGGACGGACGCGTGCCATTCCGGCGAGGACGACCGACGCGATGCCCGCCATGGAAGCTCCCTTCCAGATCCACCATGGGAACGCCATGGACCTCCTTCTGCTTACTTCCCCTCCTGTGTCGTCAATCTCTGTTTTCCAACTTCATCTGGTACGTCTCTGTTTTCCTCTCTCTCTCTCTCTCTCTCTCTCTCTGTCACCATGGAATGGATTTGGACTTCAGCTCAACTACATTACTGTCTTCTTCCTGGTGCAGCAGCAGTAGCAGCAGCCATGGGTACGGTGCAACAGCCAACTTCCTGCTTCAGTTTCTACCATTGTTGCGTTGCTTGCTTGCTTGCCGCTTCACAAGAGGAAGACCGTGGTTGGATGGATGGATGGATGGTTGGATACATGCATACGTACAATAGGGAAACAAATCAGCTTCCTTTATTTTTGAGTATTACGCAACCCTTCTTTTCGTATGATAATTCTGGAAGTATCACAAAGACTTCTACACTTTTGTCATGGTATTTTGCCATTGATGTTTCCTTTATGTGCATTAATATCCATAAAAGGGCGTATGCTAGTTCATTATTTGTCTGCTGATGCATTAATTGTACAGCTGCTTGTTTCCAGTGTTAGTGGCAATTCGAGCACTGTAATTCACTGAAAAATGTGGTAAATTTTAGAGAGATAGGATTTGCCCTTTCCTTCATGTGGTAATTTTGTAAGTATGAAGAAACTTGTTAGTTTTGTCATGATATCCTTCCAATTTATTTTCTTCTTGAAGCATCATTATCCGAAGATTGTATTCTAATTTATTATACTGCTGCTTGATTGGCATGCATTAATTGTGTGTCTGTGTCTATTGGCGATTTCATGTAATTTATAGATAAATAATTTACACCGTACAAAACAAAAAAGGGTGTGACTGTGCTGCACTAAAATGTTTTCCCTGTTTGCTTTTTTCCATTGGATACCATGTTGGTCTGCTAGTCTGAAACAAACAGAAATTAAGTTGCATGTCCAACACAACCATAGAAAGAAACACTAGCAGCACTACGGCCTATGCTCGATTTCTGCTGTAAACATGTTATCTGAAATTCTGTAATGATGTTAACTGATGTGAGTTTGTGCACTTGATGTTTTATACTTGGAAGAGAAATGAACTTGTTTTGGTTATATCTCTCCCTGTTAATTATGGGTGATTTCCTTCTTGGAAATTATGTATGTTCTGTTTTGAGCTATCTCTCTTCTTGGTAATAAAAGTATGTGCATTGGTTGATATTTAGTATTCGTATGTCTAGTTCACGATGATGGTCACTTGCGGGAGAGGCACCGATATTTTGGTGTCTAAGATATTCGTCGCCGATAACTAAGCACGCAATGCTTCTATATACCCAGTTTTTACTGCCTAGTAGTGAGCACATGTGACACCCCAAAATTTTAATCTTGTGTTATTAATTAAAATTTTGCCAGGAAACTTAAACTTTTATTTTTTGGATTTTCGTTTGATTTCAGAACCATTCTTTTCTTCATTTTTATGGAGTTTTTACCCCAAGTGAAAACTTTCCAATTATATTATTGGACTGGTTTACCCTCTCAAGAGAAAAACATTTCTATTATCAGTGGATTTAGTTGCATAATTATTGCTCTCTAAGCTTTATTCCTTAAAATGATTTTTCATTAGTTTTGGAGCTCTATTTGAACTACAACCATTTGATAAATTTATTTAAAATTCCAACCAAAATTTGGAGAGGTCATGGGGTGTTTTTAAATCACTTTTATGCAAAAATATCTTCTGGTCATTGGAGATTTTTGAGCTCTACACCAAGTTTTCAAATCTGGTCCAGTGGGCAATTTTGCACTGCAACCTATTTAAATATTTCTTTAAAACTTCTACCAAAATTATGGGATGTTAATAGGAGTATATTAATCAACTTTATGCCAAAACCCAGTGATGTTCTTTGAAAAGTTTGAGTAAATCAACCTCATTTTCATTCTGGCCCAGTTGGGTGTTTTCTACTGCATCCCTAATTATTTGTGCTCTAGTGACCATGAGCTTTCTCCTGCTTGTAGTACACCTTACCAAACCCTTAAGTCCAGGAGGTTGGACTCATTGGAGCATTTTTGGTACATGATATTATGCCCTTTTCCTTCTGTCCAGAACTGGAGTTTTGCAAAACTTACACTAACAAGTTTCTAGATTTGGCCAACTAACCTTGCCATCCTCACCTGCATCTAAAGAGACCTTGATCTGGAGATTTTGGCCCCTCCAAGAGTTTCCTAGATGCTCTTGGCATTCTGTCAAACACCTTGAGTGCATGGACAGTTTTGGCATGATTTTAGTTTTGCACTGCGATCTTCCCCCTCTGGACATACTGGCATGTCCACTAAGCTCCTAAATGCCTTAAACCTAGACCTGCTAATCCTCAGCCCCACCCAAGCCACCTAGCCTACCTGGGCATTTCGCCGAACACTTAGCATGCACGCTCTGGGCGCGGCTAGAGCGCGCGTTTTGCACGTGCACACACCCGAGTCGCCGCGTCCCGCTGCCGCCACCCCGCGCCTGTTCTGGCCCCTCCCCTGTCCCAGCCGTCGCGCCCCGACTCCTCCCTCACCGCAGAGCCGCCTGGACCCCCACTGACGCTCCACAGCGCCGCCACCGCTAGCCGCCGACGGCCGTAGCAGGCCACTGCCGTGGACGGCGCCACCCGAGCCACACCCACACACCAGCTCGCCCTCTTGAGTAGTAGGGAGCTCGTCAGGATGCGCCGGCCAGCTCCACGTCGCCCTGCTAGCTACAGAGAGGCGGTTCGCCGGTGTCCTTATCCACCGCTACAGAACCGACCTCGTTGCACTATAAAAGGAGCCCCCCGACCTCATCCGAGCACTCAGGTCACCTCAGGCCACCCCCATAGCGCCCCCCACAGCTAGCCATCGTCGGGGAATGGCCTTCTCCCCCGTCTCCGGCCGGTTCGGCCGCCGCCACACTCCGGTCCATTTTGTCGCAACCAAAGCCCCTCCCGTCCATCCAGCGCCACCACCCGACTCCACGTGATCATGCGGAGCCGCCCATCACCTCAGCCCCGACCGAGAGCCACCATAGCCTGCACCCCAATCCTCCACTGAAGCCATCTCCGCCCTGGCTTCGTCGCGGCGACTCCCTCCGTCCCTGCCGGCCAGTCAACCACTGGGAGGACCGCCCTGGTCTGGCGGATCTATCCCTGTCCTTGGATCCCTGTGGGGAGCCGCCGTTCATTGTCTAAGATCGCCGGAAGCCCCGCCCCGCTCGGACAGAGGAGGAAGAAGAGCGCGGGTGACGGGTCAAACCTGACTAGTGGGCCCAAGGGACCCACTATCAGTGACCCAGCGCCGGTCCACGCAGGCGTAAGTGGAGGCGTATTCCCAGAGTACGTCTTCGACGTGTATCTATTCGAATCATTTTCTTTTCTTTTTCTGTTTTATTTAAAACCAGAAATTTGACCAAACTTTGACTGGCTATATCTTTTTAAATAAAACTCCAAATGAGTTGATTCTTTTTCCTACCTCTCTCAAATTTAGTCTAGTTTATTTTAAGATTTATTTGAAAAAAAATTAGACAACTTTGTTGCACTGTTTTGAAACTATGTGTTAATTTTAATAATTTCAAAATTAGGTTTTTGAAGAAGTCAACTTTCAAAAGGCACACCCCACTTGCATACTCTTGAAGGCAAGCATTCTGAACCCAGGCATAATATTTTTGGGTGACACGATTATAAAACCACCTTAATACGGAGAACTCGTTATTTTATGTGGTGACGCGATCATTTGCATGAAGGCATATTGGAGATTTTGCTTGCTGTTGGAAAATGGATATACTTGTGATAGTAATCGTCCTCGTAGCCTTGCATGCATGCCGGAAAGAAACCCGGGAAAAACCTCTGCCCTGGGTAGGCGTGAGCTTGTCTTCGGTCTCCGTCGGGACGATTATGTCCGGTATCGCATAGTGAGGTATAACGAGTGGTGATTTTGTTAGTTGAAATATATATTGGTTACACATATCATGCAGGGAATTTTTTTAAACCTCTTGAGTCGACCGTAGATCGAGTCTTGTTCCAGTAACCCCTATACTTGTTTTGTACTGCCACTTGTCCCTGCAGCAGGTAGGGTACGGTTCAGTAAGTTGTCAACCCCTTTCTAGCACACACTGTACAGAGAGGCCATGGTGGAAGATACCGACTGCAGCCGGTAGGCATGCCACCTGGTCCGGGGGCATGGGTGTTTCCGGTAGGGACCGAGAGGGGGGCCACCCTTAGAGCGCACGATATAAATTTGATCCCATGCTGTTCGAGGTTGTAGCCTCCCCACTTAGAGTTTTGCTTGACAGGTGTCGTGGGTGATTCCAAACACCGGTAAGTTAAGATGGTGTGTGCAAGTCAGGTGGGTTTTCAAGTAAAAGACACTAGACGGAATTAGTCCCGATGGACTAAAGGAATCCGTTACTCGTGGGTAAAGAGTACACCCTCTGCAGAGATTAACTCTATTCGAATAGCCGTGTCCATGGGTAAAGACTACTGTCTGGGATGGGTCAAGTGTCGGTCTTAGTGTCGGTCTTCGGAGGAGAAACTACTAAACCAGAACATGGATCATGACCTGTGACTTATGATGATTGTGATTATTATTGTTATGGACTAACACTTTATATTATTGGATTTATTGAGTATCACTGGGAAGGGTCTACCTCCTGGATATTCACTGTGATTTTTTTTCTTAAAAGCCCTTTATGTGGTGTCGCTCAGACGCCCGACTGTGGCATGCTTGCTATTTACTTTATAAGCCCTTTATGTGGTGTCGCTCAGACGCCCGACTGTGGCATGCTTGTTATTTACTTTATAAGCCCTTTATGTGGTGTCGCTCAGACGCCCGACTATGGCATGCTTGTTATTTACTTTATAAGCCCTTTATATGGTGTCGCTGAGACGCCCTACTAAGGCATGCTCGTTATTTACTATCCTGTCGAGACGTCACTTCAGGCATCTGATCGGTGCATTTTATTACTACTTTGTTATTTCATATCCATGTTGTATATAAATAACCTGCTTGCATGCATCAGGGATTTTATTTTATGACTGACGTTGTGATCATAGAGTATTTCAGAGCATGATTATCATTTGTTATATTATACCAGTGTTCATAATGTTTGCGAGTACATTCAAAGTACTCACTGGCTTGTCCCTGGCTATTGTCTTGGCCAGATTTCTTGTATGGAGATGAGCGTTGCGATGACAGCCCCGGAAACAAAGCAACGGTGATAGTAGCCTCGCGAAGATAGGAGTTAACCTGGTCAGTTGTTCCTGTGGGAAATGGAGTCCCATAGACACTGATGATCCACAAACCGCTTCCGCCATCAACCACTAGAAACCTTTTTTTGTTGTACTCATAGGCCAGAATGGTCTTGTACTACATATTTTGTATTTTGCTTGGAATTTCTGTATCAAGTTGGTGCCTCATCAGCTAACAGTAATCCTGGGACTGGTGAGCACAAGGGCCATTTTCTGGATATTAGTATCCCAAAAATCCGGTCCTGACACGTGTTCAACAATGTTATGTTGTAGTGAGATGAGGCAAATTATGTAGACATTGTTAGGACAGTACCAGATGTGCTCCTACTTGTTGAACAATTCCTGTGTAATGAAATTTTGTATTCCCTGTGTGCATGTTGCTTTAATGCCAGATTGTGAAAATTACTCAATTGCCATGATAGTACCGGGCCTGAATAGGCCATGAACCAGAAATAAACGTGGTACAAACGTGGTATGGGGTGAAAAGGCCATGGCCCAAACAGGACGAAAACTAGTAAGAAATGCATTATAAGAGGCCATGGGCTAGAAATAAAAAGGCTAAAATGTGGCTTGGCCCATTTAGTCGACCAAATTAATAGGGATAAAATATTCTAAAAAGGTTGAATTGTTGGGCTCGGCCCATCTAAAGCACCGAAATGGACCGGGCTGAATCTAAGTAACGACCTTTTCAATTGGTCGAAATTTTGCCACGTCATATTGCCACGTTGGATCCGACATGGCTTGGGCAGACAGCTAGTGACTAAAACAAAACAATAGGCATATTTTGGTCGTAAACGTCTACGACCTTCTGACAGAGAAGGTCGTGAATGTCAGTTTACGACGGTCAGCTTTTGACCTTCTATTTTTGGTCACAAAAAGGTCGCAGATGGAAAACATTGACCTTTCAGTGACCAATAGTCAAGGTCACAAGTTGACATATTTCTTGTAGTGATTAGGTGAATTTCTTGATGAACAACTTGCTAGGGTTAGAGAGAATGAAATTATTGAAGATGCTATTATTAATGATAGTGATGATGAAAGTTCTCCCCCTGATTATGAATTACCTATTGTTCCTGAGGGTTATGTTATGGAAGAGGAAGGTGCTAGAGCTATGTTTGCTTGCAAAGATAAGAAATTATTATCTAAATGGAAGCAGCAGTCTCTTAATGCTAGAATAAAACCTGACCCTGCTTTTGCTACTTCACCTATCTGTGTTACTGATAAGGATTATGAATTTTCTGTTGATCCTGAAATAATTTCTATGGTGGAATCCGATCCTTTTTATGGCCTTGAATCTAAAACTGTTGTGGCACATCTTACCAAGTTGAATGATATAGCTACCCTGTTTACTAATGATGAGAAGTCTCGCTACTATTATATCCATAAGATATTTCCGTTCTCATTAAAGGGTGATGCTAAGACTTGGTTTAATTCTCTTGATCCTGGTTGGGTGCGTAGTCCCCAGGATATGGTTTATTACTTCTCTGCTCATAAGAAACAAGCTGCCTTGCGGGAAATATATAATTTTGTGCAAATCGAAGAAGAGAGTCTCCCACAAGCTTGGGGGAGGCTTCTCCGATTACTTAATGCTTTCCTGATCATCCTCTCAAGAAAAATGAAATAGTTGATATCTTTTATAATGGACTAACCGATGCTTCCAAGGATCACTTGGATAGTTGTGCTAGTTGTTTTTTCAGGGAAAGAACAGTCGACGAAGCTGAATTACTATTGAATAATATGTTGACTAATAAAAATAATTGGACTCTTCCTAGGCCAATTCCAGGCAATTCCTAAACCAATTGAGCCAACTCCTGAGCCTATTCCTAAACCCACTCTTAAGAAGAGAGGGGTTCTATTTCTCAGTCCTAAAGATATGCAAGAGGCAGAGAAATCAATGAAAGAAAAAGGTATTAAAGCTGAAGATGTTAAGAATTTACCTCCTATTGAAGAAATACATGGTCTTAATATACTACCTGTTGAAGAAACACATTGTCTTGATAACCCGACACAGGTAGTAAAGGTAAATTGTCTCTATAGATATGATAAAGTTGAAATTCCCTCTACTAAATTTCATAGCCCATGCTTAGATGAATTTGATGACTTTATGGCTAGACAAGAAAGTTTTAATGCTTATGTTGGTAGAGAATTAAAGAATAATGCTTTCAAGATAGGATGCTTGAGTGATTATATGGCTAGATTTAAAGGTGAACTTAAACTCGTTAGCAAATATGCTTATATGGTTGCCACTCAACCTGAGCAAGTACTTAAAGCTCAAAATGATTTTCTTGATGAATTAAATAATAAAAATGACTTTGTTGTTAGAGTGGCTACTAGAACTGGTAGAATGACTCAGGAACATTTGTATCCTGAAGGCCACCCTAAGAGAATCGAGCAAGCTTCTCAGAGAAATAATTTAGAAGCACCTAGTTCTTCCAAAAAGAAGAAAAAGAAAAACGATAGGACTTTGCATGCTTCTAGTGAACCTATTGTTGACACACCTGAGAATCCCAATGATATTTCTATTTCTGATGCTGAAACACAATCAGGTGATGAACATGAACCTGGTGATAATGTTAATGATAATGTTCATGTTGATGCTCAACCTAGCAAAAATAATGATGTAGAGATTGAACTTGTTGTTGATCTTGATAACCCACAATCAAAGAATCAACGTTATGATAAGAGAGACTTTGTTGCTAGGAAGCACGATAGAGAAAGAGAACCATGGGTTCAGAAACGCATGCCCTTTCCTCATAAACCATCCAAGACAAAGGATGATGAGGACTTTGAGCGCTTTGTGATAACCCACAAGTGTAGGGGATCGCAACAACTTTTGAGGGTAAAGTATTCAACCCAAATTTATTGATTCGACACAAGGGGAGCCAAAGAATATTCTTGAGTATTAGCAGTTGAGTTGTCAATTCAACCACACCTGGATAACTGAGTATCTGCAGCAAAGTATTTAGTAGCAAAGTAATATGATAATAAAGGTAATGGTCACAAAAGTAATGTTTTTGGGTTTTGTAGTAGTTGTAATAGTAGCAACAGAAAAGTAAATAAACGAAGAACAATATTTGAAAAGCTCGTAGGCCATGGATAAGTGATGGATAATTATGCCGGATGCAATTCCTCATGTAATAGCTATAACATAGGGTGACACAGAACTAGCTTCAGTTCATCAATGTAATGCAGGCATGTATTCCTTACATAGTCATACGTGCTTATGGAAAAGAACTTGCATGACATCTTTTGTCCTACCCTCCCGTGGCAACGGTGTCCTAGCAGAAACTAAGGGATATTAAGCCCTCCTTTTAATAGAGAACCGGAACAAAGCATTAGCACATAGTAAATACATGAACTCCTCAAACTACGGTCATCACCGAGAAGTATCCAGATTATTGTCACTTCGGGGTTGTCGGATCATAACACATAGTAGGTGACTATAGACTTGCAAGATAGGATCAAGAACATACATATATTCATGAAAACATAATAGGTTCAGATCTGAAATCATGGCACTCGGGCCCTAGTGACAAGCATTAAGCATAGCAAAGTCATAGCAACATCAATCTCAGAACATAGTGGATACTAGGGATCAAAACCCTAACAAAACTAACTTGATTAAATGGTAAATCTCATCCAACCCATCACCGTCCAGCAAGCCTATGATGGAATTACTCACGCACGGCGGTGAGAATCATGAAATTGGTGATGGAGGATGGTTGATGATGACGACAACGACGAATCCCCCTCTCCGGAGCCCCGAACGGACTCCAGATCAGCCCTCTCGAGAGAGATTAGGGCTTGGCGGTGGCTCCATATCGTAAAACGCGATGAAACTTTCTCTCTGATTTTTTCTCTCCGGACGTGAATATATGGAGTTGGAGTTGAGGTCGGTGGAGGTCCAGGGGGCCCACGAGATAGGGGGCACGCCCAGGGGGAGGGGGCACACCCCCACCCTCGTGGACAAGGTGTGGGCCCCCTGGTCTTGATTCTTTCGCCAATATTTTTTATATTTTCCAAAAAGTGACTTCGTGGATTTTCAGGACATTCTGAGAACTTTTATTTTCTACACATAAAACAACTTCATGGCAGTTCTGCTGAAAACATCGTCAGTCCTGGTTAGTTTCATTCAAATCATGCAAGTTATAGTACAAAACAAGGGCAAAAGTGTTTGGAAAAGTAGATACGTTGGAGACGTATCAACTCCCCCAAGCTTAAACCTTTGATTGTCCTCAAGCAATTCAGTTGGTAAACTGAAAGTGATAAAGAAAAACTTTTACAAAATCTATTTGCTCTTGTTGTTGTAAACATGCAAAGCCATCATTTAGGTTTCAGCAAATATTATGAACTAACCATACTCATAATAACACCCAGGTCTCACAATTACTTATATCAATAGCACAATCAGCTAGCGAGCCATAATAATAAAACTCGGATGACAACACTTTCTCAAAACAATCATAACATGATATAACAAAATGGTATCTCGCTAGCCATTTCTGAGACCGCAAAACATAAAAGCAGAGCACCTTTAAAGATCAAGGACTGACTAAACATTGTAATTCATGGTAAAAGAGATCCAGTCAAGTCATACCCAATATAAACCAATAGTAATCAATGCAAATGATAGTGTGCTCTCTAGCGGGTGCTTTTAATAAGAAGGGTGATGACTCAACACAAAAGTAAATAGATATGCCCTTCACAGAGGGAAACAGGTATTTGTAGAGGTGCCAGAGCTCGATTTTAAAATAGAGATTGAATAACATTTTGAGCGGCATACTTTTGCTGTCAATGCAACAACTATGAGATGGTTGTAGCTTCCATACTACATGCATTATTGGCAGTTCCCAAACAGAATGGTAAAGGTTTATACTCCCCCAACCACCAACAAGCATCAATCCATGGCTTGCTCGAAACAACGAGTGCCTCCAACTAATAACAGCCCTGGGGGAGTTTTGTTTAATTATTTTGATTTGCTTTGATATTTTTGGATCATGGGACTGGGCATCCCTGTTACCGGCCCTTTCTCGTGAATGAGGAGAGGAGTCTACTCCTCTTGAGAATAACCCACCTAGCATGGAAGATATAGGCAGCCCTAGTTGAAACATGAGCTGCTCGAGCATACAAAACAGAATTTCATTTGAAGGTTTGGAGTTTGGCACATACAAATTTACTTGGAACGGCACGTAAATACCGCATATAGGAAGATATGGTTGACTCATATGGAATAACTTCGGGGTTTAAGGAGTTTGGATGTACAAGCAATATTCCCGCTTAGTACAGGTGAAGGCTAGCAAAAGACTGGGAAGCGACCAACTGAGAGAGCGACAACAGTCATAAACATGCATTAAAATTAATTCACACTGAGTACAAGCATGAGTAGGATATAATCTACCATGAACATAAATATCATGAAGGCTATGTTGATTTGTTTCAACTGCATGCGTGAACATGTGCCAAGTCGAGTCACTCAATTCATTCAAAGGAGGATACCATCCCATCATACCATATCATAATCATTCTAATAGCATGTTGGCACGCAATGTAGACCATTATAACTCATAGCTAATCAAGCATGGCACAAGCAACTATAATCTCTAAATGTCATTGCAAATATGTTTACTTCATAATAAGCTGAATTAGAAACAATGAACTCATCATATTTACAAAAACAAGAGAGGTCGAGTTCATACTAGCTTTTCTCATCTCAATAAGTCCATCATATATCCTCATTATTGCCTTTCACTTGCACGATCGAACGGTGTGTATAATATTAATAGTGCACGTGCATTGGACTAAGCTGGAATTTGCAAGCATTCAACTCAAAAGAGAAGACAGGGTAATATCGGCTCTAAATTAAATGAACAACCATGCATATGAGAGCCACTAAGCATTTTCAATACGGTCTTCTCGACCCCCAAAGAAAAGAAAAGAAAAGAAAACTATTTACATGGGAAAGCTCCCAACAAGTAAGAAGAAGAACTAGAAATCTTTTTGGGTTTTCATTTTAATTTCTACTACAGGCATGGAAATTAAGCTAACTAGTTTTTTTGTTTTTTCTTAAGGTTTATCAAACACACAAGAAGAAAGTGAGAAAAAGAAAACTAACATGGATAATACAATGAAAGAGTATGAGCACCGACGACTAGTGTGTGAACATGAATGTAAAGTCGGTGAGAAATACGTACTCCCCCAAGCTTAGGCTTTTAATTTGGCCTGAGTTGGTCTAATACCAAGGAGCGCCACTACTCTCCCCGGTGTACTGGGAGGTGTAATCAGGATACCACTGGCTGGTCATCTCCGGATCCCACTGGAAAGATGATGCACGATAAGGGTCCAGTGCAGGTTCCATTCAGGTTCAGGTTCTGGAGTGGATGCTTTGGGATCGATGAGCATACTCCGCTTCCGGTGTAACAAGAAAATTATCTGTAGTCAAATCAAACAACAGAGGTGCAGGCAAAATAATAGTCTCATTGTGTTTCTTATTTAGATATATTAAAACTGAGCACCCTCCCAGCCCTCTCAGGCCATTAGCACTTCTAGCCGTTGGATCGCCACTTTTAGTCGATTTCGGCCGTCGGATCGCTGTTAGTAGCACCTAAATCTCGTGTGTGCAGGCTAACTCGCGCCTCAGGCCGCGCCAGGCTTTTTGGGCCGCTGCTCCGGTGGTTTTTTTCGCTGTCTCACGTTTAATTGGGCCTACCGGCCTATTGGGCCTGGAGTTCTCTGCCGTCCAACAGATAGCGAACAGGTGAAACGGCACGCAGCCACGCACAAGACCTAGACCACGTTCGCAGCTGCTCTGTTCCAACTCCGCCGCCTGACCGGCGTGCATTGGCGGCTGGCGCGCCGGCAGAAGTGGCGCGGCCGGATGGGGCGGACCCGAGCGGCGCGGCCGGATGGGTGACGGACCCTAGCGGCGCGGCCGGATGGGCCACCACGGGCGCGAGCAGCGGAGCCGGTTGGGGTGCGGCGGCCAACAGGCATGAGATTCAATCGCGAATGGATGATTAATCGGGCCATTAATGCCAATCGATGCTCCGGGAAGGTCAGTTTCATTCCTATTCACGCCAATTGATTGATTGTGAGGTTAATCCTGTAATTGAGAGGTTAATCGTATCTCTGTATATTCACCCCAGCCTATAAAATCCCAAACTTGTAGCTGGTCCTTTCCTACGCTGCTCATTCTTGCAAAGCACAGTCCAAAACCAAGGTGATGGGTATTGCTTAGGTTCCAGCTCTGTTTGGTTTAGGTTCAAGGTGCTGTGCTTGTTCCAATTGTCAGTTATTATCTATCTAAATATGTACTGACATGTCCTCCGTCTAATTCATAGTTTCAAATGATTACAGCTTCTCTCCAGGTTGGAATTCTAGCGACGTACTGCTTGGTATCTTTGGTTCTTCCAGCTGATCCAATGGCTAATGGACAGGTCAGTGCCAGCTTCCTTTTATGCCTCCTTTAATTATGCCTCATGTCACTATCTGTTCATTGTAGTACATACTTTCTATTGGTATGATGTGATTTCACTCCATGATTGTTTGAAATAATCAAAAGTACCACCTACTTTTCCTGCCATATGTAGCAGGTTAATTAGAAAGTGAAAATGCGGAAAAGAAAGACAAATGTCGCACAAGGCGCCGAGGGGTCAAATGAAAATATTGTGCTTCGCAGATCAAAACGAACAAAACATACAAATGTCATACAAGGCGCTCATGCGTCGACATCACAATCACCATCTTCTGGCGCTCATGCGTCGACATCACAATCACCATCTTCTGAAAATATTGTTCTTCCCAAATCAAAACGAGCAAAGCACCATGGTCCTCCTTTCGATTTTTTCCCTACATACAACAGAGAACACGCCAATAAAAACCGGCAGGCACGCATTATGCACAGGAAACAAGCAAAAATAGCTAAGTTTGGACCATCGTGTGATGCCAGTGGACGACCACAATTGCCTCTAGCAGAAGAATATGTAGATGCCCTGAAAGGTACTATACTTCGCACCTTCTTATGTATTCCTAATATGAGAAAAACAAGAAAAATAATAATACCTTTTGCTCCCTTTAATCAATCAGCAACATATCGAGATCGCTCACGCCTAGGTGGACCTTGCTATAGATGCCAACATTGTGGTGCATCCTTCTGGTGGGATGAACAGGTAGAGAGAGAATCCAGCTGGACAAAACGCCGTATTGTATTCAATCGCTGTTGTAGTGGAGGTCGCATTCAGATATCTGAATTCCTACCTCCACCAGAATATCTTGCACAGCTTATGCGTTTCGATGGTGGTCGTGAGAGTAGAGAGTTTATGAACCACATAAGACAATATAATTGTCTATTTAATTTCACTTCTTTTGGAGCGCATATAGACAAAAGTATCAACGATGGTAAAGGTCCATATGTTTTCCGAATAAGCGGTCAAGTGCACCACAAGATGGGTACATTAGTTCCATATGATGGTAAGCCTAAATTTGCCCAGCTATATATACATGATACTGATCGTGAAATTGAAAATAGAATAAAAGCATTGTGCAAAGAAGATGATTTTGATGGTGAATTGGATCGCAATATTGTCGCAAAAATAATGGAAATGTTAAATGATGTGAACCCACTTGTGAAACAATTTAGAATTGCTGGAGAACGAATTAGGGACTGCCCTGATGAACGTGTGGCAATTAGGCTATTAGCTCCTCAGCTTAACACTGATATCCAGTATAATTTACCAACATTTGATGATCTTGCTCTTTTAATTGTTGGTGACTTCACACTAGACAGTTATAAACGCGATATTATTGTGCATGATAGAAATCGTGGTTTGCAGCCTATATCAAACTTGCACCCTGCTCTGATGGCCTTGCAATATCCTCTATTATTTCCATATGGTGATGTTGGGTTCCATTTAGGTATTCGATACACCGATGCCCACTTATTGCCCGAAAAGGCACGTAAAACAATTACCATGTTGGATTATTACGCATACTGCTGTCATTATAGGCCTGATCAGTACAATCCTTACACATGTTGTGGAAGAGCTACTTTCCAATTACAAGTTGATTGTTATGCCTGCTTAGAAGAAAATCGCCTTTGGTTTATACATCAGAAACAAGATGAACTAAGATCTGATAGTTTCAAAAATATTAGTGACGCAGTTGATAAAGGTTATACTAACGGTGAGCAGATTGGTCGAAAAACTGTTTTACCGGGTTCTTTTACCGGAGGTAAAAGATACTACATCCAACATTACCAGGATGGCATGGCCATTTGCCGGGTCCATGGTGGACCTGATGTCTTCACAACCTTTACTTGCAATGCTAAATGGGCAGAAATAAGCGAGGCTTTGCGCTTTGAACCAGGTCAGGTCCCATCGGACAGACCTGACATTGTTAACAGAGTGTACAAACTGAAACAAGATGAGCTAATTGAGGACATTAAAAAAGGCAAAGTTTATGGACCAGTAGTAGCCGGTATGTTTTTCTGATATGTGCAATTTTTTAGTTTTGACTACAATCAAACTGCACTTTTACTTACACTTTTTTCCCTACTGTTCCAGTGCTGCATAGCACTGAATTCCAGAAAAGGGGTCTTCCACATGTGCACTGTCTTGTTTGGCTAAAAAACAAGGATAGTAAGGACACACTAGCCACTATTGATTCCCTAATTAGTGCAGAGATACCTGACGTCAATAAAGATCCATTAGGATATGCACTTGTTTGCGAATTCATGATGCACGGCCCCTGCGGCCACATGAACAAAAAATGCCCATGCATGAAAAATGATGTTTGCTCTAAACATTATCCTAAACCTTTCCATGACGAGACTTCAATTAATGAACAAGGATTTCCTGTTTATAGGCGTCGTGATGATGGGCGTTATGTAATTAAAAATGGTTTCCGTCTTGATAATAGATATGTCGTACCATACAATATGTATCTTCTAAAAAAATATCAAGCCCATATTAATACTGAATGGTGTAACAAGACAAGGGTAGTGAAGTACCTTTTCAAATATGTTACAAAAGGTAAAGACAGATCACGTGTGGCATTTGAAACTATAAAAGGCAAGAAAGTTAACTCTGAAAAAGGTAGTGAAAATGAGCAACATGAACAACCAAAGAGTAAAGAAATTGATGAGATTCAAGAATACTTGGACTGTAGGCATTTGGTTCCTCATGAAACACTGTGGCGCACATATGAATTCCCTTTACATTGTAAAATGCCATCCGTACAACGATTGGATATCCATTTACCTGGAATGAATACTGTTACTTACGAGTCAAAATCAAATCTTACAAGCATTGCTTCAAATGCACAACTATTTCAAAAAACTATGTTGACCGAATGGTTTGTTGCAAATCAAAAATACCCAGAAGCTCATCAACTTACTTATTGCAATTTTCCAAGTGCATGGACATGGGACAGTAAAGAAAAGGAATGGGTGAAGAAAAAAACAGAGAGTGGCACAATTGGCCGCATATACTATGTCCATCCATCAGCTGGTGAGCGATTCTACCTGCGGTTGCTTTTAATGACTGTTAAAAATGCACGTAGTTTTGAAGATTTACGAACTCATAATGGCACAATATACGATACATTTAAAGCAGCATGTTCAGCTCGAGGATTGTTAGGTGATGACACCGAATGGTATACTGCATTTGATGAAGCTGTTATATGGGCAACATCACCTCAGCTTAGGCATCTTTTTGTGACCATGCTTTTATTTTGTAATCTCGAAAATGAGCGTGCATTTTATAACAAGTATGCCTGCTATATGTCTGATGACATTGAACATAGGTTCCGTATACTGCTTAATAACCCTGCTTTCTCTGTCCCTACTGATCAGTTGCAGAACCTTCTAATAGAAGAACTAAATGAATTGCTTTTGCGTAATGGTTCCTCAATAGGTAATTTTAACCTACCACAACCACGTTTAGATACTCCTGAAATTCAAGTAAATAGACTCATTCAAGATGAAAGATCATATGATTTAGCTGAATTAATTCAAACATCAGGTGCACTATCCTCTAAACTAAATACAAATCAGAGAGAAGCATATAATGAAATTGTTTCATGCGTAATGAATGGAAAACCTGGATTCTTCTTCCTTTCGGGTCATGGTGGCACGGGAAAAACCTTTGTCTGGAAAGCCATGCTTTCATACTTGCGTTCCAAAGGAAAAATTGTTATTGCTGTTGCTTCTTCAGGAGTAGCCTCTCTTTTATTACAAGGTGGAAGAACAGCCCACTCTAGGTTCAAAATTCCAATTGATATTGATGAAACCACTTTATGTGACATGAAAAGAGGGACCCATCTGGCTCATTTGATGAAGGAATGTTCTCTTATAATTTGGGATGAAGCTCCTATGACACATAGACATTGTTTTGAAACACTTGATAGGACTTTACGTGACATTCTAAAGCCATTTAATGATATTGCAGCAACGACGCCTTTTGGAGGAATACCTGTTGTACTAGGCGGTGACTTTAGACAAATATTGCCTGTTATAGAAGGCGGTTCAAGATCTGACATTGTAAATGCAACAATAACAAACTCCCCTTTATGGAAATATGTCAAAATTTTAAAATTAAATGTTAACATGAGACTATCCAACCCAAAGTTACTTCCATCACAACAAGAAGAATTAAAGGAGTTTAGTGACTGGGTTTTGTCTGTTGGGGATGGTAGTGTGCGTGAGAATAACACTAATAGACTTTCAGATGAAGATATAATTGAAATACCAAGTGATCTTCTTATCAAAAATACTGACGATAATATAGCTGCCATCATCAATGCTGTCTACACTGACATAAAAGTAAGATACTGTGAGCAAGCGTATTTAGAAAGTCGTGCCATTGTTTGTCCAAACAACGAAACTGTTGATAAAATAAATGAACATGTACTTGCTATGGTACCAGGTGAATCTTTTGAACACCTTAGCTGTGATTCTATTTCAAAAATGAATGACAAGCTAGGAGACTTTGATGAAATGTATCCCACTGAATATCTAAACGCTATTAAAATAAGCAATTTCCCACAGCATAAGTTAGTCCTCAAAGTTGGTTGTCCAGTTATGCTGCTTAGGAACATTGACCAGAGTATTGGCCTGTGTAATGGAACCAGATTAATTATCACTCAATTAGCCAGCCGATTGGTCCAGGCTACCATAATGACAGGTTCACATATTGGCGACACTGTGTACATCCCAAGAATTAATCTAACATCGAAGACATCAAAATACCCCTTTGTTCTTGAGAGGCGACAATATCCTATACGGCTGTGCTATGCTATGACAATTAACAAAAGTCAGGGACAAACACTTGAATCTGTTGGGATTTACTTGCAACAACCTGTTTTCACACATGGTCAACTTTATGTGGCAATTTCACGGGTGACATCGAGGAAAGGACTGAAAATTCTTATTGGCAAAAATAATGTGGACTCAAGCGATACAACTTCAAATGTCGTGTATCGCGAGGTCCTTAAAGTTACACAATAAATGTTAATTATTATTCTTATTGTACATATACATACATAGTATATACAGGCTAATCCTATGTACCAAATAAATAATTTTTCTAATTTCCTATATTCATACAATTTACACTAGCATCTGTTAAAGGTCAGTTCATTTCATTTCACGCATTTAATTTAAATTGATACAGAATGAATTCACTAACTACATATGTGGAATTTCAGGCCACTTTACTTTTGTCGGAACTTAGTCCATCCGTCAGGCGTGTCGCTATCCTAGCACGTGTGGCTCGTGTTTGGGATTTCAATAAAGACAGCGAGTTTAAGCATCTGGACATTGTCTTCATTGATAAGGAGGTTTGTGAATAGTTCAATGCTTATTATAATTTATCCTCTGCTATACTACGGATGCTGATTGTTTCTGCTCTTAATTTTCAAAAAAGGGAAACAAGATGTACGGTGAGATACTGGCACAATATGCAGAGAAGTTCAGGGAGAAACTGAAAGAAGGGAATGTTTGCCTTGTTAGAGATTTCTTCGTCACCTCATCAAAGAACATGTACAGGGCTGTTGATGGAAATTTCATGATTAAAATCACTCCCTGGTCAACTGTTGAGGTTAACGATGATGTGGCCGCTGACTTTCCTCGATATGCATACTCACTTACTGATTTCCAAGTTCTTCCTAAAATGGTTGGAAAAATAGACAACTTCATAGGCAAGTCAATTACTGTTTTCATTTACCATAGGTTTTACTGTGCTAATTCCTTGATTATCCATGATACACCTTCATGACCATGTTTACGTATACAGATGTTATTGGAATAGTATCTGGAATTTCAGACATACTGAAGGTACGGTTACCTGCTAGAGAACAAGAGTCAGATAAAAGGAACTTGCAGATCACCGATATTGAGTAAGTTGTTTCGTATATATCATGAAAAATTAAACTTATTTGATGATCTGTTGAATCCTGATATTTAATCCATGATGTTGTTGTTAGTGGAAACACTATGGAAGTTGCGCTATGGGGAGAACATGCAACTTCCTTCCAGGCTGATGATCTATACAATCTTGGTCAGAACCAGCCAGTTATAGTTCTTTTGGTTGGCACTCTTATGAAAAGTTACCTAGGTATGGTTGATGATTCAAAGTATTAATTTACCTGACATGCATCGATTAAGAAAGAACTAACATTATTATAAAAAAAGCAGGACGGCCAACAATAAGCTGCAGTGACGCTGCGAAGATATATATCAATCCAGATATACCTGAGAAGATAGAATACTGTACCAGGTAAAATGAATACGAAAATAACTAGCATTGCAAAATGTAACATATAACAGTTGATTCTATGTCATATACTTATCTTTATGTTCATTATGCTAAATGCAGACTAGGTAAGCAAATGCCTACAATGACAATCATGGCAGCACGCGATGATCGCTACAATCCAGCAATTAACAATGAAAGGGCTGACACCGTCAAGGTCGAGTTCCTGGTTACCATGAATCCTAATGAATTCCTTGTGAGTTATTTGCACATTTTTTACTTTCAGATTAACTATTCAGTAGCCAACAAACATATACGAATTTCATTGATCACGTTAAACACATAGGGAAAGAATATGATCAGCACAATCACAATAATGAGACTGGCCTCAGAACATTGGTGGTTCCTGTCTTGCCAAATGTGCCATAGGAAGGCATTTCAAGCTGGGAGTGCATTTGTTTGCAGCAATAAAAAATGTGGTTGTACATCAGCTACACCAAGGTAACCTATTATAAACATGAAGAGTAACCATTTTACTATCACAAGCTTATTTTCACCCTCTCCTGTCCAGGTACAAGGTCCGTCTTATTGGTGCTGACGAATCAGGGGAAACTGAGTTTGTGTTCTTTGCTTCAGTTGCTGAACAGGCTATTGGAAAGAGAATTGAAGTTATCATGCGCGGTGCATCCGACCGTCCATTTGTTGTTCCTGCAGAGATAACAGCCTTGATATCCAAGAAATTCACACTTCACTTCACTGTGAATGAAAAGGGCCTTCACTATGGGCAACTCTCTTTTCAAGTGAACAGCATAACACAGGTTCACGCAAATACAACTGTATTCGAGTTCAACAAACTTAGCACTGGGTCAAGCAGCACATCAACAGAGACATCCATGGAAACTAGCAAGGTGTTTAATTTTGCTTAATACCATAAATTTCCAATTTATTTACTATCACCTTCCTCAACTTACAGTAGACTAACCTATCAGTATATCCCTTTGATAGGCAAACACTAGCAGTAACGACAAAGAACCTGAGGACAAGGACAAGGACAACACTGATGAAAGCGATAAAAATGAAGGACAGATATCACCAACAGTTGATTCAACGGTAAGATCATTTGTCATTTCCTTATATCTTTGACTAATATATTTTATTTATTATCACCATGAATTTTCTTTCAATAATTAAAGGAACAGATAGCACCATCTTCTGCCAAAGAACAGGAAACACAATCTAACATCGCTACTGCAAGCAAAAATGATTCAGAAAATCCTAGCAAGAAGCCATCAAAAAGGTCCAGACCGGAACTTGAAACCTAGAATTTAGTCCATGACCACTTACTATTTATTTACAAACTTTACTTTGGAATGCAGGACCGGAACTGAAGCCAACAAGTCAACTTCCGCAAAGAAGAAGATGCACTTAACCTAAAAAGAACTTTGATCAACTTATTTCAGATGGCAAAAAAAGGAGTTCCGACCTTCTGCATACGTCCACCTATAGTTATTTACCTTTACATTAATAAATATCTCGCCTGCGTGCGAATGGTACTGCATGATCAGATTATCAACAACTTTGTCTTCACGAGTTAATTTGTCTTGGTACTATGTTTTGCAAAAAACTATTCCTCTTTGTGCACTGGATGCACTGAATAATGAAATAACTTACGCATTTCAATACATATGGTTATTGTACCTATATAAAATGTATGTTTCCATAGCTCTGCTTTCTATTCCTAAAAGAAAATGCACTTCTTATATCTTCTATTTTGTCAAGAATATTTAAATTTGAGTAAACTTAACCATGACATGCAGAAACTAACAACTGATATCTTAGTTTTCAAATTCATATGCAAGATAAGGATTCCTACCCTAAATTCAGCAGTCAAAGTATACCTTTAGAGCCCACCACCTCAAAGAACTTGCAGCATGGAGCTTCGAATTACTCTTCTGTAACATTGTGTCTCCTCCCTTTTCTTCCTTACAAGGCTAATCGCCTCTTCCGTAACATTGTGTCTCCTCCCTTTTCTTTCGTACAAGCCTAATGCAGATACGGCAGAATTAATGCAAACGACTTTATTCATCAGTTACACAAATAATAAATTATCAGTTACAGATCCATGGTGCAAAACAATAACTAAATGCTTATAAATGCCTGAATACTAAACACCCATTAAACATCATATAATGGTCATTTGGTTGACCTCTCACACACCTGTCTTATAAATATAGAACATTACCACTATAGGTTAAAGTATTAACCAATTCCTGCCAAGGTACCTACGCTCTCACTTTTTGTTTGTTCTATAGCTTTTCCGATCTGACATATTTTCAAGCTATTCTTTCAGATGGATGATACTGTTGAACGTAGTGCTACTGAATGTGGCAACGAGTTTGCCTGCGGTGGTACCGAAGGAATCAGAACCGAAGCACTGGCCACCAATTATAACCAGGTAAATAACAATTTTTAAACCGCCGTTCTATCCTTGTATCTTTCGTTCAACATTGTTCAGTTTCACGTGTAAATGCAGGCTTGCTTTTCTTAAAGAATAATTTTGTTATAAGGCAGACTTAAGGCTTTGAACATTGTTCGGCTTCATGAATAAATTCAGGCTTGTTTTTCTTGAAGAATAATTTTGTTGACTTCAAAATTGCTCGATTTATGCATAAATTCATGTATTAGATCGCCTTATACTTCATTGTTATGTAGACATAAGGCCTTTGATGTTCTGTCCAACGATCGCCCTGTTGCATTGCTCCTGTGGTGTACCAACTATTACATCATGCTATTTATATCACCTTCATGTTTCATTGTTATGAAATATAACAGATATAATCTTACTGTTATGTCGTATGCCTATGTATTTTTAAAAATACCTACCATTTTATTATAAAAAATGTGCGGGCGCAGCAACGCGCTCTATTACATTTCCTTAAGAATATTTGTTCACACTTCTTCCAGCAGATAGATCAGTCTCATTATGACAAACATAGAAGGACCACAGACCCTGAAGCTGATATGGAACTAACTACAAAAGGTACAAGGGTACTTCCACGACCAATTCCTTTGACAATGCCCGCAGAATATTCACTCGGAAAAAGAAAACAAGTGATCGTCGACAAACAAGATGCAGATCCTACAACCAAATTAATTCATGTTCCTGGTGTAAGTTGTCCTTCATGTCTATAATTACCACATCGATTGCATAATGTAAACACGTAATTAATTATCATCTTTTTAGGCGGCAGCAAAAGCATATGTTTCAAGACATGTACTGCTAACAGAGATGACAAACGCACTTGGATTGTCTATATACTCTACTGGGACTATTCATGAATCCACCCTCGAAATAAGAGGTTGGATTGACATAGAAGTACCCCCAAGTGATGGCAATGCTTCTGCAAATAAGCAGAGATTCTATGGGGACACTGCACACACCACATACCATGCATTGGAAGATGCATGCCAAACTGCAATGACCCATTTAATGACAAAGTGCAGGGTTCAGGTTGAAGATGCAAATTACAAAGAGGTTGTCGCCTTACGAAGAAAATTACATGCAGCAACAACCTTTGAAAATATATTCAAAGAAAACAGTGATGTCAACACAAAATATATGGCTGCTCTAAAAGATTCCAATGAAAAAATGGTACATGCAATCCATCAGATATGTATTGACAGTGTTGGTCTCCTACCGATAAAGGTATCAACAGAAGAGACAACAAAATCAGCTTACATGAAGGTGCAGTATGATGGACCTCTTCCACCTACAACTCAAAAAGAAAAGGTGGCGTCTGCACTGGCAACTTTAGCATCAACACATGTGACAGTTGGTCTTCTTACAGTCAAAACAGAAGATGTAAGTGTACAACTTCTTACTTCTGAATATGCAACCTTTTAAAAAAATCTCAGAAATATAAACATTTGATTTTTCTTTTCCAGGAACATTACTGACATGGCCTCTTCTGCTTCTATCGCCGTTCCAAAGTACACTGCTAAGAAATATTATAGCTGCCTTGCACGGCATTTAAATAAAATAGTATTGCAAGTTCTTTGCTCATTTTTTTCGAGAAATACTCTGTACCACCTTCTATAACATTTCAATAAAATTGCATTACAACTTGTTCCTTCCTTTTAAAGGCTGCAAAGACAAGACGGTATTCAAGTGTACTGTTCATACAAGCGCAATGCTTAATCATTTAAAGTTTCGAAACAAAAACAGGTTATGTTAAGCCTTTAGGCACACAAATACATAATACAAAGGAAACCCTTTATTAAAATATATCAACTGGTCACAGACAAAACTATTGAGCAAGTGCTGACTTCGAGGAATTCATAACACAACTACACACCGATACAAGCACTTGGAAAATAAAATAGACACGATACATAATATGTGGTTTTAATTCCTAAACCCTTTTCCAGCCATCATCTGCATCAAACTTGAAAATCATGCAATCTGAACGAAACCACCACCAAACAGAGGCATAATGTCAAAAGCATTGAACTTGACAGAAAAGAATCCAACAAGTTCGCAATCTGAAATCCAAGCATGACCATGTAGCATATCGGCATCCTCGGGAAACCAAAAATGAACAAACACAGCACCGTCAAATCGAAGACGAATGGTGAAGCGAGATGCATCGAAGTAAGACCGTAGGAAACGGTCAACGGGAGCAACCCTGTTGCTGTTGGGTGTCAAAACAAACACACGAACCAACCTGGTTGGCTGCACAACAAGCATGGAATTGGCAAAGGAGTCCATCTGTTATTACAACACCAATTGGTCTGAAAACAAAAATTGTTCAATCTGGTAGTGTCGCAATATATGAGAGACAAGCTTATATAAGCATCTCAGCAACAAAACTGCCTTATTACATTCAGCACTAATGGCATACATAAAACTAGAATTTAATCTAATAATTTCAATCAATCAATTAACGTATTAACACTCACACTCACATTCTGCATGTCCAACTATAAAGCGTGTAGTAACTGCAGTAATCATCATACACATAAATGATAATGGCTATATTATATATACCTTTAATTTTAACAATATATAAATTATATCCATGAGGTAAACCAAAACACACAAAACTACAGGTATATCATTGGTAACATAATTTTTTTCATATAGTACGAGATAATCTATACTGAAATCCCAAACTCGAGCCACGTCCGACAGATGGAATAAATTACGACAAAAGAAAAGTGGCCTGAAATTCCACATGATAGTGCCTAAACCTCATATTGATATATCTACATATACATACGAAGATAACAAACCAGGAAAACATTTATGATCATTAGAATGAGAATATTAGCACATAAATTTATTTAAGGAAGTACAATATGCAGGGATCGATCTTTCTCCATCAAATTTCGGAATTTATCTTATTTAGGTTGTTTTCCTACTTCCAGACGAGTAGAAGGTGCTCCGAGATGACTGATTCCAGGTCGCTACAATGGCGAACTGTCGGGTTATTTTCCCTGTCATCTTACTATGTGTGCTCAGCCTGCTGCATGCACAAGGTGTCTACAATTGGATTATTCCGTCGAGGGGACTGTTCTAGGAATCCGAGGGAGCCATAGCTTCGTATAACGATGGAATATGGAGCAATTTCTTCTGTTTATCTTTTTGGACAGCCATTCATACTGTCAGATACCTATTTTGTAGTTTCACATGCCAAGTATATTTCCATCTACTGGTTCGTGTGGAAAAATATGCTTAAGAATGAGGCTTATATCCCTGCAGTTTGTGATGCATCAATTTCTAAGAATAAAATATAAAACCAATAGTTTAGTTTCTTCTTGACCAGGTTAATAATAGTTTATTTACTTGGATTTCATGCAATTTAGAGAAGATTTATATTTATCATATTCACTGTTTATTCATTGTGTAGTCTCTTACATATAGAGTTCTGCGCTTGCCCTCTTTGGTCAACTGATTGTAGTCTCAGTGAGTTAACTTATAATAATTTTGATCTGTCCACTAGGACATGCTCCTGAATCAATGTGTCTCTGACATAGCCTGGATCCATCTACTAAACGGCTGATATTGCTAGGGATCCTCTCTCTAAGACGCTTTCACCAGATGCCAAGCTTTACCTTATGTAAAGGCCGAAAAAGAGCATAACATGCTAGCTGTATATGCAATAGAAAGCAGCCTTTTACTGAAATAGCTATTGTTGGCGTCTGTTCTTCTGTTTTCTATGTTGCTCAGAGACCTGCGTGCTGCTTATCGGTTTAGCCATTTGTTTCTCAACCATTAGCGCTTTGCAGCAGCTGTAGGAACTTGGTTTTATTTTCTGGATGCTGGTCACTCTTTTCCGTTAGCTTTGCTGATAGTGGAACCCGGTGGATCGAGTGAAAAAAAATGAGAGTAATAGGTCAATATGAATGGCTAGCTATCAGACCTGTAAAGTTATATGCTTTGGCAAATATTTTGCCAATTTGAGTTTTTTATACTCCATGTTGAACTATCAATTGTACGCGGCCACTTTTTCACAACACTATTTTCACTACCTGTTTGCTTCTCATGTGAGTTAAGTCACATGTTTGCATTCTTTGTAACCTGTAAAAAATGATTGTATAGAGCACATCCACTCAGTCAGGTAAAAGACATGGAGCAAATCAAACACATAATGCTAGAATTATTTTCAGAATTAGTACTACATAGCTACAATTGTTTTTCCGAATCTTTAGTTCAGAGGAAACATAAGAACGATAAGAGGTTTAGATACACCTGAGCTTAAAAGTAATAGTCCCAAGTTTTTTTTTGAGGGAAAGATTAGTCTCAAGTGAATGTACAGATACACCCCTTGTTTTTCATTCCATAAAATTACAAATTCAAAATTTGATCTCCAACTTGTGAAATGAAAGTAAAGATTCATCGGTCATATGGATGATTGGCCGAAGTACAAGTAAGATAAATGTAGATTGCATATGCTAAATCTAAATGTGCATTGTACTATATATCTCCACCTGAACTTCACACTTACATGGTCCGAACAAACTCATCAGGATCCAGGGGCATAAGTCTACTGAACATACGTATCGTTCACCACATAAATATAACAAACACATCAGTGGTCTTTATTTCAAATAAAACTAAAATTGCAGCATGCTGCTTACATGGACTCGATAACTCAAACAGGAAGAAACACACAGTAAAATCTCCAGACAAACTAAAAAAACATGTAAAAAGGCACATCTTCGAATCAAATTGGCCATCACACACTTATTCTCAAAATATGCTACACCCAAAGTTCAGACTTACATAATCTGAACAAACACATCAGGATGCAGGGGCATTGTCCAAAAATCACGAAAATTGACACCAGCAAACGATATTTGCACACCTTCAGACATCCACGCATGGCCATCCAACGACTGAGCATCTTCAGAGAAGGAAAAATGCACAAACACAGCTCCATCACGACGAACGAGAACACGGAAACTCCTGTGATGAAAACGAAAAAACAAGAAACGGTACACAAGACCAGGCCTGTTTGCGCGACTGGTGTGTACAAACACGCGAACCAACTTTGGTCGCTGCACCACACGACTCAACCTCCGATCAGCAACAACCACTAAATGGTATCTGCGCTTCATTTTCTAGCACCAAAATCTACAGTCTGAACAACGTCTACTCTACTGGATATGCATAGAAACTACTCACTGCAGTTTATATAGAGGTAACGAAAATATAATATACTTCTGCCCGCTAAGGAATGCAAACCATCACAATAAATAATGCATTCATTCCTGACATTTATAACCGGTAATTGCTGGGTATTAGTTGCCGTTACAAACAATGCTGTCAAACAAACAAATTTACAGCAATTATGACCTTTAAAGTATCAGTTTCCCCTTATCATTATGTACAGGAATTTCAAGAAAATGGGTAACCCAACGTCCTGATCTACAAACAGCAATAGGCAGTTTCAATTATTTTCGGTTCCCATTCTATTTTATGGATACTTTATTTTAAGAACAAATAAACACAAAGATTTCATCAAAAAAGTGTACCAACAAAAGTGTATCAATAATCAGTAACTTGTATTGTCTTATAAGCTACAAATTATTCATCCAAATTACACTAATTAAACATAAAAAAATTACATCCTTATTTCTTCCTGGAGTTTCTTAAGCTTCAAAGGGGAATACATATAACATAACTCAATCTGTCATTCAGCATCATTGTTCGTATCCAAGAAATACGACTGGCTCTCCAATGTTTTACCCTCTATCCAATCGTCCAAATAAGATGCTGAACTGATGAACTCTCTTTCAGGACCACATAAACAACCTTCGTCAATCGTACAAAGTGCACCAGCGCACATATCCTTAACAGCCTTGTGAACAAAATCCATATCATCCAGTACCATACTCCAACCTTTCTTCAAATTTCTAGCTCTTTCAGATTGCCTCTCATTCTGGTTCTTAACACTAACCAATTCTTTCCCCAACTGTTCTTTACATAACTCATTCCTGGCCCTTTCACAGAAATTAAAATCATCTATTTCAAATCTGTATACCACCTTCAACACCTCAATCAAAGCAACAGCTGCCGATTCCTCTGCATCAAATAAATTGTTTGCCAGACCACCAAAAGACTGCTCTAATTTTCCAGAAGTATTTTCTTCATTTGTCGCAATAACAGTTCTCACATTGCATTCATACCTACTTCCATGCAAATAGTATTTATACTCTGGTTTTGTACCACCAAGTTTTTTAACAATTTCATCCAAAATAATCTTCCGAGAAATGCGAATAACTCCCAGATTATCTATAAAATAGAAAAAAACAAATTCTTCATCCAATCTTCAACATGACAAATCGTATTTAACAAAAAGAAAAGTTACCTCTTACTACTCCTGCCATTGAAGAAAACTTTTTATTACAAACTAAGACAACCCGCCAACTAAACCAACATGAGATGAAATGCTAACAGAACAAGCATACTCGATCTTATATATACAAACAAAAGTTGTAACATCCTTCACTTAACCCCAAGAATCAAAACCGACACCGCTATAATTTATTGCACAACTATTGAATGCTAAACATTAAGATAGCTGATACAAGGACCAGTCAAAGAACATACTTATATAGAGATAAAGCATTAAATAAGGGTGACAAAAGGCCCGGTCAAAGAAAATACTTGCAGACCGATTAAAAGAGTCCAACCAAACAACAAACAAATAGACCAATATTTTTCTCTTCTTTGGTCCTAAATTCATCTCATGCATAACGGCACAATTAAAAATAAATAAAAAATGCACGACTAATAATAAAATCACAAGATAAAATTACAATAATAATTTACTAAACAATAGGTCTTCATATATTAATAACAATGCCAACCTATAAATCGCATAAATCTACGGGCGCAGCAACGCGCGCCGGCTTGGTCTAGTTAAATCTAAGATTATACAAGAGCATCTTCTCTTCATTGTCAACAATAAACGTGTGTGCTACCATGCTCTTGTAATCTAAAATGTGAGGAGGCAATTTTATCTCTTCTTTTTCATGGTGCCTTATAGGTATCTGAAAATGTCTAGCAAGACATGAAGCATAGATACCTCCAAATATGGGGCCTTTTGTACGATTCAGGCCTAGCCGTTTAGCATCAACGGCACCTATACTAAAACTATTGTCTCCAAGCAAGGCATGTTGAAGAATGATAATATCAGGAACAATAAGTTTCCACTATTTCCACGACCAATCAAGCATCTACTAGAAAATATGGCAAAGTAGCGTAAAACAGGAAAATATATGCTAGAGATTTTTGCCTCGGAACCCTTCTTTGGCTCCTCTACAACTATAGTGTTAACAAAGCCTTCCACATCTTTACGATGGGGTTCCTCAAATTCTCCCTCATAGGGTATCCTATACATCGCGCAAAAACTACGTAAAGATATTTCTCTGAATTCATCATATAAATGAAATGATACTGAAGGCGGTGACTTCTTAGGATAATAATAAAAAATTTGCATGAAAGTATTGGTGAGTGAGAGATACTGATCGATCTGGTCATGGAGGAAACCGGTGAGGCCCACATTCTCGATTAAAGAATAAAAATCTTCATGAATTCCAGCTTCTTTCAAGAAATCATCGCATGGCCATTCACACGACCGTACTTCCGCTAAGCGAGGAAGATTATACTTGCCTTTTTCCTTCTCTTTAGCTTGTTTTTCCTGAGAGCCCTGGCTAGAAGATCCCCTCAAAAGTTTCCTTAACATTTTTGAAAATTTCTGAAATTTGAGTAACTTCAAAATAAAAGTGAATAAAACTAAACAAGGTGGATAGCAACTACTCCTACAAGTGCTTAGAGCCTATATCATGTAGTAGAATTGCTTGGGACCTCATAAATTTAACATGCAAGCTCAACAACATGGTCACCAATGCAGCAAAAATTTGCAATGAATAAAGCACTAGAACAAAAACTAATTGGATCAATGGAGGAGTCACATACCAAGCAACAATCTCCCAAAGCAGTTTTGTGAATGGAGCGTTGAGCAAGGAGATCAAAAATCGCAGCAAAATGAGTTAGAACTCGTGCTTGAGCTGGATGGGGATTTTTTGGGTAGAAGATGGAGTGTGTGGGTGCTGTTATAAGTGGAGGGGGGCCACCAGGGGCCCACGAGACAGGGGGCCGTGCCCAGGTGGGGTGGGCACGTCCTCAACTCTCGTGGCCTGGTTCTTGCCCCTCCTGCAGTGATTTCAGAGCCTAAAATCCTAAATATTCCATAAAAAATCATACTAAATTTGCAGGGCATTTCGAGCACTATTATTTTCGTGATATTTTTTTATTGCACCGATAATTCAAAAAACAGACGGATAATACTATGTTTGCTTTATGTATACTAAATAACAGAAAGTAAAAAGAGGGTACAGAAGGTTTTGCCTTCTAGTTTCATCCATCTCATGATCATCAAAATGAATCCACTAACAAGGTTGATCATGTCTTGTTAACAAACTCATTCCGAATAGCACGGAACCGGAGAAATTTCGAATAACACTAAGTTACCTCAACGGGGATATGAAAATCCCCAACAATAAGAATATCATACTTTTTCTTGACAGTATGGAGAGGAAATTCAAAACCTCCAATAATGATAGTTGGAACTTTTCCAATAGAATTGATGCTATGAACTTGAGATTGTTTCCTCAGAAAGTGTACCGTATGCTCATTACCATTAACATGAAAAGTGACATTGCCTTTCTTGTAATCAATAACAGCCCCAGCAGTATTCAAAAAAGCTCTACCAAGGATAATCGACATACTATCATCCTTGGGAATATCAAGAATAACAAAGTCCATGAAGACAGTGACATTTGCAACCACAACAGGCACATCCTCACACATACCGATAGGTATAGCAGTTGATTTATCAGCCATTTGCAAAGATATTTCAGTAGGTGTCAACTTATTGAATTCAAGTCTACGATATAAAGAGAGAGGCATAACACTAACACCGGCTCCAAGATCACATAAAGCAGTTCTAACATAATTTCTTTTAATGGAGCATGGTATAGTTAGTACACCCGGATCTCCAAGTTTCTTTGGTATTCCACCCTTAAAAGTGTAATTAGCAAGCATGGTGGAAATTTCAGCTTCCAGTATCTTTCTTTTATTTGTAATGATATCCTTCATATACTTAGCATAAGGATTTACTTTAAGCATATCAGTTAAGCGCATACGTAAGAAAATAGGTCTAATCATTTCAGCAAAGCACTCAAAATCCTCATCATCCTTTGACTTGGATGGTTTAGGAGGAAAGGGCATGGGTTTCTGAACCCATGGTTCTCTTTCTTTACCGTGCTTCCTAGCAACAAAATCTCTCTTATCATAACGTTGATTCTTTGATTGTGGGTTATCAAGATCAATAGCAGGTTCAATCTCTACATCATTGTTTTTGCTAGGTTGAGCATCAACATGAACATTATCATTAACGTTATCACTAGGTTCATGTTCATCACCTGATTGTGTTTCAGCATCAGAAATAGAAATATCATTGGGATTCTCAGGTATGTCTACAGTAGGTTCGCTAGAAGTATGCAAAGTCCTATCATTTTTCTTTTTCTTCTTTTTAGAAGAACTAAGTGCCTCTAAATTGTTTCTCTGAGAATCTTGCTCTATTATCTTAGTGTGGGCTTCAGGATAAAAAGGTTCCTGAGTCATTCTACCAGTTCTAGTAGCCACTCTAACAGCAAAGTCATTTTTATTATTTAATTCATCAAGCAAATCATTTTGAGCTTTAAGTACTTTCTCAGCTTGAGTAGCAACCATAGAAGCATATTTGCTAATGAGTTTGAGTTCACCTTTAACTCTAGCCATATTATCGCTCACGCGTTCTATATCGAAAGCGTTATTCTTTAACTCTCAACCAACATAAGCATTAAAACTTTCTTGTCTAGCCATAAAGTCATCAAATTCATCTAAGCATGGGCTATGAAATTTAGTAGAGGGGATTTCAACTTTATCATATCTATAGAGAGAATTTACCTCTACTACTTGTGCCAGGTTATCAAGACAATGTAGTTCTTCAACAGGCGGTATATTAAGACCATGTATTTCTTCAATAGGTGGTAAATTCTTAACATCTTCAGCTTTAATACCTTTTTCTTTCATTGATTTCTTTGCCTCTTGCATATCTTCAGGACTGAGAAATAAAACACCTCTCTTCTTCAGAGTGGGTTTAGGAATAGGCTTAGGAGTTGGCTCAATTGTTTCAAGAATTGCCTCAGGAATTGGCTCAGGAAGAGTCCAATTATTTTCTTTAGTCAACATGTTATTCAATAGCAATTCAGCTTCGTCGACTGTTCTTTCCCTGAAAACACAACCAGCACAACTATCCAAGTAATCCTTGGAAGCATCGGTTAGTCCATTATAAAAGATATCAAGTATTTCATTTTTCTTAAGAGGATGATCAGGCAACACATTAAGTAACCGGAGAAGCCTCCCCCAAGCTTGTGGGAGACTCTCTTCTTTGATTTGCACAAAATTATATATTTCCCGTAAGGCAGCTTGTTTCTTATGAGCAGGGAAATATTTAGCAGAGAAGTAATAAAGCATATCCTGGGGACTATGCACACAACCAGGAGCAAGAGAATTATACCAAGTCTTAGCATCACCCTTTAACGAGAATGGAAATATCTTAAGGATATAATAATGGCGAGATTTATCATCATGAGTAAACAGGGTAGCTATATCATTCAACTTGGTAAGATGTGCCCTAACAGTTTTAGATTCAAGGCCATAAAAAGGATCAGATTCAACCAAAGTAATACTTTCAGGATCAACAGAGAATTCGTAATCCTTATCAGTAACACAGATAGGTGAAGTAGCAAAAGCAGGGTCAGGTTTCATTCGAGCATTAAGAGACTGCTGCTTCCATTTAGCTAATAATTTCTTAAGATCATATCTATCATTGCAAGCAAAGATAGCTCTAGCAGCTTCTTCATTCATAACATAACCCTCAGGAACAACAGGCAATTCATATTCATTGGGAGAATTTTCATCATCACTATCATCAATAATAGCATCTTCAATAATTTCATTCCCCCTAACTCTAGCAAGTTGTTCATCAAGAAATTCACCTAATGGCAAAGTAGTATCACGCACAGAAGTAGTTTCATCATAAGTATCATGCATAGCAGAAGTGGCATCATCAATAACATGCGACATATCAGAATTCATAGTAGTAGCAGGTTCAGGTGTCGCAAGCTTACTAATAACAAAAGGAGAATCTAGTGCAGAGCTAGATGGCAGTTCCTTACCTTCCCTCGTAGTTGAGGGCAAAATCTTGGTTCTGTCATCTTTCAAGTTCTTCATAGTGATCAACAGATATAAATCCCAAGTGACTCAGAGAATAGATCTATGCTTCCCGGCAATGGCGCTAGAAATTAGTCTTGATAACCCACAAGTGTAGGGGATCGCAACAGCCACTACTAGGAAAAGGCCTACTAATGGCGCACCAGTTTTGCCTACTAATGGCGCAATACTGGTGCGCCATTAGTATCATGCCACTAGTATTTTTTACTAATGGCGCACCAGTGGTGCGCCATTAGTATCTGGTATACTAATGGCGCACCACTGGTGCGCCATTATTATAGGCCACTGGTGCACCATTAGTATAGGCCACGGTGCACCAGTAGTATTTTTGAATTTTGAAGGCGGGAAAATAGTAGTGGCGCACCGTCTAACCCCCACCGTGTGCCATTGCTATTTTTGAATTTTGAATTTGAATCTGGATTGCGATTTTTTGCCCATTTTTTGCTCTTTTTTTGCTCGTTTTTTTGCATGATATTATTTCAAATTTTGTTCCCGTTTTTGGATCTTGTACGTTCTTTTGTCGTGTTCTTTTGCTGGAGAGGAGTTCGCCGAAGAGGAGTTCACCGGAGAGGAGTTCGCCGAAGAGGAGAAGGAGGAGGTGACCGTAGAGGCACTCGCCTACATCGCCAAAGAGGAGGAGGAGGTCGCTGGAGAGGAGGAGGAGGTCGCCGGAGAGGAGGAGGAGGAGGTCGCCGGAGAGGAGGAGGGTAGTATGGTGGAGGAGAGAAGGGAAGATGGAGTGGAGGAGTGGAGGAGAAGAATGAAGAGGTAAGGAGGAGAGGACACGCCCAGCCATATATACGGCATAGTAATGGCGCACCGTGGGCAGGTGTGCCATTACTATTTATTTTTATTTTTTTCATTTATTTTGAATTTTGAAGGCGGGAAGATACTAATGGCGCACCATGGGCAGGTGCGCCATTAGTAACTTTTTTATTTTTATTTTTTGATTTATTTTGAATTTTGAAGGCGGGAAGATAGTAATGGGGCACCATGGGCAGGTGCGCCATTAGTAACTTTTTTTGATTTTTTTTTGAATTTTGAAGGCGGGAAGATAGTAATGGCGCACCAAGGGCACGTGTGCCATTAGTAAGTTTGAATTTTTTTTTGAATTTTTTTGCCTCTCCAGATCTTAAAAGCCCCATATCTTTTTTTCTATTAGGTTTTTGAGGATTTTGAAAATGTTTAACGGGGTTCCCCCAATTAAATTCGGATGTAACTTTTCCAGTAGATGATTTTTCATATAAAAAACTTTTTCATCCGAGTTCGTATGCAAAAGTTATGCCCATTTTTACAAATTCTCGAGAGATTTTGCAAAAAAGTCAAAAATTCATGTTTGTAAATTTTGCTAACAACTAGACCACATATCACATGGGAATCTTATTTTCTTTTATTTTTAGACATTTCTATCATTTTCTTTTTTTCTGAAACTGAAAAGGCGGTCCACGGGGGCGTGCATTCGGGAATGTTTGGGCCAAATTACTAATGGCGCACCGTGGGATGCTGTGCCATTACTAATTCAACTAGTAATGGCGCACCACTCCCACGGTGCGCCATTAGTAGTTTTGAAAAAATTAAAAAAAATTACTAATGGTGCACCATGGGATGTGGTGCGCCATTACTATTTGCACACTAATGGCGCACCAACACATGGTGCGCCATTAGTATTTAGTAATGGCGCACCACATGTACAATGCGCCATTAGTGTCGATCCCATCTATAGCCCCTTTCCTAGTAGTGAGTTTCGAGGGTAAAGTATTCAACCCAAATTTATTGATTCGACACAAGGGGAGCCAAAGAATATTCTTTATGAAAAAGCTGCTAGAGCTATCTTGCTTGCAATGATAGATATGATCTTAAGAAATTATTAGCTAAATGGAAGCAGCAGTCTCTTAATGCTAGAATGAAACCTGACCCTGCTTTTGCTACTTCACCTATCTGTGTTACTGATAAGGATTACGAATTCTCTGTTGATCCTGAAAGTATTACTTTGGTTGAATCTTATCCTATTTATGGCCTTGAATCTGAAACTGTTGTGGCACATCTTACCAAGTTGAATGATATAGCCACCCTGTTTACTCATGATGATAAATCTCGCTATTATTATATCCTTAAGATATTTCCGTTCTTGTTAAAGGGTGATGCTAAGACTTGGTATAATTCTCTTGCTCCTGGTTGTGTGCGTAGTCCCTAGGATATCATTTATTACTTCTCTGCTAAATATTTCCCTGCTCATAAGAAACAAGCTGCCTTGCGGGAAATATATAACTTTGTGCAAATCGAAGAGGAGAGTCTCCCACAAGCTTGGGGGAGTCTTCTCCGATTACTTAATGCTTTGCCTGATCATCCTCTTAAGAAAAATGAAATACTTGATATCTTTTATAATGGATTAACCGATGCTTCCAAGGATTACTTGGATAGTTGTGTTGGTTGTGTTTTCAGGGAAAGAACAGTCGACGAAGCTGATTTACTATTGAATAATATGTTGACTAATGAAAATAATTGGACTCTTCCTGAGCCAATTCCTAAGGCAATTCCTGAACTAATTGAGCCAACTCCTGAGCCTATTCCTAAACCCACTCCGAAGAAGAGAGGTGTTTTATTTCTCAGTCCTGAAGATATGCAAGAGGCAAAGAAATCAATGAAAGAAAAAGCTATTAAAGCTGAAGATGTTAAGAATTTACCACCTATTGAAGAAATAAATGGTCTTAATATACTACCTATTGAAGAACGACATTGTCTTGATAACCCGACACAGGTAGTAAAGGTAAATTCTCTCTATAGATATGATAAAGTTGAAATCCCCTCTACTAAATTTCATAGCCCGTGCTTAGATGAATTTGATGACTTTATGGCTAGACAAGAAAGTTTTAATGCTTATGTTGGTAGAGAGTTAAAGCATAATGCTTTCGAGATAGGACGCGTGAGCGATAATATGGCTAGATTTATAGGTGAACTCAAACACATTAGCAAATATGCTTCTATGGTCGCTACTCAAGCTGAGCAAGTACTTAAAGCTCAAAAGTTTTTGCTTGATGAATTAAATAATAAACCTAATTTTGTTGTTAGAGTGGCTACTAGAACTGGTAGAATGACTCAAGAACCTTTGTATCCTGAAGGACACCCTAAGAGAATCGAGCAAGATTCTCAGAGAAATAATTTAGAGGCACCTAGTTCTTCCAAAAAGAAGAAAAAGAAAAATGATAGGACTTTGCATGCTTCTAGTGAACCTACTGTAGACACACCTGAGAATATCAATGATATTTTTGTCTCTAACGCTGAAACACAATCAGGTGATGAACATGAACCTAGTGATAATGTTCATGTTGATGCTCAACCTAGCAAAAATAATGATGTAGAGATTGAACCTGCTGTTGATCTTGATAACCCACCATCAAAGAATCAACGTTATGAGAAGAGAGATTTTGTTGCTAGGAAGCACAGTAGAGAAAGAGAACCATGGGTTCAGAAACCCATGCCCTTTCCTCCTAAATCATCCAAGACAAAGGATGATGAGGATTTTGAGCGCTTTGCTGAAATGATTAGACCTATCTTCTTACGTATGCGCTTAACTGATATGCTCAGAGTGAATCCTTATGCTAAGTCTATGAAGGATATCATTACTAATAACAGAAAGATACCGAAAGCTGAAATTTCCACCATGCTTGCTAATTACACTTTTAAAGGTGGTATATCAAAAAAACTTAGAGATCCGGGGGTACCAACTATACCATGCTCCATTAAAAGAAATTATGTTAGAACTGCTTTATGTGATCTTGGAGCCGGTGTTAGTGTCATGCCTCTCTCTTTATATCGTAGATTTGAACTAAATAAGTTGACACCTACTGAAATATCTTTGCAAATGGCTGATAAATCAACTGCTATACATGTCGGTATTTGTGAGGATGTGCCTGTTGTGGTTGCAAGTGTCACTATCTTAGCGGACTTTGTTATTCTTGATATTCCCGAGGACGATAGTATGTCAATTATCCTTGGTAGACCCTTTTTGAATACTGTAGGGGCTGTTTTTGATTGCAACAAAGGCAATGTCACTTTTCATGTTAATGGTAATGAGCATACAGTACACCTTCTGAGGAAACAATCTCAAGTTCATAGCATCAATTCTATTGGAAAAGTTCCAACTATCATTATTGGAGGTTTTGAATTTCCTCTCCCTACTGTCAAGAAAAAATATGATATTCTTATTGTTGGGAATTTTCATATCCCCGTTGAGGAAACTTAGTGTTATTCGAAATTTCTTCGGTGATATTCGGAATGAGTTTGTTAATAAGACTTGATCAACCTTGTTAGTGGATTCATTTTGATGATCATGAGATGGATGAAACTAGAAGGCACAACCTTCTGTACCCTCTTTTTACTTTCTGTTATTTCGAATAAATAAAGCAAAAATAGTATTATTTGTCTGTTTTCTGAACTATCCGTGCATTAAAAATATCCCGAAAATAAAAGTGCTTCAATTGCCCTGCAAATTTAGTATGATTTTTTATGGAATATTTGAGGATTTTAGGCCCTGAAATCACTTCAGGAGGGGCAAGCACCAGGCCACGAGAGTGGAGGGCGCACCCAGGGCGCCCGCCAACCCTGGGCGCGCACCCCTGTCTCGTGGGCCCCTGGTGGCCCCCCTCCACTTATGCCAGCACCCACACACTCCATCTTCTTCCGAAAAAAAAACCCATCCAGCTCAAGCACGAGTTCTAGCTCGTTTTGCTGCGATTTTCGATCTCCTTGCTCAAAGCTCCATTCACAAAACTGCTTTGAAAGATTGTTGCTTGGTATGTGACTCCTCCATTGGTCCAACTATTTTTCGTTCTAGTTCTTTATTCATTGCCAATTTTTGCTGCTTAGGTGACCATGTTCTTGAGCTTGCATGTTAAATTTATGAGGTCCCAAGTAATTCTAATGTTTGATATAGGCTCTAGGCACTTGTAGGAGTAGTTGCTACCAATCTTGTTTAGTTTTATTCACTTTTATTTTGAAGTTACTAAAATTTCAGAAAATTTTCAGAAAAAGAATTATGTCTAGGAGAATGTACCAAGGTGGTTCCTCGGTAAAGAAAGGGCCCAGGATTGCTATACATGAGCAAGATGTTGACTTACCGAGGGACGCGGATGTACGAGCTTGCGAGTGGCCATCCGATGATTTTATGGTCGAAGCAGGCTTTAAGGAGGAATTTGACGCGTATGTGCGTAATGCTGAGCTGGAGGACTTCTTACAAGATAAGTGTCCTCAGTACTATCAATTGACTGATTCCTTTGTGCGGAGGTTTTAATATAACTATACACGTAATTCTCCTAGTGTCCTATTTGATATTTGTGATACATCTTATACCATGGACTTAGAGGATTATACAACTGCTTGCAAACTTCCGCTGTGGGGTAATATTAATGATCCTCAAAAATCTTAATTTAGAGATTTCCTTGCCAGTATTACTGTGGGAGAATCCAGGGATATTGCACAAGCTACCATAGGGAGCATTCATTTTCCTGCTATACATTATTTTGCTCTCTTCATTGGTATATGCATTAATGGTAAAGATGATGCATGTCATATGTGTGTCCCTGATCTTTGTGTCCTCAAGAGTGTTGTGTTAGGTTATAAAGGGTATAACTTGGGGGCAATATTTGCATGTAGGTTGCAGAATAATGGTAGAGCTGGAGATTTATTTGGAGGAATTTATGCAACCCATGTGGCTAATTATCTTAGGATAGCTCCACGAGAGGGGGATATGATGTTACCTCCTGCTTATTTAGATTATGACGCTATGGTCAACCATCATTTTCTTAGGAGGAATGAACAATTCCTCCAATATCGACTAATCTATGACAGACGCAACGTCGTCCATGTTACTCTTCCTGTTCCTCTCCTTTTTGATTATCAGGCACAAGGAAGATATGTTGTTACCAGGGAGGAAGTAGCTGAACACGAGGGGAGAGCGGAGGCAGCTCGCCAACATGCCGCTGCTCAGGAGGCGGTTGCTGCTGCATCTCAGTACGACCCCAGCTACAACTACGAATATCAGCCAGGCGGTCCTTGGTATTAGACCAACTTAGGCCAAAATCCTAAGCTTTGGGGAGTACGTATTTCTCACCGACTTTACATTCATGTTCACACACTATTCTAGTCGTCGGTGCTAATACTCTTTCATTGTATTATCCATGCTAGTTTCGTTTCCTTTTTCTTGCTTTCTTCTTGTGTGTTTGATAAACCTTAAGAAAAATCAAGAAAAATTTGTTAGTTTAATTTCCATGCTTGTAGTAGAATTAAAATGAAAACCCAAAAAGATTTCCCATTCTTCTTCTTACTTGTTGGGAGCTTTATCATGTAAATAGTTTTATTTTCTTCGCTTTTCTTTGGGAGTCGAGAGTAGAAGACCAAATTGAAAATGTTTAGTTGCTCTCATATGCATGATTGTTTATTTAACTTAGAGCCCATATTACCCTGTCTTCTCTCTTGAGTTGAATGCTTGCAGATTCTAGCTTAGTCCAATGCACGTGCACTATTATTATTATACACATCGTTCGGTCGTGCAAGTGAAAGGCAATAATGACGATATATGATGGACTTATTGAGATGAGAAAAGCAGGTATGAATTCGACCTCTCTTGTTTTTGTAAATACGATGAGTTCATCGTTTCTGATTCAGCTTATTATGAAGTAAACATATTTGCAATGACATTTAGAGATTATAGTTGCTTGTGCCATGCTTGATTAGCTCTGAGTTATAATGGTTTACCTTGCGTGCCAACATGATATTAGAATGATTATGATGTGGTATGATGGGATGGTATCCTCCTTTGAATGAATTGAGTGACTCGACTTGGCACATGTTCACGCATGTAGTTGAAACAAATCAACATAGCCTTCATGATATTTATGTTCATGGTGGATTATATCCTACTCATGCTTGTATTCGATGTGAATTAATTTTAATGCATGTTTATGACTATTGTCGCTCTCTCAGTTGGTCGCTTCCCAGTCTTTTGCTAGCCTTCACCTGTACTAAGCGGGAATATTGCTTGTGCATCCAAACTCCTTAAACCCCGAAGTTATTCCATATGAGTCAACCATATCTTCCTATATGCGGTATTTACGTGCCGTTCCAAGTAAATTTGTATGTGCCAAACTCCAAACCTTCAAATGAAATTCTGTTTTCTATGCTCGAGCAGCTCATGTTTCGACTAGGGCTGTCTATATCTTCCATGCTAGGTGGGTTATTCTCAAGAGGAGTGCACTCCGCTCCTCATTCACAAGAAAGGGCCGATAACCGGGATGCCCAGTCCCATGATCCAAAAAGATCAAAGCAAATCAAAATAATTAAACAAAACTCCCCCAGGGCTGTTTTTAGTTGGAGGCGCTCATTGTTTCGAGCAAGCCATGGATTGATGCTTGTTGGTGGTTGGGGGAGTATAAACCTTTACCATTCTATTTGGGAACTACCTATAATGCATGTAGTATGGAAGATACAACCCTCTCATAGTTGTTGCGTTGACAGTGAAAGTATGCCGCTCAAAATGTTATTCAATCTCTATTTTAAAATCAAGCTCTGGCACCTCTACAAATCCCCGCTTCCCTCTGCGAAGGGCCTATCTATTTAATTTTATGTTGAGTCATCATCCCTCTTATTAAAAAGCACCTGCTGGAGAGCACACTGTCATTTGCATTCATTACTATTGGTTTATATTGGGTATGACTTGACTGAATCTCTTTCACCTTGAATTATAATGTTTAGTCAGTCCTTGATCTTTAAAGGTGGTCTGCATTTATGTTTTGCGGTCTCAGAAAGGGCTAGCGAGATACCATTTTGTTATAACAAGTTATGAGTATTTTGAGAAAGTGTTGTCATCCGAGTTTTATTATTATGGCTCGCTGGCTGATTATGCTATTGATATGAGTAATTTGTGAGACCTAGGTGTTATTGTGAGTATGGTTAGTTCATAATATTTGCCGAAACCCAATTGATGGCTTTGCATGTTTACAACAACAAGAGGAAACAGAGTTTTTAAAAGTTTTTCTTTATCACTTTCAGTTTATCAACTGAATTGCTTGAGGACAAGCAAAGGTTTAAGCTTGGGTGAGTTGATACGTGATAACCCGCAAGTATACGGGATAGTTGTAGCCTTTTTTGATAAGTAAGAGTGTCGAACCCAATGAGGAGCTAAAGGTAGAACAAATACTCTCTCAAGTCCTATCGGCCACTGATACGACTCTACACACGCTTGACGTTCCCTTTACCTCGAACAATTATGAAAGTAGAAGTACTTTGTAGGTGTTGTTGGATAGGTTTGCAAGATAATAAAGAAAAATAAAAAGTAGGGGTTGTTTAGATAAAGATGCAATAAAGTAAATATAGTGAGTGTGGAAAAGTGGTGGTAGGAGTTGTGGAATATTCCTAAGCAATTGACTACGTTACTAGACCGGAAATCACAATTGCAATTCTATTTGAGGGAGAGGCATAAGCTAACATACTTTCTCTTCTTGGATCATATGCACTTATGATTGGAACTCTAGCAAGAATCCGCAACTACTAAAGATTCATTAAGGTAAAACCCAACCATAGCATGAAAGTATCAAGTCCGCTTTATCCCATACGCAAACAACCTACTTACTCGGGTATGTGATTCTGTCACTCACGCCACCCACCATAAGCAAATCATAAACATATTGCAAACCCTAAAGCGGGAATCTCTCACGCTTGCGCGACACGGAGGGCACAATAGGACAGCACCAATAATAAAACATGCAACTCAAACCAATCATAGAAATTCATCAATCACCGGTAGGACGATGAAAATCTACTGAGAAAACATAGGATGGCAACACATCATTGGCAAATAATATGAAGCATAAAGCACCATGTTCAAGTAGAGGGTACAGCGGGTTGCGGGACAGTGGACTCCTGCATATAGATGGAGGAAGGTGATGGAGATGTTGGTGAAGATCGCGGTGATGATGATGGCCCCCGGCGGCGTTCCGGCACCACCGGAAGCAAGGGGGAGAGAGCCCCCCTTCTTCTTCTTCTTCCTTGAGCTTCTCCCTAGATGGTAGAAGGGTTTCCCCTCTGGTTCTTGGCTCCCATGGCTTGGGAGGGGCGAGAGCCCCTCCGAGATTGGATCTATCTCTCTGTTTCTGCGTTCTGGAATTCTGCCCTGGCACCGTTTCCTTTATATCTGGAGATCCGTAACTCCGATTGGATTTAAAACTTCGCCCAGATAGTTTTCCAAAAAATAGCTTTCTTGCGGCCAAAGAAGGGCATCAACCGCCTTACGGGTGGCCCACGAGTGTGGGGGCGTGCCCACCTTAAGTGGGCGTGGGCCCCTATCTCGTGGCCACCTCGGGCACCGTCTCGCGTTGATTCTTCCTCCCAAAAATCACAAATATTCCAAAATAATTCTCCGTCCGTTTTTATCCCGTTTGGACTCCGTTTGATATGGGGTTTCTGCGAAACATAAAACATGCAACAGACAGGAACTAGCACCGGGCACTGGATCAATATGTTAGTCCCAAAAAATAGTATAAAAAATTGCCAAAAGTATAAAAGTTGAATAATATTGGCATGGAACAATCAAAAATTATAGATACGATGGAGACGTATCAGCATCCCCAAGCTTAATTCCTGCTGGTCCTCGAGTAGGTAAATGATAAAAAAGATAACTTTTGATGTGGAATGCTACCTAGCATAATCTTGATCATATGTCTAACCATGGCATCAATATTAAGACACGAGTGGTTCAAAGCAATAGTCTATCATTTGACATAAAAACAATAATACTTCGAGTGTACCAATAAAGCAATCATATCTTTTCAAAACAACAAGGCCAAAGCAAGCTTATCCCTACAAAATCATATAGTTTGGCCATGCTTCATTTTCGTCACACAAAATCCCCCCATCATGCACAACCCCGATTACAAGGTGAGCGATTGGTTCATACTTTTTAATGCGCTTCAGCTTTTTCAACCCTCGCGCAATACATGAGCGCAAGCCATGGATATAGCACTATAGGTGGAATAGAATATGATGGTTGGGGTTATGTGGAGAAGACAAAAAAGGAGAAAGTCTCACATCAACGCGGCTAATCAACGGCCTATGGAGATGCCCATCAATTGATGTCAATGCGAGAAGTAGGGATTGCCATGCAATGGGTGCACTAAGAGCTATAAGTGTATGAAAGCTCAACAAAAGAAACTAAGTGGGCGTGCATCCAACTTGCTTGCTCATGAAGACCTAGGGCATTTTAGGAAGCCCATCGTTGGAATATACAAGCCAAGTTATATAATGAAAATTCCCACTAGTATATGATAGTGATAACATAGGAGACTCTCTATATGAAGAACATGGTGCTACTCTGAAGCACAAGTGTGGAAAAAGGGTAGTAACATTGCCCCTTTTCTTTTCCTTTTTTTATTTTTTTTATTTTTCTTTTTTGGTGGGCTTCTTTGGCCCCCTTTTTTATTTAGGCTTCTTTGGCCTTTCCCTTTTTTATTTTTTTATTTTTTTTCTTTTTTTTCTGGGGCAATGCTCTATAATGATGATCATCACACTTTTATTTACTTACAACCCAATATTACAACTCGATACTAGAACAAAGATATGACTCTATATGAATGCTTCCGGCGGTGTACCGGGATGCGCAATAATCTAGCATAGCAATGACATCAAAAAACAGACAAGCCATGAAAACATCATGCTAGCTATCTTACGATCATGCAAAGCAATATGACAATGAATGCTCAAGTCATGTATATGATGATGATGGAAGTTGCATGGCAATATATCTCGGAATGGCTATGGAAATGCCATGATAGGTAGGTATGGTGGTTGTTTTGAGGAAGATATAAGGAGGCTTATGTGTGATAGAGTGTATCATATCACGGGGTTTGGATGCACCGGCGAAGTTTGCACCGACTCTCGAGGTGAGAAAGGGCAATGCGCGGTACCGAAGAGGCTAGCAATGATGGAAAGGTAAAAGTGTGTATAATCCATGGACTCACATTGGTCATAAAGAACTCATATACTTATTGCGAAAGTTTATTAGCCCTCGAAGCAAAGTACTACTACGCATGCCCCTAGGGGGATAGATTGGTAGGAAAAGAGCATCGCTCGTCCCCGACCGCCACTCATAAGGAAGACAATCAAAGAAACACCCCATGCTTCAAATTTTTCATAAAACGGTTACCATACGTGCATGCTACGGGACTTGCAAACCTCAACAAAAGTGTCTCTACAATCCACAACCACCCACTAGCATGACTATAATATCACCATCTTTATATCGCAAAACTATTGCAAGGAATCAAACATATCATATTCAGCGATCCACAAGTTTATGTAGGATTTTATGACTAACCATGTGATTGACCAATTCCTATCATCTCTCTAAATAGATATAAGTGAAGAAAGAGAGTTTAATTCTTTCTACAAAAGATATGCCCACGCTCTAACAAATATAAGTGAAGCAAAAGAGCACTCTACAAATGGCGGTTTTCTATGTAAAGGGAAACAGGCAATCCAAACTTCAAATGATATAAGCGAAGCACATGAAGCATTCTATAAAGCCACACTCAAAAGATTTAAGTGAAGTGCAATGAGCATTCTATAAATCAACCAAGGACTATCTCATACCAGCATGGTGCATAAAAGAAAAGTGAAAACTAAATGCAAAAGACGCTCCAAGACTTGCACATAATGCATAAATGAAACGAATACGAAAACATACCGATACTTGTTGAAGAAAGAGGGGATGCCTTCCGGGGCATCCCCAAGCTTAGACGCTTGAGTCTCCTTGAATATTTACTTGGGGTGCCTCGGGCATCCCCAAGATTAAGCTCTTGCCTCTCTTCCTTTTCCTCATATCGAGGCCTCCTCGTTTAGACACTTCATCCACACAAAACTTCAACAGAAAACTCGGTTAGACCCGTTAGTATAATAAAGCAAATCACCACTCTAAGTACTGTTGAAAACCAATTCATATTTTGTTTTTCAATTGTGTCTACTGTAATATAACTTTTCCATGGCTTAATCCACTACTATAAATTGATAGATTCATCAAAACAAGCAAACTATGCATCAAAAACAGAATCTGTCAAAAACAAAACAGTCTATAGCAATCTGAATATTCACCACACTTCTGGTACCCCAAAAATTCTACCAAAATTGGGAAAAATAAGAAATTTGTACAGAAAGACAGTGCAAAAAAATCAAAACCGTTTGACGTTCCAGTTAAAAATGTAAAATCATGCACTACAGCCAAAGTTTCTGTCCTGCACCATACAAATCAACAAGCATTGTAAACATCCTAAAGGAAAACCTTGGCACATTATTTTTATAATACAATGGAATTATACAAGGGGATAATTATTTTTTATGAAAAGTTTCTGTAATCAAGGTTAACAAAATTTCCGTGAGCATGAACAAAGTTCAAGGAGCTCTCCCACTTCAACAATGCTTGTCTTTCTCACTTTCACTTTCCTTTTTTGAAAAGTTTTAGGTTCCCCTCTTTATTTTTTTATTTTTAAACTATATGAAAGCTCTCAGCAAAAATAAATGACTCTTTAAAACTTAAGGGTTGTCTCCCAGGCAGCGCTTTCTTTAAAGCCATTAAGCTAGGCATATAGTGCTCAAGTAATGGATCGACCCGGGTCCCAAGGTATATCAAAGCCAATTTTAATTAACAATGATTTTTAATTTAGTAGTGAGCACAAAGTAACATATATCAAGCAATGACAAAGTATAACTCTCTTCCTATGCATCGCCATGTCATTAAAGAACAATTCATGCACACATAGTAAAGGCCAATTCATAGTATAAGCAGTTTCTTGCAATTTTATCATATTGGAAACATAGAGAGGTGGAGATATAGTTCCTCTCTCATAATAATTGCAAGTAGGAGCAGCAAGCACATGCATATTATATCTATCAAAATCATCATGTGCAATGGTAAAAGGCAACCCATCGATATAATCCTTAATAAGCACGAACTTCCCCGATATAGTGTAGTTTGGAGAATTCAAAAAGATAATAGGACTATCATGCGTGGGTGCAATAGCAACAATTTCATGTTTAACATAAGGAACTATAGCAAGTTCATCTCCATAAGCATAATTTATATTGGCATCTTGGCCACAAGCATAGCAAGCATCATCAAAAAGGGATATTTCAAGAGAATCAACGGGATCATAGCAATCATCATAGCAATCATCCTTCGGTAAGCACGAAGGGGAATTAAACAATGTATGAGTTAAAGAGTTACTCTCATTAGAAGGTGGGCACGGGTGATCAATCCGCTCTTCCTCCTTTTTTCGTTCGCTCTCCTCATCATCTTTTTCATCCAATGAGCTCATAGTGTCATCAATTTCTTCTTCCATAGCTTCCTGCAAAATATTAGTCTCTTCTTAGACAGCGGAGACTTTCTCCATAAATGCATTAATATAGTAATTGTATTCATAATTTTCATAGCAATATCTAAGTATAGGAAGATTTTCAGGCCTATATAAACATCATCATCGTCAAAAGCTTCATACTTTTGAAACAAAGATTCAATTTCATAAGTAGCCTTCAAAGCAACAAATTCTTCTACTTGTTCAACATCATAGTAATAATATATACCATTAGCATAAGAAGCTAAGGTTTCATTATCATTAAGTTTGCATGAAAAGGGAAGGTGTGGAGCCTTCATCCTAGAGCAACAAGTAATATCATATCTCAAGCATAGATCCCGGGTATACCAACGCAACATAATAAATTGATCCCATAATAGTTTCACTTTTTGTGTCGAGCGATAATCCCTAAAGTATTCACGTTGATCCAACGTGTCTCCTATTATAAAGTTGAATGGGGTTTTCTCAGGATTATCAAAGTAGTACATAATATCTTTCACATAATGAGAATCGAGGGTTTTAGGAGTTACCCCATCTCCATGAGTAGCAAGTACACCTAATTTTTTTGGTATTTTGTGTTCCATATCCATAACTAAAGATAGAGAACAACTTAGGACAGCAAATAAAAATTACTTAGTGATAAAGCAAACAAGCACACACGAGAATATTCACCCCACTCCATGACTCCCCGGCAACGGCGCCAAAAAAAGGTCTTGATAACCCGCAAGTATACGGGATAGTTGTAGCCTATTTCGATAAGTAAGAGTGTCGAACCCAACGAGCAGCTAAAGGTAGAACAAATACTCTCTCAAGTCCTATCGGCCACTGATACGACTCTACGCACGCTTGACGTTCGCTTTACCTAGAACAAGTATGAAAGTAGAAGTTTGTAGGTGTTGTTGGATAGGTTTTCAAGATAATAAAGAACACGTCAATAAAAAGTAGGGGCTGTTTAGATAAAGATGCAATAAAGTAAATATAGCGAGTGTGGAAAAGTGGTGGTAGGAGTTGTGGAATTGTCCCTAAGCAATTGGCTACGTTACTAGACCGGTAATCACTATTGCAATTCTATTTGAGGGAGAGGCATAAGCTAGCATACTTTCTCTTATTGGATCATATGCACTTATGATTGGAACTCTAGCAAGCATCCGCAACTACTAAAGATTCATTAAGGTAAAACCCAACCTTAGCATTAATGTATCAAGTCCCCTTTATCCCATACGCAAACAACCTACTTACTCGGGTTTGTCCTTCTTTCACTCATGCCCCCACCATAAGCAAATCATAAACATATTGCAAACCCTATAGTGGGAATCCCTCACGCTTGCGCGACACGGAGGGCACAATAGGACAGCACCAATAATAAAACATGAAACTCAAACCAATCATAGCAATTCATCAATCACCGGTAGGACAACGAAAATCTACTCAGACTTCATCGGATGGCAACACATCATTGGAAAATAATATGAAGCATAAAGCACCATGTTAAAGTAGAGGGTACAGCGGGTTGCGGGAGAGTGGACCACTGCATATAGATGGGGGAAGGTGATGGAGATGTTGGTGAAGATGGCGGAGGTGTTGGTGAAGATCGCGGTGATGATGATGGCCCTCGGCGGCGTTCCGGCGCCACCGGAAGCAAGGGGGAGAGAGCCCCCTTCTTCTTCTTCTTCCTTGACCTTCTCCCTAGATGGGAAAAGGGTTTCCCCTCTGGTCCTTGGCTCCCATGACTTGGGAGGGGTGAGAGCCCCTCCGAGATTGGATCTATCTCTCTGTTTCTGCGTTCTGGAATTCTGCCCTGGCACCGTTTCCTTTATATCTAGAGATCCGTAACTACGATTGGTTTGAAACCTTCGCCCAGATCGTTTTCCAAAAATTAGCTTTCTTGCAGCCAAAGAAGGGCATCAACCGCCTTACGGGTGGCCCACAAGAGTGGGGCGCGCCCACTTTAAGTGGGCATGGGCCCCTATCTCATGGCCACCTCGGGCATCGTCTCGCGTTGATTCTTCCTCCCAAAAATCACAAATATTCCAAAATAATTATCCGTCCGTTTTTATCCCGTTTCGACTCCGTTTGATATGGGGTTTCTGCGAAACATAAAACATGCAATGCATGTGAACTGCATCGGCATCGGATCAATATGTTAGTCCCAAAAAATAGTATAAAAAGTTGCCAAAAGTATATAAAAGTTGAATAATATTGGCATGGAACAATCAAAAATTATAGATACGACGGAGACATATCAATATGTCTCCAACGTATCTACTTTTACAAACACTTTTGCCCTTGTTTTGGACTCTAACTTGCATGATTTGAATGAAACTAACCCGGACTGACGCTATTTTCAGCAGAACCGCCATGATGTTGTTTTATGTGTAGAAAATAAAAGTTCTCGGAATGTCCTGAAAATCCACGGAGGCACTTTTTGGAAAATATAAAAAATACTGGCGAAATAATCAAGACCAGGGGGCCAACACCCTGTCCACGAGGGTGGGGGGCGTGCCCTCCCCTCTGGGCGCACCCCCTGTCTCGTGGGCCCCCTGAGGCTCCGCCGACCTCAACTCCAACTCCATATATTCCGTCTCGCGAAGAAAAAAATCAGAGAGAATGTTTCATCGTGTTTTACGATACGGAGCCAGCGCCAAGCCCTAATCTCTCTCGGGAGGGCTGATCTGGAGTCCGTTCGGGGATCCGGAGAGGGGGATTCGTCACCGTCGTCATCATTAACCATCCTCCATCACCAATTACTTGATGCTCACTGCCGTGCGTGAGTAATTCCATCGTAGGCTTGCTGGACGGTGATGGGTTGGATGAGATTTACCATGTAATCAAGTTAGTTTTGTTAGGGTTTGATCCCTAGTATCCACTATGTTTTGAGATTGATGTTGCTATGACTTTGCTATGCTTAATGCTTGTCACCCTAGTTCAAGAAATTGTCCGATATAACCAGTTAACTTGCCGATTAATCCCTATTCCAAGGGTCACCGAGTAGCTGATAAACCAATAAATCGTCCGATTAATTGATTAAATGGCCGATTAACTTGCCGATTAGCCTATTAATCCCCTACTCGCCAGCCAACCGAGCAGCTACCGGTTAACGATTTCCTCAACAACGTCACTATGGCCCGAGTGCCATGATTTCAGATCTGAACCTATTATGTTTTCATGAATATATGTGTGTTCTTGATCCCATCTTGCAAGTCTATAGTCACCTATTATGTGTTATGATCCGACAACCCTGAAGTGACAATAATCGGGATACTTCTCGGTGATGACCGTAGTTTGAGGAGTTCATGTATTCACTATGTGCTAATGCTTTGTTCTGGTTCTCTATTAAAGGGAGGTGTCGGTGTCAAAACCGGCGGATCTCGAGTAGGGGGTCCCGAACTGTGCGTCTTAGGATCAATGGTAACAGGAGACAAGGGACACGATGTTTTACCCAGGTTCGGGCCCTCTTGATGGAGGTAAAACCCTACGTCCTGCTTGATTGATATTGATAATGTGGGTATTACAAGAGTAGATCTACCACGAGATCAAGGAGGCTAAACCCTAGAAGCTAGCCTATGGTATGATTGTTGTTGTATATCTATCGACTAGCCTGGCCTCGGTTTAAATAATGCACCAGAGGCCTAGGATAACAAGAGTCCTAGCCGAATACGCCGGTGGGGGAGGAGTCCTTGTCTTGATCGCCAAGTCTTGTGGAATCTTCCTTGTATGCGGCAACTGTCCGGACTGGCCCATGAGTATACGGCCATGGGGATCCTCGGCCCAATCCACCTGACTGCGAGACGACGTGGTGAGTACCCCCTAGTCCAAGACACCGTCAGTAGCCCTCTGAACCGGTCTTCAAGTTGGGGACGCTCCTCGATTCTTCCGAACTGTTCTTCATCTTCGGTTGCCGGTCTTGAAAACTGGTTCAACAAATCTTCTCATCTTCTATCTTGAGGATCGCCGAAATGTATTCGACGAGTTTATACGTCGGGTATCCAAGGAGCCCCTTTAAGTTCCCGGCCTTTATCAATGCCTTGTTATTTTTATGCCATGCCTCGGGTTTGAAGTTATTCCCAGGAGGCAGTGTCCTCTTGCGTCTGAGCTCTAACGCCGGACTGCATTCGAGGTATCTTTTGCAGCCGAGCACCAATGCCAGACTACTTCCCAGCTCTATCGCCGAACTATGTATCCGAGCTCCAACGTCGGACGGTATCCGAGCTCCAACGCCAGACTATGTATCCGAGCTCCAACGCCGGACTGTATCTGAGGTGTCGTAAATCACCTTGATTCAAAGAAGTTTGAAGGAGTTTAGCCGAGCTTAATGCCGGAAATGCCCTCTATGGAGCCAGCCACTAGCGTTCGAGCTTTATGCCGGACTGCTGCTAAGGTGGTGAACCACCCCAAATGTGGGCCGATTTTTGTCAATATTTTTTATTGATGTAATTTATTATCTCACGAGATATATAGCCAGTAGCCCTCAAGGTATGTATCGGTCTAAAACCCGAGATGCACCTGAAGGATGACATAAGACCGCTGATCCCCGTAGCCGCTGAGATTCAGGTTGATTTGCAAAATCGGTCTGAGGATCAAGTCCTAGCTCGGCAGAATACTTCGGGACACAAAAAGCAGCGTGCTCAGTCCTCGAGACTCAGGTTGGGTCCGGCCGACCAACCTGAGGATCAAAATCTCCTCGTAAATCAGATTGACTTAAGATTTTCGCATAGAACAAGCAATGCAGTAGCCCCCGAGACACTGGTCGGTTGGCAACACCAGATCAGGGGATCAATGTGCCCCTTTAATATTTGTAAATAATAAGCCCGAAGCCCAGTAGCCCCCGAGCCTTAATGCGGGCACGGGTGGCCAGATTAAGGATCAATATCCATAGTAAAATCACAAATTATGTGTAATGACTCAATGTATCCAAGTACTTTATGTCATTAATGCTCGGATCTGCATTGTACAAAACTTTGTTGACCGACCATGGGCTTCAACCTCCTCGGCCGGTAGCCGAGGAGTGTTTGTCCTACTTTATAAAGCCTTTATGAGGGCAAAGATTTACGACAAACAAGGCAATCTGGTCGTATGGCTTTCTAAACAAAGGTACGCAGAGAGATATGTTATATTGCTGTTTAACAGAAGAAATGTCTTCCAAAGAAAATAGTCCCGCTATCGGTTCCTTTCTTTGGCTTGTCATGCTAAGCATGATCATGAAACCTCAGCTCCAATGTAAGAGCAAAAGATCGAGGATTTAGTTTGGGAGGCCAGTTAATAGCCCCTGGTAGTGTTCGGCGACAGTCGAGGTCAAGCCGGAAACACTTCGGCCAATGTTATGAATGGCCTGTCATTTAATATAGTCATTGGATCGCTGACCAGTTTACACCTTTTGTGACAGTCAGTTTTCGGCTTTCTCCACTGAGGTGCTTGACCATGCGAGCTGGAAGCACAATCGCAGTGGTTCTCTCTTTGCACATCTAGCCGAACAAAACGGAACGTAGGAGGCAAGCGCGGGAGCCAGGCAACCCAACTATTGACCGAAGACACAATTCGAAGCTGATGCATATATAGCAATATCCGAGAACGTTTTTGCCGAATCTCTAAAGGTGTCCGACGCTGCACTGCGAGACTTGTGCTGAAAATACACAAATAGTTAAAAGTGCCAAAAGCTTGGAAAACCAAAAAAGGTCAGTAAAAACATGACGTCCGAACAAGATCAAGTGTTCGGTGCCAATCCGAAAATTGGACTTTAGAAAAAGAAAATCCTTCTGCCGTGCTTTAACTTTGCAATGACTAAGAAGAAAAACACTTAGTATGAAACAGCTCAAATAAACATAAGAGCCCCCAAGCGACTTGGGTAAAAGTTGACTATAAAATGTAAGGTGACATGTAGAATGCCTTCTAGCCAGATTGTAGATCGTTTGTCGTAGCGGACCTTTTTGCTTCAACCTCTGGACCCTATAGTCCGGAGTGTGTCCGAATACCCTCGCGGTTATAAAAACCGGGGCATGCGTGGAGACCAGGCGTAGGGGTCATTAGTGCTTTATCAGACAAGTGCCCAACTAGTTATGTTATATTACATGGTTAGTAAGAAACATCTTCCAGGGAGAATAGTTCCGTTAGGGGTTCCTTTCCCTGGGAGGCATGCCCTAAAGTGCATGTCCGAAAAGAGCAGAAAATCATCTGGGGGCAGGTAAGTAAATAGGTAAGAAATCATCTTTTAGTTCACCGACCGAGTATTCCCTTAAGAACGCTTAGCTTTCGGCTTCACCCCACCGAGGTACACATCCGGTGACCCGCAGAATAATCGCAGAGGTGCTCCTTTACCACCTAGCCGAACAATCGGGAACGAGGGGTAAGCACAGAGCCAGCAACCCAGCTTGGCCAAAACTTAAGTCATATCGATGCATATAATGGTGAATAAAAGGTAAATGCGAAGTGTGACACATGTGTTGGGCATAAAGCCAGATAATAAGCTTCATAAAGAAGCCCCTGTATAATAAGCGCTGGTAGCGCAAGTCAAGTAAAAAGTAACAAAGTTTCGACAAGGAAATTTTTTACAAGCAACTTTTTACGAAAAAGTATAATTCTTGGTCAAACCGAACACAAGTTAGGAATTTAAAACTTTGAGCATGAAGGCAGCTTAGCTGGTTAATGTGTTCGGTATTGACGACGCGGTCCGAGCTTGATGCGGGACAAGGTCCCATCCCAGAGCCGGTCCCGAGATAGCGGAGCAAAGAGCTCGGCACTCCGAAGTGGTGACATAGCACGGTCAATGCGGGACGGCAGGGTGATGCCGAAGTCCCCGGCATGGGGTAATGAAGTGTTGACGAAGCCCCCCTCCAGCCGAGGTGACGCCAAAGGATATAGTCCGACTGGATCATTTTCCTGTGCACAAAAAATAGTGCAGACCGGGGATAATAGTAATAATAGGAATAAAAAATGTTGCATAATAAATAATTTATGCAAAGTGAGTAGTAAAAGAAATATGGCCTGGCGCCAAAGTCGATGTCGATGCAGGTCCCGACAGCCGGACTATATACTTTAGTCGAGGCAGCCGGATCATTTTCCTTAATATCCCTTAGTTTCTGTAAGGACCACGCTGAGGGAGTCCTGGATTAGGGGGTATCCGGACAGCCGGACTATATACTTTGGCCGGACTGTTGGACCTTGAAGATACAAGACTCAAGACTTCATTCTGTTTCCGGATGGGACTCTCCTTTGCGTGGAAGACAAGCTTGGCGATCCAGATATTAGATCTCCTTCTTTGTAACCGACTCTGTGTAAACCCTAGCCCCTCCAGTGTCTATATAAACCGGAGGGTTTAGTCCGTGGTAGGACAATCATAATCATCATAGGCTAACTTCTAGGGTTTAGCCTCTACGATCTCGTGGTAGATCAACTCTTGTAATACTCATATCATCAAGATCAATCAAGCAGGAAGTTGGGTTTTACCTCCATCGAGAGGGCCCGAACCTGGGTAAAACATCGTGTCCCTTGCCTCCTGTTACCATTAGCCTTAGACGCACAGATCGGGACCCCCTACACGAGATCCGCCGGTTTTGACACCGACATTGGTGCTTTCATTGAGAGTTCCTCTGTGTCGTTGCTGCAAGGCTTGATGGCTCCTTCAGTCATCAACAACAAAGCGGTCCAGGGCGAGACTTTTCTCCCTGGAAAAATCTTCGTGTTCGGCAACTTCGCACTGCAGGCCAATTCGCTCGGCCATCTGGAGCAGATCGACAGCTACGCCCGTAGCCATCAGGTCAGGTTTGAAAACTTGAACTACACGGCCGATATGCGCGGAGACTTGATCTTCGATGGATTCGGGCCTACGCCGGGAGCGCCAAACAGTCACGACGAGCACAGCCTAGACCTGTTGTCGGACAATACTCGGGATATCGCACCTACAGGAGCTCTGGACCTAAATCCAGGGCAGATTGCGTCATCCGGGGACGGGTGGATGGACCCCGCCTCTGAGGCCGCACACTCATGGGCGGTAGATCCAAACACATACTCCATCCCCAAGGAAGCCTGTGACACCGGACCCCCAGACTCGTGTTCGGCTGTAGGTTCCAGACTACGGGCCCCCGAGCTCGCCGAATCTGGTTGGGCTCCAGTAATGGAGTTCACAGCTATGGATATCTTCCAGCACTCGCCCTTCAGCAACATGCTGAACTCATTAAAGTCTCTCTCTTTGTCAGGAGACTCTCGGCCGAACTATGTCCGGCTCGAGTGGGAAGCAGGCGACGAGGGAATTCGTTGCCCACGCACCACCCACTTCATTGCCACTGTTGATGATTTTGCCAATGTGCTTGACTTCGACTCTGAAGCCATCGACGGTGTGGACGACGATGTAGGAGAAGAACAGGAACCACCGCCCACGGGGCGCTGGACAGCCACCTCCTCGTACGATTAATATATGGTGGACACTCCAAAAGAAACCAATGGTGATGAGGCAATGGAGGATAACCCCTCAAGGAAGAAAGCAAAGCATGGGCGTCATCGGTGCCGCTCCAAGCCCCGCCACAGCAATACCGGCACGGGAGACAAAAACAATCCGGATGGTGCCGAATATGAATACCAACCCAGATCAGCATGCCTTCGAGCAGGTCGAGCAGGAAGACGGGCAGGTCAGCCCAGATGAACAGGCGACGGACGGATACCCGGAGGCGGACAACTACATGCCCCCCTCCGAAGACGAGATAAGCCTCGGCGACGATGAATTCAGCGTGCCTGAGGATCCCGTAGAGCAGGAGCGCTTCAAGCGCCGGCTTATTGCCACCGCGAGGAGCCTGAAAAAGAACCAGCAGCAGCTTCAAGCTGATCAAGATCTGCTCATGATGGATACACTGAAGTCCTGGTAGCCGAGGAATACGGACTCGAGCGCCACACGAAAGGTTACCCAAAGCACAAGTTGCTACCTCAACTCGAGGAAGAGCCTGTACTACCAGCACAGGACGAGGCTGGCCGGCCACCTCGCGGCCGGGATAAAACAGCGTATCAGCCCGAATACTAGCCCGTACCCCCACGCCAACACACTACGGCCCAGGGCAATAGGCAGGACCTGCGAGACATACTGGAAACAAGGCAGGACAGCCAAGATCGATCGCGGGGGCGCGCCCCAACACGTGACGATGATCGTCATGCCGGATACACTATAAATAAGTCCGGTCGAGCCGAACATAGCCAACCAGACTTATTCGAACTGCGTAGCCACATAGCCCGGTATAAGGCGCCGCACACCCCCTCTGCTTCACGGACGAAGTGATGGATCACGAATTCCCAAAAGAGTTTAAACCCGTAAACATCGAATCATACGATGGCACAATAGACCCCACAGTATGGATCGAAGATTTCCTTCTCCACATTCACATGGCCCGTGGTGACGATCTACACGCCATCAAGTATCTTCCCCTTAAGCTCAAAGGACCGGCCCGACACTGACTAAATAGCCTGCCGGCAAATTCCATTGGCAGTTGGTAAAACCTGGTGGACGCGTTGCTCGACAACTTCCAGGCACGTACGTGCGACCACCGGATGCTGATGACTTGAGTCACATTACCCAACAGCCCGCAGAGTCAGCCAAAAAATTCTGGACTCGGTTCCTAACTAAAAAGAACCAAATTGTCGACTGTCCGGACACCGAAGCCTTGGCGGCCTTTAAGCATAATATCTGCGACGAGTGGCTCGCCCGACACCTCGGCCAGGAAAAGCCGAAGTCCATGGCGGCCCTCACGACACTCATGACCCGCTTTTGCGCGAGCGAGGGCAGCTGGTTGGCCCGCAGTAGCACCACGCCAATAAACTCCGGCACTTCAGATATCCGCCACAATAACGGCAAGCCACGGCGCAACTGACATAAGCGTCAGAGCAATGGCGACATCATTGAAGACACGACAGTCAACGTCGGATTCAGCGGCTCAAAATCCAGTCAGTGGAAAAAGCCATTCAAAAGAAACAATCAGGGATCGTCCAGTCTGGACCGCATACTTGATCGCTCGTGCCAAATTCACGGCACCCCGGATAAGCTAGCAAACCACACTAACAGAGATTGCTGGGTGTTCAAACAAGCCGGAAATTAAATGCCGAAAACAAGGACAAGGGACTGCACAGCGACGATGACAAGGAGCCCCGGCGTCCGAACACGGGGGGACAGAAAAAATTTCCTCCCCAGGTGAAAATGGTCAATATGATCTATGCCACCCACATTCCCAAAAGGTAACGAAAACGAGCACTAAGGAACGTTTATGCGATGGAGCCAGTCGCCCCAAAGTTCAACCCATGGTCAGCCTGTCCAATCACTTTTGATCGTAGGGATCACCCTACAAGCATCCGTCATGGCGGTTCAGCCGCATTGGTCCTCAACCCAATCATCGACGGATTCCACCTTACGCGAGTCTTTATGGACGGTGGCAGTAGCCTGAACCTGCTTTATCAGGACACAGTGCACAAAATGGGCATCGATCCCTCAAGGATGAAGCCCACCAAAATCACCTTCAAATGTGTGATTCCAGGAGTAGAGGCCCGTTGTACGGGCTCAATAACACTGGAAGTGGTCTTTGGATCCCCGGATAACTTCCGAAGCGAGGAGTTAATCTTTGACATCGTCCCTTTCTGTAGTGGCTATCATGCACTGCTCAGACGAACCGCATTCGCTCGATTCAATGCGGTACCACACTATGCATACCTCAACCTCAAGATGCCAGGACCTCGCGGGGTTATAACAGTCAATGGAAACACAGACCGCTCTCTCCGTACAGAGGAGCACACTGCGACCCTCGTGGCAGAAGTACAAAGCAGCCTTCTCCGGCAAACCACCAATCCGGCGACAACAACCTCGAACACCGTCAAGCGAGTCCGGAGCACCCTGCAACAGGATCGCCAGGCATGACAAAAGCGCGACTAGCAGTCCGGCCTCCGCCCTAGTCCCATTCAAGCAGCATTTGTGCCGCACGTACACAATTACGCACTAAAAATACCATGGGCATAGGGGGAGGCGCAATGGTGATGCGGTCAATGGTGCGGTTCAACCGCAACATACTTTAGTAACCCCCTTTCTCTTTTAGGACCCTACTTTCGGGAAGCCTCTTCGGAGAGCTGGATCATCGGACTCATCTCAGGAGGGAAAACCAAGGAGGCAACATGCTTTACGCACAAAGGGAATACCCAGGTGGTATCTGTCAATGATCGTTATACCTGTTTTATATACCTACATGCGGCCTGCCCTTGGATAGGACATGTCAAATAGTCATATTTGCTGCCGCTCAACGCATTAATTGTACACATACACTTGGACGTATTATTTATCAATGGGAGATAATATATAGCGTCATCTTTTTATTCATGTGTCCACATTTTCCCTAAAAATGTTTATTTTTGAACCCGTACGCTTTGGTACAGTTGTTTGCCAGGGGCTTCTCATGGTGCCCCTTAATACGGCAAGATAAGTCCGAACACTTTCAACAGTGCGGCACCCCGAACTTATAGCACTATATGCATCAGCTCTGAATCATGTCTTGGGTCAATAATTGGGTTTGCCCGGCTCCCTTGTTATGGTACCTTACATTCCGTTATATCGGCTAAGGTAGCGCAGGGAGAACTACTGTGATTGTGTCCTGGTTCTTCCGGATGAGCACCTCATTACAGAAGGCCGAAAACTGGTTGTTATGATGCGGCGAGAGCTAGTCGCTGTTCGAGAGGTCTTACAATCCTTAAAGATTTTTTCCGCTTTAGGCGAGGAGTCGGCCTCGTCCGATTTAAGCGTGTATAGCGCCCCAATTCATCTTTCCGAATTCTAGGGGCTTCGCCGCAATTTAAAATTGTAGACTTATATGGCTAAGTGAGAGTTATAAAGCCACATAGTCTGATTGCCTTGTTCGCTGCGCCAAGCACCTCCTTCAAGGACCAAAAATTTGGATAAAAGAGTGTTTTGGGTTTTCCACGAACACCCCAGTGCTAGTTACGTGGGGGCGGAAGCCGACGACTGGCCTACTTTCAGAATTTTATAAACAGCCGCACAAAAGGTAATATTTTAAATCAACAAAACGCTATATAGCGCAAACAAGTTCGTTTTCATATTACAAAGACGACACGAGTACATTCACTCAAAGATTGTGTCCTTGGAACATTCATCGGCCATGAGACGAGCACCTTTCATCACGCCATCATAATATTTCTCGGGGTAGCGATGCGCCTTGCCCTCCAGCGGTCCTTCCTTCACCAGCTTCTCTGCATCCAGCTTGGCCCAATGCATCTTCGCACGGGCAAAGGCCCGACGGGCACCCTCAATGCAAACAGATCGCTTGATAACTTCAAGCCGCGGGCAGGCATTTACCATCCTATTTATAAGGCCGAAGTAGCTGGTGGGCAGGGGCTCATCAAGCCACATCCAGACTATGAAATCCTTCATGGCCACTTCGGCCGCCCTGTGGAGTTCAACCAATTGCTTCAGTTGGTCACTCAGAGGCATTGGGTGTTCGGCTCCAGCATACTGGGACCAGAACAGCTTCTCCATTGAGCTCCCCTCTTCGGCACGGTAGAACTCCGCGGCATCCGATATGCTGCGTCGCAGATTTGCGAATGCCCCTGGAGAGCTCCGAATTCGGGTAAGTAAAAGAAATGTCTCCTCCACATGCTTGCTTTGCATAATGAATGCCTTACCCGCCGCTATCTTCTTGGCCTCCTGGATTTCCTGCTGGGCCTTTTGAGCTTCGGCCTAGGCATCTTTCGTGCTCAAAAGGGCCTTCACAAGCTGAGACTCCTTCGTCTTGAAGTCACGCTCCAAGGACTCGAACTGCTTGCCGAGCTCCTAGAGCTCTTGTTGTACCTCGCCCACCCTAGCATCTTGCTTTTCACGCTCAATGCGCTCCATGGCCGCCTTGTTTTCGGCCTCGAATAGCACTTTCTTCAGGGCCGCCACTTCGGTCGTGGCCCCTGTTACAAAATCATGACGCTTTTTGTTAGTGTCACCAATTTTTCCTACTATATGATATGTGAACGGGGTGTCACTCACCTTTGTTCTCTTCGAGTTGCCTCTTCGTGAGGCGGAGCTCCCCTTTGGCCTGCTCCAGGTCCCGTTTAAGTTCGGTGACCTCTGTTGTGCGGGCAGCAGCGGCAAGCAGTACCGCCTGCTTATTCACATAGACAAATACTATTAGACTCCTGCAGTTTAGAGTTGACCCTCCGTTTGGCTTTTCTTTCCGAACACCAAATAGAGTATCAGGGGCTACTGTCTATTCGGGGGATAATTTCTCACACTTTTGATTACTTACCTCAAAGCCTGTCAGGAGGCTGTTACAGGCTTCGGTCAATCTACTTTTGGCGGACCGAACCTTCTGAATCACCGCACTCATAAGAGTTCAGTGCACTTCATCCATGGAAGCGCCGCGAAGCACTTCCAGCAGACTATCCGACACCTCTGGCGTAACGGAAGTCATCGGCACGGCCGGCTTGCCCTCCTTAGCGAGGGGCTGCCTGCCCGAGTCCGGAACCTTTGGAGGTTCCGGTACAGTGTCCGGCTGGGGGCCCAACTTGCTGCGGCCCTCGTCAGCATAATCTAAGGGGATCTTACACCCCATGTGCCAGACATCTGGAATTTCGCCTTGGGCGGTCTCCAAAGTCGCCTCCCCCTGCTCCAGGACCCTTTGGGACCCCACCTCCGTGTCATCCGCAGGCCGAGGGGAGGTGGCCGTCGGGAGCGAATTCATCGCCGAATCGCTCAAAGACCCATCTGAAGAGGATACCTCAGGATGGGCCCTGGTCGGACTGCATATACGTGTTCGGCGTTATAACAAACTATGAAGCTAAGTGGCACTACAGTATTAACAGGGTGCGGATACTTACGATCTCACCAGGGGCTTGCCCCTGGGCAGCCACTCCTCCTCGCTGTAGGCGGCTGTGGTGGAGTGATCCGGAAGGGACGCCTTTCCCTTCTTTGGCGTCTTAGCCTCCCCCTGCGGGGCGACTTTCCTTTTCCTCTCCTCCCCAATATGGGGAGGAGGAATTTCTACTTGTTTCCCCCAGCCTCCGTGGGAAGAATCTGCCTCGTCGTCCTCGGACAACGAGTCTATGACGGCCTTGCGCCAAGGACCCTTCCTGGTCCCCAAGGCCGCCCTCTTGGACCCTTCGGCCTCCCCGGATGGGGAGGCCCTTTTCTTCTCCTCCCCCCCTTCATGGGAGGAGTGTGCCTCATCGTCTTCGGATGAGGCCTCCGGTGTGACCTTACGCCGAAGAACCTTCCTGGTCCCCGTGGCCTTCTTTTCGGCCTTCTTTTCTGGCACCCTGTAAGGCACCGGGACTAGCATCTCTGTCAGGAAAGCGGTTGCTGGTTCTTTTGGTAGTGGAGCCGGACAGTCGATCCGCTCCGCCGTTACCACATAATCTCTATTAAATACACACGATGACTTAAAATCCTCCCATGAGTATGCTGGGAAAGGTACATCTGGTGATGGTCAGAAAACTCACCGGATGGGGGAGCCGCGTGGCGTGAAGTCCGCGGTCCTCGGATGTGGGAGGAAGTATTTCGGAGGCCTTGAATAACACCTTCCATGCGTCCTTGTGTGTCGTGCCGTAAAGCTCTTGGAGTGTCTGGTGTTCGGTCGGAACGAACTCCCACAGATTAAATGCCCGTCGTTGGCACGGATGGATTCGACGGACAAGCATGACCTGGACCACGTTGACGAGCTTGATTTTCTTGTCCATCATATTTTTGATGCAGTTCTGAAGTCCTGTCAGCTCCGCAGGTTCACCCCAGGCCAGGCCCTTCTTTTCCCAGGAAGTGAGCCGCATGGGGATTCCGGATCAAAATTCAGGGGTCGCCGCCCACTTGGCGTCGCGTGGCTCGGTGATGTAGAACCATTCCGATTGCCACCCTTTCACAGTCTCCGTGAAGGAGCCGTCAAGCCAGGTAACATTGGGCATCCTGCCCACCATGGAGCCTCCGCACTCTGCTTGCTGGCCGCTCACGATCTTCGGCTTCACGTAGAAGATTTGTAGCCACAAGCCGAAGTGGGGCTTGATGCGGAGGAAGGCCTCGCACATGACGATAAACGTTGCGATGTTGAGGACGAAATTTGGGGCTAGATCATGGAAGTCCAGCCCATAGTAAAACATGAGCCCACGGACAAAGGGATGAAGTGGAAATCCCAGTCCACAGATGAAGTGGGCAAGGAACACGACCCTCTCGTGGGGTCCTGGAGTCGGAATGATCTGCCCCACGTCCGGCAGCTGGTGTGCGATATCTGCGGCCAAGTATCCGGCCGCCCGGAGCCTCGTAATATGCTCCTCCTTGACGGTGGAGGCCCCCCACTTGCCTCCTTCTCCGGACATGTTTGGCTGTGCGAGGAAGGCGTGAATTAGGGCGCTGGAGCTCAAGGGTGCGAGAATGGATAGGCGAAGAAGGAAGAATGTGTGGGTAAAAATGGGGAATCCTTATCCCTTTATAGAGGCGACGCAAACGGTGCGCCTCCCCACTTGCCCGTTGGAAATCACTTATTTCCCAAGCGCCACGATTGATGGCGCGGTTGGGTTACCCGTACCCGTATTGATGAGAATACCGTGATAAGGGGACATGATCTCTGCTTCGACAAGACGTGCCGAAGAAACCGCCTCGTAATATGTGCTGTGGCTGGTTGTGGGGAAATAGTTCGAATAATGACTCGACCGTAGTGTCATGTCACGTTATCTGAAGTTGTCAGCAGATTACATTTGTGGAATATCATTCTCTCTACGGTGGTATGTGACAATCGTCTTGCAAGGCCGGACACGGTTTAAGTGTTCGAGGTTTACTTTGGAGTATTCGGAGATGGAACCCGCCTTTCAATGCCGAAGACAATCTACGCGCTGGACTCATCGTCATTGAAGCCTGGTTTAGGGGCTACTGAGGGAGTCCTGGATTAGGGGGTATCCGGACAGCCGGACTATATACTTTGGCCGGACTATTGGACCGTGAAGATACAAGACTGAAGACTTCGTTCCGTGTCCGGATGGGACTCTCCTTTGCGTGGAAGACAAGCTTGGCGATCCGGATATTAGATCTCCTTCTTTTTAACCGACTCTGTGTAAACCCTAGCCCCCTCCGGTGTCTATATAAACAGGAGGGTTTAGTTCGTGGTAGGACAATCATAATCATCATAGGCTAGCTTCTAGGGTTTAGCCTCTACGATCTCGTGGTAGATCAACTCTTGTAATACTCATATCACCAAGATCAATCAAGCAGGAAGTAGGGTTTTACCTCCATCGAGAGGGCCCGAACCTGGGTAAAACATCGTGTCCCTTGCCTCCTGTTACCATTAGCCTTAGATGCACAGATCGGGACCCCCTACCCGAGATCCGCCGGTTTTGACACCGACACCCGCTGCCACGGGAGGGTAGGACAAAAGATGTCATGCAAGTTCTTTTCCATAAGCACGTATGACTATTTACGGAATACATGCCTACATTACATTGATGAATTGGAGCTAGTTCTGTGTCACCCTATTTTAATAACTATTACATGAGGAATCGCATCCGACATAATTATCCATCACTTATCCATTGCCTACGAGCTTTTCACATCTTGTGTTTCGCTTATTTACTTTTCCGTTGCTATTGTTACAATCACTACAAAACCCAAAAACATTACTTTTGCTACCGTTACCTTTATTATCATATTACTTTGCTACTAAATACTTTGCTGCAGATACTAAGTTATCCAGGTGTAGTTGAATTGACAACTCAACTGCTAATACTCAATAATATTCTTTGGCTCCCCTTGTGTCGACTCAATAAATTTGGGTTAAATACTTTACCCTCGAAAGCTGTTGCGATCCCCTACACTTGTGGGTTATCAAAGACACCGGCGCAGGGCTTCGCCTAAGCACTACGATGATATGACCGAGGTGTTAAACTATGGAGCGGGACACCGCACACAGCTAAGAGATTGTCTGTTGTCCTTTGGGGCGCCCCCCTGCCCACGTATATAAAGGAGGGGGAGGAGGCCAGCCATGGGGTAGGCGCGCCAGGGGGAGTCCTACTAGGACTCCAAACCTAGTAGGATTTGGCACCCCCTCCTTCCATCTTACGGAGAGGGGAAAGGGGACACGAGGGAGAGGGAGAAGGAAAGGGGGTTCGCGCCCCCACCCCTTGTACAATTTTGTTTTGGGCAGGGGGAGGCACGCGCCACCTCATTTCCCTTCTTCCCTCTCTCCACTAAAGCCCAATAAGGCCCATTAACTTCCCGGGGGGTTCCGATAGCCTCCTGGTACTTCGATAAATCCCAGAACCTTATCGGAACCATTTCGATGTCCGTATATAACCTTCCAATATATGAACCTTTACCTCTCGACCATTTCGAGACTCCTCGTCATGTCTGTGGTCTCATCCGGGACTCCTAACTAACTTTAGTCATCAATTCACATAACTCATAATACAAATCGTAATCGAACGTTAAGCGTGCGGACCCTACGGGTTCGAGAACTATGTAGACATGACCGAGACATATCTCCGGTCAATAACCAATAGCGGAACCTGGAGGCTCATATTGGCTCCTACATATTCTATGAAGATCTTTATCGGTCAAACCGCATAACAACATATGTTGTTCCCTTTGTCATCGGTATGTTACTTGCCCGAGATTCGATCATCGGTATCCTTATACCTAGTTCAATCTCGTTACTGGCAAGTCTCTTTACTTGTTCCGTAGTGCATCATCCCGTGACCAACTCATTAGCCACATTGCTTGCCAGGCTTATAGTCATGTGATTTACCGAGAGGGCCCAGAGATACCTCTCCGATACTCAGAGTGACAAATCCCAATCTTGATCTATGCCAACCCAACAAACACCTTCAGAGACACCTGTAGAGAATCTTTATAATCACCTAGTTACATTGTGATGTTTGATAGCACACAAGGTGTTCCTCCGGTATTCGGGAGTTGCATAATCTCATAGTCAGAGGAACATGCATAAGTCATGAATAAAGCAATAGCAATAAACCTAAACGATCATTATGCTAAGCTAACGGATGGGTCATGTCCATCACATCATTCTCTAATGATGTGATCCCATTCATCAAATGACAACACATGTCTATGGCTAGGAAACTTAACCATCTTTGATTAACGATCTAGTCAAGTAGAGGCATACTAGGGACACTATGTTTTGTCTATGTATTCACACATGTACTAAGTTTCCAGTTAATACAATTCTAGCATGAATAATAAACATTTATCATGATGTCAGGAAATATAGATAACAACTTTATTATTGCCTCTAGGGCATATTTCCTTCAACTAGTTGGACCAACATCTCTCCATACATTCGTCGTTCTTCTTTTTTCTTTCTAAAGAAGTAGACGTTGCTTCCCCTCTAGTTTCTTCTCTAATTGCACATGAATCCGCATCATTAGTATCAATTCCACTAAGGAGTGCACGAACATCTATTAAGTTTATTTCTATCAATAAATCAATATGTTCTCTTTCCCAAAACCAAAATGAGCATCCATCTTCCTACACACATGACGATCTCCATAAGCTAACAAAATTGAATTGAATAGGTTGACAAGGCCGAATGGAAACAACAACATACCCTGCTGTTTTCGCATTTAAAGAATACCCATTTGGGATGGTTCGGCGTGCTAGAAGTTAGCCGCAGCACTGTCTGCATGCAGTCGTCGCACTGTATGAGCGGCATCTGCGAGCCGGCGAGCCGATGCGCGAGCGCCGAGTCCGGGCGACGGCCGGCCGAATCCTTGCCAGCAAGCCGACGGCGCTGGGGCTTTGCGGGAGCTACGCGGGGTGCTCCCCGAGCAAATCCATGGCTTGGCGCAGCCATCGGTGGTCGGAAACGCCAAATCCGACCGCCGCAACGAACAACCGCTGATCTGCAACTTTCCAGCTTGCCGACGCGGGAAGAAGTGGCGAAGGGCAGGCTTGGGCGGGTGGCGTCCCTCCAGCGTGATCCCGCCGGCTAGTTTGACCGGAATCGTAGGCGGTGGCCCGGCAGCGGGGGGTGGGGAAAAGCGCAGGGCGAGGGGGAGAGAGGCGGCGGGCGCGGGGGGGGGGAAAGCGCAGCGAGGGCGAGAGAGGCGGTGGTAGCTGGGGAAAAGCGGGCTGAATGCCCCCGCCAACCAATACAACTATATACAGGGCACCGACGGGGCGAGGGGGAACTTGCATTTTCGCGGGTTGGGATGGGAATTATGTCGCGCCCCGTAAAAATTTTTACGGTCCGACACATTTGCGGGGTCTGATCGGACAACATTTCACGCGCGGACCCGTATTTTAACGGTTATTTTGCGGCTCAGGGCATTATAGGGGGTCTGCTAGAGATGCTCTAATGATCTACCTTTACCAAGTCTAAGAAGACCCTGTAAAATGGTGCCTGCTTCCCAGATCTGTTTCATTTTTATCTGGTAGCTCTGCAAGCCCACATGTCACTTGTTTACATCAAGTACATCGATCCAAAAACATACCATGAGCCAAAAGCACGCTCTTCTATATTATGCACATAAAAAACGTACGCTGCTGAGTGTATATGTACATAATGTGTATGCCAAGTTTTTTTTAGGATGGGACAAAGCTATTATAGACGGGGCGATTTGGAACTTCCTTTGGAATAAAAAAAATTACTTTCGAAAAGAGAAGTGTCACAGCTTCCACGTATATATATTCATGGATTTTTTTTAACTTCATGCATAACTTTATTTAAGCATCCCAACCAGGGATGTCGTCGGAAATTGTCTGCAGAATAAAATCTGGGGGCACATGCAGCCACACCTTGCTTAACTTAGTTGAAACTGCTTCCCTAGCTAACAAGTGGGCAGCTCTATTAGCATCCTGCCTAACCCACGCAATCTTCCAGCTCTCCCTCGAGGCCAGCAGGCGCTTGACCTCCTCCACCACAGGCCCTAGCGGTGAGAAGTCCTTTTGCGTGCCTTGGAGTTTACATACTATCTCCTTCCAATCCATCTCGATGTGTAGGTTGGCGATGTTCAGCTCCTCGGCCACCTGTGCGGCCCTTCTGCATGCTAGGAGTTCAGTCCTTGCGGGGTCACTTCCCAGTGGAAGGACATGGCAAAAACCTCCTATGAAAGCACCGTCATGGTTTCGAAAAACCAGCCCGGCCCCACCGCTGTCCCCTCCATTCGAGGTGGCTCCGTCGATGTTTACCTTCACCCACCCCTCCTCCGGGGGCCTCCATTTCTCCTTCACCGTCGGCGTGTTCTGCTTGATCTTCTGGCCATCTATCGATTGCCACTCGCCCATTAGATGGAAGACTCTTTTTGCTATCATCTCTGTCTCCTCGATCCGCTGCCCATCGCGCGCATTATTCCTCGCTAGCTAGAGCGCATATGCACCCTGACCCATGACCGCTCGCTCGTCATCCGTAGCCTCCGCAAACCACGACATCAACCATCCCGACAACGCACTCTGGGAGCAAGCTGACTCCGGCGGGGTCGCCACCGGTGCCCCCAATTCCGGTTGCATTACCTTCCAGAACTTAGCAGAGTGATAGCAACCCCAGAATCTATGATAGTTTGTTTCTTCCCGCCCACACGCCGTACAGAAGACACCCTGCTTTATCTTCCTTCATAATAGTTCCGGTCCCACAGCAAGGCCGTTCCTAATCAACCGCCACATGTGCATTTTAACTTTGCCCAGCGCGATCGTATCCCAAAGGCTCAGCCACGACTTGTGGTCCGCCACCGAGGATAAAGACTCCGGCCGTTCGGATCTTACCCTCTTCTGGCTCATTCGAAGATGGTATGCTGAGCAGACCGTGAAGATACCATTCTTGGTGTAGTTCCAAGCTTGGTAGCTTGCACCCCCGATCCCCCAACTGGTATTTGAAGAATCTCTTGAGCCTCATCCGGGGCGAACATTTCATGTACTTTTCGTTTGTCCCATGAGGACCCATCGGCTTCGAGCAGATCCCCAACATGTGTAATGCATGCGATGTAGCTTTGGCCCAGTGGTTTGAGACTACCGCTCCTTGGGAGCCAATTATCATGGTGGATCAATATTCGTGACCCGTCTCGAATACGCCATATCAGGCCGTCAGCAAGGATGTAACGGCCATGCAATATACTCCTGAATGTGTATGACCCACCGGCAGGGCACGTTGCATTAAGAATCGAACCATCGGGAAAATACCGCGCCTTCAGAACACGACCACACAGCGAGTTTGGCACTTGCAACAAACGCCAAGCTGCTTTGGCAAGCATGGCTTGGTTGAAAGCTTCCGGGTCCCTAAAACCCACCCCTCCTTCATGCTTACGCGTGCACATTTTGTCCCACCCAATCCAGTGCACCTTCTTATGATCATCTGTTTCACCCCACCAGAAGTTTGAAGCAATAGATGACAGGTTCCCGCACATTTTCTTCGTGAGTTGAAAGCAGCTCATTGTAAAAGTTGGTGTGGATTGCAGTCCGGATTTGACTAAGACCTCCCTTGCCATTTTTGATAAACCTTGGCCCTTCCATCCCGATACTTTTCCCTTAGCACTATGCTTGACGTACTTAAATGTACCATCCTTAGCTCTCCCCACTACCGTAGGGAGGCCTAAATATCATTCAATCAAGGCCTCCTCCGTTATTTCCAGCACCTGCTTGAGCTCGTTCTTGTCTTCATCCGGGGTGTCTTTACCAAAAAAATCACTGACTTATGAAGGTTTACTTTCTGGCCCGATGCGACTTCATAGGCATGCAATATAGAGCGTAGAGACTCAAAATTTTCCCTTGACCCCTCCACAAAGACCACGCTATCGTCAGCAAACAAAAGGTGAGTGACCGTTAAGCCACCCCCTCCAAACGACACCCCCTTGATGTTTCCCTCTCTCTGAGCCTCCTTTAGTAATGCAGAGAAGCCCTCGACACAAAACAAGAACAGATATGGGGAAAGCGGATCCCCTTGTCGAAGCCCTCTGGTAGGATCAAAACTCTCAGAGAGCCCACCGTTAAGTTTCACTGAGAATCTTGCAGGCTTCGCGCATCTCATAACCATCTCTGTCCAGTGACCCGAGAAGCCAAATTTCAACAACATTTGTTCAAGAAAGTCCCACTCAACTCTGTCATATGCCTTCATCATGTCCAGCTTGACCGCACATATAGGTTTTCTCCTTTTCCTCTTCCCAATAGCATGGACACACTCATAGGCAACCAGCACATTCTCTGTAATCAGTCTCCCTGGCACAAACGCACTCTGCTCCTCAGAGATCATGAAAGGAAGAACAACCTTCAAGCGATTGGCCAGTGCCTTCGCCGCTATCTTATACAGAACGTTACATAAACTGATTGGACGGAACTGCGCCAACAATTTAGGTGACTTAACTTTCGGGATCATAACAGTAATCGTGTCATTGAAGCCATCGGGGGCCGCAGATCCGGCGAGGAAATCACGGACCGCAGCACACACATCGTCCTTTAACAGCGCCCAGTGGCGTTGGTAGAACATGGCCGAGAGGCCGTCCAAGCCCGGCGCCTTTGTAGGCCCCATCTGGAAGAGAGCGAGCTCTATCTCCGCATCAGTGAACGGAGCATCAAGTTTTGCATTCATCGCCTCTGTCACGGATTCCTCAATGTGTTGCAACACGTTTTCTCCATCCCTAGATCCCTCAGAAGCAAATAAGTGCGCATAGAACTGGGCAGCCATCCTCCTCATCCCTTCATCATCCGAACACTTCGACCCGTCCTCGCGCTGAAGTGCCTTGACTGTGTTCTTACGTTTTCGGTGTGAGGCACGGTTTTGAAAATACTTCGTGTTTTGATCGCCCTCCTGCAACCAGTCCACGCGCGAACGTTGTTTGTAGAACACCTCCTCTCTCTCATACAGCTCATGTAGTTGGTCTTTGATCTCCTTGATCTCCTTTCTGTAACCCGTCCTCGCAGCCCTCTCTTTTGCATCAATAAGTTGTGCGTTGAGATGCCCAATTTGCTTCCTAATAGAGCCAAAAACCCTTTGGCTCCATTCATGCATGGATCGCGTGGTGGCCCGCAGGCTGTTGCATGTCGTCGCTAGCCGGCCTCCTCCCTGGTTGGCTGCATGTGCCTCCTCCCATGCAGCGGCCACCATTGTCTCATACTGCTCATGCCGCACCCACGCTGCCTCGTACATGAAAGGACGCTGCCCACGCTCGCCTTTGTCCCCGGTCATCTTCATTGCTTTTATAACTAGCGCCTGATGATCTGATTCCTCCGTCATGACATGTATCACTTCAGTGGCCGGGAAAAGCTGAGCAAAATCCCCGTTACCGTGGAGGAGGGAGGCTACACCAGTCCGTGTCGAGGGAGACGCAGTCGCCACCCCGGACACCACTGTAATCTCACCACCCCCTAGTCAAAACCCTAACCCTAGCGCCGTCAGGAGATCGCCTCGCAATCGCCCTTCAGTCGCCGCTTAGCGTTTCACCCGTGGTTGACCCGTTCCGCCCGATTTGCTTTCACGGATTTTATTTTTTGATAATTGCTGCTGCATTCGTGGATGTTATTTTTGAAATTGTCATGAAATTGTCATGTGAGCACTGAGCGGCCCACTCTACCGCCTCTCTAGGCCCACCTGTCCCCATGCAGAACTGAACTGGTTGAACCGGACCGTGGGGGCGAGGCGACACTCCACATTCCACAATTCGGATCCCCTCCCGATTGAAACCCTCGCCTTCGCCACCCAACCCACCATGCCGCCGCCGCCATCACTGCCGGACGACCTGCTCGAGGAGATCTTCCTCCGCCTCCCGCCGGACGAGCCTGAGAACCTCGTGCGCGCCTCCCTCACCAGCATGCTCTGGTTCGGCCGCCTCTCCGGCCGTCGCTTCCGAGGTCGCTACCGCGAGCACCATGGAGCTCCCCCCATGCTGGGATTCCTTCATACCTGGCTGGAGGGCTGCGGCCCGGAGGAAAAAGGTCCAGTCCCTCACTTCACGCCCACCACGAAATTCGGCGCGCGCATTCCCGACGAATGGGGGTACTCTGCCTACACTGCGTGGGACTGCCGCCATGGTCGGGTCCTCCTTGGGGATGCCAATCATTCATCCAAGGCGCTCGTCGTTTGGGACCCCATAACGGGCTGCCGGAATGAGCTGCCCATGCCTTACATGTTGGGAAACAGCCATCGGGCCGCCGTGCTCTGCGCTGTGAGCGGCTGCGACCATCGCACTTGTCACGCCGGTCCCGTCCAGGTGCTCTGTGTCGGCCTGTACAGGAAAGCAGAAGTTGATGATGATTGTGTTGCACACGCCTGTGTGTCCTTGCCAGAGACCGGTGATTGGAACATGCAGTGTCCCCCTTGGTTCGATTTCTGGGGAGAACCATGCCGTCGTCTTCATCTTCCAGACAATGCACGCATAGAGCCAATGCCCCCTGTCCTAGTTAAAGAAGCACTTCACTTCATGCTTGAGTATGATGGGGATGACAGTGCACAAATTCTCAAGTACGACTTGAGCTCGAATAGCTTATCACTGATTGATGCACCGATTGTGGATTCTGACATTGCCGGTGCCTCTACCCTCATGGCAATGGAGGATGGCAGTTTGGGGTTTGCACATGTGGATGGGCTGACCCTCTACATATGGTCAAGACAGATGGATCCCAACAGAGTTGCGTCATGGAGTCGGCGTACAGTCATCTATCTCAGGAACCTTCTCCCCATCCAGAATCCCGACGAAACACTTATACTGGTTGGATCCGTGGAGGGCAGTGATACCATTTTCGTGACCACAGACCTGGGCATCTACGAGATTAATGTCAAGTCGCAGCAATGGAAGAAGCTGTGGAAGAGAGAAAATTTCCGTGCTTTAATTCCATATATGAGTTTCTACGATCCATAAGGTATAGTTGTATCTGTATGTCCTTTTTTTTCATGATTTGGGAAAAATGTTAAGTAATACTCTATAGAAATTAGTGGAGCAACCAAAACAATGAATCTCTAATCATACATAAAGTTAGATTTCAAATGTTCCCAATCAGACTTTGAGTGGTTGGTAACTACAGCTAATTATGCTTACTTAATTGGCAATTTATATAGTATCATGTCATACTTTTGGAATAACACCGACAATATATGTTTGCAGAAAGGGTGATGCTCAGTGATACGGCACATTGACAAGGTATGGCTAAATATGCTTAATGGCAGGAGGCCACTCTCATCGACAAGAAAATGACAAGCTTGGAGGCGACATGGGTCTTGTCATGAATTATGTCACTATTCAGTAATCCCACCGTTTAAACTAAAACCACAACAAGAATTATGGAATGGAGGGAGTAGGACTTTTGGTGCAATGGTGCTTGCTTTATTTCTCATATTGTTCTTGGCTTTTATCAGTAGGCTTGATACTTTCTCCATGTTGTTGGCGTGCTTAAGTGGCTGAATGGATAATCTTGTAATGAACCACCAATTCTTGCAGCTGCAGTATGAACCATGTGTTCCGATTTTTATTTTGGTTGAAAATGCATCTGCGGATAGTAACTTTGTATTACCATTTTGAAAACTCTCTAAATTGATCTCTCAAAAGAGGTACCTTTGAACTTCAATGAGTTGATATTGATGACATGTCTAGAGCTAGTGGTTTGTCTCGCCCTAGAGAAATATAGATGGTGATGATTTCTTCATGCTGTCTCACTGATATGCCTTAATTAATTTAGTGAGTTTGGTAGTGGTGTTTTTTTAGCAGAGCATTGTTACTGACGAGTATAAATGTAACCTGAATCTTGAACTATATGTTCAGGGAGGGAACTAAAGATATGGTGTTGTATTGCTGGTTGAAGATCTTGTAAACTTTTATTTTGCTTCAGTAGCTCCAGAAAACTGCATGAAGATTTTGAGTAGTTCGTTATTTGTTGCATATTTTTGGCCTACAATGCATATACTAGAAGACTGCAATGACCATATATTTGGTCATATATTTGGTCAGAGTGATAATTGCAACTGCTTTTAAATTCACAGATTTTCCTTAGATAAGATCTTTTGCTCAAATCATGAACACGCATTTTAGCCAGGAACTGTACAATTTTCCCTCACTTTGGTCCAATGGCTGAATACTCCTCTGAGAGATGGTGCAAATGGTGATGAGGGCATATCCAGACTTGCTGTTTACTTCCGCCCACGAGCTGACGATGGCTTCTGAATGCTAACTGACATACAAATCTGAAATTAACCTCGTGATTGGAAATACTACTACATATCAAGTGCTGTTGGTACGGTAGTAAATTTTTAGAGCATTTTAGTAAGCAGCGTTTCCATTTGTGGAAGAGGTATTGGTCTGTTTGATGCCTGATAGCTAATTCACCTTGGTCATCATGGTCGAAACAAATTGCGTTTCGAGGTGGCTGATTTTTTGCATGTCATGTAACTAGCTTGGATTTACATGACTTGCCTGTCCATCTTCCATATTTTCTTAACGTGCGTGTGGATAATTTTTTCATACATATGGATCTTAGTAGTACATATTGCTGGAGATTTATTTTGTTATATGCTGTCTGAGGCTGAGCACGGGTTGATTGACCATGTCACCAGCTGGTAGCTGTTTTGGTTGTGCTTGGTTTGTGATGCTGCTTTCGGATTTCATCGTTAAGAATTCTTGACTATTGCCTGGGAAATTCATGTTGTTGGACTTAAACACGACATAACCTCCTGTACGTGTGCATATAGGTTTCTTGTTCATGCATGTACCGTGTAGGACTAGGATTAGCAAACCCGAGTAGTACTATATATATATATGCGTGTACCATCATGGGTTTGTGAAGTAATAATAATACAAATAAAAAAACAGGCTCGATATACGAGCTAGTTGAATCAATCAGCAGGCGCAGCTCGCTACGTTACTACGTACGTATCAATCACAAGGGAGGGGCCAAAACCAAAACCCTCGTCTTCACCACCGACCATGACGCTGCCCGATGAGCTCCTCGAGGAGATCTTCCTCCGCCTCCCGCCAGGCGAGCCTGCGTGCCTGGTGCACGCCTACCTTGCCAGCAAGTTCTGGCTCGGCCTCCTATCCGGCGCTCGTTTCCACAGCCGCTACCGCGAGTTTCATGGTGCTCCCCCCATGCTGGGCTTCGTTTATGCCTTGTCCTCGTACGCCCAGCCGGAGGTGGACAAACCCGCCCCACGCTTCGTCTCCACCACGGAATTCGCCGCCCGCGTTCCCGATGACGACTTGGCCATGGCCGCGTTCACCACGGACTATATTGCACTGGACTGCCACCATGGCCGCGTTCTACTCGGCGATAGTAAACACAATCCGCTTGTCGTTTGGGACCCCATGGCAGGCTGCCTGACGAAGATGCAAGCACCCAAAGGACAAAGCAGAACCAGTGCGGCCGTGGTGCTCTGTGCCGTGACCGGCTGTGACCATTGCGCCTGTCACCACGCCCCATTCCAGGTTTTCTTCTTCGGCATGAGCGTTCATGGTGCTCATTGTGTTATACACCTTTCTGTGTTCTCGTCGGAGACACTTGTCTGGAGCGAGCCCCAGCCATTCCCTGGTCTTGATCTTGACGATGCTGCATTCATCAAGCCAGCGCCCTCTGTCGCCATCCAAGGCGCACTTTACTTCATGCAAGGGAGTTTGGAAGATGATCACATAACAGGATTTCTGAAGTACGACTTGGGCTCCAATTGCTTATCGCTGATTGATGCGCCGATGAGGGGATCTCTCATTATTGGTGCCAATACTCTCATTGCTATGGAGGACGACAGTTTGGGTTTTGCACAAGTGAAAAGGTTAACCATCTACCTGTGGTCAAGGCATATGGGTTCTGATGGAGTTGCATCATGGACTCAGCCTAGAATCATTGATCTCAAGAACCTTCTACCCATTCAGAATCCTAGTGGAAGAATTAAACTGATTGGATCTCTGGAGGGTAGTGATACCATTTTCGTGACCACAGACCTTGGCATCTATGAGCTTAATCTAAGGTCGCTACACTGGAAGAAGCTATGGGGAAAGAAAGATGTTTGGTGTTTGTTTCCGTACATGAGTTTCCCCAGTACACATGGTATATCTATATGCCCTTTCTTCTATGATATGGGGACAAGTCTTAAGTAATAATATATCAGTTAGCCAAACAAACAAAATATAGAATGCTTAAGGAGACTGAAAATTTTACATGACGTTTCAATTTGTGATAATATATGTGCTTATGCAAACTTTTACTGCTATGTACACTTGAATGTTACACCTAGTTGGCAATTTGTATAGTATCGTGTCTTTTACTTTCTGGAATCACACTGACAATACGTTTGCAGAAAGGATAATTCCTTGTGATGCGGCTCATTGACGTTGTACGGTTGAATATGAAGGGCAGGAGGCCATTGTCATCAAACAGAAAAGATGACCACTAGGAGGCGAGATGGTCTTGTGATAAATTATAAAGTATCTAGTAGCTGGTTTGGTGCAATGGTGCTTGTATTCTGTTAGTGCTGGTAGCCTTTGTCAGTAATCTTAATAGCATAAGCGGGTGAATGGATCGGATTATATTTGTTTTGAAACCTCTAATTTCTTGCGGCATCAGCTATGTGCTCTGTTGTTTAATCTGCTTGAAATGCAGCTGTAGACAATATCTTAATGTTCCCATTTTTAAAACTCTAAAATTTGCCGTCCAAGCTTTGACCCAACTCCAAAATGCGGTACAACTGTTGAGCAGATGCTGAGGGCATTACCAGAGCTAGCGGTTTCTGTAATCTGATTATAAACCTGGGCTCATTTAACTTTTCCATAATATCATTGAAACCAAATATTCACATCCCCAAGGCATGCCTATGTCTTGCATCCATAGCAGTATGTCCTTGTCAGTTTTTTGGGGAACCTTTCTACAAGAACGTATGACATTATAGATCAATTATAATCCACTAGGTAGGGATTCACAGCCCGCGAGAGACTACTTGTGCTTCACTGTTAAGTTGGTCTTCGATTGGTTTGTCATTTAGTTTGTCTTCGATCGGTTTGTCATTTTTCCCTATTGATAGATAAATAGTACTTGTTGCCAAGATTATGTATTGCAAATTCCTTTTCTTCTAGTAAAATGGTTATAGCGCTATTGCCGTCTTTTAATGCTTAGTTGCATTTTGTTTAGATAAAGGTTGAGGCCCGACTTTAAATTAGCCACCTAGCATACCACGGGTACACAAGGGCCAAAACAGGCCAAATGAGAAAATAAAAATAGCAACAACCAACAGAGGCAAAAGAAAGTTTCAGGCATGCATGACAAGACAAATAAGGTACCCTAACCAACTACACAGGAGGGAAGCGCTAGATCCTCATGTAGGGATGCTGGGACCGATCAACATTAAGATTGGCGATTTCCTTAGCCCTTACGTCCATGATCAGCAACTCCACATCATCCTTGTCGCCCTCCATAGTCTATAATTTCCACCTCTGGAAAATAATTGACAGTTTGAAGATGCAGACATGCAGTCAACTGCCTTGTTAAAAAAAGATGTTCAATGGCCAAAAAGCCGAACAAGAAAAACCGCTTAGCTTGTCCCACCAAGGACTGGGCTAGGGATCTCAGTTCTTGAAAAGAGGCAGGGGCGAGGAGATGCCAAGCCACTCTCGCATGCAGCTCCAGAGAAGCAGTGCTAGGGGCAACGAAAGAGGATATGACTAGTATTTTTGATTTTGAAACAAAGATCAGAACTCAGACCCAGGCCCATTATGCGTGTGAATCTGATCGGTAGCCGGAAGCTTACCGCGATAAGCTTGCCTCATAAAGATTTTAATCTTGAGGGGGATGCGGGCTTTCCAAATACTGTTGAACCTATTTGTAGTCGAGCCAAGCATAAGTTTATTGTAAACAGACTTAACCAAAAACCGTCCAGAACAACAGTGGGGCTAAGTCACCGAGTCCACTGCCTCGGAGAGCACATGGAAGGAAGCAGTAAGGCGGTGCCAGTGTTCCAACTCTGTTGGGGATACCATCCTATGTAGGCTAAGGTCCCAGTTCCTACGCAAGAGCTGCGCCGATGGATATTCATAATCCCATCAAGGATAAACCTGCCCTTAATAAAAGCTGATTGTTGTTGACCGATCACCCCATGAGCCACAGGCGACAAACAAGACGCGAAGCCCTTAGATGGGAACTTGGCAATGTTGTTAACAAGAGCTATAGGGCAGAGTTGGTGGATGGAATCGGCTCCCTTGACCTTAGGATGGGAGAAATAATCGCATAATTCAGCCTAGAGATATCCACCAGGACCAGGGGCAAAGTTAGATTTCTATGAAGTCGGTACCTCATAGATTTCATCCACAGAAAGAGGAATAATAAGAGCAGTGTCCTCCTCCTGAGAAACACAAGAAGCCTCTCCCCAGATATTTGGAGAAATAGAAAACCCAAAGGGCGGAACAGGCACAAGCAGGTTGGAAAAACATGAGCAAGCATGATCCATAATGACTGCTGGGTCAGCCACAACTTCCCCATGAATGACTAATCTAAAGATAGAACATCTACAACACATGCCGTTGGCGATAGCAAAAAAAAGCCGTAGTCACACCCCACTTGAGAAGCTAAGACAATTTCCCCCTTTGCTACCAGTAAAACTCCACCTGGCGATGAATATCTAGCAATTCTTTCTCCAGAGCATAACTCTAAGCCCACTCATTACTAGTGATACAGAGAGAGAGAGAGAGAGAGAGAGAGAGAGAGAGAGAGAGAGAGAGAGAGAGAGAGAGAGAGAGAGATCCGCCGGGCCATAAACACCAATCACCTCCCAACAAGTTTTACAGAGCGCCGTTGAGGAACCATGCTGAAAACAAGGTGCCCAACTCGGAAGAGATAAGATCAAAAACATCTAATCTCTAGCGCCCAGAAGGATCCTACCAGAATGCTCATTATCCGACAGCCATTTCCACGAAAATACATCCGGGCCCACAAGAGAAGCCAAATCCACAAACGAAAAAGCACCCTTAATAGTTTCTTGAAGACAAATAAGACTAATATGATTGTCCTTCATATACTCATCCAGTTGGTTTTGGCGCCCCTAGCTTCGAAACCTCACATATTCTAGAAAAGCACCCTCATTTATACGACAAGTTTTTTATGAGAAGACTCGCCATAGAAGGCGCAACACCCACGGGATTTCTCCTGCGAGGCCCAACGTAGCAGGGGACAAGGCAAGATAAGCCTTAGAATGACCACTACCATCCTAAGACAGAGGAGCGACAATAGCATAGGCAACAACCTCGGTTGCTGCCTAGCCTTAGCCAAGGTGGCTTAGGCTAATTATAACCGAGAGGAGAACCAAAAGAAGCAGCAAGGACCGAACCAGATTCCACATATACCGAAAAAGGGTTTCCCCCCGCTTTGTATACAAAGCAACCAACCGAATCATACAGGGATAGGTGCTGGGGCGGAAGCAGCACAGTCACGCCCAAAAGAAACAACAGAGAAAGAGCAAAAGAAACAAATGCCGACAACGGCGGATCAACAAAAACGAAGAAGCCTCGCGATCGCTAGGCCCACCGGGCTCATCCACTAGGCTCCAAGACTCCGAAGCGCCGGCACCAATCAACACCTCCAAGAAGGATCGCGACGATCACGACGCTGCTGCCAAGGGTTTCCCCCGGTACACGACGAGGCGAGAGGAAGAGTAGCCCCCGACGCCCTCCCGGAAGGTCAGGCGGCACCCACAGGCGCCACGGCGCCGGGGTCGGCCACGCCGACAGGGGTTTCCCCGATCCCAACCCGCACCTCGGGCGCTCCGGATCCCGCCACCAAACCAACCACCACCCTACGCCAACGCGGTGATGAGGCCTCCACGCCGTCTCACCACGGCACAGCGAAGTGAGGACAGCACGACGAAGAATCAGAGCCGGGACTAGGGCATCAGCACCATCGGCACGCGGGAGGGCCCCACCTCCACCGTCAGCGACAGTAGCCGTCCGGACGCAATAGCAGGAGCACACCAGGCCCGTAGGCCCACAGGCCCGGCCGAGCCCTCGTGGGCCCGTAAAGCTCCCGCCTTCGCGCTGCTGCCGGCACGCCATCGGCGCCGACGCCCCAAGTCCGAGCCGCTCCTCCTCCTCACCGCGCCGCAGACAACGAGACCATGCCGGGGGGCCGGCCCCCAGGGGCCCAGATGGGGCCCGACGTGCCCGGATCTGGGCCGGGGGCGCGTCGACGGCCACCCGGCACCACCATATTGGCCCCAGGGTTCTGGTTGCCCCTAGGTTCCCTCCGTTTGAAGCCCTCCTATAGCTTAGGACCCAGAGCGTCCCATTCATGCTGTCGTCATTGTTTAAGGAGGACATCTTTCGCTGGCATCTTCTTGTAGACGTAATTGGCTATTCATTCTGAACATTACTTCGAGCAGTACTACCTTTAAGGTAGATGGCAGTTTCTTAAGACCATCAACTTCAATGTAATTTTGAAAGCTTCTGCAATCACGGGAATTTAGGCCAGCCCCTGCTATACATTTTTTTATTACTTGTTCTTTTCTCAGTATGTGGAATCTATTTTGTGTAATCTGCTGACCTCTCCTTGCTTTTGATATATTTCTACAACTGTTGTAAATGTTCAATATGTGGATTCAGATGTTCATACGCTGGCTGGGTGCTCATAGTTTAGTACTCCATCCATCTGGAAATACTTGTCTTCGAAATGGATAAACTGAATGTATCTATAACTAAAATAAGTCTAGATACAACCATTCCGAGGACAAGTATTTTCGGACGGAGGGAGTATTTGACAGGTCCATGGTGCTGCAATAACTCTAGCCAGAGCATGATCAAGCTCATAGTTTTGCTTTATACTACTAATTTGAGGGTTGTCGCTTTGACATTGTTCTGCTTCTTACATCTATCACTATCATATATGTCAAACTTCAGAATAAGTAAACAACTATTTAGGATACTCCTATTTTACTCAGTTTAGGGTACTATGAACTTATTTTGTGTTGAGAAATCATAAACCTAAAACTACTTGAAAGCTCCCATTTTGAGCCCAGCTAGCTTCAGAAGCTTCAGATTGATTGGAGCTTATTATGCTGGTCTTTGTCTGTCAGATCGATTAAAACTTTTTACTGCGCATTGCCACCAATAAATTTATTGGATTCATGGAACAACTTGAAACTATATTAGACTCGGATTAAAATCACTTGATCTTTATGAGGGCAATAACTTCTTTTCTTTACTGTTGCATAGGCTTCTTTTATTAGCCTTGTCAAGCAAGCACATTAAGAAAGGGATCTCTATGAATTCTGCATAAGCAGGTTCATATGTCAACATGGTTTTTGTATTTTTTCTTGCAAGCGACTATGAGAAAAGTTCACCGTCCATATCACCTTTGCATATCAGTAGAGCTAAAACCAGCTTTTAATGCTTAGTTGCATTTAAGGAGGTAATCATTATTCGGCATCTTCTTGGAGAGGTGATTAGTTATTCTGATCATTAGTATGAGTAGTCATTACCTTTCAGTTATATGGCTTGCAGTTTCTTAAAAGCTCCAACTTCAAAGTATAATTTGAAGCGAATACATAAACTCTATTGTGTTTTAGCTAATTTTTTAGGAAAGCCGTTCTTCGTTAGTTTTCTTTAGAGAGGCTATTCTGTTTTAATAATGTCACAACAATGCTCCAAAATTGGACTTTGAGCTTGGAATTGGAGGTTTTTCAGAACAACTCAGAATTGGACCGAAATCACTAGTTAAGGAGCCCTCGTTGTAAAGATCACCCCAACCTCCCCACGTTGCGACAAGTGGCACGCTGTAGGATCACCCCCACCTCCCCAGGTTGCAACAAGTGGCACGCTGCATGTGTGCCACTCGTCGGAACCTGTGAGTTTTTTCTTTTTTCGTAGATTCGTTTATTCAAAACGTTTTATCTCTTTAACCGTCTTTCCAAATCTCGACCGTTTCACGTTGGATTCCCCGCGTCGAGATCTTCAAAACTAGAGCCCATGTTGATAGGTATTGACAAACTTTTTTTTCATGAAAAAACCGAACCGGGGGTCACAGATTTTCCCCCTTACCAAACCGTGCCTCTCCCGAAACCAGAACTGTGCCTCTCGTGGAAGGAAAACTGTGCCTCTCGCGGAAGGAAAAAACACGTTTGTTTTTCGTTTCTGAGGAGGCACGGCCGTGCCTCTCACGAAAGCACAACCGTGCCTCTAGCGGGAGCAAAACCGTGTCTCTCGTGAAAGTAAAGAAAAATAGAAAATGCGTTTTTTTTCTTTTCCGAGAGGCATCACTGTGCCTCTCGTGAAACCAACCGTGCCTCTCGTGGAAGCAAAACCGAGCCTCTCAAGGAAGAAAAAAAAACAGGAACCACATTTTTTTTCGTTTCCAAGAGGCACAGCCGTGACTCTCGTGAAAGCACAACCGTGCCTCTCTCGGAATCAAAACCGTGTCTTTCGTGGAAGGAAAAAACAGAAAACCCGTTGTTTCTGTTTCCGAGAGGCACGGTCGTGACTCTCGCTAAGCAAAATTGTGACTCTCCCGAAAGGGAAAAAAAAAAGAAAAGGCGTTTTTTCACGAAAAAATATTCTTTTCAAAAAAAAAAATTGGTCCAAAAGTTTAGGAAGACCGGTGGAAAATCGAAACATCGAAAAAACCCAAAAAACCGATTAAAAGCCGAAAACGCGTGCGGAAAAATAAAAAAACAAAATCCGAAGGGAGCGTCCAGAGCGCGACACGTGGCTGGCGGCTGGGAATGTGCCAAGTGGCGCTGATCGTTGCGAGGCTCCCGAAGGAGCGCTCGTTAATTAGTTGCTCTTGAATTCGACTTGGTTGATTAGTTTGACTTGTCGGCAGTCCAGCCAACTCAGGCCCACACAAGACAAGGAAAAAAATCCATATCTCATTCATCCCTCCTCAGCTGCCCCAAAGCCTCAAACTATTCCCCTCCAAAACCCTCGCCTCCACCAATCTTGACGCCGGCACTTTACATTGTAGAATGGAGGGAGTATTAATAATGTATTTTATGAGTTGCTCAAATTAGTCCCAAAGGTTTTGGAATTAGTTTTACCATATGAGAGGAGGAAACAAATTCCATAATAACATATGTCGGTTTTCTATCCTTCGAAGTTTCGTTGGATTATCCATTTTCATTTTGAGTTACCTGGAAAGTTTCAGTTTTTCAGGAACCATTTTGCTCTGGCTTTTAACTTAAAAATCAAATGGTTTCAGCATCTTATTTAATTCGAAAAGAAATTCCAATCGGGCTTGGTCCAATTTTCAAGCCGAACATCACTCTGCGTAGGCAGGCCCATAACCCAACTCCTTCTCTCTTCTTTTTTCTCTCCAACCTCACCGGCCTTGTCAGCAGCAGAAACGGCAGCCTCGCGTGATTGCCGTCCTCCTTGATTACCTCGGGTTGCCAATTTTAACCCTAGTGCTACCCAGACTCCAGTTCCCATTCCCCTCCCCGAACCCTCACCTCCACCGATCCACCATGCCGCCGCTGCCGCCGGTGCTATCGCTGCCGGACGAGCTCATCGAGGAGATCTTCTTCCGCCTCCCGCCGGACGAGCCCGAGCACCTCGTGCGCGCCTCCCTCGCCTGCAAGCTCCTGCTGGGCCTCCTCACCGGACCTAACTTCCGCCTTCGCTACCGTGACTTCCATGGAGCTCCCCCCATGTTGGGTTTCCTTTATTCCTGGCCACAATTCTCCCGCCAACGGTCCGAGGACCTCCTCGTCCCACAGTTCTTCCCCACCACAAAATTCGGCGCGCGCATTCCGGACGACCCTTGGCCGGACTGGGGGGACTCTGAGTTGGCTGTGTTGGACTGCCACCATGGTCGCGTTCTCCTTGGGGACTATGATAAACCCATGCCGCTCATCGTTTGGGATCCCATGACAGGCAGCCGGACCAAGCTGGAAGCGCCCAAAGGATGCAACATGCCCATGAACGCCGAGCCCGGTGGAGCCGCCGTGCTCTGCGCCGTGGAAGGATGTGACCACCGCGGATGCCATCAAGGCCTATTCCGGGTTGTCTTCTTCGGCATGAGCACGGATGGTGACGATAATTGTATTATACACGTGCGGGTGTCCTCGCCGGAGACTGGTGAGTGGAGCGAGCAGTGCCCTAGTTTTGATCTTGGCATTGGTTCATTCATGGTGCGAGTGCCTCCTGTCCTCATCCAAGACGCACTTTACTTTATACATAATATTGCTGATCTCAGAATAGGAATTCTCAAATACGACGTGGGCTCTAATTGCTTATCGCGGATTGATGCGCCACGGGCATGGGCTGTCAGTGACGATGCCATTATCCTCATGGCTATGAAGGATGACAGTTTAGGTTTTGCACAAGTGAATAGGTTAACCCTCTACCTATGGTCAAGGAAGATGGGTTTTGATGGACTTGCTTCATGGACAAAGCGTAGAGTCATCAATCTCAACAACCTTCTCCCCATCCAAAATCCTGATAAAAGACTTAGACTGTTTGGATCTGTGGAGGGCAGGGATATTGTTTTCGTGACCACAGACCTTGGTATCTATGAGATTGATCTTAAGTCGCTACAGTGGAAGAAGCTATGGAAGAGAGAAAAATTCCTTAGATTGATTCCGTACATGAGTTTCCACAATCCACAAGGTATATCTATATGTCCTTTCTTTTGTTATTTACTCTTAAGTAATAATATAATACGTATTAGTTAGCCAAACAAAGAAAATAATTGAATGGTTAATTAGACTGAAAGTTGTATTTGATGTTTCATTTTGTGATAATATATCTGCTAGAGCAAACTTTCACTGATATCATGTACTACAATCGAACGTTATACCTTATTGGCAGTATAGTATCGTGTCTTCTCCTTTTGGAATCACGCCGACAAATCTATGTTTGCAGCAAGGGTGATCCCTTGTGATGCGGCTCATTGACGACGTAGGGTTGAATATGACTAAGGGCAGGAGACCACAGTCATCAAGAGGAAAGATGACCAGTTGGAGGCGACAGGGTCTTGTGATGAATATGCAGTATCTGGCAGCTGGTTTGCTGCAATGGTGCTTGTTTTCTCATACTCTTGGTAGCTTTTGTCAGTTAGCTACAATTCCCCATGCGTTGTGGGTGAATGGATTGTTCTTGCACTGAACATCTAATTTCTTCCAGCCACAGTTCTGTGCCCATCTTAAAAAACTCTACATTATACAATTTGCCCTTGCAAGCTTAATTTGATTGAACATGTCTAAATTCATCTCGCACAAGAGGTATAAAACTCATGAGCAGATGATGAGGGCATATCTAGAGCTAGTGGTCTATGATGTAATGTGTATTTAATTAGTGCCTACATGCCAAATTTTGTGTTCTTTTCGAGACTTTTAATAAGATGGCTGCATGCATCACTTAGATGCAGAGGCCGGGGGCAAGCCTCCTTTTCCAAAAAAAAAAAAACATGCAAAGTTTTCTGCAACTCTAGGAATTTGGGTCAGCCCCAGCTATAATTTTGAGATATTTTATCACTTGTTCTTTTCTAAGAATATATGGAACCTATTTGTGTAGTCTGACATATCTCTCCTTGATTTTGATGTTGTTACTAGAACCGTCATAAATGCTCAGTATATAAATTTAGATGTTTATATGCTGGCTGGGTGCTCTAGAATTACTGTTCGAGAGGTTCATACTGCTGCAATAACTCTTGGCAGAGCATGGCCAAGCTGGCATATAACTAGATTTTTTACCTCCAAGTTCCTACCATAGAGGTACCAAATCTGTAGGTGTAGTTTGATTGTTTTGCGGTTGCGAGTTTTGTGGCATTGACAGTGTATTGCTTGTTATATATATGTCAAATTTCGTAGTATTAAGCAGGCTTAAAAATCATATTAAGCAAATAACTATTCTGCGTACTTCTATTTTACTCAGTTTATACTTTAGAGTACTCCGAAGTTAGTGTGTTTTGAGGAACCACGAAATCTGAAAGTGTTTGAAAGCCCCAACTTTTGAGTCCAGCTGGCTTGAGAAGCAACTCATGCCACCTCAAGATTAGTCTGAATCTGAACTAATACAATTTGGACCAGTTCTCACTCATCTTTGTGCGTCCATCCATGCTTATTCAGTTGGTCTTTGTCTGTCAGATAGAAAAAACTTTTTACTGAGCATGCCGCCGATAAAAACCCAAACTCTGGATTGGATCGATGAAACAACTTGAACCTAGATAGACTAAGACTAAAATCACTTGATCTTTACATGGACAATAGCTTCTTTTCTTTACTGTTGCATATGGTTCTATTTATTTACTTGGTCAAGCAAGCACCAAGAACACTGAGAAAGGATTCTGTATGAATTTCTTCAAAAGCATTCAGCATAGGCAGGTTAATCTGTGAACATGTTTTATTATTTTGGCCTGGAAAGCCGCTGCAAAAAAAGTTCACCATCCATAGTTTCAATCAAAGAGATAAAATTTATTTACATTCTTAACCACATCATATCGGGATATCCTCTCGTTGAGTATGAGAATTCTGAGGAAGCTGCCTGCAAGAATAGCATCTGGTAGAATGGCTCTGTCGGATATAGATCTACTTTACTTAAATGATCTCTTATTAAGTTGTACAGAATGTTTTATGATCCTTTGTATCCCACTTTCTGTTGGTCATGAGTTATGACGGAAAGAAATTGCCCCCTCAAAAAGAAAAAGAAACGACAGAAAGAAGTCGCAGGGTGCGTGTGTTATCGATTGTCATGAAATCTTTTTTAACCGTAAAATATTATTTGGAATTTTTTTTCTCTTCCTATTCGTAAGCACATGTCTGCTGGTTGGGGAGTTTGAAAATGGTTTTTTAAGACCTGGACAAATGGTTTCTCCGGAATATTGGCTCCTCCTATTTTTACCTACATGTCAGTTCAGTTTCTCAACTCGCTGACCAGCCACTAGTGGAGTGTACTGGCACAAGGTATGGTGTCGGCTCGGATGATTTCGTTCTGACCGTTTCGAGACACACTTATGCAGTACCTCCTGGTTAAGTTGGCGACAGTATGCCGTCCTAAGAGTAAAGGGGGCCTGGGTGTGATTAACTCCAAACTCATGAATTTTGCGCTGCTTACCAAGTGGATCTAGAAGCTTTCCTAAAACGAGTCGGGGCTTTAGGCGGAGCTTCTAAAGGCAAAATACTTCCGCAACAGAACCTTTTTCCAGTCTAGTGTCCGGGGATCTCCGTTCTGGAATGGGATCCAGCGGTAAAACCTGCATTTGCCTTGGGGGCCAAATTCCAAGTGTGTAATGGTCGATCCACTCGTTTCTGGTTTGATTCTTAGATCGACGTTTAGCTCCTCTACCCCCTCCCCCCCTTGTGCGGGTTGCGTTCCGTTGGGAGCTCTCCCTTCTGGAGTTGGGGACGTGGCTCACGTTGTGCATAGAGTAGATGGGGTCACGCTAACAGACGAGCCAGACAAGGTGTCGTGGCACCTCGCCGCTTCGGGCAAGTTCTCCATCAAATCGCTATACGCTAAACTCACTCAAGGGCAGGGCTTAGATGCTGCTCGCACTACTCGGAAAGGGCTTATAGGTGAACCCCAATTAGTGGCGGGCGCAGTTTAGCACCCGCCCGCCACTGCTAATTTGAAAATTTACCAGTGGCGGGCGGAAAACTTGCCCGCCACAGCTATTAGCTTAGCAGTGGTGGGTGCAAACTAGTAGTAGCTGTCTTGATTTTTTTTGTGGGACAAATGTTACGAGTGGCGAGCTATGTTTTGTGCCCGTCACCGGTACTTGAGTTAGTAGTGGCGGGCGACAATACGTGCACGCCAATACTATTATTTGGTCCCACAATAAGTATGTACAAAATAGCAGTGGCGGGCACGAAACATAGCTCACCACTGGTAACTGAAATAGCAGCGGCGGGCACAACGCGTGCGATGACAGTCATGACAGAAATAAATCACAAGGTATGTGTTAGCCGATTCGGGCGACTCTTCAAACCCTAGCCGCCAGGGTCACCACCACCTCCCTTCCTTCCCTCTGCCGCCGCCGGAGGACGCCGCTGGGCTAAGCCCGGGGGCCGACGGCGGTGGCGAAGGCTCTCCTCCCTGGATCACGTCGGAGGGGGGGTGGTGGGGGGGGGGGACCTCCACGCGCGTGACGGCGCAGCTACGATTTGATCCATGGTGGCGCGATGGCGTGCTCCGGGCGGAGGCCTTGGACGGCGACGCGGTTGCCTGGTGGCGATCCGGCGGCAGCGGCGTGATTAGGGCGCCGTGGAGGTCCGGGCTGGCCAGATCAGAATCCTAGGGCGGCGGCCCTAGACAGCGGCGGCGGGTGAAGCTCGGGCTTCCGCGCCGGCATGGCGTGGTGCGGTCCATACCCAAGGCAGATATGCGTCGGTGATCTGGTGGTTTTGCCACGGATTTGTTCCGATCAGAGACGGTGATGAGCGTGCGGGATCGATCTCGGTGGCTCTCACGGTTTGGCGAGGTGGGAGTCCTCCTCCCAGGCTCCAGTGGTGGCACATTCAGGCAGTGGCCGGTGTGCCAGGGCTCCTACGGTCGCACTGCTGTTGCGGTTGGTCGCCGGATCTAGGCGGCTTGATCTGGGGCTTTGAAGGCGGTCGAGACAATGCACAGGTTGTCGGGTGGATTTCTTGGGACGGATCCGAGTGAAAACTTGGTCTTCGGTCATTGGCCGGAGCCGGTGATGACGATGCCCTTATCACCGTTTCCTTCATGAAGGCACCATCGAGGTATAAATCCCAAACCCACCCAATACCTCCGGGGGAAACCCTAGATCAGTTGATCGGATGACGGCGGCATTCATGTGTCGTTACCCCCTTGGGGACGGCATTCTTCGAGATGCACTCGGGCTCAAGGGACCAGCAGATGGCTTCTTCGGTGGAGCAGTGTTTCTTTCTACATATTCATGGCGGCGGCTCTTGGCGGCATGGAGCAGCGGAGGCTTGGCGTCAGATGTGTGGTGATGGACACGCGCAGGAGGTCGACGTTGTCTGGCGTCGTGGTGGCGTTGGCGGCAGCTAGGCCGGGCAAGGTCGATGCAGCAGTACAACTCTGAAGATGGATTGGTGGTAGGTGGCTGTGGCGGCCTCATACCCGGTAGACGTCCTGGTTGAGGAGCACGCCGGACTGGTGGGTGCCCATACCCGGCAGGCGTCCTGGTTGGGACCTCAGGTCTTAGATGTTAGGTTTGGCTGTGAGGTCTGTTCGGTATTAGGCCCAGACTATCAGCGCCCCTTCATCAACTGGATAGGAGTAGCGACAGATGTTGCTTAGATGGTGCCTTTGGACCTACTGTTGTATGACTTTGTAAGGTCTTGTTTTAATAATTAATAAAATGGCCGTATGCATCGTTCAGATGCAGAGGTGTGGGTATTCCTCCTTTTCTAAAAAGAAATTGTTAGTCGGTTGTTATAATTATTTTTTTTTTGCCTGTAAATGTTTCTTTGGTATATTTGCTCTTCCTACATGTCAGTTGAGTTTCTCAACTAGCTAACCAACCAGAAGGTGGTTCCGTGTGTCAGATGGTTTTGTTCCGACCGTTTTGTGTTGTGGTATTTCACCTGGACAGTTTCTGCACTAAAATGTATTCCCTGTCCCATAATGTAAGACGTTTCTTACATTATCGGGGCGGAGGTACTTTGGTTCTGGACTTGTGGCTGTGTAAGTCCTGATATGTGTATGACATATATCGTCTCACTGTGGCCACTGCTGTGCAGTTAAGAACACATGATAATGATCCATGGTCTGAAGTTATTCCAAAATCCAGCAAGATTGTATTTTTTCGTTGTATCATTTTACTAATGAACTATAGCTGTATTCTAGTTTCAAAATATTCTAAACAGAATCACTCATATACAGAGAGCTACTAGTTTGTTTGTGATAGGACCTACTATAGTATTACTCTCAATCCAGGAAGGATTGTAGCAATGGAGTTACACCGCAAGAGGAGGAAAATGAACACAGCCGCCACCCGGTTCGCTTCTGATCCTCTAGAGACCCCTCACCTACTGCCGCTGCTGCTAAGTACCTCTCCCCCGACACACTATTCTTGGGCTCGAACATGGACGAGACCCACTGCTGCCTAGAGAACTTATGGTTGAGTCTCTTCTCCGTCCTGGGCCGGCTGGGCCTTGTATCCTCCTTCCTGTGCTATAGTTTTGTTGCTTGCCCCTTCGCCAGGTCGCTGACACTGTGGCCCAAGAGATGACGATGCTTCTCTATGCTGCTGGCCTTGTGAACCGAACTAGCACTACATGGCAGGTGCTATTTTCCTTATTTGCTGCTGCAACACGATGAAAAACCGCATATGATCTCCCGAGAGAGCCCAAATTCAGCGCAGAAGCAACTAACAATCCTTGAACAAGGATAACACCAAAGCTTATACTGATGTATCCACTCCATAGATCAAACATTCATGCAATCTTTAACAACAACATAGCACCATCTTTGCCAGTCTTTTGTCACCAGATGCGTCTGTAGTTAGAGCACAATCATAACTAGTGTGTTTATAAAGCATACAAAATATATAATATAAGCCCAAGGGACCATTCTCAACCCTAACATATGTCAACATTTTGTTTTTAGTTTTGCAATTTGCCCATGCAATAAAACATACTCCCTCCGTTCCCAAATACTTGTCTTTCTAGTCATTTCAAATGGACTCAACATACGGATGTATGTAGACATATTTTAAAGTGTAGATTCACTCATTTTGCGCCGAATGTAGTCACTTGTTGAAATCTCTAGAAAGACAAGTATTTAGGAACGGAGGGAGTATATAGCAATCATATTTCATGACATCCCAGACATTGAAACATCATATTCAAACCATTCTCAACATATCACAAAGTCACAAACACAAGGTCACAGGGAGACAAGAACAATCACAAGTACATAAAGTCCACAAGCACAAAGTTCATCCACATTACCCAGAGTTTACTACATATTTCTTAAGGTTGAAATGACACCACCATGAGGCGTCATTCTACTTCATTGCCCATTTCCAGGCACCACAAAGGTATATTTTTTCGTGACATGCACTAATATTTTGTTAGTTGAATCTTTTTTTCCGTTGACTGTTAGTTGAATCTTTTTTTGCGTTGATTGTTAGTTGAATCTAGGCACAAAATACAAAGGGAAACGTTTGTGGCAAAAGCGCCGTCAAGATTGGGCCGTTCGACTTGGCAGGTACCTGGAATAGATCGAACTCCCTGCTCTTCTCACCAGGACGTGTCCTGCGGGACCCATGCACCGCCCACCCTCCCCTTCTTATCCATCCACACACTCATCTATCTTCTCCTCCTCTGTTTCTCTCCTCCTCAATCTTGCCTCTCCTCTCTTTCTCTCTTCTCCCTGCAGCCATGGCCTTGCCCGCCCATCGGCTGTGAGTTTGCTGTCATGAACAGCTCCGAGCACGCTGCTGCAGCAGCTGCAGAGACACCAAAAAAACCAATGGATGAACTCCATCCCCTTCCCCTCCTCTCTCCTATCCTCTTCTCTCCTCAGTGGCCATGGATGAACTCCTTCCCCTTCTCTCCTCGGCGGCCATGGATGAACTCCATACCCTTCTCTCTCCAGCAACCATGGATGAACTCCATCCCCTTCTCTCTCCAACAGCCATGGATGAACTCCATCCCCTTCGTCACCCATCCTTAACCCTCTTTTTTTCCTGCAACTGTTGAAGAAGCTGCAACCGGCCATGAAAAAGGTTGTGTCCACACTCCGAGGTGCTGGAACCGGCTAGAGAAAAAGCTACGACCACCTTAACCGGAGGTGCTGGAATCACACTTTTTTTGCTGGAACCATCTGTTCTTTTTGCTTCAAGAACACTACTCTAGTTTTTTTGCTTTAATAATATTAATTTTTGCTGGAACCATATGTTCTTTTTGCTTCAAGAACACTACTCTAGTTTTTTTGCTGAGATTTTTTGCTTCAATCATATGAATATTTGCTGGATCCATCTTATTTTGCTGGAACCACTCCAAGTTTTGCTACAACGGTGTTCGATTTTTGCTACCACCGTCTTTGCTTTTGCTACTCCCCTATTTCTGATTTTTTGCTAGATCGATCTTTTCCGCTGGAAGCTCTCAAAGAGAGAGAAAAAGGAGGTTGTGGATGCCATGGAGGGAGATGCAAATATTACAAAAAAAATGCTACAACCAGCGTCCTAGGGAGTTTCAATCGAAGGTGATGAATTTTGGGGACCGGCCACCACACAACCGCGAAAGCTGGAACCGTCGACGAAAAAAGCTTCAACTGTTTTCTGAAAAAGCTTCAACCATGAAAAAGCTTCAATGATCGTGAGAAAAAAGCTGCAGCCGACGGCATGGCGGTGCGGCAAAGGACGGCGAGGACGGGGACCGGCGGCGAGCTGGTGATGCTTCAAGGTAGGCCTAAGAGCGTCCATGGCGGGTGTCCAGACGAACAGCTGGATGTGCTTTTTTAGAAAGAAAAAACGAGACAAAAGGCTGATCTGACCGTTGGTAAAAAGGTAAACTAATGTGCCAGATGCAACCGGCCGAACCGTTCCGCCGGTGCACCGGCGCCTATGAGTCGCCAAATACAAAGGAGGGTTCAATAACAAGTACGGAGATAGAAGGTACGAGGATGGATGGAGCACCACGAGGAAGGAAGTTGCCACCGGTGTCAAAGAGCGGGGACGTGAGCTGGGCCGTCGACGAACGACGCGAGCGACTGGAACAACGGCTGCGGCTTTGAGATTCGGGTTTGCCAGCTGGCGCACATGGTAGAGGGTCTTCAGATTGGGTATGTACGACCCTGGTCGTATACGATTTTTCCCATGAAAAAAAATCTGGACTCCAACACGCCGGTTGGTTGAACTAATTTTTTTTAGGGAAGTTTGTTGAATTAATTGACAGGTCGAGCAGGACTTAATCTGTTATTAGGAGTCCACCAAAATCTTTCTCCGCCGCCGTACATATTACCAGGACGGGACGAGACGATCGAGGAGGGTTTTGCATCGATGGAGTTGCGATCGGGCCGCCGCCTCACCTCTCTGCCGCCGCGCAACAAGTCATCGCCGTCCAACATCGATATCGGCCAGGATGAGGACATGATCAGCACGCTTCCTGACCACCTCCTCCTCGGAATCCTCGAACGACTCCACCTGCGCGAGGCGCTCCGTGTCGGCGCCGCCTCCAGGCGCTGGCGCCACCTCCCACACCAGCTCTCGCACCTAGAGCTCCGGGTCGACCAGTTCCATGGCGCCACGCCGGTCGAGATCATGGACGCGTTCACGGGCGCGGCACGGAGGTTGCTCTCCGTGTGTCCTCCTCCGTGCCCCGCGTGCAGTCGTGCTATCAAGACCCTCGTCCTACGCTTCTACATGTCGGACCCTCTCCAACTGAGCTCCATCGGCGGCGTCGTTGAGGACGCCGTCAGCCGCGGCGAGACCGAATGGCTCGAGTTTTATATATTACCGCCGGCCTCGAACACCGGCGACACCACTCAGCTGCTCGCCGAGATGGGGCAGGCGGAGCGGTTCATGTCCTTCTCCCGTGCCTGCCCCATCGCCTTCCGGTGGCTCACCAGGCTAACCCTCCAAAACCTAGCGTTTGGAGACGATGACGTCGCGAGCTTCATTAAAGCTTGTGATAAGCTCAAGCACCTCATCCTGATATCTTGCAGACTGGTTGATCATCACTCCGCACTCAAGATCGACACACCGTGCTCCGGGCTCCAGGAGCTTCAGTTCATTGACTTTGCTTGCACATGTATCGAGCTCATCTCCGTCCCCAAGCTAAGAGAAATATGGTGCTGGTCTTGGCCCTGCGAGAGCCCTCCAGTGCACTTCGGCCACGTTCCCCAACTTCTTGAAGTGAACCTCGGTTCACGTGCTGGGGTGTGGCAGGCGCCATTTGCGCTAAGCGAGTGCTTGAGTGCCACGAATCTGTCGAGATTGTATCTCAATTTTGGTTGCGAAATGGTACGTTTATTTCAACACTCCACATGAATTTCTCTTCGCATCTAGTAGTACATATCATATTTCTTCTTAGTACCTACTAATTGTAGTTGTCTATTGTGTTCTTGCTTTTTCTGCAGATTTGGATTCAACTAGAACATCCTAAGCACCTCACTACAATATTCAGAAACCTGACCGAGGTGTATCTTTACTGTATCTTTCCTGAGTGCGATCTGAACTGGACCATGTTTCTCGTCGAAGCTGCACCTGCCCTACTGAATTTTACAGTAAGCTTCACCTTGAACATAAATACTGGTATTGCTGGTTTCATTTCTTTTATAACCTGATATGTAACTTCAATTGTTTCTACATTATTCTGTAATATGTATTTATCTTCTGTGTGCATGCATGAAGTTGCTTCGAAATCAACATCCATGTGTCAAACCGTCTGAGTATAGTTCCCAGAAGACCAACATGTTGTGGGAACCATCCAAGGATTGGAAGCACTTGAACTTGAAGTTACTGGTGATGGCAGGGTTCGAGGAGGAAGACAAGGTGACAAACTATCTAAGGCTGTTCATGGAACGAGCCGTGGGCTTGAAGAGAATCGAGCTGCATGGTAAACACCCTTGTGATGAGTGCAATGCCATGGACCTTGAACTTGAGTCCACAAGATCCCTTGTTGACAAAGCTAGCAGGTATCGGATTAAGGAGCGACTCACACATGAATTCTCCTTGTCTGTCAAGATAACAATATGTTGATTCTCCAAGAATTGTAACAATCTCTTAAAATAAGTGCTCACGGCTGCTAGTAGAGTGACGATTGTGCCTCGTCAGTTGTTATTTTTCGTTAGTTTTGGATATTGGTGGTGAGAAAAACTTATGGGTAGTATAGTTAAACACTGCTTTAAAATGCCTACTGTATTGGATCTGCGCACCTATTTTCAGAATTTTACTTTGGAAACCTGAAATGCTCGTCCTAATGAATGTGGAGTTGGGAGAGCAATTCTAGTCAATATGTGGAGTCCGTCAGGGTGACCCGAGGGCCGGTCCTGGGCGAACCTATAACCCAGGGCCCTTTGACATAAACATCAATAATAATGAATGTATTTATTTATAGATGAAATCTTACTATAGTAAGTACTTTGAAGTGCATCAAAAAGAATGTTCATATATGAAATATGGACATAACTTCGGGCGATGTGCAGTCTCCTCTTGGTGACTCAGCCTCTAAACCTCTCGACGTGGTAGTGTGCGGAACGGCGATGGGAAATCTTGGAGTCTAGAGATTAAACGGCATGCATAGGTCTGGTCACACGGTCGGAGTAGCACAAGGAGAATGGGGCTATCATTTTTTTTTCAAAAATAAAACAACGGCCAAGATTTGATGGTTTATCAATCATGATTGTGCGGTAAGTGTAATTGTTATATTATTGTGTTCCGAATCCCATACAAGTGTTGTATTACAGATGGAGTCCTACTAGACTACGACTTGCCAACTGTGCTACACGTAGCATGACTACAACTCTGTTTCGTGTCCACCAAGAAAAGAGAATTGTTTGCCCCTTTATATAGTACCAGCTAATCATAGAATAGATGAGAGAGAGATCTTCACCAGATTAGCACGTAGAGGGTTTGTCCTCTCGTATAATGTAATACTCCTTCAAATTATAGTGATACGCCGCCGTGCATTCCATGGTTTTCTCCCGCAAGGGTTTTCACGTAAAAATCCGTGTCTCTCTGTCTCGTTTATTTCTTGTTATTATTTAACAAATGGTATACGGAGTCAAGTTTCAGTATATACGAGATTTGAGACGAGAGGATTAGGGTTTGTTCGCCGCCGCAGACGTCTCTGGCGACCCGTCGTTCCAAGGGCAGATCGATTTCCGCTGCTGCTGCCAGACGTCCCCGAGTCCGGCAGGAGTTCCGTCCGTATATGCGCTTATATCATCCAAGTTGCAGCCGTCCTTGTCCGATCCTCCTAGTTCCCCTGCTGTTTTCGGTCCACGGCAGCCGCGCAACAGAGTTGCTGCTACTACTCCACGTGAGCTCTCAAAGATCAAGTCCCGAGAACACCTACCTAAGCTGCTGCTGCTACTGCTCACGTACTAGTTCAGTTTCTTTTGTTCTCTGTCCTCGGTTGCCACGTGCACACGAGGAATTTATCAGGTGCATTTATTCTAAGTTCGTTTGATCCGCATATTAAATTCTGTCAAAAAAATTTCTACCGGCTTGTACTACTTTGTGAACACATATTTAATCTACTCATGATATCCATGAAGTATGATGTTTTGCTGCTGGATCATGACACAAAGTTTACCCTATGGCAAGTCGAGATGCGAGCGTTGTTGGCGCAATCCGATTATTAGGATGCACTCAGCTTTTCTTCAAGGTGGAGTTTTGGGGATTATGGCCCATCGGTATGGATGCAATATTGCTACAGTTATTTGAAGAACACAATACAATTATCAAGGAAAAAAAGGGTATGGAGGAGGTAATTATTAAGCATGTTGGTAGCCAGCATATACTCTATTCTCTCCATAGTTTTTTTGTTGTTATGCATGTGAAGGTTTTGTTTCGATATTCATGTGCGTGATGAGAATCAGTTGAGGTGCAAGGAGATTGATTTGTTTCTGCTAGATACTACAACATTTAGCCCTGTTAAGTTTCAAGTGCAATTCAGTTGTCATTGCTCTTTCAAGAGGGGTCTATTGCAGAGTTGGAAACCCTCGTTGCATGTTAAAATGGTTCCTTCATCCGATAATTATTCTACAAGGACAGTTTATGACCATGTCATGGATTTTAAATTAACCACTACAAGTCGGCAGTTTTTTTTTGGTGCACGCGATGCCTTCCATACCATATGCTCTTGCATGAGTATTGTTTGCCGAGGTTTGTGCTTTCTATTTTGCAGCACGTTCAGATTCCGTGAGATGAGTTCTTCACAATGTGATGTGCACCAAGATGTTGCACTATGAGCTATGCGCTCGTTCTGGCACCATAGGAGATATGATGACTTATGTTATTTGAGGATTGAGCAGTTTCAGTTTTTGAGGTCAATGGCACAGACTCAGACTTTTATTGGGAGACCAAGTTTTGTTAGTCTGCTTTGTTGATAGTTGTGCTGTTTTCTGGGCAACCTACTGATTGATTTGCTCAATATGACTTCATGAGAAGTTTATTAGTCCTATATGGACGTTTTTAGGCACAAGGTTTACTTGTGATAACTTTAATTGAGGAGTTGATGCTATCTATGATTATTGTAAGGGATTTCGGCTCAAGGTGGAGTGCTATTTTATCGTGTTCCGAATCCCATACAAGTGTTGTACTACAGATGGAGTCCTACTGGACTATCGCATGCCAACCGTGCTAGACGTAGCATGACTACAACTCTGTTTCGTGTTCACCAAGAAAGAGAGTTGTTTGCCCCTTTATATAGTATCAACTAGTCATAGAATAGATGAGAGAGATCTCCACCAGATTAGCACGCAGAGGGTTTGTCCTCTCGTGTAATGTAATACTCCTCCCAATTATAGTGATACGCCGCCATGTGTTCCGTGGTTTTCTCCCGCAAGGGTTTCCACGTAAAAATCCGTGTCTCTCTGTCTCGTTTATTTCTCGTTATTATCTAACAGTAATTTGCAAATATGTACCAGGAAAAGAAATCAATGATACCTCACACTGTCTTCAGAACTATGAGTCAGTCAAATGTCCACCTACTCAATGCCTAGTTGTGATCTTCCGTGATAAAATCCAGAAAAGGAGATAATGTTGCCTCTGTCCATCCCTTTCTGATTTTGCTGCTGCCCTGCATTTTCATTACTCCATATGTAAAGAACTATAAGAGCGTTTAGATCACTACTTTAGTGATCTAAATGATCTTATATTTCGGAGTACCTAAACATTTACCTGTGTATTAGCAACAAATTTGTTGTTCAGCTTTTCCATCCTCATCACATAAGGAGTCTTGATACATAGACATCAGATAGTAATGGATTAGATGGAAGGGTGTAGCCGTGTAAGTAGGAGGAATCAGGTTGGGTGAACAAGGGGGAAATTAGGAAGGAAGGATGCGGCCATGGCGTACGATGTTGGGCCAGCCAGGAAGAGCTGAACAGAACAGTTGACGAACTTGTCATGCTCGGGCATGGTCACGTAGAATCTCAGTGCTTGAAGTGACACCAGGAAGAATCAACTGAGATCGCTTTACTGAAAATCGGTAGAATCAAGCGATCTCACATTATTGGCGTATGCGTCATCAGTGCTATGCAGCATCTACAACTACACATAGCTAATTTGAGTTGCCAAACAACCGTGGACGCGGCCGGGTACTTCCCTGGACGGTGATCGGTCGTACCTCATATTTCACCTCCCACAACCATACTACCCATTTCATGAGTTGTATTTTCATACAATAGCAAGCAACAGAACGATCTATGTATGTATTACTACCAATTATACTACTCGTCCTCCTTGTCTGAGATATTTATGAAGTTTGTGACAAAGCCACTAGTCTCACGGTCATTTGCGGTCGGGCGCAAAGGCGGTTCCTCATCATCGTCTTCCTCGTCGGCAAAGAGCACCTCTAGTGCCATGTCCACCTCCCAGAGGAAGCAGCGGTTGGCCTCCACCTCCATCTCCAATTGGATGGAGTAGAGGATGGCTTGTTGCTCAACCGCCTCCTCGACTTGGGCGAGCTCAAACTCTGCCATCACGTCGGCCATGGCGAAGCCCATAGCCGGAGGCACGAGATCATCCTATCCTTTGGATTCTTCCTCCTCCTCCAGCTCCGCCTCCTCCTCCTTCTCATGAAACTCTTGCTCCTCCTCCTCGGCTCCGGCGAGTCCGGAGGCAGGCAGGTTGCGATTCGAGCTTCGCGCCCGGCTCAGATCTCCTCTAGCAGCTGCAACCGCAACTCTAAAATGAGCATGGCATAGGTGGTGATATTTTCTGGGCCATGGCTAGCGGCTGGCAGCGAAGGAATTTTGAAGGTGATGGCAAGGAGGAAGGGGGTTAGAAATGGTAACGGCCTAGGGTTGGGTTGCCATTGTCTGTCTTAAATAGCCGGATTTGATCCCTTAGGCGGCACGCCAAAGAGGTGCCACACAGTGAAAGGATCGATATAGTTGACTAGAGAGGGGGTGGTGAATAGGCAACTAACAATTTTTAGCTTTTGTTTACCAATTTAAACTTTGCATCAAAGTAGGTTTTCTAGATATGCAACTAGGTGAACAACCTATATGATACAACAAGAACAAGTACACAAGCAAGCAAGGAATGCAACACAAAGTAAGCTTGCATGAGTAAAGGTACGAGATAACCAAGAGTGGAGTCGGTGAAGACGAGGATGTGTTACCGAAGTTCCTTCCCTTTGAGAGGAAGTGCGTCTCCGTTGGAGCGGTGTGGAGGCACAATGCTCCCCAACAAGCCACTAGGGCCACCATATTCTCCTCATGTCCTCACACAATGCGAGATGCCGTGATTCCACTATTGGTGCCCTTGGAGGTGGCGACGAACCTTTACAAACAAGGTTCAGGCAATCTCCACAACTTAATTGGAGGCTCCCAACGACACCACGAAGCTTCACCACAATGGAATATGGCTCTGTGGTGACCTCAACCGTCTAGGATGCTCAAACACCCAAGAGTAACAAGATCTGCAAGGGATTAGTGGGGGGAATCAAATTTCTCTTGCTGGAAGTGTAGATCGGGGCCTTCTCAACCAACCCCTAGAGAATCAACAAGTTTCATATACTAGGGAGAGAGATCGCGCGAAAATGGAGCTTAGAGCAACAAAGGAGCTTAAGGATAGAAGAGGTGGTCAACTCGGAGAAGAAGACTCCCCTTATATAGTGATAGGACAAATCCAACCGTTATCTACTTACTCAGCCCGCGACGTGCGGTACTACCGCTCGGGCCTGCGGTACTACCGCGGGGCACTGCGGTACTACCGCATGCACGGCAGTGGCTAGACCAGCCCTGTTGCGTAGAAGCAAAGAGCGGTAGAACCACCGGAGCGGTACTACTGCTCGCCCTTGCGGTACTACCGCAAGGCAGGGTTAGTCTAGGCTAGGAAGGCACGGACATATAAAAATACATCTATGGCTACTTCCGCTGAGTTTCGATCTCTGCAAAAATCTGAAGCGGTACTACCGCAAACCTGGAGCGGTACTACCTCGTAGGGCGTGGATGTAAAAAATTACATCCACCCCTACTTCTGCTCATGTTGCTGTGCCTGGCCCGAGGCCATGGTACTACCGCGCCCTGGGAGCGGTACTACCGCAAGGGATTACGGTACTACTGCGACCGCGGCCGGTACTACCGTGAGCCTGTGCGGTACTACCGCTCGCATGAGCAGTACTACCGCAAGCCCCAACACAACCAAAACTAGGTGACCTTCATTTTGCAGAGACACAGATAAACGGGGGATGCTCCAAAGTGCCAACGAAAGGTGGTGCAAAAAGGAACAGATGTGTACGTGATGATTCCACCCAAACCACTCCAAAGCGGACCCCCTCTTAATAGTACGGCTTTCCTACGACTCAAATCCACCGAAAAGAAACGTAGGGAAAACTCCGTCTTCACTGGACTCCGAGGGGCAACGAATCGTCTTGTGCCTAAACATGAGATATCTTAAATGCTCAATGCACACAATTAGTCCACAAATGCATTGTCATCAATCACCAAAACCACTAAGGGATAAATATGCCCTAACAATCTCCCCTTTTTGGTGGATTGATGACAATACAGGATTTGCACATAGGGAAATAAAATGAAGCATAGGAAAACCCTACAACTATAAAATATAGACGGGCTCCCCCTAGATGTGTGCTCTCTAGAGAAATGCTTTGGACTGCACGGCACACATACTAGGATCAACACTCCCCCTATATTTTATAGACGAGGAAAATCTTGCAACAAAATAAGTAACACTAAGCAAGGAGGCAAGATAATAAATATGATCATAAAGTAACGGGCACAAGATAGCATAGGCTCTTGGGCTACTAAGAAAGAAAGACAATAAAATACTCTAGAGTGCATATGTCTTACACCATATGATAGAGAACATGATCTCACGAGCACAAACCAAACCAAAGCAAACGAGGTTTAACAGAACGAAAGCAAAGCGACAAAGTGAAACAACACGACACAAGACTCGCAAATCCTACACTCTCTCCCCCTTTGGCATCGAGACACCAAAAAGGCAGAGAGGATACCTACAACACAGGTGGTAGCTCAAGCTGAAGCGATCACTCGTGACGCTCCTTGTCGGTCTCAGCAGCGGGGATGGTCTCCTCCTCAGATTCAGTCCATTGGTAGCCCTGCTTCACCATCCATTCAGCCTCTGGGGTGATGTGCTTCTCGAACCCGCTTGATACCTGCTCGCCGAACGTCCTCAAGATCCTCTTGTCATGCTGGCGACTCTCCTTCTGAGCAACATGAGACATGTACTGTCCCTTGGCCTGCATGCAGAACAGAGTCATTATCTTGTTCTTCAGCCTCTTAGGCCAAGATGGCTCAGAGGATGAAGGCAAGTATCCATCAGAGCTTTCCTCCTCCGCTTCCTCCTCCTCAATCTCATCCTCATCCACGTCCATCTTAGCAATTATTTTTACATATAGTTTCTTCCGCATGATTTTCCATATCACTTTGTGAAAAAAAGAGATCACATTAATGCTTCTTAAAATAGTTATAGCAATCCCTCACCATTTGAGCCAGAACGAATCCCAGTCAAATCTCTAAATGCTTTTGGCATTCTTTTCCCTCGCATTTCCCTAATTCTCTTATTCATATGGGAATGTGAGCAAATGAGGAGGCGCCTCTGCCTCAGCATGGGTAGTGGTGTTAGCCCACTTGCTCTTGATGCGGAGCTTGATGGGCTCATGACGAATCCAGCCGGGGGCAACAAACTCATCATTGGGATAGAGCTGCTCCAAAGTCCTTGAAATCAAGTGAAACAGGTAAGGTCCATAGATGGGTACCTTACGGTTGAACACCGCAAACTGTAGCTCACACCACATGATATGTGAGACATCAAGTGGTTGCGTCTGAGCGAGACGCGCCTACTCAGAGTTGTGCATCATATCCACGAGATAAGCATGCACCTTATCCTTGTCACCAATGCGCGGAAAGAGGGAGTTGTAGAAGATCCGGTGCATGATGTCAAGGAATGAGTTCAACAACCACAACTTCTTGCCACTGGGAAGCTTCTTCTCAACAAAGTATGGCTGAAGCTTGTTTTTGCTGGCTGACTCGGGGTTGGCATGAGGGCGAACACCAACGGGCTTGTTGATCCCCTCATCACGAACCTGTAGAAGATCCATGAAGTCCTTCCACTTAGTAGTCATCCTCTGTCCATTGGTCATCCATGTCATGGTTCGTTCCTCATCAGTATGGAAGTGGACCGAAGAAAAGAACTGGGCCACAATCTCAAGGTCAAAGTCTAGGTGGAATGTGATCAAGTCCTCAATGCCAAATTGCTCCACCAGGTCCAAAGCCTCACCAAAATATGCCCGGTGTTTATCCTTCCTCATATGATCCATGTCGATCCAGTGCACGTCCACGTAGATGTTCTGCTTGCCCTTGATCACCTCCAGAAAGATAAGATTCTGCTGTTTGGTCCAGAACAAATCATTGCCTCTAAAATTCTCACGGGGCTTCACATAGGGGTTGAGCTTCCTGCGAGTGACAAACTCAGCCAGTGGCATCTCATCCATGCCCATTGATGACTCCCTGGTCTTGGTGGCGGTGGTCTTGGTTCTGCGTTGGGGGGCATTGGAGCCCTCTGGAGCCTCCTCTTGGTTGCGCAGACGCTTCGAGCCTGTGTCACGGCTTGGATTCGAGCAACGGACATTGGAACCGGAGCCACCACCTATGACACACAACACAAGAACACACAATAGAAACGAGAAGGATCAATGAAAAGACAACAACAAAAACAAACAAAACACATAGAAATAGGATTGGGTAGTTGATAACCGACAAGTGTAGATCGCAATAGCTTTCGAGGGTAGAGTATTCAATCCAAATTTATTGATTCGAGACAAGGCGAGCCAAAGAATATTCTTAAGTATTAGCAGTTGTGTTGTCAATTCAACCACACCTGGATAACTTAGTATCTGCAGCAAAGTATTTAGTAGCAAAGTAGTATGATAATAAAGATAACAGTGGCAAAAGTAACGATAGCAGTTTTGTAGTGATTGTAACAGTAGCAACGGGAAAGTAAATAAGAAAAGCACAATATGTGAAAAGCTCATAGGTATTGGATCAGTGACGGATAATTATGTCGGATGTGATTCCTCATGTAATAGTTATAACATAGGGTGACACAGAACTGGCTCCGGTTCATCAATGTAATGTAGGCATGTATTCCGAATATAGTCATACGTGCTTATGGAAAAGAACTTGCATGACATCTTTTGTCCTACCCTCCCGTGGCAGCGGGGTCCTAGTGGAAACTAAGGGTTATTAAGGCCTCCTTTTAATAGAGTACTGGACCAAAGCATTAACACATAGTGAATACATGAACTCCTCAAACTGTGGTCATCACCCAGAAGTATCCCGATTATTGTCACTTCGGGGTTGTTGGATCATAACACATAATAGGTGACTATAGACTTGCAAGATAGGATCAAGAACTCACGTATATTCATGAAAACATAATAGGTTCAGATCTGAAATCTTGGCACTCGGGCCCTAGTGACAAGCATTAAGCATGGCAAAGTCATAGGAACATCAATCTCAGAACATAGTGGATACTAGGGATCAAACCCTAACAAAACTAACTTGATTACATGGTAAATCTCATCCAACCCATCACCGTCCAGCAAGTCTATGATGGAATTACTCACGCACAGCGGTGAGCAACATGAAATTGGTGATGGAGGATGGTTGATGATGACGACGGCGACGAATCCCCCTCTTCAGAGCCCCGAACGGACTCCAGATCAGCTCCCCGAGAGAGATTAGGGCTTGGCTGCGGCTCCGTATCGTAAAACGCGATGAAACTTTCTCTCTGATTTTTTGTCAGTGAAACGGAATATATAGAGTTGGAGTTGAGGTTGGTGGAGCATCAGGGGGCCCACGAGACAGGGGTGCACGCCCAGGAGGAGAGGGCGCGCCCCCACCCTCGTGGATAGGGTTTGGGATTCCTGGCCTTGATTCTTTCGCCGATATTTTTTATATTTTCCAAAAGTTATCTCCGTAGATTTTTAGGTCATTCCGAGAACTTCTGTTTTTTGCACAATAAACAACACCATGGGAATTCTGCTGAAAACAGCGTCAGTCCGGGTTAGTTCCATTCAAATCATGCAAGTTAGAGTCCAAAATAAGGGCAAAAGTGTTTGGAAAAGTAGATACGTTGGAGACGTATCAACTCCCCCAAGCTTAAACATTTGCTTGTCCTCAAGCAATTCAGTTGATAAACTAAAAGTGATAAAGAAAAACTTTTACAAACTCTATTTGCTCTTGTTGTTGTAAATATGTAAAGCCAGCATTCAAGTTTTCAGCAAAGATTATGAACTAACCAAATTCACAATAACACTTAGGTCTCATATTTGCTCATATTAATGGCATAAACAGCTAGCGGGCAATAATAATAAAACTCGGATGAAACACTTTCTCAAAACAATCATAATATGATATAACAAGATGGTATCTCGCTAACCCTTTCTGAGACCGCAAAACATAAATGCAAAGCACCTTTAAAGATCAAGGACTGACTAAACATTTTAATTCATGGTAAAAGAGATCCAGTCAGGTCATACCCAATATAAACTAATAATAATGAATGTAAATGACAGTGTGCTCTCTAGCGGGTGCTTTTTAATAAGAGGGTGATGACTCAACATGAAAGTAAATAGATAGGCCCTTCGCAGAGGGAAGCATGGATTTGTTGAGGTGCCAGAGCTCGATTTTAAAATAGAGATGAATAACATTTTGAGCGGCATACTTTCACTGTCAACGCAACAACTATGAGATGGCGATATCTTCCATGCTACATACATTATTGGCGGTTCCCAAACAGAATGGTAAAAGTTTATACTCCCCCACCACCAACAAGCATCAAACCATGGCTTGCTCAAAACAACGAGTGCCTCCAACTAAAAACAGCCCTGGGGGAGTTTTGTTTAATTATTTTGATTTACTTTGATCTTTTTGATCATTGGACTGGGCATCCCAGTTACCAGCCCTTTTCTCGTGAATGAGGAGCGGAGTCCACTCCTCTTGAGAATAACACACCTAGCATGGAAGATACAGACAGCCCTAGTTGAAACATGAGCTGCTCGAGCATAAAAAACAGAATTTCATCCGAAGGTTTGCAGTTTGGCACATACAAATTTACTTGGAACGACAGGTAGGTACCGCATATAGGAAGGTATGGTGGACTCATATGCAATAACTTTGGGGTTTATGGAGTTTGGTTGCACAAGCAGTATTCCCGCTTAGTACAGGTGAAGGCTAGCAAAAGACTGGGAAGCGACCAACTGAGTAGGATATAATCCACCATGAACATAAATATCGTGAAGGCTATGTTGATTTGTTTCAACTACATGTGTGAACATGTGCCAAGTCGAGTCACTCAATTCATTCAAACGAGGATACCATCCCATCATACCACATAATCATTATAGTAGCATGTTGGCACGCAAGGTAAACCATTATAACTCATAGCTAATTAATCATGGCACAAGCAACTATAATCTCTAAATGTCACTGCAAATATGTTTGCTTCACAATAGGCTGAATCAGGAACGATGAACTCATCATATTTACAAAAACAAAAGATGTCGAGTTCATACCAGCTTTTCTCATCTCAATCAGTCCATCATATATCATCATTATTGCCTTTCACTTGCACGACCGAACGGTGTGTATAATAATAATAGTGCACGTGCATTGGACTAAGATGGAATCTGCAAGCATTCAACTCAAGAAAGAAGACAAAGTAATATGGGCTCTAAGTTAAATAAACAATCATGCATATAAGAGCCACTAAACATTTTCAATATGGTCTTCTACTCTCGACCCCCAAAGGAAAGAAAAGAAAATAAAACTATTTACACGAGAAAGCTCCCAACAAGTAAAAGAAGAACGAGAAATCTTTTTGGGTTTAAATTTTAATTACTACTACAAGCATGGAAATTAAACTAACTAATTTTTTTTGGTTTTTTTAAGGTTTATAAAACACACAAGAAGAAAGCTAGAAAATAAATTAAACTAGCATGGATAATACAATGAAAGAGTATGAGCACCGGCAACTAGAATATTGTGTCTAATGCCAAGTCGGTGAGAAATACATACTCCCCCAAGCTTAGGCTTTTGGCCTAAGTTGGTCTAATGCCAAGGATAGCCTGGCTGATATCCGAAGTTATAACTGGGGTCGTACTGAGACACAGCAGTCAATGCATCCTGAGCTACGGCATGTTGGCGAGCTGCCTCCGCTCTCCCCTCGTGTTCGGCTGCCTCCTCCCTGGTAACAACATATCTTTGTTTTGCCTGGTAATCAAAAAGGAAAGGAGCAGGGAGAGTAACATGGACAGTGCGACGTCTGTCAAAGATTAGTCGATACTGGTGGAATTGTTCATTACTCAAAAGAAAACGATGTTTGACCATCGCGCCATAATCTAAATAAGCAAGAAGCAACTCCATATCCTCCTCTCGTGGGGCTATACCAAGATAATTAGCAACAAGGGTCGCATAAATCCCTCCAAATAAATCTCCAGATATACCATTATTATGCAACCTACGTGCAACTATTGCCCCCAAGTTGTAATCCTTATTACCTAACACAGCACTCTTGAGGACACAAAGATCAAGGACACACATGTGACATGCTTCATCTTTACTGTTAATGCATCTACCAATGAAGAGAGCAAAATAATGTATAGCAGGAAAATGAATGCTCCCTATGGTAGCTTGTGATATATCCCTAGATTCTCCAACAGTAATACTAGCAAGAAAGTCTTTATATTCAGATCTGTGGGTTTCATGAACATTGCCCCACTACAGGAGTTTGCAAGCAGTTGTAAAATCTTCTAAGTCCATGGTATAGGATTGATCATAATTATCAAACAGGACACTCTGAGAATTATGCAAAGATGTATATTTAAACCTTCTTACGAATGAATCAGTCAATTGGTAGTACTGAGTACACTTATCTTGTAAGAAGTCCTCAAGATCGGCATTACGCACATATGCGTCAAATTCATCCTTAATGCCTGCATTGACCATAAACTCTTCTGATGGTCACTCACAAGCTCGCACTTCAGCATCCTTGGTGGTTCATCGTCTTGCTCACGCATAGCACGCCTAGCACTACTAGGGAAAAGCCTAGCAGTAGCGCGGGTTTGGGCCCCCTCAGTAGCGCGGGTACCGGCGCTACTAATAAGGCGCTACAGCTAACGTATAGCAGTAGCGCGTGTTGACACGCTACTGCTACACATGAATAGCTGCAGCGATGTTTAGAAAAGGACGCTACTGGTATTATCTGCAGCGCCGTTCTGTTGTAAGCGCTACTGGTAAGTCGGCGCTACTGCTAAATCCCACCCTCGCTACTACTAGTTTTATTAGTTTTTTTCCCTGCTGATTTGTTTTTTATTTGTTTTGCATTTGAATAGGCTTTATACAATAATCTTTAGCATATCATCCACATACAAATGTAATCATAGCATATACATACAATTAGTCTCATCAAATCATGTCATCATCATAATCATCATCCAACACAAAGTGGTCTCTCGTCATCAATCTCGAAAATAGCAATACAAGTCTCGATTACTTGCAAATACATCGTCATCCATCTAAACAATGATATACATGAGAATAGCTATCACTTTGAGTACATGAGTTCAGATCCCTCTCGCATTAGCGTGAACCTAAACTAAGCATCTGCGTGTCGCCGAAACCGAAAACCGGTACACTGGGCACGACACTCCGCCACTTGTCGATATATACTTCGGCGTAGCACTTCTTCGCCATTTATGATCTATGCACCTGCATCATCACATGAGTCGATGATATGCAACATATATAGTTGAGCAACACAAAGAGACAGACTTGGCAAAAATAGAAACAACATATCATAAGCATAAATAACAAAGTTCATCGCACTCCAAATGACCTAACTAGAGTGATTTTCGCTAGTCGAGGAGGATGGTTTAATTACATCACAAATAAAGTTTCACCGTGCATAACTCAAAGTTTTGTCATAAAAGAAACTATGGACTAAACGGACACATTGTCATATATCGACAATCACTCCATCATGTCGTGCCATCCATCCAAGTAAGGGAGATAGTCATCAAGCTTTGTGAAAGGCTTCATGTCGAGACGCTGAGAGGCTATCCATGTTCGGACGTCTTCCCGCGACATTTGTCCTTCTGCATGGAACATCCCTGTTTTTCCGACGACCTCATTCATGATGATTTGGGCAAGTTCGCGCTGGATGTTATAGAACTCAGCTCGAAGTCGATGATCCTCGATATCTCCTTTGTTAGGAACCCGTTGCCTCTTCGCTTTCGGTGCTACACCGGATCCGCTCCCCGAGGCAGCACCGGTCTCAGCGCCGGTCTCGATGCCGGTCTGAATCTCAGCGCGGTGTCGGCCTCAAGACCGGTCTGCGTGACGGTCTTAGCACCGGTCTGCGTGTCGGTCTCAGTCCCGATGCGGGCCCAAGAACAACATCCGTTGATCGTCGGTAAAGCTAAAAATTAAATCGCCGCCCGGTAGACGTCGCCGCAATCACCGTAACCCTGTTCTTCATCGTTGCTAGCCATGTTTCCTATGATTAAATCTAGTCAATTAATTCTAGACCTAATAAAATGAATAATGACATAAAAAAGGACTATTGTTTTGCAGGAATGTTGACTCCTTCTTGGTGTGGCAAATCCCGGGCACTCGATATGTCCTAGTTTGTAGCACAAGTCATGCCGAAATTCACGGGAAATTTCGGCATGACCTTTGCTAAAAAGTGGACAAATCGAGAACCTGAAATTTGCCGGAACAGAAATGAATCAACATTCCGGCAAAACATAGGCCACTCAGCATCATTCCCTGGAAACAACAAAGCCACCACTTGGGCACAATCGAACAACTTCAATGAAAAGATATAACATGACCACTTCAATGAAAAATAAAATTTGCCTAAATTTGCCTAAATTCTTCAATGAAAAGATATAACATGACCCTAATCAAAAACCTTTGCCAATCTACTTAACCTAGCTTCTTAATCCAACGAACCTAATTAACCTACCTATTTAACCTAGTTAGTTAATCTAGTTTACCTAGATAATTAACCCTAATTAAACTAGTTAACGCAGCTAGTTCTCTGTCAAAGCCTAAAATAAATTTTTGCACTAATTAACATGGATAATTAACCTAATTAAACTAGTTAACCTGACTAGTTCTCTGTCAATGCCCTAACTAAGTTTTTGCACTAACCTAGATAATTAACCTAGTTAAACTAGTTAACCTAACTACTTCTCTGTCAATGCCCTAACTAAATTTTTGCCCTAAAACCTAGATAATTAACCTAATTAAAAACTGGCTAACCTATGCATGAGAGAGAGGAGGGGTGGGGGCTTACAGATGAAGGCTCCGGTGGTGGCGACGGAGGCAGTGTGGTGGCGAGGGAGGCAGGGGCGTCTCCGGTGACGGCGAGGGAGGCAGGGGCGTCTCCGGTGACGGCGAGGAAGGTGGCGTCGACGGCGGCTCCGGTGGCGTTGACGAGGCCGCGCGGCTCCGTGGCGTTGGGGGCGGCTCTGGTGTCGTCGACGGCGCACGGCTCTGCTGGTGCGCGTCGTCGGCGGCGGAGAAGTGTGGGGCGACGAATCGGGGAGACGGCGGCGCGCGCACGGGGTGGGTTTGATTGTTTTGGGGGAAGTGGTGGCCGGGGGGGAAACGGTTTTTTGGCTAAGTCAAACTTTGCGGTAGCGCGTTTACAAAAACGCGCTATAGCTAAGTTAGCTATAGCGCTTTCCCCAAAACGCGCTGCTGCTATAGCTAATTTCCTATTCTGTTTCTATAGAGTGGGTCTAGGGCACGCGCTGCAGCTACGTTAGCTATAGCGCCTCTTACAAACAAACGCTGCTGCTATGCCTTCCTCCGATTTTTCACTTTTTCGTTTATTTTGCTTTACATTTTATTTTTCCCTTTCTGCTATTTCTATTTCTTTCATTTTCATTTGAATTTCTGTTTGTTTATCATCTTATTTTATTTCCGTTAATAGTAGCGCTGTTCCCTGGAAACGCGCTGCTAACTATGCTCTAGCAAGAGCGTTTACATTAATACACGCCATCGCTATGCGTAGCCTAGCATTCTACCAATGGGAATATTAGTAGTAGCGCTTTTTTCAGAACGGGTGCTACTGCTAAGTTTGTGTCTGTAGCGCGGTTTCCAATAGCTCGCTACTGCTAAATAGCACTAGCGCAGTTTTTTGAACCGTGCTGCTGCTAAGATTCTGTGTATAGCCTTTTCCCTAGTAGTGTAGGTCCTATCTTTGTTGACGAACCACCTTGGTACATTCTCCTGGACATATTTCTTTTTCAAGCAAAAATCTGCCAAAGCAGTTTTGTGAATGGAGCTTTGAGCAAGGACATCAGAAATCGCAGCAAAATGAGCTAGAACTCGTGCTTGAGCTGGATGGAGATTTTTTTTGAGAGGAAGATGGAGTGTGTGGGTGCAGGAATAAGTGGAGGGGGGCCACCGTGGGCCCAAGAGACAGGGAGGCGCGCCCAGGGGGTGTGGGCGTGCCCTCCACCCTCGTGGCCAAGTGCTTGCCCCCCTGAAATGTTTTCAGTGCCTATAATCCTTAAATAATCCATAAAAATCATACTAAACTTGCAGGGCATTTGGAGCACTTTTATTTTCGGGATATTTTTATAGCATGAATAATTCAGAAAACAGACAGATAATACTATTTTTTCTTTATTTACTCTAAATAAAATAGACAGTAAAAAGAGGGTACAGAAGGTTGTGCCTTCTAGTTTCATCCATCTCATGATCATCAAAATGAATCCACTAACAAGGTTGATCAAGTCTTGTTAACAAACTCATTCCGAATAACATGGAACCGGAGAAATATCGAATAACACTAGGTTACCTCAACGGGGATATGAACATCCCCAACAATAAGTATATCATACTTTTTCTTGACAGTGGGAAGAGGAAATTCAAAACCTCCAATAATGATAGTTGGAATTTTTCCAATAGAATTGATGCTATGAACTTGAGGTTGTTTCCTCAGAAAGTGTACCGTATGCTCATTACCATTAACATGAAAAGTGACATTGCCTTTGTTGAAAACAATAACAGCCCCTACAGTATTCAAAAAGGGTCTACCAAGGATAATCGACATACTATCGTCCTCGGGAATATCAAGAATAACAAAGTCCATTAATACAGTGACATTTGCAACCAAAACAGGCACATCCTCACAAATACCGGCAGGTATGGCAGTTGATTTATCAACCATTTGCAAAGATATTTCAGTAGGTGTCAACTTATTCAATTCAATTCTACGATATAAAGAGAGAGGCATAACACTAACACCGGCTCCAAGATCACATAAAGCAGTTTTAACATAATTTCTTTTAATGGACCATGGTATAGTTGGTACCCCTGGATCTCCAAGTTTCTTTGGTATTCCACCCTTAAAAGTGTAATTAGCAAGCATAGTGGAAAATTCAGCTCCCGATATCTTTCTTTTACTTGTAATGGTATCCTTCATGTACTTAACATAAGGATTTAATTTAAGCATATCGGTTAAGCGCATTCGTAAGAAGATAGGTCTAATCATTTCAGCAAAGTGCTCAAAATCTTCATCATCCTTTGTCTGGGATGGTTTAGGAGGAAAGGGCATGGGTTTCTAAACCCATGGTTCTCTTTCCTTACAGTGCTTCCTAGCAACAAAGTCTCTTTTATCATAACGTTGATTCTTTGATTGTGGGTTATCAAGATCAAGAGTAGGTTCAACCTCTACATCATTATTTTTGCTAGGTTGAGTATCAACATGAAAATTATCATTAATATTATCACTAGGTTCATGTTCATCACCAGATTGTGTTTCAGCATCAGAAATAGAAATATCTTTGGGATTATCAGGTGTGTCTATAATAGGTTCACTAGAAGCATGCAAAGTCCTATCATTTTTTTTCTTCTTTTTAGAAGAACTAGGTGCCTCTAAATTATTTCTCTGAGAATCTTGCTCGATTCTCTTAGGGTGGTCTTCAGGATACAAAGGTTCCTGAGTCATTCTACCAGTTCTAGTAGCCACTCTAACAGAAAAATCATGTTTACTTTTTAATTCATCGAGCAAATCACTTTGAGCTTTAAGTACTTGCGCTGCTTGAGTGGTAACCATAGAAGCATATTTGCTAATGAGTTTAAGTTGACCTTTAACTCTAGACATATAATCACTCAAGCGTCCAATCTCGAAAGCATTATTCTTTAATTCTCTACCAAACACATAATTATCTTCCATTATAGGAAGTTGAATGCCATGCTTGCTACAAAATAGTGTGACCTTTTGCAGAAATGCCTCCCACCCATTAGACCTAAGTTCTTGTATTCTACTTTTTGTAGTTCTAACAAGTTCCATTGCAGTAAGAATATCTTGGTCTCTTCTTTGCAAACAATTAGACAAATCACTTGTTTATCCAAGAATGACAAGCATCAAGTGTGCATTGAAAGTAAAGTCAAATGACTCAAACACTCGAACAATAGTATGAATTTTGGTCCAATCACTTCTTTGTGAAGCATCTTGTCCAAGAGTTATGAGCACATCACAGATTGTGGGATACATAGCAATAATGTTGAAAACTATTTTGTAATGAGAGCCCCACCAAGTATCACCAGGCCTAGGTAACCCCACCTCTTGATTCAAACCACTCCTAGTTTGTAGCTCGCCACATTCAAGTAGTTTCATGATATTGTGAAATCTAGCATCTCGAAGCATGTCATGACTCTTACAAGACACTCCAATAACATTCAGTAATAAAGACACTCGATCAAAAAACCACACACAATCATCATTTCCCTTGGCAACATCAACAAGAACTAGCTGGAGTTGATGTGCAAAACAATGAATATAATAGGCAGAAGGTGACTCTTTCATGATCAATGTTTCCAGTCCTTTAATTTCCCCTCTCATATTACTAGCCCCATCATATCCTTGCCCATGAATTTGAGTTATAGTCAAACCAATGAAGTAGTGTCAATGAAGTAGTGTCACTTACATGAACAACTCCAAGAAAGTGCTCACCCGGCCTTCCTACTTTATCAACAAAACGCAAGCACAAAGCTAGTTGTTATTTATGTGATACATCACTAGACTCATCAGCTAGAATAGCATAGTGCTCATCACCAAGTTGATCAATAATTTGCTTTCTAGTAAGTACTACACAACATTGAATAAGCTGATGTTGTATCTGATGAGAAGTCAATTTGCAGTTACCTGGTGCATTCTTCAAAACATACTTATTCGCCTCCTCATTATTTGCTACAAGCCACTTGAATAGCTCAAGGAAGTTTCCTCTATTGTTAGATTGTTCACTTTGATTATGCCCACGAAATGCCAATCCTTGATGAAGAAGAAACTGCAAGCATCTAAGTGAATACTTCCACCTCATCTTGTAAAGACGTAGATCCTCACTATTTACCTTCACATACAGATCATCAATTTCTGCACGAGGATTCACAAATAAGTTATATCTCTCTTGAGCTGCATTGTGCACACTTGTTACACAACCAACATGCTTAAGAAGAGCATCCTCTCTATTCCAATTACTCCAACCACCATCAGTAAATAAATTAGTACCTTTACCACTAGTTTTTTCTCTTTGAACAAGTAACATACAAAGCAAAATGCAGATTCCTTTTTGATACTATATTCAAGCCAACTATGATTATGAAGCCACAAAGGATTGAATGAACGCTCTCTACTCCCAATTGTTCTTTTTTAAAAGTTATGTGCAGAAGGTTTGAATGGCTTTTTAAGGATATATGCTCTTTGAACTGCATCTTGATCATTGACGGTAACTTGCAATGGGCAGCCTTTCCCAAGGATCATGTTTAAGATGACTAAACTCATAAACTGGTGGCCATGGCGGTGACACATCTCAGTTTGCTCTATGGTCACACTCGACATGGACAATATTGGTTCTTCACTTTGCTCTTAAATCACAATTGGCATACACATAGCTTCGCGGGTTTGCTCTTCTGCCACATCCGACATATTCTCCACCTTCTTCTTCTTCCCTATTTTCATAGCTTCTCTCTGGAAAAGAGAAACAATGTCTCCATGCCTCTTCATTTTCAATAAATCTGCAAGAAAACTACTTTCTACCAATAAAGGTAATTGGGTATTTTGTTTCTGTTCATGTAGTGGATAGCATTGGGCAAAAAAGCAAACCCTAAATCAGAAATTTGAGAATTTTGGTACCTTAAATTGGAGTATTCTAGTTTTTGCAGATTCGTTAATTAGAAAGCAAAGTAGCAAATTGCCTGGATTTACAGCCGGAGCGAGGCCACGAGGGCAGTGGCGCGGAAACCGCCGGGCGGCAGCACCAAGACTGGGCAGGCGCAGCAGCACAGAGGGCGAGGGCGGGCAAGGCGGGCGGGAGTACCAGAGGAGAGGCGGGAGGACCGGCAGGGGCGCGACCGGTGGCGAGCAAGCGAGGAAAGACGAGGCGGCTTTGTGGGGGTCGCGGGGTCAAGCACTGGGCGTGGGCATGCGCTTGTGTCGGGGACTAGGGCGTTGGGACGAGGAACCTGGACTGGGCGCCTGTGCTTGTCTTTATTCGGCCATCTTTTTTTTTTCTGGCGCACTAGTATGTGTGGGTATATAGGCTGTCTCAAAATCCCAGGGTGGGCCGTGGCCCACCCTGGCCACCCTGTACGTCCGCCACTGCACTGTGGTCATCGAAGCACGCCATCGCCGCGGCCATCAAAGCACGACATTGCATCATCATCTTCAATGACCGTGGAAATTCCTTCCTGACGATGACAACTTCAACGGCCACGACAATGCTTCAACGACTAGGACGACAAGTCATGCCACGATGGCATTGATGATCGTGACCATGTAATTGAAGGAAATATGCCCTAGAGGCAATAATAAAGTTATTATTTATTTCCTTATTTCATGATAAATGTTTATTATTCAGGCTAGAATTGTATTAACCAAAAACATGATACATGTGTGAATACATAGACAAACATAACGTCACTAGTATGCCTCTACTTGACTAGCTCATTAATCAAAGATGGTTATGTTTCCTAACCATAGACATGGTGTTGTCATTTGATTAACGGGATCACATCATTAGGAGAATGATGTGATTGACATGACCCATTCCGTTAGCCTAGCACTTGATCGTTTAGTATATTGCTATTGCTTTCTTCATGACTTATACATGTTCATGTAACTATGAGATTATGCCACTCCCATTTACCGGAGGGACACTTTGGGTTCTACCAAACATCACAACGTAACTGGGTGATTATAAAGGAGTACTACAGGTGTCTCCGAAGGTACATGTTGGGTTGGCGTATTTCGAGATTACGTTTTGTCACTCCGATTGTCGGAGAGGTATCTCTGGTCCCTCTCGATAATGCACATCACTTAAGCCTTGCAAGCATTGCAACTAATGAGTTAGTTGCGGGATGTTGTATTACGAAACGAGTAAAGAGACTTGCCGGTAACGAGATTGAACTAGGTATTGAGATACCGACGATCGAATCTCGGGCAAGTAACATACCGATGACAAGGGGAACAACGTATGTTGTTATGCGTTTTGACCGATAAAGATCTTCGTAGAATATGTAGGAGCCAATATGGGCATCCAGGTTCCGCTATTGGTTATTGACCGAGAATAGTTCTATGTCATGTCTACATAGTTCTCGAACCCGTAGGGTCCGCACGCTTAACGTTACGATGAGATATATATTATAAGTTTATGAGTTTTGATGTACCAAAGGAGTTCGGAGTCCCGGATGAGATCGGGGACATGACGAGGAGTCTCGAAATGGTCGAGACGTAAAGCTCGATATATTGGATGACTATATTCGGAGTTTGGAAAGGTTCCGAGTGATTCGGGTATTTTTCGGAGTACCGGAGAGTTACGGGAATTCGCCGGGGAGTATATGGGCGTTATTGGGCCATACGGGAATAGAGGAGAGAGGACAAAAGGAAGGAGGCCTGCGCCCCCCCTCTGGTCCGAATTGGACAAGGGGCGCAGCCCCCCTTTCCTTCTTCTTCTCCCCCTCTTTCCCCTTCTCCTACTCCAACAAGGGAGGTGGAATCCTATTAGGACTAGGGAGTCCTAGTAGGACTCCACACTTGGCGCGCCCCCTTCTAGGGCCGGCCTCCTCCCCCCTTGCTCCTTTATATACGGGGGCAGGGGGCACCCCATGAGACACAAGTTGATCTACGGATCGTTCCTTAGCCGTGTGTGGTGCCCCCTCCACCATATTCCACCTCGGTCATATCGTCGCAGAGTTTAGGCAAAGCCCTACGCCGATAGAGCATCTCATCATCGTCACCACGCCTCGTGCTGACGGAACTCATCCCCGAGACTTTGCTGGATCGGAGTCCGGGGATCATCATCGAGCTGAACGTGTGCTAAACTCGGAGGTGCCGAACGTTTGGTACTTGGATCGGTCGGATCGTGAAGACGTACGACTACATCAACAGTGTTGTCATAACGCTTCCGCTTATGGTCTACGAGGGTACGAGGACAACACTCTCCCCTCTCGTTGCTATGCCATCACCATGATCTTGCATGCACGTAGGAATTTTTTTGAAATTACTACGTTCCCCAACAGTGGTATCAGAGCCTGGTTTTATGCGTAGATGTCATATGCACGAGTAGAACACAAGTGAGTTGTGGCCGATACAAGTCACACTGCGTACCAGCATGTCATACGTTGGCTCAGCGGTATTGTGAGATGAAGCGGCCCGGACCGACATTACGCGTACGCTTACGCAAGACTGGTTTCACCGTTATGAGAACTCGTGCTTAAAGGTGACTGGCGGGTGTCAGTCTCTCTCACTTTAGCTGAATCGAGTGTGGCTACGCCCGGTCCTTGCAAAGGTTAAAACAACACTAACTTGACGAACTATCGTTGTGGTTTTGATGCGTAGGTAAGAACAGTTCTTGCTCAGCCCGTAGCAGCCACGTAAAATTTGCAACAACATAGTAGAGCACGTCTAACTTGTTTTTGCAGGTCATGTTGTGATGTGATATGGTCAAGACGTGATGCTATATATTATTGTATGAGATGATCATGTTTTGTAACCGAAGTTATCGGCAACTGGCAGGAACCATATGGTTGTCGCTTTATTGTATGAAATGCAAACGCCCTGTAATTGCTTTACTTTATCACTAAGCGGTAGCTATAGTCGTAGAAGCAATAGATGGCGTAACGACAACGATGCTACGATGGAGATCAAGGTGTCGCACCGGTGACGATGGTGATCACGACGGTGCTTCGAAGATGGAGATCACAAGCACAAGATGATGATGGCCATATCATATCACTTATATTGCTTGCATGTGATGTTTATCCTTTATGCATCTTATCTTGCTTTGATTGACGGTAACATTTTAAGATGATCTCTCACTAAATTATCAAGAAGTGTTCTCCCTGAGTATGCATCGCTGCGAAAGTTCTTCGTGCTGAGACACCACGTGATGATCGGGTGTGATAGGCTCTACGTTCAAATACAACGGGTGCAAAATAGTTGCACACGCTGAATACTCAGGTTAAACTTGACGAGCCTAGCATATAACAGATATGGCCTCGGAACACGAAGACCGAAAGGTCGAGCGTGACTCATATAGTAGATATGATCAACATATTGATGTTTACCGTTGAAACTACTCCATCTCACATGACGATGGGACATGGTGTAGTTGATATGGATCACGTAATCACTTAGAGGATTAGAGGGATGTCTATCCAAGTGGGAGTTCGTAAGTAATATGATTAATTGAACTTAAATTTATCATGACCTTAGTCCTGGTAGTATTTTGCAAATTATGTTGTAGATCAATAGCTTGCGTTGTTGCTTTCATATGTTTTGATATGTTCCAAGCGAAAATTGTGTTGAAAGGTGTTAGTAGCAATGATGCGGATTGGATCCGTGATCTGAGGTTTATTCTCATTGCTGCATAGAAGTATTATGTCCTTAATGCACCGCTAGGTGACAGACCTATTGCAGGAGCAGATGCAGACATTATGAACGTTTGGCTAGCTCAATATGATGACTACTTGATAGTTTAGTGCACCATGCTTAACGGCTTAGAATAAGGACTTCAAAGATGTTTTGAACGTCATGGACCATACGAGATGTTCCAGGAAGTGAAGTTAATATTTCAAGCAAATACCTGAGTTGAGAGATATGAAGTCTCCAACAAGTTCTATAGCTAAAAGATGGAGGGGAATCGCTCAACTAGTGAGCATGTGCTTAGATTGTCTGGGTACATCAATCGCTTGAATCAAGTGGGAGTTAATCTTCCAGATAAGATAGTGATTGACAGAATTCTCTAGTCACCATTACTAAGTTACTAGAACTTCGTGATGAACTATAGTATGCAAGGGATGATGAAAACGATTCCCGAGCTCTTCGTGATGTTGAAATCGACGAAGGTAGAAATCAAGAAAGAGCATCAAGTGTTGATGATTGACAAGACCACTAGTTTCAAGAAAAGGGCAAAGGGAAAGAAGGGAAACTTCAAGTAAAATGGCAAACAAGTTGTCACTCCCGTGAAGAAGACCAAAGCTGGAACACTACAAAAGAAATGGTCACTGGAAGCGGAAATGCCCTGAATATTTGGTGGATAAGAAGGATGGCAAAGTGAACAAGGGTATATTTGATATACAGGTTATTGATGTATGCCTTACTAGTGTTTATAGTAGCCCCTAAGTATTTGATACTTGTTCGGTTACTAATATTAGTAACTCGAAACAGGAGTTATAGAATAAACAGAGACTAGTTGAGGTGAAGTGACGATGAGTGTTCGAAGTAGTTCCAAGATTGATATGATCATCATCGCACACTCCCTATACTTTCGGTATTAGTGTTAAACCTAAATAAATGTTATTTGGCATTTGCGTTAAGCATGAATATGATTTGATCATGTGTATTGCAATACGGTTATTCATTTAAAGTTAGAGAATAAATTTTTATTCTGTTTACATGAATAAGACCTTCGATGGTCATACACCCAATGAACATAGTTTGTTGGATCTCGATCGTAGTGATACACATATTCATAATATTGATGCCAAAAAATGCAAAGTTAATAATGATAGTGCAACTTATCTGTGGCACTTCCGTTTAGGTCATATCGGTGTAAAGCGCATGAAGAAACTCCATAAAGATGGATTTTCGGAATCACTTGGTTATGAATCATTTGATGCTTGCGAACCATGCCTTTTGGGCAAGATGACTAAAACTCCGTTCTCCGGAACAATGGAACAAGCTACTGACTTATTGGAAATAATACATACCGATGTATGCGATCAATTGAGTGTTGATGCTCGTGGCAAGTATCATTATTTTCTCACCTTCACAAGATGATTTGAGCAGATATGGGTATATCTACTTGATGAAACATAAGTCTGAAATAGTTGAAAGGTTCAAAGAATTTCAGAGTGAAGTGGAAAAATCATCGTAATAAGAAAATAAAGTTTCTGCGATCTGATCACGGAGACGAATATTTGAGTTACGAGTTTGGTCTTCAATTAAAACAAAGTGGAATAGTTTCACAGCCCACGCCACCTGGAAGACCACAACATTATGGTGTGTCCGAACGTCATAACCGCACTTTATTGGATATGGTGCGATCTATGATGTCTCTTCTTGATTTACCATTATTGTTTTGGGGTTATGCATTAGAGATAGCTGCATTCATGTTAAAAGGGCACCATCTAAATCCGTTGAGACGACACTATATGAACTGTGGTTTAGCAAGAAACCCAAGTTGTCATTTCTTAAAGTTCGGGGCTGCGATGCTTATGTGAAGAAGTTTCATCCTGATAAGCTCAAACCCAAATTGGAGAAGTGCATCTTCATAGAATACCCAAAGGAAACTGTTGGGTACACCTTCTATCACAGATCTGAAGGCAAGATATTCGTTGCTAAAAATGGATCCTTTCTAGAGAAGAAGTTTCTCTCGAAAGAAGTGAGTGGGAGGAAAGTAGAGCTTGATAAGGTAATTTGTACCTTCTCCCGAATTGGAAAGTAGTTCATCACAGAAATTAGTTCCAGTGACCTACACCAATTAGTGAGGAAGCTAATGATGATGATCATGAAACTTCAAATCAAGTTACTACAGAACCTCGTAGGTCTTTCAGAGTACGGTCCGCACCAGAGTGGTACGGTAATCCTATTCTGGAATTCATGTTACTAGACAATGATAAACCTACGAACTATGAGGAAGTGATGATGAGCCCAGATTCCGCGAAATGGCTTGAGGCCATAAAATATGAGATGGGATCCATGTATGAGAACAAAGTGGGGACTTTGGTTCAGTTGCCCGATGATCGGGAAGCCATATTGTATAAATGGATCTTCAAGAGGAAGACATATGCTGATAGTAGTGTTACTATCTACATAGCTCGACTTGTCGCAAAAAGTATTTTGACAAGTTCAAGGTGTTGACTACAATGAGATTTTCTCAACTGTAGCGATGCTTAAGTCTGTCCGAATCATGTTAGCAATTGCCACATTTTATGAAATCTGGCAAATGGATGTCAAAACTGCATTCCTTAATGGTTTTCTTAAAGAAGAGTTGTATATGATGCAACCAGAAGGTTTTGTCAATCCTAAAGGTGCTTATAAAATATGAAAGCTCCTGCGATCCATCTATGGACTGGTGCAAGCATCTCGGAGTTGGAATATATGCTTTGAGAAGTTGATCAAAGCATATAGTTTTATACAGACTTGTGGTGAAGCCTGTATTTACAAGAAAGTGAGTGGGAGCACTACAACATTTCTGATAAGTATATGTGAATGACATATTGTTGATCAGAAATAATGTAGAATTATTCTGCAAAGCATAAAGGAGTATTTGAAAGGAGTTTTTTCAAAGAAAGACCTCGGCAAAGCTACTTACATATTGAGGATCAAGATCTATTGAGATAGATCAAGACGCTTGATAAGATTTTCAATGAGTACATACCTTGACAAGATTTTGAAGTAGTTCAAAATGGAACAGTCAAAGAAAGAGTTCTTGCCTGTGTTGCAAAGGTATGAAATTGAGTAAGACTCAAATCCCGACCACTGCAGAAAATAGAAAGAGAATGAAAGTCATTCCCTATGCCTCAGTTATAGGTTCTATAAAGTATGCTATGCTATGTACCATACCTATTGTATACCTTGCTCTGAATTTGGCAAGGGAGTACAATAGTGATCTAGGAGTAGATCATTGGACATTGGTCAAGAATATCCTTAGTGAGGACTAAGGAAATATTTCTCGATTATGGAGGTGATAAAAGAACCAGTCGTAAAGAGTTACATCAGTGCAAGCTTTTACACCGATCCAGATGACTCTAAGTCTCAATATGGATACATATTGAAAGTGGGAGCAATTAGCTAGAGTAGCTCCGTGCAAAGCATTGTAGACATAGAATATTTGCAAAATAAATACGACTCTGAATGTGACCGACCGTTAACTAAGCTTCTCTCATGAGCAAAACATGATCACACCTTAGTACTCTTTGGGTGTTAATCACATAAGCGATGTGAACTAGATTATTGACTCCAGTAAACCTTTGGGTGTTGGTCACATGACGATGTGAACTATTGGTGTTAGTCACATGCAGATGTGAACATTAGTGTTAAATCATATGGTGATGTGAACTAGATTATTGACTCTAGTGCAAGTGGGAGACTGAAGGAAATATGCCCTAGAGGCAATAATAAAGTTATTATTTATTCCCTTATTTCATGATAAATGTTTATTATTCATGCTAGAGTTGTATTAACCGGAAACATGATACATGTGTGAATACATAGACAAACATAACGTCACTAGTATGCCTCTACTTGACTAGCTCATTAATCAAAGATGGTTATGTTTCCTAACCATAGACATGTGTTGTCATTTGATTAACGGGATCACATCATTAGGAGAATGATGTGATTGACATGACCCATTCCGTTAGCCTAGCACTTGATTGTTTAGTATATTGCTATTGCTTTCTTCATGACTTATACATGTTCATGTAACTATGAGATTATGCAACTCCCGTTTACCGGAGGAACACTTTGGGTGCTACCAAACGTCACAACGCAACTGGGTGATTATAAAGGAGTACTACAGGTGTCTCCGAAGGTACATGTTGGGTTGGCGTATCTCGAGATTAGGTTTTGTCACTCCGATTGTCGGAGAGGTATCTCTGGGCCCTCTCGGTAATGCACATCACTTAAGCCTTGCAAGCATTGCAACTAATGAGTTAGTTGCGAGATGATGTATTACGTAATGAGTAAAGAGACTTGTCGGTAACAAGATTGAACTAGGTATTGAGATACCGACGATCGAATCTCGGGCAATTAACATACCGATAACAAAGGGAACAATGTATGTTGTTATGCGGTTTGACCGATAAAGATCTTCGTAGAATATGTAGGAGCCAATATGGGCATCCAGGTTCCGCTATTGGTTATTGACCGAGAATAGTTCTAGGTCATGTCTACATAGTTCTCGAACCCGTAGGGTCCGCACGCTTAACGTTACGATGACAGTTATATTATGAGTTTATGAGTTTTGATGTACCGAAGGAGTTCGGAGTCCCGGATGAGATCGGGGACATGACGAGGAGTCTCGAAATGGTCGAGACGTAAAGATCGATATATTGGACGACTATATTCGGAGTTCGGAAAGGTTCCGAGTGATTCGGGTATTTTTGGAGTACCGGAGAGTTACGGGAATTCGCCGGGGAGTATATGGGCCTTATTGAGCCATACGGGAATATAGGAGAGAGGCCAAAAGGAAGGAGGCCTGCGCCCCCCTCTGGTCCGAATTGGACAAGGGGCGCAACCCCGCTTTCCTTCTTCTTCTCCCCCTCTTTCCCCTTCTCCTACTCCAACAAGAGAGGTGGAATCCTACTAGGACTAGGGAGTCCTAGTAGGACTCCACACTTGGCGCGCCCCCTTCTAGGGCCGGCCTCCTCCCCCTTGCTCCTTTATATACGGGGGCAGGGGGCACCCCATGAGACACAAGTTGATCTACGGAACGTTCCTTAGCCGTGTGCGGTGCCCCCCTCCACCATATTCCACCTCGGTCATATCGTCGCGGAGTTTAGGCGAAGCCCTGCGCCGATAGAGCATCATCATCATCATCACCACGCCGTCGTGCTGACGGAACTCATCCCCGACACTTTGGTGGATCGGAGTCCGGGGATCGTCATCGAGCTGAACGTGTGCTGAACTCGGAGGTGCCGTACGTTCGGTACTTGGATCGGTCGGATCGTGGACGTACGACTACATCAACCGCATTGTCATAACGCTTCTGCTTACGGTCTACGAGGGTACGAGGACAACACTCTCCCCTCTCGTTGCTATGCCATCACCATGTTCTTGCGTGTACGTAGGATTTTTTTTTGAAATTACTACGTTCCCCAACAGTAATGAGGCATGCTTTAATGGTCGTGGTAATGGTTCGACGACTGGAGAAATTCTTGGACGACGACCACAACAGACGTGCTTCAATGGCCGTGGCAATGCTTCCATGACCATGATGACTTCGATAGCCACAACAATGCTTCAACTTTTAGAGCGGCGTGCAATGCCAGCGCTGACGACCGCGGCCATGCAACGAGGCTTGCTTCAATGGTCATCGTGATTCTTAGACAACCACAACAACATCGACTACTGCGAAAATGCTTCGATGACCACGACTACAGGTGTGCTTCAATGACATGGCAATGCTTCCATGACCACCATGATGGGCATACTTCGGTGCCCGTGGCAATGCTTCCATGAGAATGATGACTTTGACAGCCACGACAACGCTTCAACAACTAGGGAGATGAAGCATGCTATGACGGTGTTGATGACCGCGGCCATGCAACATGGCAAGCTTCAATATTAATGGCGATGCTTCGACGACTAGGACGACGTAGACGACTGCAGAAATGGTTCAACGACCACGACGACGAGGCATGCCATGATGGCATCAAACGAGGCATGCTTCAATGAGCTATGCGAGAGCATCACCGGTGCCGCGGCAGAGCATCGTTGGGGCCTTCGGAACATCGTCATTGCTCTACATGGAGCATCTCCGGTCTGCCAGAGAATCACCGATCATTATAAGGAAGTGAAGCGGTTGGGAAGTACTTGCAGTGACAAAAGGTTACAAGAACGAAGAACTGGGAAAAAATCCCTAGCTCGGCGAACAAGCGAACGAATCATGCCCCCGCTTAGCGATATCGTCGCTAATCATCCGGGGATCTTGCCCGGTACCAATCCTGGAGATTACGACGATGCACATTTTGATATAATGGAGGTGGACGAATTCAAATATGAGTACGGGAAGCCTCTCCTCAAAGACGGAACTGCTCAAACAATGATGATGCGAAGATTCCATGATTGGTGCATGGAAACCTGCAGAAAGCAGTCAGTTGGGAAGAAAATCGATACTTTGACGCTGAAAACTAAAGAGGATCAACACGACCTCGTTGAAATTGAGGAGTTGTCTGTTCCATTTGAGGAGTTCTTCCAGTTTTTCAATCTAAAGGCCCTCGATAAATTAACGGTCACTTTCTATTGTCTGTAAGTACTACTTCTGTAATTAAGTCTCTATATATAGCTCAGCTCTTTCATTGCATGTATATATAATTATCCTCACTATATTATGCAGATTGAAGATCGTCGAATGCAGAAAAGCTGAAATGTGTGATATTGGGTTCATTAACAATAATCTCATAGATGAATTACGGTTAAATTTCATGCCGAAGAAACCGAGGAGAACTTGCTACGATCGTTGGTAATAAATCAAAACAAAGATACAATACTTTTTCCTTACAACTTCAAGTGAGTGTTACTATCTTGTGCATATTCGGTTTCCCTTAATTATTACTCTTGGTTATAATAATTAATGTAATTCATGAGTTATATGCATGCATGCGTAGTTTCCACTATATTCTCCTAGAGATTAAACTTGAGCAGGGACTAGTAAGCGTCTTAGACTCGAGACAAAAAGATCGCGAGGAATATGCAGACATGTCTAAAATGCTCGAGAAGTAAGTTGAATGAATCATTATCGCACCATATCGGCAACTTTGTTCATCTAATGATATCAAGTAATTGTTTTCTTTGTCTCGCGGGGTTTGGAAAGTATTCACCACACAAGTTTCGGGACTGCCGCGGGATCTGTGATGGAAATTCCCGAAAGTAAGTACTACTAGCTAGCTAGTTCCGCGCATCTCCTCTTGATTCTAGCTACTTTCATCAATACCTTTATGATGCTTCATTATCAGTTTGATTGACCTCTATTTCTCATAAGTGCTTGTGGCAAGAACCAGGGAATAATTACTGTGGATACTACGTCTGCGAGTCCATCTACAACGCGACGGCCAATATGAAGCGCGTAAGCAAAAATATTCACAAGTTTATTTTATTACCATCATTTCTGTTGAGTTTCATTCATATATATGTATTGACCCCCTTATTCAAATTAGATGTGGGAGATGCGGAATGAACTCCTACCACAAGATCGCATGCGAGCACTTCAAGAGGAATTGGTTGGATTCTTTCTTGACCACGTCATCAATAAAGCCAGAGAATACCACCATGCATGTGGAAGTTGAGTTCATATGTTAGGGTACTGTAAGAGATCTTACACATTGTATATATATATGTAGCCAGTACCGTCGGTAAGATATACAAAAACTTGTTGTTCGACCAATCTCTCGGAGAGAAGAGAGGTCGATCACTTCTCTCTGTAGATGTTCATGACGATCTTATGTACTTAATAGTTTCCTTCATTTGCTTACTAGCTAGCTAGTGTGTCGAGTCCTCTCTATACGTAGCGTCGACCAAGCATGGAGATAAGAGAGGACACTTCTCTCTATTAGCTAGCTAGCACAATATATAAAACCCCTAAATTAACCCTACAAAACCCCCCAACCCCCCCCCCCTTAGAAAAAAAACCCAGCCCCTGAAATGCTGACACGTGGAAGCCTTTTGGTGCCGGTTGATGGCACCAACCGGGACAAAAGGCCCCCCTGCCTGGGCAAGCGGCAGCGGCCACGTGGAGCCCCATCTGTCCCGGTTCCTGGGTGAACCAGGACTAAAGGGACAGGGCTTTAGTAACGACCCTTTAGTCCCGGTTCGGGAACTGGGACAAATGGCCCTCACGAACCGGACGAATGGGGGTTTTTCTACTAGTGATGTTGAGGGACCAAGGAGGACCGGAAGCATGGAGACAAGATTCGAAACAATGAAACAACAAGTTTTCAAGTGCCAAGGGATGGTGGAACGCGGACTCAACGCCAACCACATGATGATCGCGGAGTTCACCAACAACCACAAGCTGGATGCCAAGAACATTGGGGAGACCATCTTCAAGCTTCATGCGAAAATCGAGCACCTCCAAGCCCAGATCTATGACCTGCAAAACCAAAACTGTGAGTATAAATATAGATTCAAGAGGATGAGTTTGGCTGCAGATTTGAGGTTCCCGGGGACTTGATCATCCTTCTGTGATGGTGAGCCTATGCCTTGGAAGATGGACGATGAGCCTACATCATCATCAACTCTGTCGTGGATTTGTCACGGCAGATGTCCTAGCGTAAGGACTTAGTCGTGGAGCCATCGCTACGGTTTTACTTGAAGGGGTTAAAGCGGACACAAAGACACAAGGGTTTTATACTAGTTCGGCCCCTTCGATGAAGGTAAAAGCCTACGTCTAGTTGTGATGGAATTGATGTAGTCTCGATGGCTAGGAGCAAACAAGCCGCCTAGGCTCGAGTTGTGGTTATCGTCCTTGAACCGCCGCCGGTCGCCCCTTATATACACAGTGACGCCCGTCGGTTCATAGAGTCCCAACCGTTCATACTCGTATCCCGGTTGGTATCTCTTTATTCTAACTTACAATACAAGTTATACATCAGGCGGTTTACGACTACAAGTTCTAAACCGACTACGTGCCTTGGGCCTTTCTCGCTTATACCACTAACGGAGTTAACTCGCCCAAGCTGGCGGTTTACACCTAGTGGTAATATCCCCAACATTAGGCCCCAGATTGATTTGAAACGGTTCATGTCAATCCTTCACAAAGCTTGTATCTCGGACATCTTCTATTGTCTGGTAAACCGCCATGTCGTCATTACTTCTGGTCACTGTAAACCGGCATGACGTCGTCCTGAAATTTGATCCTTTATAACGCCTTCTTTAATAGCAGTTCCTGGATCCACGCGCTTGACCTAGCCTGGCTGCCTTATAAATAGGACCGAAGGGTCATTTCTTTCCTCCCTTCGTCTCCTCTTCTTCGTCTTCCTCGCGCCGCTGCTCTTGGAGCTCCACTATCATCGTCGACCTCTGCCTCGTCCTGGGCCGCTGCATCGACCTGATCGTACCAGAATACAGCGGCCTCTTTCCGCGTCTTCTCCGATCCCAGTGAGCTTCTTCCCCTTCTCGACTTAGATCTGTTTTTAGGGTTCCAGCTTCATACTGTGTTCTTCGTGCGTTTCCATCTATCCTTTTAACTTTGAACCACACTGTGAATCTGTACTGTATTAGTAGCGATTCCTGCGCATCCGCTGTACTTTCTCATCTTAAGCCCATGGATCTTACGCATACATATCCGCCTCATAGTCCATACATTTCGCCTTACTTCCGTGAAATATTTTCTGTTTTCTGTAAACCTGCGTTTGATCCGTAGCTATCATGGGATCTTGTGAAACTTGTTTCTGCAAACTATCCATAGCTTCAATTATTTCCAAAGCCCGAATTTGGCGGTTTAACTCACCATAAGAAAAAGCTGCTAAACCGGCACAGATACACCATTAGTCCCCTTGTTGAACCGCCAGAGCCCATCTGATATCATATCACAAGAAACCGATTTATAGACACTGCCTCCGGTTTATCATAACTTAGATCAATCACTTTGTAACAAGCATGCTCTTGAACCGGATCAATTACTTTTGTAGATCTTATCATGGCCAAACAAGTGTATGAATGCAACTGGGTTCCTTCTCGCGTCACCGAGTCGCAGCTGAACGATCTGGTCTTGATTGGCGCTTTAGATGACAAAGATACAATCCACTGGAGGGTCCCTGGAGAGGAATGTCCTCCCACACCCCAGGAAGGAGAAGTTGTGGTCTTTGCAGATCACCTGGCCCGGGGCTTCAAACCGCCCGGTTCAAAATTTTACCGGGACGTGTTGGCCAATTTTCAGCTCCGTCCCCAGGACATCGGCCCCAACTCCGTCACCAATTTATGCCACTTTCAAGTACTATCTGAAGTATATCTGCAAGAGGAACCTTCTGTTGAACTGTTTAGAGACCTCTTCCATCTAAACCGTCGCACTGAATTCACCGACGGCCCCAATACGGAATTGGGTGGTATGGCTATTCAAAAGAGGAAAGAGATCACCTATCCCCACGTCAAACTCCATACTCACCCCAAAGAGTGGAATGCGACTTGGTTTTATTGCAAGGATACTTCTCCTGAAGATGAAAATCCCTTACCTGGCTTTCGTCCAGAGCGGCTAAGCAACACTCATCCGTTTCCTCAAAGGTTAAGTGCCAAAGATAGAAGCAAATATGCCCCGCAACTGTCCAAGCTCCGAGCCTTTATGGCCAACGGTTTGACTGGAATTGATCTTGCACGCTGCTGGTTATCATGGGGCATACTGCCTCTGAGCCGGCGTTCCGGTTTGATGTGTCAGTATACTGGCAGCGTCGACGACCCACTCCGACACACAAAACTCGAACTTTCTGATGATGAAGTTACGGACTCGGTAAAAAGGATGCTGAATGAACCGGAGCACCTCTGTGCTAAAACCGGTCTAGCTCCTTACTGCACCACCAACAAACCACCTGCGGTAAGTTTCTAGTTGCTTCATCATTAAACCTATTACTGCTTCATGTATCCAACATTTAATTACTTCTGCTCCAGGGTGATAATCCGTTTTGGAGCAAGAAACTTTCACAAGACAAAGCGGAGAAAGCAGGGCAGCCAACCCGGCCCAAAACAAAAATTGTTAAGAAATCAGCCCATAAGAGAAAGACCACTGCTTCATCTGACCCGGCCATTGACGATGATGTGGGTAATCCGGAACTTGATTCTCTTGGCTTGCTTTTTACACACCTTATTGATGATGATGCCTGTCAGGATGATGCTGAAGCCAGCAATGCAGGATTCACTGAGCTAACTATTCTCTCTTCCGATTCAGCAAATTTGCCTTTACCAAAATTTCGCCAGGCAAACCGGAAAGTTAATTTTTCTCACCCTCTTGCTTATTTGGATCCCAAATTTCTTATGAAGACACAGCAACATGAAGCTCGCCGCACAACTCGGCACAGTGGTCAGGTAGTTACCTCTGCCGGTTTACCAAACAGCCCGGTTCGAAAGCGCCGCTCCGAGGTTTCCGACCTTTTTATTGCTTTAAATTCCAAAGCGGGTTTCTTCCGTCAACCTCTTAATCCGTCCGACTCCGATTATCAGGTTACTTCCCATTCATCCTCTGGCGAATCCTCGGCCACTCAGCTACCACCGTTGAAGATAGCCGCCGGGTAAGTCAAACCGGCCATATGCTTTCTAATATATTTTGTAATGAATATGCCTTTTCCCTGACTCTTTGTCTCTTAGAACCAAACCGAAACCCAGCAAGAAGGCCCGTTTGGATAAAACAGCTGAAGAAGCTGCCGCCTCAGATCATGAGAGAGCGCCGGATCTTGAAAATTTTGCCTCTGAAGACATTCCCAATGATCCTCCGGTTCAAGAAGAGGTTATTCCTGAAGAGAGGCCTGTCAATACTTCAATCTCTGCCGATCCACCTGCCAGCACCGTCCGGTTTGATAAACCTCGCAGTCCTGCTACTAAAACGGCCGTGCCCACACAATCCGTCGAGTCGAAAGATGATGACGTTGTGATTACTGGTATGGGCCGCTCTGAACCGGGGAATCCTGCAACCTTAACCAGGCACACTGTGAAAGAAGATTTTTCCACCTTGAATAAAGGAAAATGGGATGTTGAACTGGAAACATATGCTGCTTTAAGCGCCCAAGACCTTCATTCTGGCTATTTAAACCGGCTTTATACTAGCCGTGACTATGAAGCTGGCCTGGTTAAGTTAATGAGGGACAAGTTTGAGGTAACTCACTCCTTTTCTTACCGTCAGTATATCAGTTCTTGTAGCCCCCAAGGGCCGGTTTGTAATCTTGATCAAACCGGGACTTGACTATATTCCTTAACAACTTTGAAATCTACCTGCATAGCTCCAAGGGCCGGTTGAACTGTGCATATTTAAACCGGTACTTCAATAAAAACTGCCTTTGGAAACATTGCTAGATCAAATAGCCATTAGCCCCCAAGTGCCAAGTTGAATACTTGTATTGAGCTTGGGACTTTGTCATCTAGTAATAATATAAAAATCGAAGGTACATTAGCCCCCAAGTGCCAAGCATATAACTGTGTTGTGTGGTTGGGACTTTGACTGTCTTGAATTTCTGGCTGAACGTACGATCGATACACAGGCTGAGGTGAAAATCAAAGATGACCGGATTGCCGATTTACAAGCGGCTTTGAAAACCCAGCAGGCCGAAACAGAGAAGGCCAAGAAAGAGTTAACCAGTGCTTTGAACGCTGCTGAACAAGTGAAGGAAAGCTTGAAGAAAGAACAGGCGGACTGGGCCACTGAGAAGGCCAATTTGATCAAACGAGCAGAAAATGCTGAAGCTGCCCTTAAACCGGTGGTAGATGATCTGACAGCCGTAAAGCGGCAAGTACACTCTATGACTGCGGCAATCTTTGGTAAGCTTCCTTTGAACAGTTGTGATGTGTTGCACCTGCTGTATCATTACTCCGGTATAAAACTAACCGTTTACTGTTTGTAGGCACACGCATTGGGCACTTAGGAAATGATGTGCGGAAGAAACTGAAGGCTGTCTACACCTTAGTAGAACAGTTATATACCGGAGCCCAGCGTATCATCACCACAGCCTCACATAACAATCCGGCACCTTCTTTAATTCAAGATACTTTGAACCGGCTGTCCATGCTTCCTGCCCGGATTGAAGAGGTGAAAAAGTCTGCTGCTCGAACCGGAGCCATTAACGCCTTGATCCGAGCCAAGGCATGGGTACCAGACTTTGATCCTGTGGAAGCAGCTCAAGGCTATCCCAGTGTTAAAGAAGATGGTTCTGATTTCAATGAAGAGGATTTACGGGCTATAAACCGTGCAGTACGCCCTCTAGCTTGTCAGCTGGCCGAAGAAGCCGATTTGGAGCATTATCAAGCACAATACAATGATCAAAACAAGCGAGTGCCTGCCCCAACCTTTGAAGCGGAAAATCTGATCCCTCCAATCCGTAAGCATACTTACGCTCCTGACATTGAACCGTCTTCTCTGATCCACGAAGAGGCTGTTTTCCAAGCGCTAATGGGAATCGACTGGACCACTGTTGATTTCCAGCCAATGGGTAGAGACGAGGAGGCTGAAGCGGTGGAGGATGAAGAACAGGCTTGAACCAGTGGCCGGCTTAAATATCTGTCGTTGGCCGTTTGCCCAAAAAACAATGATCTCACTTGGGCACCGTGTTGCCTTGTAATAACTTTAGTTGAAACTGTCCGTTTGAATATGCCTTCGTGCATAAATAGCTAAACTTTTGCTTGATTCGTATTGCCTGCAACCAAAAAAAATTTGAACCTCGGTGGCGATGGTACCGCCAGCCGGTTTATGATATTTAATATATATCAGGAATCCAACAAATATGTGATACAAATACCTGCCGTGTCTGGGCATGAAGCTGGCTGAGCCAAACTTAAAGCGGAGGCCTTAAAACCATGACCGTCTGTAAAACGGGGAGAGAACAACTCCCATATAAGCCGTGCTGAATCAGCACAAGCCCCCTTGTTATTCAATGATGACTAACAGGAAGAAGGTAAACCGGGCAGATAAACTCCGGCGTAAGATTAAACCGTGTTTCATCAATTTATGGCAGCAGTTGAACCGGATAAAAATGTTTGTCAGGTTAAAAAACGCAACAAAAATCGAATACCAATTATGAGAAAATATGGCAACAAAGGCAATAACTCTTTGCAAAAGAAAAGCTTTACTGAGCTGGTCAGATGGCATTACCATGGTCAGACGCAACCAAGCCCCTCGAAGGCGTAGCGATGGTGCCAGTCGGCCAGGTCCCCAGAAGACTCTTGGCGATTACGCCGGCCAAGTGGCATGACATTGGTTCGGGTTCGACCAAGCCCCCAAATGACTCTGGCCCTATAGGCCGACCAAGAGGCGTGACCGGTTCAGAAGTGACCGTGTCCCCAAATGATCTGGTGGCTTTCGCCTATCAAGAGGTGTTGCATTGCTTCGGACACGACCAAGCCCCCAAGTGATAAAAAACAAATGTCAAGGGGTAAACCGGAGGCCGCTTTAAAAACAGAATCACTCCATGTAACCACGCATGATAAGAAAGACAGAGACCCCGCTTTAGCTGAGGCTCCGGTTTTATTATATCGAAGATAATATATACATTGTCATGATATGTACACAAATAGAACCGATGACTCAAGTGTAGTAAGGCCGAAGATGAGCTATGTTCCACGGCCTGTTGGTCTCCTCCTCTGATGTACGTGAGTCTTGACGCTCTCGAATATCAATCAGATAGTATGATCCGTTGTGTAGATTCTTGCTGACCACAAAAGGTCCTTCCCAAGGCTGGGATAACTTGTGCATATCTGTCTGGTCTTGGATGAGGCGAAGCACCAAATCTCCTTCTTGAAAGGTTCTGGTTTTAACCCGGCGACTGTGATAACGACGAAGATCCTGCTGGTAAATCGCCGAACGAGCAGCTGCCACATCACGCTCTTCATCCAATAGATCCAAAGCGTCCTGCCGTGCCGTCTTGTTGTCCGCTTCAACATAAGCCGCTACACGGGGCGAATCGTGCCGGATATCACTGGGAAGTACTGCCTCTGCTCCGTAGACCATGAAAAACGGTGTATATCCAGTGGACCGGTTTGGCGTAGTATTGATACTCCATAGCACTGATGGTAGCTCTTCAACCCAGCATCCTGGTGTTTGTTGTAACGGAACCATGAGCCGAGGTTTGATGCCTCGTAAGATCTCTTGATTAGCTCGTTCTGCCTGCCCGTTGGACTGGGGGTGAGCCACTGACGACACGTCAAGTCGGATGTGCTCACGTTCACAGAACTCTTTTTGATGAACTGCACCGCTGTTGCCGCATCACACTTGCTGACAGGCTCCGCTTCAACCCACTTGGTAAATTTGTCCACTGCCACCAACAGGTGGGTCTTCTTATCCTTGGATCATTTAAATGGTCCGACCATATCTAGCCCCCAAGTTGCAAACGGCCACATTATTGGGATCATCCTCAACTCTTGTGCCGGTACATGAGCACGCCTTGAAAATTTCTGACATCCATCACACCGTTTAACCAAGTCCTCCGCATCAGCGTGTGCGGTCAACCAGTAAAATCCGTGACGGAACGCCTTTGCCACCTGGGGCTTTGAACTGGCGTGATGTCCACAATCCCCTTCATGGATTTCTCTTAAGATTTCACAGCCTTCCTCAGGGGAAACACAACGTTGAAACGCCCCTGATACACTGCAATGATGCAACTCACCATCAAGAATCGTCATAGACTTGGAGCGCCGGATTATCTGTCTGGCCAGAATCTCATCTTCTGGCAACTCCCCTCGAGTCATATACGCAAGAAAAGGAATCGTCCAATCCGGAATAGCGTGTAATGCTGCCACCAACTGAGCCTCCGGATCAGGAATAGCCAAATCCACTTCACCAGGGAGCTGGACTGATGGGTTGTGCAAGACGTCCAAAAAGACATTAGGTGGGACCGGTTTGCGCTGAGAACCTAGCCGGCTCAAAGCGTCCGCCGCTTCGTTCTTCCGGCGATCCACATGATCCACTTGATAACCCTTGAAGCAACCTGCAATATTATCCACTTCTCGACGATATGCAGCCATAAGCGGGTCCTTAGAATCCCAAGTGCCAGATACTTGCTGAGCCACCAGGTCCGAGTCACCGAAGCACTTAACCCGGCTTAAGTTCATCTCCTTAGCCATCCGGAGACCATGGAGCAAGGCATCGTACTCAGCTGCATTATTAGTACAAGGGAACATTAGACGGAGAACGTAACAAAACTTATCACCTCGTGGGGAAGTTAAAACGACTCCAGCCCCCGAGCCTTCCAACTGCCTGGATCCGTCGAAATGAATAGTCCAATATGTGTGATCCGGCTTCTCCTCTGGCGCTTGTAACTCCGTCCAGTCATTAATGAAATCAACAAGTGCTTGAGACTTTACGGCTGTCTGTGGTATATACTTTAGTCCATGCGGCCCAAGCTCTATGACCCATTTGGCAATCCGGCCAGTCGCCTCCCGGTTCTGTATGATATCACCCAAAGGAGCTGAACTGACCACTGTGATAGGGTGCCCTTGGAAATACTGCTTTAGTTTCCGACTGGCCATAAAAACACCATAGACTAACTTCTGCCAATGCGGATACCTTTGCTTGGACTCAATAAGCACTTCACTGATATAATAAACCGGCCGCTGAACCGGATATTCCTTGCCTGCCTCCTTGCGCTCCACCACGATAGCCACGCTTACTGCTCGAGCATTGGCTGCCACATGTAACAACAGTGGCTCCTTGTCAACCGGAGCCGCAAGAATAGGCGGATTGGCCAATTGCCGCTTTAAATCCTCAAATGCTTCGTCAGCAGCCGGACTCCAGACGAAATTATCTGTTTTCCTCAGCATCTGATATAAGGGGATGGCCTTCTCTCCGAGGCGGCTGATAAACCGGCTCAACGCAGCGATTCTGCCCGCCAAACGCTGAACATCATTGATACACTTCGGTTTAGCCAAGGAAGTAATAGCTTTAATTTTCTCCGGATTAGCCTCAATTCCTCTGTTAGACACGAAACCCCAATAACTTGCTGCCGGAACACCAAAGACGACTTGGCGGATTAAGCATCATCTTGTAAATGCGCAAGTTGTCGGTTTCCTTCAAATAAATCCACCGTTGTCTCCTTTTGTCTTGATGTCACCACAATATCATCCACGTAAGCATGCACATTGCGACCGATCTGTGTATCACGAGCAATTTCATACACACCACCGATAAGTAGCACAGGCGCTTTTGAGCCCAAAAGGCATAGATACATATCGAAGGCTCCAAAGGGAGTTATAAACGCTGTTTTCTCCTGGTCCTTAACCGCCATTTTGATCGATGATATCCGAGTACGCATCCAAAAACTTAAACGCTCACATCTGCCGTGGCATCAATAATCTGATCAATGCGGGGAGGGCAAAAGGATCCATTGGACAGGCTTTGTTAAGATCTGTGTAGTCCACACACATACGCCAGGTGCCATTTTTCTTAAGGACCAGCACCGGATTAGCAAGCCACTCTGGATGAAACACTTCAATAATAAAGCCAGCAGCCAGAAGCCTGGCTACTTCCTCTCCAATGGCTTTGCGCCTTTCTTCGTTAAACCGGCGGAGGAACTGTTTCACCGGTTTATATTTAGGATCCACATTAAGTGTGTGCTCAGCGAGTTCCCTCGGTACACCTGGCATGTCAGATGGCTTCCATGCAAAGATATCCCGGTTCTCACGGATGAACTCGATGAGCGCGCTTTCCTATTTGGGATCCAGGTTGGCACTGACAGTGAACTGCTTGGACGAATCGTCTGGCACGAAGTCAACAAGCTTGGTCTCAGCTGCCGATTTAAACTTCAGATCCGATTCATAGTTGGCTTCTTTAAAGGGGTCATATCTGCCGGATCAACGTTGTCCTTATAGAACTTCAACTCCTCCGTGGCACAGACCGCCTCTGCATAAGCTGCATCACCTTCCTCACATTCCAAAGCAACTCGGCGGCTTCCATGCACCGTTACCGTTCCTTTGTAACCCGGCATTTTGAGCTGCAAGTAGATATAACAAGGTCGTGCCATGAACTTAGCATAAGCCGGCCGCCCAAACAAGGCATGATATGGACTCAATTTTACTACTTCAAAAGTTAGCTTTTCGGATCGAATCGTGCTCGTCTCCAAAAGCCACATCGAGGCTATCTTACCAACAGGATAAGCAGATTTGCACGGTACTACGCCATGGAACCTTGTATTGGACGGTGCGAGATCCTTGTCTATTAGACCCATGCGACGGAAAGTTTCATAGTATAATATATTAATCTCGCTTCCTCCATCCATAAGCACCTTGGTGAACTTATAGCCCCCACCGAGGGTCTACCACCAATGCCGGTGCCCGGATTATCAACCCGGGGATGGTCCTCTCGCCCACACGATAGGCTGCTCCGACCAGCGTAAATAACGTGGCAAGGCCGGTTCAACAGAGTTATTGCCGCTTGTGAAGCTTCGATCGCGCTTGTCCAAACTAGTTGTGAAAACATGATATCGCCCACTATTCAACCGCTTTGGTTGGCTCGATAACCCGATCGCCGCTTCTTGCTGCTGCCACCCCGATTATTCTGACTATTGTGACTGCCTTGATTAAGACCTGAACCGGAAGCTCCATCGTGACCCGGCCCGTGGAAACCGGATCCTGAACCGCCACCTGACCCCTGGTCATACCGGAAAGCATTAGAGTTTTTGAACTCATCCATAATATAACAGTCTTTCCAGAGATGGTTCGATGGGGACTCCTTCGTCCCGTGCTTGGGGCAAGGTTGATTCAATAAGTAATTCAAACGGCTCATATTAGGATTTGGGCCCCGATTCGCCTTGCCTCTGCGCCGCTGCCCTCTGTCCTGTGCATTAGTGTTGGCTACGAAATCAGGGTTGCCATCTTCCTTGCGCTTGCCTCCGTTTCCATGACCCACCGATTTGTACTGCTGCCCCTTGGAGTTGCCGTTCTTCTTTCCCTTCCCTGCTTCATCATCATCAGCCTCGGGATCCTTGGTACTGTCCGAATCAGCATACTTCACCAAAGCGGCCATGAGGGTTCCCATGTCATTACAGAACCGCTTCATGCGCCCCAATTTTAATTTTAAAGGCTCAAACCGGCAGTTGCCTTCTAATGTTAAGATCGCAGAGTCAGCGTTGATCCTGTCAGAGGAGTGCAAAATCTCGGAAACACGGCGTACCCAACGGGTTGTTGACTCCCCTTCCTCCTGGACACAAGCCGCCAGGTCTACTATGGACTTGGGCTGCTTACACGTATCCTTGAAGTTCTGAATAAACCGGGCCCGTAACTGGGCCCATGAGCTGATAGAATTGGGCGGTAAGCTCTTCAACCAAGTACGAGCCGTGCCTTCCAGCATCATGGTGAAGTACTTTGCACACGCGGTCTCATCGACATCTAACATCTCCATGGCCATCTCATAACTTTCAACCCACGCTTCAGGGACAGATCAGCGGTGTAATTCGGCACCTTGCGTGGACCCTTAAAGTCTTTAGGCAGGCGCACATTGCGTAAAGCGGGGATTAAACAGGGCACCCCTAAAGCGGATGCGGCTCCTGGTCCGGCGAAGGTGGTAGGGAGAACCGGTGTATGTTGACCCGCGTCATCCTGTGCTGCTAACTCGGCCTCCCTGCGTGCCCGGGCCCGGTCCACCACCTCCTGAGCATCACGAATGCCACCCATCTGGTGATTGCCACGGGCTGCTTCACGGTCCCGCGCGTTGCTTGATATGGCCGGTTCATCCATACGCCTGCTGTAGCTCCGGCTTGGACGGGGTGTAGAATGAATCCGATCACGGCTGTATGAATACGCCTCCTGTTGGATCAGCGCAGTCCGGAGAAGCTCCTTAACCCGGCGTGTCTCAACTGCTTGTGGGGAATCTCCTTCGACTGGGATAGCCTCCAATCGTGCGGCGGCCGCAACAAGGTTGTCCATAGGATTAGAATAATGACCTGGGGGTGTCTGTACCGGTGGAGGAACCACCATGTTCTGCTGAGGAGGCTCCATCAGGCGTGGTTGGACCGTCGCTCCTGCTCCTGGTGCCTCAATCCGGTTTACCTCCCTGTGCTGGGGCGGATTACTGGGTCCGGCTCCCGGGGTCTGAAAGAGATTTCTAGGATCAAATCCTAATGGCAGGCGTGATCTATACTTCCGCTTCAACACCTCCTGCGACGCACTCTGGTCAAGCATGAGTTTGTAAGCCTGGGCGTCCAGAGCGGCCCGCTCTGCGGCCATACGCTCCTTCTCTGACGCTAGATCCGCTTTGGCTTGCGTGATCTGCTCTTTCACCTTCGCAATTTCTGCATTATGAGCCTCCTGATCCGCCGGGTTGTCCTCCGCCATAAGCGCAGCTAGTGCATCAAACAGATCTGATAGAACTTGAACCGGCGGGCGCACCGGGCCTCCTGCCCCTGCTGCCGCTGCTGATCCGGAAAGCATCGCTGCTACGGTTGAAGAGTGGTTCGCTGCCTGCGTACCGGCCATGAATATTCCGACCCGGTTGAACTGGCTTGGGGGGTCCGGAATACTGTCGCTGTCGGAACAGCCCCTGATCATATCGTCCTGCAGCTGGTACAATGACTCGGTCTCTCTGTTGAAGATTCGTCGCCGGAATAAGCAGCGGTCTCACTACCGTGTTACGAACCGTCGTGTTCTCCTCCGTGGATGACTCCAACGAAGACATGCTTCACGGCCGGTTTAACCTGGGCAGGTCGCGCACGCTGAGCCGTCTCGACGAGGTCGGTGTAGATGTCCGGCTCAGGCCCGGGCTCCCCGATCTTGCCGATGAAAACATGTATGCCACCGAAGGGGACCCGGTACCCGTACTCGATTGAATCGGCCTCGGGACCCCATCCAGCGTCGTCGATGTAGATCCGGCCGCGACGACTCTTGCTCATCCGGCCCACGACGTAGCCTTCGAGTCCTTTGAGCTTGCCCTCCAAGATCGTCAAACCATCGTCGGCGATAGCCCCACGGTGGCGCCAAGCGTAAATGGATTTGTCACGGCAGATGTCCTAGCATAAGGACTTAGTCGTGGAGCCATCGCTACGGTTTTACTTGAAGGGGTTAAAGCGGACACAAAGACACAAGGGTTTTATACTAGTTCGGCCCCTTCGATGAAGGTAAAAGCCTACGTCTAGTTGTGATGGAATTGATGTAGTCTCGATGGCTAGGGAGCAAACAAGCTTTGCCTAGGCTCGAGTTGTGGTTGTCGTCCTTGAACCGTCGCTGGTCGCCCCTTATATACATGAGTGACGCCCGTCGGTTCATAGAGTCCCAACCGGTTCATACTCGTATCCCGGTTGGTATCTCTTTATTCCTAACTTACAATACAAGTTATACATCAGGCCGGTTTACGGCTACAAGTTCTAAACCGACTACAGGCCTTGGGCTTTTCTCTGCTTATACCACTAACAGAGTTAACTCGGCCCAAGCTGGCCGGTTTACACCTAGTGGTAATATCCCCATCAAACTCCATCATCACCACCCCCGAAGAAGGAGACATAAACACATGGGTATGGGCACTCCCCTTGGCAACTACCAAGCTTGGGGGAGGTGCCCCGGTATCATATCACCATCACACTCCTATCTTTACTGTTTTTCTTAGTTTGATCCTTTTGGTAATATCTTGATGTAGTAGAATAAAGCTATAGAATGATCTAGTTTTGAGTTCTACTTTATGATTCCTCTATGTAATCGAGTCTGTGAGCTTTATATAATAAAGATTAGTGTTGAGTCAAGGGCTTGATTATCTTACTTTGATCTTGAGGGAATAAATGAAAAAGAAAGAATAAAAAGAAATAAAATAGATCATATTGATCTTATGGAGAGTAATGACTTGACATATTAAGAGTATGATGAATAAAAGTTGTTGAGAGTTGGCAAACATAGTTTTGGTCATCGTTGCAATTAATAGGAAGTAATAAAGAAAGAGAGGTTCTCACATATAAATATACTATATTGGACATCTTTTATGATTGTGGGCACTTATTAAAATATGACATGCTAAAGATTTGATGTTGGACAAGGAAGACAATGTAATGGGTTATGTTTTCTTATATCCAAAATAAAGTATATTGGCATGGATCATCCAACATGTTGAGCTTGCCTTTCCCTCTCATGCTAGCCAAACTCTTTGCACCAAGTAGAGATACTACTTGTGCTTCCAAATATCCTTAAACCTAGTTTTGCCATGAGTGCCCACCATACCGACCTATGGATTGAGTAAGATCCTTCAAGTAAGTTGTCATTGTTGTATGCAATAAAAATTGCTCTCTAAATATGTATGACTTATTAGTGTGGACAAGATAAGCTTTATACGATCCTGTGATACGGAAGCAATAAAAGCGATGCACTTCATAATAGAGGTCCATATCACAAGTGGCAATATAAAGTGACGTTCTTTTGCATTAAGATTTCGTGCATCCAACCATAAAAGCACATGACAACCTCTGCTTTCCTCTGCGAAGGGCCTATCTTTTACTTTTGTCTTATAAATTATGCAAGAGTCATGGTGATCATCACCTTTCATTTTTATATTTTATCCTTTGGCAAGCACATTGTGTTGGAAAGATCCTATATATATATATATATATATATATATATATATCCAATTGGATGTAAGTTAGCATGAACTATTATTGTTGACAGTACCCTTGATGTAAAAGGTTGGGAGTCAACACGATAAGCCCCTATCTTTCTCTGTGTCCGATTAAAACTCCATACCCATAAGTATTGCCTGAGTGTTAGCAATTGTGAAAGACTAAATGATAGTTGAGTATGTGGACTTGCTGAAAAGCTCTTATATTGACTCTTTCCGATGTTATGATAAATTGCAATTGCTTCAATGACCGAGATTATAGTTAGGTGGTTCTCAATGAAGTTTCTGATTCATCCTTGACATTGTGGATAGATTATTACCTGATCATATGAAATCATATGACAAAATATCTATATGTTCCTGTTATAAGAATGATCATGATGCCCTTATGTCCGTATTTATTTTATCGACACCTCTATCTCTAAACATGTGGACATATTTTTCGATTTAAGCTTTCGCTTGAGGACAAGCGAGGTCTAAGCTTGGGGGAGTTGATACGTCCATTTTGCATCATGCTTTAAAATTCATATTTATTGCATTATGGGCTGTTATTACTCATTATGTCACAATACTTATGCCTTTTATCTCTTATTTTACAAGGTTTACACGAAAAGGGAGAATGCCTGCAGCTAGAATTCTGGGCTGGAAAAGGAGAAAATATTAGAGACCTATTATGCACAGCTCCAAAATTCCTGAAACTCCACGGAAGTTATTTTTGGAATTAATAAAAAATACTGAGCAAAGAAAATACCAGAGGGGCCACCCATCATCCACGACGGTGGGGGGCGCGCCCTAGCCCCCAGGGCGCCCCCCACATCGTGGGCCACCTGGCACGCCTCCGGTGCCCATCTTCTGCTATATGAAGTCTTTTACCCTGGAAAAAATCATAAGAAAGCTTTCGGGACGAAATACCGCCGCCACGAGGCGGAACCTTGGCGGAACAAATCTAGGGCTCCGGCGGAGCTGTTCTGCCGGGGAACCAGCCCTCCGGGAGGGGGAAATCATCACCATCGTCATCACCAACAATCCTCTCGTCGGGAGGGGGTCAATCTCCATCAACATCTTCACCAGCACCATCTCCTTTCATACCCTAGTTCATCTCTTGTATCCAATCTTTGTCCCAAAACCTCAAATTGGTACCTATGGGTTGCTAGTAGTGTTGATTACTCCTTGTAGTTGATGCTAGTTGGTTTATTCGGTGGAAATCATATGTTCAGATCCTTTATGCATATTAATACTCCTCTGATTATGAACATGAATATGATTTGTGAATAGTTACGTTTGTTCCTGAGGACATGGGAGAAGTCTTGCTATAAGTAGTCATGTGAATTTGGTATTCGTTCGATATTTTTATGAGATGTATGTTGTGTTTCCTCTAGTGGTGTTATGTGAACGTCGACTACACGACACTTCACCATTGTTTAGGCCTAGAGGAAGGCATTGGGAAGTAATAAGTACAGGATGGGTTGCTAGAGTGACAGAAGCTTAAACCCTAGTTTATGAGGTTCTTCGTAAGGGGCTGATTTGGATCCATATGTTTCATGCTACGGTTAGGTTTACCTTAATACTTCTTTTGTAGTTGCGGATGCTTGCAGTAGGGGTTACTCATAAGTGGGATGCTTGTCCAAGAAAGGGCAGTACCCAAGCACCAGTCCACCCACATATCAAATTATCAAAGTAACGAACGCGAATCATATGAGCGTGATGAAAACTAGCTTGACGATAATTCCCATGTGTCCTCGGGAGCGCTTTTCTCTATATAAGAATTTGTCCAGGCTTGTCCTTGGCTACAAAAAGGATTGGGACACCTTGCTGGACCTTATTTACTTTTGTTACTTGTTACACGTTACGAATTACCTTATCACAAAACTATCTGTTACGATAATTTCAGTGCTTGCAGAGAATACCTTACTGAAAACCACTTGTCATTTCCTTCTGCTCCTCGTTGGGTTCGACACTCTTATTTATCGAAAGGACTATGATAGATCCCCTACACTTGTGGGTCATTAGCTACGCATGTTAAAATACAAAACCTAGGCCTAGCTAATACTTGTTCGCCCTCTGGAGAAAAATGATACCAGCTAGATCCCCCAAGCAAACTGGATTAAAGAGGGTGCCCGCTGCCCGACTGAAGAAGCACATCAGGAACGATTTTTTTTCTTTAGTGGATGGCTCCCGATGGTGTTTTTTCACTTGCCTCTGCACCATACAACTTGTATTTTTAGCCTCCCAGTCCGTGTTGGACCAGCAGCCCATTTGTTGGGCGGTCCAACCTACAGAAACCAGCACTCGATTTTTCATCAAGCCCCAAATATAATGTAGTACTATGTTTGTTTTGAGGCCGAGAACATTACGGCAGGGGTTGAGCGGGGGAGAGGGGAAGACAGAGCAAAAAGATTAAAAAGAGATGATGCGTTGTTGCTACCCTAACAAAGTAGGTGCAATTCTTCTCGGGAAGAAGATGTGCCATTGACACCCACACATCACATATCCCATAGTAGGCATCATTGTTCCAAAAATCTTCCGACTCAGCGATTTATCATCCGATTTATGGCTACTCTTGGGGTGACCGATAAGATTATGCCTTATCTTCACCGTTTATCATTTGTGCTGATTTATCGCTCTGAGAAGCGATTTATCAAGAATCTATCGATAAATCAGCCCGATTTTCGATTAATCTCTAATCCCCAGCTGACTGAGACGGTAACGATAAGTGACATTCTCAACATTGGTAGGCATACTAACAAGTTCACACACAAGTACAACAGAAAAGGTAAACATTCGTATCAAACTCAGGTTCACAGGACACGTTCATATTCATAGCAACCATTCACAATCAACAACTCAAAAGATTCATATATACACATGTTCAGCATATCTATGCATCCAAATGATTGATAGATCACACGACAATATTAATAGATAATTCACAAAAATATTCAGATATACACATGTTCAGTATGTTTATGCATCCAAATGATTGAGATCACATCCAATATGATCCATGGACAAACTTTAATTACCTAGGGTACATACTGGTAAATGGTGTTCAGTCGAAGGTACTTCTTGCTAAAATTAATGCTTGTACGAGTAAACTTTCGAGTACATAAGAGGCAGCACAGACAATCTGAACTTTTCTTGTAGGTTTATCCTCAAATAGTGGCCTCGTGCCGAGGGAGGTTTGAGCAACTTGGCCACTACTTTCATCCAATTAGTTTACTGGCTCATCTTGGTCCTATAGCTCGCCAAAATTCTACACTGCAGACAAGAAAGGAGGCGGTTGAGAAAATGAACCACCCAAATTTTTTGTGCAGTTCAACTTAAATGGAGCATCCCTGGCGCGCAGACTAATTAAGTGCTAGATGAATATATGTGTCAACCAACTTGTCTGGAATCTTTAAACTCCATGCCATACAGTTCGCTACCATATCTGCCGATAACCAAAAGGCACAAGTTGGGACAAAAGACTGGACTGTGTTTTTCTGGGCTATGCCCCAAGCAATATTTTTGGCGTTCACTCTCCTAATACTTGGAGTTTGACAACTGGTTGACGTCGGTTGATACTCGAATGAATATAGGCACTTCTTGTCAACATTGATGCTTGTCTGAGTGAACTTTGGAGTACATAGCAGCAGCATAAGTATCTGTCCATCTGATCTTTTTGTGCAGTTCTACTGAAATCACCCAATGCAATGATTTGCCTGCGAGTTTAGGCTCCAAGTTACTCCTTTATAAAATTGGCAAACAGTAGCACAATACCAAATTACCAATACATGACAAGCACAATAATCAGGATAAAGACCAGTGCCAACCTGTGTGAGGTAGCATATCAATTACTATTTCCTTTGACTGGAAGCCAAGATAAGCGAAGCGACTGGCAGCAAAGGAAGAAACATGCCCAGATTAGTCACAACAAAGGAGTGAAGCTGTCGAGGCAATGAAGCACCCAAAGTTTTTGTGCAGTGCCACCAAAATCGAGCATCCCTGTTGGCACATATATTGAGAGAGTGAGATTACTGTAATAGTAGGACTAGTTGATGAAACATACACTAAAAAATAGAAGCACCCTCATTATCTTAATGGGTAAAGTTAGCAACATAGTAGTCTTGCTTAAAGAGAGGTATTAGTTTATTCAATCAGTGCCAATTAGCTCAACACTCAAAGCATTGCCATGTATCATAGGTTGCAAACCTTTAACGTGCAAAGATAAAGGAGTTTCTCATGACAGTAGCATGATACAAATAGAGATAAAAGCAAACTAATATGGATGAAGGCCTTAGGCCCGTACCAACCTGAGGAAAAAAGCTTATTCATGTAGTCCCATAAGAGATGATAAAGCACTCACTGGAATCACTCAATAGTATATTTTTTTGCACTTCAAATGTATGGTTGAAATCACTCTTGTTTACCAGTGCTGAGATTATATCGAAAGATTATCAATAACTTCCAGCAGAGTTAAAGCACTGGCTGGGATACACTTCATTGTATTGTCTTGTGTCATTCCACTAAAATGTATGATTGGCACAACATGATCCCTGTTTGCACAAGTAGGAACAAGGTGAAACCTTCATTAGCTTACTGAGAAAGGATAGAAAGAAATTAGCATATTACTCTAATAGTAGCATCAAATTCATGATGGACAATACGCAAAACATTGCCTGATTGAACCAATGGCAATAAATTAACATGCAAAACAATAGCACTATTATGTCATGACACTAAATATATTCCCTCCCTGCTCCACCACATGATTCACCTCCATAGACAAACATACACACGTACATGATTCAGCATATGGTGCTACTAAAGATTTGTTTAACTCCGACAGGAAAATTAGGCAGCAATAAATTAGTGGTACTTAATTACTCCTAATTAATTAAGTGAGACAGCAGAAGTGGAAGGGCTCCTTCGAGGATCGCCTCACATGTAACGTAGTCGTTGCTGGAGCCCTTGAATGGACTCTACTGAGGCCTCTGGCTTCAGCAAGATCACCTTGGCACTGTTTATTCTTCTTCTTCTTCTTCCTCTTCATGCTCTGTTTCTCTTTCTCCTCACCCGTTGGTGAAACCAAGTACATGATTGGCCATCTATTTTAGAATTGGTTTTGTCAGTGAGGGAGTACAAGTGTACTAGTAAAAAATAGCATTATTTTCTCATGGCAGTCGCAAAATAGAGATGAACACATGCATTAAATATCATTCTTACCTAAAGGAAGGTTATGGTGCCCATACGGATGATGAGGATTGGAACACAGATCTCCTTTGGGCAGTTCCACCGAAATGAACCAACTGTTCCATTCTGACATTCTAGTTAAATAGCACAAAAGTCACTTCTTTTAAGAAGTGTTTTGTGCAGTGCACCAGAAGGTCACAACAGCAACCAAGTGAAATGGATATCTATGTTTGCACAAAACGCTATAGAGGAAATAGTCAGAGTCTCAAACAATTATAGGCAAAAACAGTTGGCTAAACTTGTCATGGCTTATAACAATGCCATGGCTTTATTTTACCAGGGGCACTAGATTAAAAGAACAACTAAATATTTCATATAAGGGCATAGGACAGTGGGTGCACCAGCAGTTCAGCACCATGTACCTAAGCAGGGGCATAAAGTGGTGATTCATAGTTTGTTACCCCGAGATACAAACATCCAAAAAACATATCTGGGTTGGTCCCATTTTTGTTCACTCTAGCCACCTACTCCTATGTGTGGATAGCAAATCTAGTCCTGGTCATACCACTGGGTACCGCGTTACCCCTATACTTCCCTTTTCGACCAAGAGACTGGTTGGATGACCAGTCTGTACTACTTTCATTCCCTTTCCTTCTTGTTTGTACCAAGTACGATGTACATACTAAATTCCCCCACCCCCACTTTATTTCTTGTTTGAACCAAGTAAAGATTCAACTCCATGAAGTAGCTTTACCTCTAACAAAAGAAGAAAAAAATAAGTGATGTTGGACCATCCGGTCGAGAGGGGCTTTGAGGTAGAAAATGATGCACATGCAGCAACGTAGCAAGCTGGGGAAGTACAGCTAGGGCGTTTTTGAAGGAAGATATACCTGAAGGTCGTCGGGATGTGGATAGGTGGGCGGCGGGAGGCCGGATCCGCCCACAGGCAACGACGAAGGGATCGGAGGACCTCCCGCGCCGGCGCTCGGCCAGAGATAACGGTGCGGCCGGCAGTGGGTCTCCTCCCTCGCTGTCGACGATGGCCTAAACGCTGCCCCTCCTCCCCTTCACCGGCGGAGGGGGATACGTCCGGATCTGTAACCAGCGGTGAGGATAGAAAGACAGTGTTTTTTGAAGGGAGAAAGAGAGTGTTACCACCGCTATCTTGTTTAGATCTGGAGAGGATGAGAGTGTGTGAATAGAGCAACCCTAGCAAGCAAGCATGGAGGCTGCGGCCTATATATACGTAGTGGGGTAGTTTTCCTTTTTCACTCCATCAAAACAATCATTTTTTAGTTGTTGATTGTTTTTAGAGATAGCTACACGCTTATTCCAAGTGGTGTTATGTTGTGCCATGTCGCACTTTATATCGTTCAAGTCTGGTACAAGTCCCTCCATTAAATGAACAACCACCCCCTCGTAAAAATTGTGAACAAGCCCACGACTAAAATTATAGGAAACATGGTTTGCCCCAGCATGCATTATTATTTATATTTTCTACTCCCTCCGTTCCTAAATATAAGTCTTTTTTATTAGCCACACCTAAGACAAGAATTTTTTATTAGCAATGAACCCCACATGTCATAGACACAAAAAGTGTGGCAAGATTCCCTTAGGCAAGCCAAGTGTGTCTAACAATTTGAGCAACTCAAGTTAGGAAAGTGTGGCAAGTGTGGGAAAAATAATGTGGCAACATAAGACAAACATAGTCACAATCCAAACAGCCCCGCAATTTTTTCTGACATGCATGAACATTTGGTTAGTTAAATTTATAGTCAAAATTTGGCAAGGTGCATCAAATCAATACATGTAAGTATCAAAAGGAAAGTCATGGCATGCATGCATGCGGTGTACTCCCTCCATTTCCAAATATAAGTCTTTTTAGAGATTGCAACAAGTGACTACATACAAAGCAAAATGAGTGAATCTACACCCTAAAATATGTATAAATACATTTGTATGTTGTAGTACGTTTGAAATGTCTAAAAATACTTATATCAAGTGTAGTGCTATGATGTGTTGTGTAATTAATGCATCGGTAAACGCAAATTATTGAAATATATCGAGTGCAGTGCATTGATGTGTCGCGTCAACTCGTACAAGATCGAGAAGTTTCATTACTACAACACCCTCTCCCTCGCGGACTAAGCTCCAGTGCCTTAACTGCACCTGCCTTTGGCTGCATGATAGGTGGGCAACCCACCTATTGGGCCCGCCTGTCATAGACGCAAAGGCAGGAGCAGTAAGTCAATGAAGCTGCATCCCTCCCTCGCGCATGAGCGTGGTGGCTGGCAGGACTAGTAGAAGCTTTTGCTACACGCTATCCCTCCCGCACGAGGTGGACGGACATGCAGCAGTGGATTCGATAATGTAGAAGGAGTAGTAACATCATTGTTCGTCTTCTCGAAGAGGAGAAGTGCCAAGCGCAACCCAAACGTGGCAGTTGCGAACGCTTGCATGGTAGTCTGTGTGTATGGGTGGGGCGTGGTGCGGTGCCTTGGAGCACGCATATAGTCAGGCTCTTGCATGAGACAAAATTGCTATTTGAGCCCACTATTGTAGTACTAGTACTTGCTAGTATAACCCTGTAAACCGGAAAGGAGTATTTGCCTTTCTAGAGATTTCAACAAGTGACTACACTACACCGCGGACAGTACTCCCTCCCTTCTGGTTTATAGGGCTCAAATCTCAAATCTCATCAACCAAGACATTTTGTGATTGGAGGAATGTATCTCGTACTTTACAAAACTACCCTAATTAAACTCATGCATTAATTACGTAGTTCTCTCATTTTCCTCTTGACCTTGGTCGCGGTGCTCAATATTGAGCACTCCTATATGACTAACCGCTCTATCTACATGCGGGACATCAAAGCATCTGGGCCCGCGCGCCATCCGCAAAATCACAGCGAGGTGCTACAGTCGAGACTCACCGGTCACCTTGGTGTGGCCGTCATGACCCGTGATATCAAAAAACCCATACCTTTGCCAGCAGCGGTAAAGTGGCATGCTACCTCTTGAGCATGCGTTGGTTTTCCCTTGAAGAGGAAAGGGTGATGCAGCAAAGTAGCGTAAGTATTTCCATCAATTTTTGAGAACCAAGGTATCAATCCAGTAGGAGGCTACACTCAAATCCCTCGTACCTGCACAAACAAATAAGAACCTTGCAACCAACGCGATAAAGAGGTTGTCAATTCCTTCATGGCCACTTGCAAAAGTGAGATCTGATAGAGATAATAAGATAAATATTTTTGGTATTTTTATGATATAGATTGGAAAGTAAAGATTGTAAAATAAAATAGATTGGAAACTTATATGATGGAAAATAGACCCGGGGGCCATAGGTTTCACTAGTAGCTTCTCTCAAGATAACATAAGTATTACGGTGGGTGAACAAATTACTGTCGTGCAATTGATAGAAAAGTGCATAGTTATGAGAATATCTAGGCATGATCATGTATATAGGCATCACGTCCACGACAAGTAGATCGAAACGATTCAGCATCTACTACTATTACTCCCCACATCGGCCACTATCCAGCATGCATCTAGTGTATTAAGTTCATAAGAACAGAGTAACGCATTAGGCAAGATGACATGATGTAGAGGGACAAACTCAAGCGTTATGATGTAAACCCCATCTTTTTGTCCTCGATGGCAACAATACAATACGTGCCTTGCTGCCCCTGCTATCACTAGTAAAGGACACCGCAAGATTGAACCCAAAGCTAAGCACTTCTCCCATTGCAAGAAAGATCAATCAGTAGGCCAAACCAAACTGATAATTCGAAGAGAATTGCAAAGATAACAAATCATACATAAAAGAATTCAGAGGAGATTCAAATATTGTTCATAGATAATCTTAATCATAAACCCACAATTCATCATATCTCGACAAACACACTGCAAAAAGAATTACATCGAATAGATCTCTAAGAAGATCGAGGAGAACTTTGTATTGAGATCCAAAGAGAGAGAAGAAGCCATCTAGCTAATACTATGGACCTGAAGGTCTGAGGTAAACTACTCACACTTCATCGGGGAGGCTATGGTGTTGATGTAGAAGCCCTCCATGATCGAATCCCCCCTCCGGCGGAGCGACAGAAAAAGGCCCCAAGATGGGATCTCATGGGTACAGAAGGTTGCGGCGGTGGAAATAGGGTTTCGTGGTGCTCCTGGATGTTTTCAGGGTATATGAGTATATATAGGCGAAAGAAGTCGGTCAGGGGATCCACGAGGGGCCCACGAGGGTGGGGCGTGCCTACCCCCCTGGGCACGCCCTCCTGCCTTGTGGCCTCCTCGTTTCTTTCTTGACGTCCACCCCAGGTCTCATGGATTGTGTTTGTTCCAAAAATAACTCTCCCTAAGGTTTCATTCCGTTTGGACTCCATTTGATATTCCTTTTCTGCGAATCACTGAAATAGGCAAAAAAAAACAGCAATTTGCACTGGGCCTCCGGTTAATAGGTTACTCCCAAAAATAGTATAAAAGTGTATAATAAAGCCCATTAAACATCCAAAACAGATAATATAATAGCATGGAACAATCAAAAATTATAGATACGTTGGAGACGTATCATGGCCTCGAAGTTGGATTGGACGAAGCAACCATTATTTTACTGGAATATTCGTTGACGCTCTTTCTCCCCTTTGTCGAAGAAAACCTCACTCCAGGCTACTCACTTCTGCCATTTTTCTTCTGTACAAACGAAGGAAAGGTGGGCGAATCACATTATATTGCTATATTTTCATTCCAAGAATCTTCTTTTTGGGAAGCACCGACCGATTCTCATAGCCTATTCTTTTCCCATTTTCATTGCGATTGTGGTTTCCTTTCGATTGCTTCTTGTTTGTTAGTTCATTGATGGATCCTGGAGCACTAGGTGAGGGAGTCCTGGATTAGGGGGTATCCGGACAGCCGGACTATATACTTTGTCCGGACTGTTGGACCGTGAAGATACAAGACTCAAGACTCCGTCCCGTGTATGGATGGACTCTCCTTTGCATGGAAGACAAGCTTGGCAATCCGGATAATGTATTTCCTTCTATGTAACCGACTCCGTGTAAACCCTAACCCTCTCTGGTGTCTATATAAACCGGAGAGTTTAGTCCTCAGAGGGACGTTCACAATCATAATCATCATAGGCTAGCTTCTAGGATTTAGACTCTACGATCTCGTGGTAGATCAACTCTTGTAATACCCATATCATCAATATCAATCAATCAGGAAGTAGGGTTTTACCTCCATCGAGAGGGCCCGAACCTGGGTAAACATTGTGTCCCTTGCCTCCTGTTACCATTAGCCTAAGATGCACAGATCGGGACCCCCTACCCGAGATCCACCGGTTTTGACACTGACATTGGTGCTTTCATTGAGAGTTCCTCTGTGTCGTCGCTGATGAAATCATGTACCTAGGGTAGGGTCACGGACCTATCCAAAGTACCCTTCCCAAGGACATCTTCAGAAGAAGCTGCCTTCCAGTCGACCAAGAGGGACCCCACTCGACGGACTCGAAGACACTCGACCATGAAGATTCACTCGACCACCAGGAGATCAGGAGCCACTCTGTATCCAAATGGTCTGTAATTAAGTAGTCTTTATGGCCATGATGACACTTTATGTAGGACGTTACCACTAACGCCAATCCTTTATGTACTTTAAACCCTGCATAACTGAGGGCCGGAGGGGTCTGGCAGACCCTATATAAGCCACCCCCCTCCTCGGTGTAAAGGGTTCGCACCCTCAGAACTTATACACACATAATCCAATGACCGCCTCTGGGCTCCGAGACGAGGGCTGTTACTTCCTCCGAGAAGGGCCTGAACTCAGAATCCTTTGTCTGCATAACTGCTCCATAGCTAGGATCTTGCCTCTCCCTACCTACCCCCCATTCTACTGTCAGTCTTAGAACCACGACAGTTGGCGCCCACCGTGGGGCAGGTGTCTTAGCGATTTTTGGAGAAGTTGCAATTGTTCCGATTGCCTTCATCCTGGTTTCTGGCGGAGTTCTGGTCGAGGGCCGCGAGATCCGTCTCGGCACGCTGTAGGATCGAAAGTATGTCTAGAGGGGGGGTGATTAGACTACTTGACAATTTAAAAGTTTAGCCTTTTGATTAGGACAAGTTTTTAGCAAGTTCACAATGATGATCAAGTCAAGTATCACCCTACACATGCAATTCTAGAGTAATGGCAGCGGAAAGTAAATTGCACATGTAGTAATGGAGAGGTGGAGAAAAGCAAACGCAATTTGGAGACACGGAGATTTTTCTCGTGGTTCCGATAGGTGGTGCTATCGTCAATCCACGTTGATGGAGACTTCAACCCACGGAGGGTAACGGCTACGAGAGTCCACGGAGGGCTCCACCCACGAAGGGTCCACGAAGAAGCAACCTTGTCTATGCCATCATGGCATACGCCCACGGAGGACTAGCCTTACTCGGGGTAGATCTTCATGAAGTAGGCGATCTCCTTGCCCTTACAAACTTCTTGGTTCAACTCCACATCTCGACGGAGGCTCCCAAGCGACACCTAACCAATCTAGGAGGCACCACCCTCCAAAAGGTAATAGATGGTGTTGGTGATGATGAACTCCTTGCTCTTGTGCTTCAAATGATAATCTCCCCAACACTCAACTCTCCTCACTGATTTGGCTGTGGTGGAAGAAAGGATTGAGTGGAAAGCAACTTGGGAAGGCTAGAAATCAAGTTTCATATGGTGGGAGTGGAGCAACTTGATCTCAACACAAGGGTAGGTAGTTTTCTTCTCAGAAATGTAAGGTAGGAGTGGTAGTTCTTTCGATGGCTCTCTCCACTAATGAAGAGGAGGTGGAGGGTATTTATAGCCTCCACACAAAATCCAACTGTTACACACATTTGACCAATCTCGGTCGGACCGAAGTTGACAACTCGGTGAGACCGAAAGTTCAAATCTTGTGAACGTTGGGATTTTCGGTGGGACCGAAAATACAATCTCGGTGAGTCCGATTCTTCCAAAGACTAGGGTTTGCCATTCTCGGTGGGACCGACTTTATCATCTCGGTGACACCGATTTGATTACAGAAGGTTACAGAAGGTTGGCAACACTAGTTTCGGTGAGACCGAGTTTGGAATCGGAAAATCCGAAATTACTAGGGTTTGGCTATATGGCTGAGGTGGTTCATCTCGGTGTGACTGAGTTTATGGAATCGGTGGGACCGAGATTACTTATGAGTATATGTTGGAATGAAAGATTGCTGATAGTTTGGGAGATAGATCACTAAGCACTTTGAGCAACCAGATCATCATCATAACCTCATCCCCTTTTAATAGTATTGGCTTTCCTATGGACTCAATGTGATCTTGGATCACTAAACCAAAAATGGAGTCTTGAGCTTTTGCCAATGTTTTCCTTAGCATTTTGAGGGGTCCACATCTTCAGTCATTGCCATACCCATATCACTGAACTTTCTGAATTGTTACTCAAGAAGTTATTAGTTCAATGATATATATGTTGTTATTAATTACCAAAACCACCCGGGGATTAGTTGCACTTTCAATCTCCCCCTTTTTGGTAATTGATGACAACATATAGATCAAAGCTTCGACAAATGATATAATCAATGAATAATATCGTCGCTTTGAGAAGTATGTGATAAGCAAGAGCTCCCCCTAAATTTGTGCATTATTTAAGATTTGCGTTTGAATGCAAATGCACAATCGATTAGGATCATGGGTCACTCTTCCATGTCACATACATCTTGGTGGAGCGCACAAAATGATAAGAATGAATAGCATGCACCCAATCACCAAGACATGAGTAAATGATCATACAAGATATGAATAGCATATGATAAGCATTAAGCACACATTAAGGCATGGTATGATCAAGCACTCATCAAAGTAGAGCAAACGAGTATCAAACACACGAAATGTCTCGAAAAACTCAAAAGTATCTCAAAGAAACCGCAAACGAAAGAGCAAAAGCGAGCACTCTCTCTCGAAGTCCTATGATCTATACAATTTCTCCCCATTTGGCAACAAGTTACCAAAAGTTCGAAGGTATAGAGCTAAACGTCACTAGGGACTCTGCTGGCGGCTCTATGCAGGTTGATGGAGTGGAGATAGCTGCATCTCGCAAAGGCTTCGCTGAAGTCTGTGGAGCTAGAGGAGGGACACCGGAGCTGGAGCTGAACCGATGGAGCTGTGGGAGGTGCTTGATGCAAGAGCCACAGGGTCTATCTTTGGGATAGCAGCTGATCTGGCTTTGTGGGAACCGGAGCAGGCTGCTCATAGTCATCTGGACAAGGTCATCCTGCATCTCCTTCATGAGCTCTTCCTTCTCCCTCTTGGCTTCCTCGATATCTGCCTCAAGCTTGTTTACAAGATGACTTGCACTTCATCGACTTGACATCCGAGCATGGAACTTGTCTTCAACTATCCTCTCAAGACTCTCCCGAGACTGCACTATGCTGGCCAGCGTAGTTCAATCCTCCGGTAGCTTCAAGGAGCTGTTCTCCAACGCTCTTGGGTTTAGCTGCTGCTGCTGCTTCCTTCTCGCTTTGGCTTGTTTGGCAGCTTCAGACTTAGCTTGACCTTCAACAGACGTGGGATCATCCTCGGTCATCACAACTTCATTATCCTCATGCTCGGGCTGCAAAGTGGCAAGTGGGGTCTATCCAACAAGTAGGTGCCCGTGCCAAACTTGGCATTGATGAGCATCTGAATGTGCGGGCAAACCCACATGACCTCTTCAGTCTGCAGTCCTCTTGATAGTCTCAACTATCAGATCCATCACCTTGAAAGGTGCCTTCTGATCTAGAATATGCAGCATGTTGATAGAATAGCCTCTTATCATGCGATGATCTCCAGACTTGGGCATCAAGGTATGCCTCAGAATTGTGTTAGTGGTTGGGAGACCTGCCTGGAGGTGATACACTGAGCCGAGCTTCCATAACTCAACATCCTTAGCTGGTACCTCATTGTACATGTTCTTCATAGACTCATGGTTTTTCTTGGGGATTCCATAGACATCAATATCATCATCTCTTTGCACTTGAGCATTCAGCAGAGCAGCCCACTCTTCAACTGTTGAAGAGAATCTCTGGCCTTCAGTCATCCATACAATTCTGCCATCTGGATAGAAATGTGCTGTGGCATAGAATTGCATGATCATCTCATCATTCCAAGCTGTCAGCTTCTGACCAACGAACTCAGCAACACCACATGCAGTGAAGCTCTCATGCACATGTGGAAAGTAGTCTCTGTTCTCTTCACTGTCAATGTATTCCCAGTCAACATATCTAGTGTCAAGAATAATGGGCTTCTTGTCCATGAGCACGATCTCATAGAAATCTTGTTGCTCTCGGTGTGGAACCTTGGGTCTACAAAGCAGTCCTTCTCCTTGTGGCATATGGATCAGCTTGCCTCCATAGCCCGAGACCTTTGTCCTTTCTTTCCTTCATGTTTTCAGCTCGAGGATGAGCATCATTGTGGATCGGCAGTTTACATGAAGTTTCAAGAACACATGTGCCTCATCATCCGACTCATTAGTGGCACATTGTCTTTCTTCTTCTCTCAAGCAGGAATGTTTCTCACTGTTTTCTTGGGCTTGGCAGCAGGCTTGGCTTGAGCTGCCTTTCTTTGGAGCAGATGGCTTAGACTTTGTAGGTGCTCCTGCCCTGATGGCATCTCCCATCAACTTAGGCTTCTGAGGAGGATGGGGTGCTTCCTCATCAGAATCATCATCAGCTGCTTCATCATGTACAATCCTCTTCCTCTTGGAAGTTTTCTTTACCTTGCTGGATGTTTCTTCTTCCATGCTCAGCTTCTTAGCAACTGTGGACTTCTTCACCTTGCTGGTGCCTTTCTTTGTTTGTTGCCCTCACTACTAGGAAAAGGCATGCTAGTGGCGCACCAGTTTTGCCTTCTAATGGCGCATGGCTGGTGCGCCACTGGCATCACGCCATTAGAATTTCTTTCTAATGGCGCACCACATGTGCGCCATTAGAATCTTGTATTCTAATGGCGCACCCGGCGGTGCGCCATTAGTACTGCTCACAGTGCGCCATTAGAATGCCTCCCAGGGGCCATATGAACAAATGTGCTATGGCATTCTAATGGCGCATTACAAGTACATGCGCCATTAGTGTGATGATCACAAGGCGCCATTAGTGTCTTCGTGGTGCGCCATTAGTATGAATATTAGGTTTTATTTATTTTTTGCTTTTCTGATTTTTGCACAGATTACAAAATATATTATTGCATAGAATATAGACAGCAGCACACAGCAACATCAAATTCATCAAATACAATAGAAGATTAGTCTCCGAATACAATTCATCATATTAGTCTCCGGATTCAAAAGACCGGACAAAGATAAAACATTACAAGTCTCAAGACCGCGAGTATCGAGTTTGCCTTCACATTACAAGTCGATATCGATCATCTAAACTACCATCACATAGAAGAGAGCTGTGGTCATCACGATGAGCATCATCGCGATCAAACCTGGTCTTCATCCGGTTCCTCCAACGCCCTCCTCTCTCCTCGCTAGATAGCGGGCGATCTAGATTCGCCTCCGCCCTAGTGGTGTACCCTTTGTAACTATTACCGCTGAACGGTGAACCTGTCTCCGACACTCCTCCCGATCATCGAGACTCGGGAACCTTACCCTTGTACACTACATACGACGGCATCTCTATGCACAAGCCAAACAATGACAATACATAAGCAATTTGTAAGTATGCAACAAAAGGATCGGAAGAGAAAAGCAAGACATTAATAGCACGATTCATGGTCCTACTAATAAAATAGCATCGATTACATCTAAGTTGAACAACCGTCCAAACCAAAGAGACATACGAATTCATTAAAAGTTTAATTACAACATGAACCAATCAATGTTTCGTAACTACACATCACTACTTTCGACTCGACTCATCGGACAGAGGCGTGGATGAAGCCGCCGTCGTCGCGATGGTCATGAAATCGCGGTCGTTGTCACCCTGCATTTGTAGCATTCCATCTATCTCACTGTTGGACGGTTGATTTCGAGGAAGAACTGCCCGACGTATGAAGGACATCTTGATGGATGATGTCCGCAAACTCCGATGGATGCGAAGAATTCTTGTCCGAGGTCCGCGTCTGGACTGCCGACAAGCTCGCGCCCAATCTTTGAGATTATCTGGTAGCGAAGGTGATGATGGTCCTTACGATCGCTCGCATGTGATGGAGGGCGAGTAGGCATCCTTCGATCACAGCGGCTGCTTGACGCAGCAGAACTTCAGATTGTGTGAGATGATGTGCTTGCCGATTTCATTTAACCGGCTGGTGAAGGTGCCTCCAGTTAGGCGTGGCGGGAGAACATCATCAAGAACTTTCTTCACATTTGTGTAGTCTATCATGGAGTTACGGTTCGGGTCGAAATACGTGGCCATGGAATATTTCGGCTTAAGAGGATGAGTGTGCAATGTGTCACCGCACGTAACACGGAATGTTAGAAAAAAAGAACGATCGAAATCTAAGAAATCATATGTTACGGGCGGTTAAGGGATGACTTACTCGGAAAGTAAGGCACAAGGAAGTTATCCTTATCTGCGTTTGCGAATGACGCCTTCGAGGTGTGAACTCGCAACTTGGCGGTCCCCAGCGCTGCTCAAGTGCTTGGCACGCATGTAGAAGGGGTCGACTATCACGATGTCCGGGGTATTGTCTCTAATGATCCGCATCTGCATGCTCAGCGAAAACAGCCGAACGAAGGTGTAGTGCAACGGATGAAGGTTAAACATAGCAAAGAACTCATCAAACCGCAGGACGATCATACCCCCGATGTCGCCATCCACAAAGCCCTTGCTCTCTGGCACCTTGGCCACGAAAACCGGGTATGCCACATCCTTCTCTCTGAGACGCCGCTTCTCCAAAATCAGAACACCATCATGCAGACTCCGATAGCACGGTTGCAGCATTCAGCATATTTGGCGGTAGCATCGCCCTACCCGCCACATGCACCCTCCTCGAGATATCCTTAGGTGAAGGTGGCCCGCCCCGAGCACGGATCGAACTCGGTGCCGCTGGCTCGCACCGGCGCCCTTGTTAGTCTTTCGCTTCCGCCCTTCTTCTTGATCTCCTGTAATGGGACCGAGTTCGCTCACGCACCGCCTTCTTCAGCGTGTTGGGGCTGATAATATTTCGCGCCTCAGCTATCTCGAGGCTCGGTGAAGACGAGAGCTGGAGGCGTGTCCTGAGAACTGAACGCCAGACGACGCTTGTTGCAATTGGATTTCTCCGCCGCACCAGCTAGATCGCGGTGGTCTTGGCTGGGTTCTTGAGAAAGAGGCCCGCAGAAATCGTCGGCGTATCCATGTTCAGCAAAGTACTTGTCAACTTTGGTAAATGTACCGTCGTCGTTGTCGTCGCCGTCCGGATCCTGTGCCATAGTGCTGTCCAGATCCTGTGCCATAGGGATGTCCGGCAGGTCCAGTAGCGTTGCTGCGTTCTTGCCATGGCTTGGCGCCGCACGATCGGGCGGTCTTGTTCGTGGGTGGTGTCCCCGCCCCAAACGAATCCGCTCTTCGCCATAGCAGGGCCAGCTTATGCAGTGCCGAGGGTCATCTCATCTTCTTCGCCGCCCCAGCCGGTCGAATCGGAGGTAACAACTCGTCGCAGCTGGCAGCACCGGACCACTTCAACCCTATACATTGTGGGTGGCATCGGATTACCGTGGAACATGGGGTTGCCGGTTGAACGATTTTGCCCTTGGCGACATCGACCAACTCGGCGCCCACGGCGCGAAGAGTGCAAGGCGTCGGCGGTGCCTCGCGAAAACATGTGTAGGGCGTCGAGGATGCCCGACCAAAGGCAAGGAGATGAAGTCATCGGCCGAGAGGCTTAGTTACCGTGATGCCGTCAAGCTCGGCTAATGTCGAGGCACCGCCAACGGCGGGCGGTAATCGACGGAGGGGCGCTTTGGCGAGGTGCCGGCGGCGTACACCGGTGCATTAAGCTCCAATACCGTGCGGTGCCGGAGACACGAATACCGCCCGCCGGAGACACCAATGGCGCCGCCGCGGAGACACCAATGGCGCCGCCGCGGAGACACCAATGTCGCCGCCGCCGAAGACACCAATGGTGCCGCCGCCCGCAGGCGAAGTTGCTGGCCATGAAGCTGGGAACCGGGAGGACCCTTTGGCCGCCCGCAATCCACGTCGTCGCCCATGAATCAACGTAGGCACCATGGCTTCGAGCTTCGCTTCCAGCTGTTGTTCCACTTGCTCTTAGACAAGCTCCGAATCCGCGCCACTTGTGCCTTGAGTGCTTCAACCTCGCGTCCGCTTTCCGAGCTGGCCTTTTTCTCCTTCCGCACACCAGCGTATAGTATGACCCCATTTTGTGGACAAGCCTTTGCCGCCACACGACCAGTGACGCCGGCTTATCGAGCTTATCCTTCTTTTTCATTACGCTCAACGCCCTATTTAAAGGGGTGTCGAAGGGGAGCTCCTAGACGACCCAGCCATCGCTTTCATTGTCCCGCGAAAGGAACATGAGCCATTTAGAAATATTGGTGATTAATTAGAGTGCAGCCATATGGATCTAATTACGCTGGGTGTATTCCTTACGTAACAAGCTCAAGCGCCTGGTCTTCGGATCCGTGGTAAGCTCCTTTGTTATCGGGTCCTCCTTGTACCGGCCCCGACATAGTTCCTGGTCCGCTTGTCACCGCTGTATTTCTAAGCGGGCGGTAGGCCTTGCTCGGCACGCCCGCGCCCTCCTTGTCCCATATAGGCTCCGCCACTCTATAACCGCGGGACCGAGTTTGTGTTCCCTAAGTTCAACTCCCGCATTTCTTTCCCCATCGACTTGATTCGAGCTTATGGGCTCGCACTTGATCTTGAACTCGTTGTACTCATCTTCGCCATCAAATGATATTTCGCCTTGATCTTTTCATAACTATCACCTTTATCAATCATTCTCTTCACCGTGCTTCTCCAAGTAGACAGGGCCGTGCTCATCTTCGTGAGGGCAGCATTGTTCACTCTATTCCCCGTGAGGCGTGTGTTTTCAAATTCGCCGGGAACTTGTATCGCTCGTGCAGCTTCGGAAGAGGAGGTTGCGCAAATTCCCTCGGTCCTTATGCCTAAGGTTCTCGGTGTTGATCGAGACGGTGTTCCGGAGAATGCACCCGAGCTGAACCGCATACCCTTGACTATATGTTTGGGCTCGTTGGATTCCCATCGAGTCCACTTGAGTGAATTCTCCTTGACGGTGCGGAGCGCATTCGGGCGCCGGTCCTTCCTTTGCTTCTTCGGTTGGCTGCCATCGTGTGTGCGCCACCATCATCGATGGTGGCATCCTCTGCGGCACCATCGGTGGTGTCATCCCCGACGCCACTAGGGGTTGTGTAATCAGGATCGGTGTCTTCGCAAGCGCCATCATAGCGGTGAGGTTGTTGTTCCTCCAACTCTTGGGACATCTCCTGAATTGCTTGCCGCTCAACCACCGGCCTCATCGTTGTGGGCCATGTTTTCTCTAAATAGGAAAAAGTTTGGTCAAAAGATGGTTATTGTCAAGGAACAAGATCATGGTCTCATGATTTAGGGTTGGGCCTAATCACTTGGCTCTATTGCCACCTATGTTGGGTTTATCATCTAGGGTTTATCGATGCTAACGATAATTCTAAGTTGGGCCTAATCACTTGGCTCTATTGCCACCTATGATTTAATGCAGCAAGAATGGCAGGGCAGTTGATCCTACTTAACTAAGTACTAAGATAGCCCGGCCCATGCATTAGTCGCAAGTACCCCATATGTCCTATTTTTAGCAAAGTCATGCTAAAATTCACGGAAAATTTCAGCATGACCTTTGCTGAAAATAGGACATATGGAGTACCAATTTGCCGAACGGAAGTTAATCGACATTCCGGCAAACTCAAGGGCCTCTCGGGGTACCTGCAAATTTGCTTGCTGAGACTCAGACTCAGCCTGGAAGTACCCACATCCCGCCACATGTGTCCACCAGTTCAACAAACATCCTAGTACCGCAGTACTACAAAATTTGAAAATGACAACTTTTTGTACACAAAGTGTTTGACTGTCTTCGCTACTGTCAGCATACATGTTACTCAGAATTTAGTTTACTAAATGCTAGGCACCTACAGGATACTTGAGCTCATGACTGTTGAGAACCTCCTCACAGGATGAAACATTCCAAGTCAACAACAGGAAACAAAATTTGCACCGCAGGCAACAACTAGCTAGTTGATAAAAAAATGAACAGTAATGCAAAAAAATGCACAAGAAGCTTTACTCGTGACTAATCAATTTTCAAATAAAAACCAGAACACAATTTGTCAAACTTGGCTTTGACATGAATATACTCCATGCATCCCTACTGAAATATCAACACTAGGCAACAAGTAAATGAAATCATCTGAACCAAACATCTGGAGAAAAGAGCATGGCATATGGTGATGTTTTACTAGCTAGTGTAGGCTTGTAGTGTAGGAGCAACAGAGTTCCTCCAATAACCGTGAACTGCGAAATTTTCTTTCAAAGAAACAGTGTGGCGCTGCCTAATCTTGGAGAAACCGAGTTCCTTCATTAACCTTGAACCGCGAAACCTCCCTTTCAAAGAAACAGAGTAGGTATTATATATGCTACACAAAGATGCACCGAATTTGTTGGCCATCACGGCAGTAGGACAGCGGGCACGGCATCATCTAAGGAACAAACACGCCATCATACTAAAATCTGTGGCGCGTGCTCATCTATCCATGCGCTACCGTCTGGTGAAACGTGACTTATGCCGAGACGAGCAATGGGTCGAACAGGTTGTGTCGGCGCGCCGGGCAGGGGCGGATCTGGTCGCAGAAAATAACAACAGATGGATGGTATTTTGTTACCTTTCCTTTGATCGACCGCCGTTGTAGATTCACCACGCCGAACCGGAGCCAACTCTGCGAAAATGGGAGGAAAGGATTAGGATTTTAGGCGGCCTTGCTGTTCTACGGGTTCAGAGGAGAGAGACGGGGAGAGGCGCCACGGAGGAGAGGGATGGGGACGGATGGGGTGCGGAGGGAGCACGGGCTAGTGGTAGAAGATGCGAAGCGGGCGGCTTATCTGCTGTGATGGCGGGCGCTGGCGAGGGCGGATGCTGGGCGCGGGCGCAGGAGGGACGGCGAGGGCACGGAGCTGGGCGCGGGCGGAGGAGGGACGGCGAGGAGGGGGGCGGAGGAGGGGGGCGGTCGTCTCCTCTGCTCGGCGCTGGGCGGGCGACGGCGCGCGGGCGGCGACGGCTGGGGCGACGGAGGCTGTGAGGGGGGATCTGGCGAGGGAGAGGAGAGAGGCCGAGGAGATAGGTGAGGATGCTTTTAATGGCGCACCACGCGCCCGTGCGCCATAAGTACGACTGTTCTAATGGCGCACCACCTCTCGGTGCGCCATTAGAATGTTGTTTTTATCTACCACCGTAGCCATATCTACAGCCCAACCCTTTCTACAACCGAACCCACCCACTAGCCCGACTGGTCAAGACTCAAGCACACACACGGGAGGTCCTGGGTTCGATTCCCAGTGATCCCCAATATTTTTATGCATTTTAAATGGTGTTTTTATATTTATTTGTGTTTAAATATGTTCAAACTTGTTTAAATCATAACAGTAATATTTTTTATGCATTTTAAATGCTGTTTTTTATATTTATTTGTGTTTAAATATGTTCAAACTTGTTTAAATTATAACAGTAATATTTTTTATAAAAATAGTAAAAAAATTTAAAAGTGCTCGGCGGTGGAGCGGGGAGGTTGCGATGGGTGGAGCTAGCGGGGAGGTCTTGAGTGCGATCGAGATGGAGGGAGATCGAGATCGAGATGGAGGGGAATCGAGATCAAGTGTCCTCATGAATTCAAAAAGTGCCCATGAAATTTAAAAATATTCATGATATCAAAAGTGCCCATGAAATACAATCGAGAAATGAAGACTACGATTTAAATACAATCGGTCTTAGCTAGCTATCTGCTCACAATCTTCTTGCCCTTCTTTTTCGCAAACGGAGTTCTTACGTGGAACGGACGCCCTTAGGTAGGGTGGTCCTGCTTCTTCTTGTGGTGTGTGCTGCTACTTCATCGTCGTCGCCATGTTCGATCTTCGGTCGCCAGATTTGTCAAGTCTTGCTCATTGGCTACTCCATCCATTCCGATGATCTTCCTTTTGCCTCTCCTCACGACAACACGACCGGGCTTTTATGGTCGGTAATGAAGAAGCATTGGTCCACTTGGGAAGCCAGTACCCATGGCTCATTTTTCGCGGTGACGCTTATACCCATGGTCTTGATTTGGCCGGGTATAACCATGGTGGTGAAATACCGGTCTTCTTTATGACGTTTTGGCCCATCGACACGGAACATCGGGACCTTCTCTCCAACAGTAGCTCAGCTCCCAGATCTCCTCGATCCTTCCGTAGTATCTGTCCTTGTCGTTACGGTGTAGGATTCCATCGTTACCCCGGAGTTCTCATAACCATCGCTCTTCATGTCCTTGTCCTCGGTGTAGAATGTGTAGCCGTTGATATCGTACGCCTCATAGGTCATCAGGTTGTGCTCGGCGCCCTGTGACAAGGCGAATAGTAGTTGTTCTTCCGCGGAAGAATCCTCATGTAAAGGGTACGATGTAAGCTTCGCTTGAACCAACGCGTGAAACATGAGTTGTGCTCTTTGAGTATATCTCCGTCCGTCCTCTGTTGGCCTCGGTCATTGTACGCCTTCTTAATAAAGGTTTTGTGCTCTACCACCCAAGGATCGACCACGCCTATGTGTTGTAGCGACTAGGTTTGCTCTTTCAAAGTCGGCGAGTCGACCGGCCGACATGCATTTCGCGGCGACCCTCATGGTGACCCCATCCAGCGAGCCCGCCGAGGTGCTCGCTGACGGGCAGACCAACGGGTTCTCGATGCCTAGATAATTCGTGCAGAGGAGATGCACTCTTCGGTCGAAAGCCCCGCTATGCTTCCTCTCGACGTGACATGTTGCGAACGTATCCTTTGATGACACCATTCATCCTTTCGAACGGCATCATGCTGTGCAGAACGCCGCCCGAGTTGGATGATATCCTCCACTATATGGACCAGCAGATGCACCATAACGTCAAGAATGCGGGCGGAAGTACATCTCAAGCTCGCATAGTATCACCACGATCTCTTCTCGTAGCCTTCGAGTTGCCTCACGCCAATCGACTTCCGAGATGACGTCGAAAAAGTTGCACAGTGCCAAATAGCGTTTCACGGACGTGCGCGCCCATGATCCCACGGATTGCAACCGAAGTATCTGCGTCATCAAGACGTGATACCGTCGTGAGACTTCATCCCGCTGAACTTCGCTTCACTGGGTCTAGGTATCGCTTATCTTCCCAGCAGAATCAGAAGGAAGTTTTACTCCTAGGAGGCGGTGAAAATTGCTCGATCTCCTCGACTTAGAGTGAAGCACGCGGGAGGGTAGTCATTTCCGGTCTTCTTGGCCTTTTTGCCTTTGCGACGACGACTTTCCGTGTCCTGCTTCGCGCATCATCATCATCATCATCATCATTAGCGTGAAGCTCCCGCCTAATGCCCATTGATTTCAAGTCCGCCCTTGCTTTCGCCCATCTTTGGTCCTCTCTCGCATGTTGAGCAGGGTACCAAGCAGACTCGCACACGTTCTTCGTGATATGCATGACATCAAGGCTGTGAGGCACACGGTGGATCTTCCAAGACGGCAAGTCCCGTAAAACAGACCTCATTTTCCATACCTTCAGCAGCTGCTCTGGCGCCTTCGCAGATCTTTCCTAAGAAGGCGGTCTTTCCAATTTTTCAACAGCTTGTCTATTTCTCGCCGCTCCTCGTGACAGGGGTTTTGGGTTTGGTTTCACCATCGAACAGATCCTTGCGTTTTCTCCACGGGTCATCGCCGCGAAGCCACCTTCGATGTCCCATGAACACGGTTTTCAAGACCCGGATCTCTATCTAGCTGGCGATCGTTGTGTCATCCATGCACCTTACGCATCCGTAAAATCCGTGGACTACCTGCCCCGCGAGATATCCGTGAATCGAGATAGTCGTGCACCGCCGTGAGCAGTGCGGCTCTCATAGGGAAATATTCTTTCTCTGCGGCCCCCACGTATTGGCTGGCGTTTTCCACGGCGTGTCTAGCTCCTCCTTCAAAGAGCCCCAGATCTGATTGATGTCGTTCCTGGTTGTTTCGCCCTTCAATTAGCATACTCATGTGAATGTACTTCCTCTTCATGCACAACCAGGGGGAAGGTTGTACATCCACACAAACACAGGCCAGGTGCTATGTGTGCTTCTCTCGCTGCCAAACGGATTGACTCCATCGGTGCTCGCGCCAAAGACGATGTTCCTTGGATCCTTCCCAAATTCTGGTCTTGGTTCAATGCTTGCCATCGCTCGCATCCTTAGGGTGACTCAGATCTTGTCTTTTTATCTATCTCCGGATCATTTGCGTCATCTTTCGCTTCTTCTCCTCCCTATCCGCGTGCCAACGCAGGAGCTTTGCTACCTTAGGGTCCGCGAAATACCGCTGCGCAGACGAGGAGTGATCGGAAAGTAACACACCGATTTTCGAGGAGCTTTCTTCCTCTTCTTGTATCGAGTGACGCCAAGACACCGACATATGGTAGACTCGCGTGCTCGTCCCGATAAATGATGCAATTGTTCATGCACACATGGTATTTCACGGCGGTAAATCCAGAGGACACACGATTTTCTTCGCCTCGAAACTGGTCGGGCACTTGTTCCCCTTGGGAAGACGTTCGTGCGTAATGACATGTTCTCGCCGAAGCACGCGCCGGTCATTTTGTGTTTTACCTTCATCTCCGAGCCATGAGCGTTACTTTCAGCGGTATCCTCGGCCTGCATCCTTCATACAACGGAGTAACCGCGTCTATCTCCAGCTGATCCAGCTTGGCTTTCTCTCGGCGGCAGCTCTTGCGTTATCCGTCCGCTTGAGAAGCAGCTCTTGAATATGAGGGTCCTGCACCCAGCCTCCATCATCGTCCGCTCCCGCATCTTCATCTTCATGATCATGCCCTTCGCCTTGATCTTCCTCATCATCATGTACGACATCTTCTACATGATGATCGTGTACAAGATCACCGTCGTGATCATGTCCTCGAGATTCTTCGCCTTCTCGCCCGCCCCGCCACGGTGGTACTTGTCTTGTCGCCCTTCCTCATTTCTTGCCCGGCCCCGCCATGGACGACTTGATAGTCATCTTCATCACCTTGCCACCGATAGCCATCCATGAAACCACGCAAGAGCAGGTGGTCCCGACCTGCCCGAATCCGGGTCCGCAATAAGGCTCTTCAACTTGCATCTTCGACATGGACATCTTATCTCCGCCTCGCTCTTTTGAAGCATCTCGCCTTCGCGGAGCTCAAAACCTATTCACGATGCCTTCACCATCATGCGGACCATGGTCGTCATGGGTAGAGCAAAACGATATGTTAGAACCAAGAAAAATTTGGCATGACCTTCCCTAAAAATAGGACCAAAAAGAATGCATAGTGCAAAACTCTCGCCAAACGGAAATGAATCAAAACATTCCGCAAAATATTGGCAACTATTGGATATTTCAAATACCGGTACCTTCAAACACAAACATATATGCAACACCACAAACACTTGCAACACCACAAACATACATAGATCTAGCTAGGCCACAAAAGTGCATGTGCACGTTGTTGGAGCGAGCTAGGAGGAAAAAAGTAGATCTATATCATGAAGATAGCTTTCCTTACTTACCTATCAAAACTAGGTAATTTCACCACTTAATTTTGTTGAATCTATGGTGGAAATGAGGTGAGGAGGAGGAGATGGTCAAATCTTGGATGAGGAGGTGGATGGAATGAAGTGGGGAAAGTGAGTGGGTAGGTGTGGGCTGTCTAAAATATCTTGTTGGTCCCAGAAGTTACTAATGGCGCACCCTGTCCTCATGCGCCATTAGAAACTCCTCGTTACTAATGGCGATCAAGAGAGCGGCGCCATTAGAAGTTTTGCAAAAAAAAGAATAAAACAAAATTTAGAGTAATGGCGCACTGCCCACTTGGTGCGCCATTAGAAGTTGTATATAGTAATGGCGCATTGTAGGTGTCATGCACCATTAGTATGTATGGGAAAATGGAAAAAAAAAGAAATTCATACTAATGGCGCACTGTGCCGGCCGTGCGCCATTAGATTCTTCCACTCTAATGGCGTATGAGAAACAGGTGCGCCATTAGTATATAGTAGTGGCGCACTACACCCACGGTGCGCCATTAGAGTCAATCCTATCTATAGGCCTTTTCCTAGTAGTGCCTTGATGCTCTTTGGCAACCACTTTCCTCTTAGGCTTAGATGTGATCTCTTCCTCAGCAATAAAGTCAGAATCCTCTTCATCAGAATTTCTCTTCTTCCTGGCCCTGGTGGCAGCAGGAGGCAAACCACTTGGTGTGCTCCTCTCACCATCATCAGAAAAGCTGCTGGCCTCAGGACTAGTGCCTGCCTCTGGAATTGCAATTGGAGATTCAGACCTGTTCTGGCTGTCACTTGCATCTGACATGGCTGACAACCTGTGAATAGATAAGGTATAGGCAGAATAGAAGAATTATCACAAACTGCAGAAGATTTTGCAAAAAGAATGAGTTCAAATTTCAGTTTTAGGTTTTCACAGAATGCATTTCGGTCTGACCGAGTCTAAAATTCGGTGAATCCAAAGTGTCTAAACAGAACCATTCACACCACTTTCGGTTGGACCGAAATGGGTTTCGGTCTAGCCGAGAACACTAGGGTTTCACTAAATCCTCATTTCGGTCGTACCGATTTGCACAACTCGGTTGGACCGAAAAGTGCAGTGCAATGGCCAGAGGCCAAATCGGTCAGTCCGAGAATGTAGAATCGGTCACACCGAGATGTGTTCGGCGGAAACCTAACCCTAAAACTTTTACTCGAATTTCGTTCTAAGAACAAATCTGCTGGATAGGAAGATCTCAAACGTGTCAAGAAACTAGGCAAACCTATCGTGCATTTAATCGGAGGTTGAAGCACGAGAGGGATCGAAACTCACCCTAACTTGGTGGAGTTTCTCTACGGCGGCAACGCCGCGGAGAGATTGACCGTTGACGGCGACGGAGACCTGCGGCGAGGGTGCACAGGCGACGACGGAGACGATCCGGAGACCACGGCGACGGCAGCAAAGGGTTTGGGGGCAAGGCGTTTTGAAGAAAGAATCAACGCGCGCTGCCCTCAGGTATATATACCCTTCGGTGTCGGTGGGACCGAGTTGGAAAACTTCGGTGGCACTAAGATGGTTAATCGCAAGCGATTACTCACGTCGGTCACGCCGAAATTTGCAACTCGGTTTCACCGAGGTGAAAACCTAGATCAATCCAAGTGATTTCGGTCTGTCCGATTTGAGTAGATTGGTTTGACCGAAAGTACTTAGAAGGTTTTGGAAGTTAAGTTTTTGACGGATCGGTGGCTCCGAGTGCTCCTCACTCGGTCTGTCCGAAAAAGACTTGATCAAAGTTTGTGATATAAGCATGACAAGAGTTTGAGACAAGAAAGCATAGATAGCTAGGGGAGGAACTTAGGCATTCTTGTCCATCCATTTGGTCAACAAGAAAAAATCCAAAAGACCAAAGCAACAAATGGATGTCCTCGAATGGATAAAATTATGCATCCAACATGCTCACACAATAAGATAGCAAATGAAATATGTGTCAAACATGCACAAACAAAACACTAGCTACTATCACACAATTTGGCGATGACTAGGTCATCTATATATGTGTATATTGACTTAGGAGTCAAATGAGAACATTTGGTCATAGGTCATACTCATCGTTTAAGCACAAGTGGGGTTACCACTTTTACATAAAGCATTGATGTGTTCACATCATTTGAAGATGCTTTAGCTCAAATCTTTAGAGCAAAGCTCCCCCTTGATGTGAGAAACCCTTTTAAAGGGTCAAACTAACCTTGGGTTGTCGTAGAAGACTTCATGTAGATGTTGAAGATGTGGATGCTCAATGTTGATGAATATCATCAAGAGTTGGGAGCAATCCTTGGATTCGGCACTTTCAATACCTACATGGGTTAGTCCCACAAGGAACAAACAAGGATATCCATGGGCATAGATTGAAGTACACAAAAGATGATGTCCATGAAAGCAATGATTACCTTGTCCCTTGACTTACCAACAAGAGGGTTTGTGACTCCATGAACTAGTGCAAGATGTGGAAGTTGATTGCACAAGTTCTTGCCAAAATGAATGTGAGTGAAGTATGTTGGCGGAGTCACCCTCAAGAACTCTCTAGTTCTTCTTCTTGGGATCCACATCATCTTGATGGGAATCCTTGGGGTAGTAGTTGAGCTTGACGAAGTAGAACTTGACGCTTCCTTGGGAACCCACTTGACCATGGCCTTAGGTGCTTCAATGAATGCATCAATCTCCTCTTGAAGCTTGTCCTTGCCTTTTAGCTTGTGGTCTTGTGGTGGAAGGTCATCTTGAGCTTGTTCCACATTGGAAGAAGTAGGATCATACTTCTCCTTTTGAGAAACAAACTTTGGAGTGGGATATTGACCTTCTTCCCATTCAACACCCTCGGCGTTGAACTTTCGCTCAAAACCAATTCCTTGATTCTTCCGGTGCCTTCCTTGCTTGCGTAACAATTTCCTCAAAGTTCTTGCTTCCGCAAGGCTCTTGTAGACACCTTTTCTATAATCCCTTTCAATAAACTATTTTCTTGCTCAAGTGAAACTTGGCTTGAAACATTGTTAGTGGAATCAAGAGAACTACTAGAACCAATTATGTTGCTTCTAGATGAAGAATTTTTCTTATGCTTGTCATGCTTAGTTTTAATAGGTGGCAAGAAATTAGACAAGAGAAGTCGTTTGGCAAGATATGAAGAACTCTTCTTTCAAGATCGTCATTGATAGCTTTTAGAAACTCATGTTCTTGCTCTAGATTGAGCTTCTCAAGCGTAGCTTCTCATGAGATCTTAGGAGCTCTCTATGATCTTCTTGAGTTGTTTCATGAGCTAACTTAAGAGTGTTTAGTTCTTTAGTTAGACGCTCAATCTCCTTCATAGCATTGTCATTCGACTCTTCTCGACTATAAAGACTACTAGCATGTTCATCATTACTTAGCTCACTAGATTTGTCATGTAAAAGCTCATCTTCACCAAGCAAGTCATCCTCATCACTATCAAAGTCAATAAATTCAGGTGTGATACCTTGGGGCCTTTTGCCATGAAGCATCTTCCAATTCCCTCATTTGGTGAATCAAATAAGTCATAGGAGTTGGAGTTGGAGGACACGAGAGCAAGACCGCAACACCTTCATCTTGACTGATTCGGAGTTGGAGTGGTAGCTTCTTTCGAGTGATTGTCTGAGTCGGAGCCGAGACCCATTCACCTACATGAGCTTGATGTTTTCTTCTTGTGTAGCTCCTTGGTGACTTGTCTTTCCTTTCCGAATCCTTGCTTCTCCGAGAGGATCTTCGTTCATAACGATCATCTCTACTCCTTCTCTCTTTCCGAGGCGACTCTTCTCTTGAGCTTCTTCTTCTTGGAGATTCTTCTCTTCTCTTGTGGGGAGTCGAACACTCATTTGAGTAGTGTCCGGGTCTTCCACAATTGTAGCAGTTTCGATCACGACTAGAAGATCTCTTTTCATCATATGATGTAGACTTTGAGCTTCTTTCCTTGCTTCTACTCTTGTAGAATTTGTTGAAGTTCTTCACCATTAGGCTTATCTCTTCATTGGAAACCAGCTTGTCACTTGAGGTTGTGGGAGCTTCAACTGTAGCTTTGTAAGCACCACTTGACTTGTTGTGAAGCTCTTCCTTATCTTTAAGTGTCATCTCATGAGCAACAATTCTTCCAATGACTTGGTAGGCTTGAGATTCTTGTAGTTTGGCATCATTTGGATCAAAGTGCACACGGTGTCATACTTTCCATCCAAAGCTCTGAGAATCTTCTTGATGATGAATCGGTCGGTCATTTCTTCGCTTCCTAAGCCGGAAATCTCATTTGTGATGAGAGCAAGCCTAGAGTACATTTCAGCGACTCCTTCACCTTCCTTCATCTTGAACTTGTCAAGTTGACCTTGAAGAACATCTAGCTTTGATTCCTTCACGGACTCGGTCCCTTCGTGCATTTCGACCAAAGTATCCCAAATCTCTTTTGCATTCTCAAGACGGCTGATCTTATTGAACTCCTCGGGACACAAAGCATTGAAGAGAATGTCACAAGCTTGAGCATTGTTTTGCAACATCCGCAACTCATCCGCTGAAGCTTGATGATCCGAACTTTTCCTTCCTTGAAGAACTCACCTTGCAAGCCAACACAAATAATGCCCCATGCGGCGTGGTTATGTCCAAGAATATGCATTTTCATTTTATGCTTCCAACTAGCAAAATTTGAACCATCAAAGTAAGGACCTTACTTAAAATTACCCTCACTAGACGCCATACTCTCCTAGGTTGTGAAACCAAGCTTATGGAGTCCAATGCAATGGAAACCAATCCAATGGAGACCAAAGCTCTGATACCACTTGTAGGATCGAAAGTATGTCTAGAGGGGGGTGATTAGACTACTTGACAATTTAAAAGTTTAGCCTTTTGATTAGGACAAGTTTTTAGCAAGTTCACAATGATGATCAAGTCAAGTATCACCCTACACATGCAATTCTAGAGTAATGGCAGCGGAAAGTAAATTGCACATGTAGAATGGAGAGGTGGAGAAGAGCAAACGCAATTTGGAGACACGGAGATTTTTCTCGTGGTTCCGATAGGTGGTGCTATCGTCAATCCACGCTGATGGAGACTTCAACCCACGGAGGGTAACGGCTGCGAGAGTCCACGGAGGGCTCCACCCACGAAGGGTCCACGAAGAAGCAACCTTGTCTATGCCATCATGGCATACGCCCACGGAGGACTAGCCTTACTCGGGGTAGATCTTCACGAAGTAGGCGATCTCCTTGCCCTTACAAACTTCTTGGTTCAACTCCACATCTCGACGGAGGCTCCCAAGCGACACCTAACCAATCTAGGAGGCACCACCTCCAAAAGGTAATAGATGGTGTTGGTGATGATGAACTCCTTGCTCTTGTGCTTCAAATGATAATCTCCCCAACACTCAACTCTCCTCACTGATTTGGCTGTGGTGGAAGAAAGGATTGAGTGGAAAGCAACTTGGGAAGGCTAGAAATCAAGTTTCATATGGTGGGAGTGGAGCAACTTGATCTCAACACAAGGGTAGGTAGTTTTCTTCTCGAAATGTAAGGTAGGAGTGGTAGTTCTTTCGATGGCTCTCTCCACGAATGAAGAGGAGGTGGAGGGGTATTTATAGCCTCCACACAAAATCCAACCGTTACACACATTTGACCAATCTCGGTCAGACCGAAGTTGACAACTCGGTGAGACCGAAAGTTCAAATCTTGTGAACGTTGGGATTTTCGGTGGGACCGAAAATACAATCTCGGTGAGTCCGATTCTTCCAAAGACTAGGGTTTGCCATTCTCGGTGGGACCGACTTTATCATCTCGGTGACACCGATTTGATTACAGTAGGTTACAGAAGGTTGGCAACACTAGTTTCGGTGAGACCGAGTTTGGAATCGGAAAATCCAAAATTACTAGGGTTTGGCTATATGGCTGAGGTGGTTCATCTCGGTGTGACTGAGTTTATGGAATCGGTGGGACCGAGATTACTTATGAGTATATGTTGGAATGAAAGATTGCGATAGTTTGGGAGATAGATCACTAAGCACTTTGAGCAACCAGATCATCATCATAACCTCATCCCCTTTTAATAGTATTGGCTTTCCTATGGACTCAATGTGATCTTGGATCACTAAACCAAAAATGGAGTCTTGAGCTTTTGCCAATGTTTTCCTTAGCATTTTGAGGGGTCCACATCTTCAGTCATTGCCATACCCATATCACTGAACTTTCTGAAATGTTACTCAAGAAGTTATTAGTTCAATGATATATATGTTGTTATTAATTACCAAAACCACCCGGGGATTAGTTGCACTTTCACACGCTCACTTTCATCGCCGACGACTCCGCTTGGCTCTAGGAGGCTCCACTCGACATCGATGCGCTCCCCGTCTGCCGTGCGACGCATTTTCGGGCGTGTGTCCGCGGCGTCTTGCTGCGGCAACCGTCGACTCCGTATCGGTCGACTCCCGTGTCGTCCTCCCTCCCTGTCTCCCGTCAGCGCAAGCGCTCTAGTCGGTCGAGGCTTCAGCGGTGGGTGAGACACGCAATGGCTCGCCAGTCGGACACCACCCAAGTCGCGGCAATCGAGCCCGACAAATCTCTCTATGGCCTGTTTGATCTGTCGACTGGCTCCGTAGAGACTGCATCCGAGTGCGACAACAGTGATCCGGCGGCGGAGGTTCTAATGGTCAACGGGCCTCGTAGCCCTCCTGGCTTCCCCCGCACCGACAGAATAGACGGCAGAGGCGACCCCGCTCAGGCCCACGAGGAGTATCAGCCCGAGCCGCTCACTTCCCTGCAGAGGGAAGATCTTCGTCGCTAGAACATGGATGCCCTGCATACTCCCATCGTAGGAGAAACTCCCGAGGCTCGCACCTTGGAGGAGGCACGTTTGGCCAACTTGGCTGAACGCACTCGACTGGAGAACCTCCAGCGAGCACTTGATGAACGCGCGCGGCAACGAGTACCCAACTCCAGTCGACGTCAACTCTTCCCGCAACCAACTCAGGTATATCGAACCCCGATTCAGAATCTAGCAGCTGTAGCCCGTATAGCAGAGTCAATTCAGCCCTCTCAGTCGGAAGCTGGCAGAGGCTTGATGCAGATCAGGGATTTGCTCTGAGCAGCAGGAGACAAGAATTCAGCTGTGTCACAGTCACGCAACAGGATTCACAGCCGATCCGTCGCTGCTAATACAGTTCAGTCGGATCATAGCCCAAGATCGCCTCCGTGACGTGAGGGACGCGAGGGTCGACATGACCAATATGATGATCGATTCGACCGTGATGATCGGCATCGAGTGCCCACTCCTCCCCCAAGGGATGGGTCTTACGCTCATCGGCAGCAAGATGATAGGCACCAGCGCAGTGCTGGGTGACGAGTTCCGGTCGACCCCAGGGAACCAGGCTTTGATGCGAGATCCATCATCGTGCAAGGTTTGGTCGATCGGAACAGAGCTCATCGAGGTGGCCATGACAGAGATGCGCCCACTAGCAGCCGAGTTCATGTTTCGGGTCCAGAATGTTTTAGCAAAGCCGCAGTAATACCCCCCAACTTCAGGTTGGCGACTGGGGTAAGTAAGTTCACCGGTGAGTCCAAGCCTGAAACCTGGCTTGAAGACTACCGAGTGGTGGTACAGATAGGCGGCGATAATGATGAGGTGGCCATGAAACACTTACCGCTCATGTTGGAAGGTTCGGCTAGGGCGTGGTTGAATCAGTTAGCTCCTAGCAGCATTTACACTTGGGAAGATCTTTTCCGAGTGTTCGTCAAGACATTCGAGGGAACTTGCAAGCGACCAGCTGGGTTGACAGAGCTGCAAGTCTGCGTGCAGAAGTCGAATGAAACCCTGAGAGATTACATACAGAGATGGATCACTTTGCATCATACGGTGGAGAATGTGTCTGATCATCAGGCAGTCTGCGCCTTCAAGGATGGCGTTAAGAACAGAGAGTTAAGTTTGAAGTTTGGTCGGACCGGAGATATGACCCTGAGTCGAATGATGGAAATCGCCACCAAGTACGCCAATGGTGAAGAAGAGGATCGACTCCGGAGTGGCAAATACAAGCCAAGTCAGTCGGAAAAAGGAAACTCCAGTCGGAAGCAGAAGCGGAAAGCCGAGCCAGCGGCTCCTGGAGAGGCTCTGGCCGTGACTCAGGGCAAATTCAAAGGGAAGCCCAAAGGATCCTGGAACCCCAAGAAGGTGAAAGATAAGGTAGGAAATGATGTGATGGATCTGCCGTGTCACATCCACACGAAGAAAGACGAAGAGGGTAACTTCATCTACCCGAAACATACCACTCGCCAGTGCCGGCTCTTAATCCAGTATTTTCAAGGAAAACAGCCCAAGGACAAGGAAAAGGAGTCGGACAAGGCTGAGGACAAGGAGGACACTGATGGAGGATATCCTCATGTCAATTCCACCCTGATGATTTTTGCTGATATGGAGAGTAAAAGTTGATTGAAGGTTATCAACCGTGAGGTAAATATGGTCGCCCTGGCGACACTAAGCTATCTGAGATGGTCTCAAACTCCCATTACATTCGACCAGTCCGATCATCCGACTCATATAGCCACCCCTGGGAGGCAAGCTTTGGTGGTCGACCCAGTCGTTGAAGGCACTCGACTGACGAAGTTGCTGATGGATGGTGGTAGTGGGCTGAATATATTGTATGCGGAGACGCTAAAAGGAATGGGCATTCCGATGTCCAGACTTAGCGCCAGCAACATGAGATTTCATGGAGTTATACCTGGAAAGAAGGCTGAGTCACTCGGCCAAATAGCTCTAGACGTGGTGTTCAGCGACTCAAAGCATTTCTGCAAAGAGAGGCTGACATTTGAAGTCGTGGATTTTCAAAGCGCTTACCACGCTATTTTGGGGAGACCAGCTTATGCACGGTTCATGGCTCGACCATGTTACGTGTACCTTAAACTGAAGATGCCCGGCCACAAAGGCGTGATCACTATCATTGGCAATCGGAAGAAGGCAGAAGAGTGTTTCAGAAAGGCTCGAAGATTGCCGATTCCCAGATAACAGTGGTAGAGCTAGAGGAATACAAGAAAAATGCAGATCTGAGTGATTTGTTGTGGGCCAAGAAACCTGCCACAGACTCAGCGTTTCAGTCGTCTGGTGAGACGAAGCCCGTTCACATTCACCCGACCGACCCCAGCGCAGCTCCGACTCATATTTCCACAATACTTGACTCTAAATAGGAAGAAGCGCTCATCCAGTTCCTCCGTGAGAACTGGGACATCTTTGCATGGAAGCCTGCTGACATGCCGGGTGTTCCCAGGGGGCTGCCTGAGCATTGCCTAAGAGTCGACTCAAAAGCAAAACATGTCAAAGAACATCTTCGACGGTCCGCCGTCCAGAAGAGAAAGGCCATTGGCGAGGTGGTGGCTCGACTCCTAGCAGCAGAGTTTATCCGAGAGATATACCACTCCGAGTGGCTCGCCAATGTCGTCATGGTCCCCAAGAAGGACAAGTCACTTCGCATGTGCATTGATTTCAAACATATCAATCGGGCCTGCCTGAAAGATCATTTTCCTCTCCCTCGCATCGACCAAATTGTCGACTCGACTGCGGATGTGAGAGATTGTCTTTTTTAGACGCCTATTTCGGGTACCATCAGCTCCGTCTGTATGGACCCGATGAGATCAAAACATCTTTCATCACTCCATTCGGGTGCATCTGCTATGTCACCATGCCATTCGGTCTCAAGAATGCCGGAGCCACGTTCATGAGGATGATTCAAAAGTGTTTACTCACTCAAATCAGTCGGAATGTGGAAGAGTACATGGATGATATCGTAGTCAAGTCACGAAAGGGTTTCGACCTATTGACTGACCTCGCTGAAACATTTGCCAATCTCCGGAGGTATGATATCAAGCTTAATCCATCAAAGTGCACATTCGGAGTTCCTGGTGGAAAGTTACTCGGTTTTCTCGTTTCAGAACGAGGAATTGACGCTAACCCAGAAAAAGATGGCACCATACTCCAAATGAAACGCCCTGTGCGTGTGCATGATGTCCAGAAGCTTACTGGATGCTTGGCCACGTTAAGTCGATTCATCTCTCGCCTCGGTGAAAAGGCATTGCCTCTCTACCGACTGATGAAGAAGGCAGACAAGTTCGAGTGGACTCCAGAAGCTGATGCAGCGTTTGTCGAGCTAAAAGCTCTGCACTCCACCCAGCCGGTGCTTGCTGCTCCAATCAGCAAAGAGCCTCTGTTGCTTTACATTGCAGCCACAGGACAAGTCGTCAGTACAGTGCTTATGGTCGAGCGGGAAGAAGAAGGGAAAGCCTTCAAAGTTCAGCGCCTAGTGTATTATCTCTCTGAAGTTTTTACTCCATTGAAGCAAAGATATCCTCATTATCAGAAGCTTGTGTATAGGATCTACATGACCACGAAGAAGTTTGCTCATTATTTCTCTGATCATTCCATTACAGTCATCAGCGACGCCCCACTTTCAGAGATTCTGCACAACAGAGATGCAACTGGTCGATTGGCAAAATGGGCGATTGAACTCCTTCCCCTTGATATCAAGTTTGAGGCAAAGAAAGCCATTAAGTCCCAAGCGATAGCAGATTTCCTTGCCGAGTGGATTGAACAACAGCAGCTGACTCAAGTTCACTCGGAGCATTGGACCATGTTCTTTGATGGCTCTAAGATGTTAAATGGGTCCGGTGCTGGGGTAGTTTTGGTTTCCCGCCAAGGAGATAAGCTCAGATATGTGCTCCAGATCCACTTTGATTCTTCCAATAATGAAGCAGAATATGAAGCACTTTTATATGGGTTGCGCATGGCCCTTTCACTCGGCGTCCGTCCCCTTATGGTTTATGGTGACTCGGATTTGGTGGTCAATCAAGTGATGAAGGAGTGGGACATTAGAAGCCCAGCCATGACTGGATACTGCAATGCGGTAAGGAAGCTTGAAAAGAAATTGGAAGGGTTAGAGCTCCACCATATACCCCGACTGAAGAATCAAGCGGCTGATGATTTGGTGAAGATAGGTTCCAAGAGAGAAGCCATTCCCAGTGATGTGTTCTTGGAGCATATCCATACTCCATCAGTGAAAGAAGATCCTTTTACCGAAGAAGCTCCGCAGCCCAAGAGTATCACATATCCGACTGAGGTTGAAGTTCCAGCAGTGGTCGACCTGATCATGGAAGCTTTAGTGATCACTCCCGATTGGACAGTATCGTATATCGCGTATATCTTAAGGAAAGAGCTCCCGGAGGACGAAGAAGAGGCTCGACAGATCGTCCGCCGATCTAAAGCCTTTACCGTGATAAGGGGACAACTGTACAGAGAAAGCGCGACTGGAGTTGGTCAGAAATGCATAACGCCAGAAGAAGGTCGAATAATCCTTGATGACATCCACTCGGGGACCTGTGGCCATCATGCGTCCTCTCGGACCATCGTGGCCAAAGCATACCGAGCCGGATTTTACTGGCCAAGAGCGAATGAAATGGCAAAGGAGATAGTCGACAAGTGTGAGGGATGTCAATTTTACTCCAATATGTCACACAAGCCCGCCTCAGCTTTAAAGACCATACCACTCATCTGGCCCTTCGCAGTATGGGGGTTGGATATGGTTTGCCCCTTGAGAACAGGCAGAAGCGGTTTCACCCATGTGCTGGTAGTAGTCGACAAGTTCAACAAGTGGATTGAGGCTAAACCCATCAAGAACCTTGATGCCGGTACTGCTATCAGCTTAATCAGAGAATTGATATTCAGATATGGAGTCCCGCACAGCATCATCACTGACAACGGTTCAAACTTTGATTCGGAGGAATTTAGGGCGTTTTGCACATCTCAGGGCACACGAGTCGACTATGCTTCAGTCGCTCATCCTCAGTCGAATGGACAAGCAGAGCGGGCCAATGGCTTGATTCTCAAAGGGTTGAAACCCCGACTGATGCGTGATCTCAAGCATGCGGCTGGAGCATGGGTCGACGAACTTCCCTCGGTGCTTTGGGGGTTAAGGACCACGCCTAACCGGTCGACTGGGAGAACTCCGTTCTTCTTGGTCTACGGAGCTGAAGCGGTCTTGCCGAGTGACCTGCTTCACAACGCTCCTCAAGTCGAGCTCTACACCGAAGCTGAAGCAGAACAAGCACGGCAGGATGTAGTCGACCTTCTAGAGGAAAAAGGGAGATGGCTCTGATCCGATCGACCATTTACCAGCAAGACTTGCGTTGCTTCCACGCCAAAAACGTGAAGAGTCGAGCCTTCCAGGAAGGAGATTTGGTTCTCCGAGTGGATCAGCAGAAACCACACAAGCTCGCTCCTTCTTGGGAAGGTCCCTTCATCGTCACCAAGGTTCTCCACAATGGAGCGTACCGTCTTTACAACGTCGAGCACAAGATCGACGATCCTCGAGCTTGGAACGCGGAGCTGCTCCGCCCCTTTTACACTTAAGTAGCCACTCGGAAATGTAATAAAAGCACTTCTGTAGTTCATTTTTCAAAAGACAATAGTGTTATAATTTTCTCAGTGATTGTTGTCACTTTTTGTTCGCTCAATAAAATTTCCCCCCAGTGGGTGGCTTAGCTGCAAATCCGTTTCGCCTAAGTTTGTAAAAAAAAAATACTTGCCGAGTGGTGAGCCAGCCTCCCACTCGGGGGCTTAGCTGCGAATTCGTTTTCTCCTAAGTACTTTAAAATCCTACCGAGTGGTGAGCCAGCCTCCCACTCGGGGGCTTAGCTGCAGTCCAAGTACTCGCCTAAGTTTCAATAAAATCCTACCGAGTGGTGAGCCAGCTTCCCACTCGGACTTAGCTGCAGTCCAAGTACTCGCCTAAGTTTCAATAAAATCCTACCGAGTGGTGAGCCAGCCTCCCACTCGGGGGCTTAGCTGCAGTCCAAGTACTCGCCTAAGTTTCAATAAAATCCTACCGAGTGGTGAGCCAGCCTCCCACTCGGGGGGCTTATCTGCAGTCCAAGTACTCGCCTAGGTTTCAATAAAATCCTACCGAGTGGTGAGCCAGCCTCCCAATCGGGGGCTTAGCTGCAGTATAACGCTCACCTAACTACAAGTATAACGTGTGCTCTGCAAGGTAGACGAGGTGCAGGTCGACTGCTACCCTCTTCTTCCGAGCTACGCCACAAGTACAACGTGTGCTCTACAAGGTAGACGAGGTGCAGGTCGACTGCTGCCCTCCTCTTCCGAGCTACACCACAAGTATAACGTGCGCTCTGCAAGGTAGATGAGGTGCAGGTCGACTGCTACCCTCCTCTTCCGAGCTACGCCACAAGTATAATGTGCGCTCTGCAAGGTAGACAAGGTGCAGGTCGACTGGTACCCTCCTCTTCCGAGCTACGCCACAAGTACAATGTGCTCTCCGCAAGGAGGACGAGGCACAGGTCGACTGATGCCCTCGTCTTCAGAGGCACACCACAAAAATCCTACCAAGTGGAGAGCAGACCTCCCACTCGGAGGCTTAGCTGCAGCCCAGCGCTCGCCTAAGTTTTTGAAAATCCTACTGAGTGAGGAGCAAACCTCCCACTCGGGGGCTTAGCTGCAGCCCAGTGCTCGCCTAAGTTTTTGAAAATCCTACCGAGTGGAGAGCAGACCTCCCACTCGGGGGCTTAGCTGCAGCCCAGTGCTCGCCTAAGTTTTTGAAAATCCTACCGAGTGGAGAGCAGACCTCCCACTCGGGGGCTTAGCTGCAGCCCAGTGCTCTCCTAAGTTTTTGAAAATCCTACCGAGTGAGGAGCAGACCTCCCACTTGGAGGCTTAGCTGCAGCCTAGTGCTCGCCTAAGTGTGTTGGGGAACAAGTCGATTGCAATAAGCGCTTCGCCCTATCCTGCAAAAGACACCTCAAACCAAATGCAAACATATTCAACGTCGAATCCAAGTTCAGATAACATCTAACAGAACCGAAAGTGCTCGGGCGCTAAGCCCGTTAAGGTTTATCGGTTACAAAAATCACTCGGCATACCGAGGCAAATTTAAAGTATCGAGTACAGAAGTTTTTTACCACTCCTGCGGAGGGCTGGAAGGCGCAACAAATTCGTCCAGGTCGATTCCATCTGCAATCCGAGTGGCAGCAGCGATGAAGGTCTCCATGAAAGATCGAAAATCATGCTTCTTGGTATTAGCCACCTTAAGGACTGCCAGCTTGTCCTCTCGCGCCTCCTTGCAGTGAACACGGGCCAGAGACAGAGCAACATCCGCGCCGCACCTGGCAGAAGACTTCTTCCATTCTTGCACTCGACTTGGAACCTCGTCCAGTCGAGTCATCACAGACTCCAGGTCGTTCTGAAGCGTCTCTCTTGGCAAGAGTGTCGTGTCGATGCGGGAAGTTGCGACCTTCAGCCTTGCGAGGTAGTCGACAACGGCAGCAACGCGAGATTCAAGACAGAGCACATTCATAGCGACTTCATCTTTCACAGGAGAGTTGATGGGATCCAGGTTTATTTCCAATCGACCGGTGTCCTCTTCAAAGTTCTGGCAGAACTCTGCAAACACAACCCCAGAGTCAAGATAGTAGTCTGATGGAGAAATCATAGTTAAAATGTCTATTTGATACAAAAGATTACCTTCAAGCATGAGGAATAGCTTCTTGGTGAGTCCTCCCAGATAAGCCTCCAGATCGTTCTTCTTTCCCACCAACTCACTGGCCTTGTCACTCAGGGCAATCTTGTCACTCTTCAGTCGACTGACCTCAAGAGCAGCTTTCAGATTGGTATTTTCTTCTTCAAGCTTGGTGATTGAAGCCACCTTCTCATCTACGAGCTTGCTCTTCTCTAAAGCCGCTTTCTGCAACTCAGCCAAGTCAAGGTCTTTCTTCTTCATGGCATCCCTCTGTTTGTCTGCAAAGTCACAGTGAGATCAGACTCTGAAACGGGCGAGAGGCAAAGGAAGTCGTCGAGGGTCTCACAAAACATACCTTTTGCTTCCCTCCTTCGCCTTCGTGAAGTTCTCCTGGACCAGTTTCAGATCAAGCTCGAGCTGGATTTGCTTGTTCTCCAACTCAGTGTAACGAGCCGCAAGCTCGCAAGATTTCTGCGAAGAACCAATCGACAGATGTCAAAGACAGTTCACTTCCGAGTGACTAAGGAAAAATCATAGCGTTTCTAAGACCACGGCCGAACATAAACATTCGACCATAGTCTCGGGGACTACACCCAGTGGGTGCACTCAGCGTGCCCCCACTAGTTTTATCAGTTAGAGTCGATCAGTCGACCAACAAAAAAAAGGGAGGTGTTCAGATCGTAGTCGATCGCCAAGCAATCGACCACAGTCTCGAGGACTACACCTAGTGGGTGCACTCAGCGTGCCCCCACCGGTCTATAAATCCATTCGACCTAATCGAGTAAGGAAAAAGCTTAAGACATAAAGACTATGGTCGACTACCAGCAGTCCACCATAGCCTTGGGGACTACACCCAGTGGGTGCACTCACTACGGGAAACAGGAGATTTGCCGTCTGTGGATTACAGACGGCAAAGACCAAATTCCAGACGGCAAAGACTTTGCCGTCTGGAAGCAGACGACAAACTCAGACGGCAAAGAATAGCCGGCAAAGAATACTTTGTCGTCAGCTTTTCATCGAGAAGACGGCAAAGACTTCGCCGTTAGCCAAATCTACTTCGCCGTCAGCCTTATAAATAACAGACACCAAAGAATGCAGTCTTTGCCGTCAGTCAAAACGTTTTCTTTGCCGTGAACAAGACTAAACTACAGACGGCAAAGATTGTTTTTTTTTTAAAAAAATGTCAGTTTAGGCGTTCCGAGGGCTGCCTCTGCTGCCACGGTGAGCTCGGGAAGAAGGGAAGCAGAGAGGAGGGAGGTTGCTACTTCGGTGGTCGCCGGAGTAGCCAACTCCGGCAACCGCTGACACTGCCGTGGGAGATCTAGTGCTTGGGGCAGAGAGGAGGAGGTTGGCGAGGCTCAGGCGCGATGGGGTCCGGCGAGGGGCGGCTCAGGCGCGGCGGAATTCGGCGAGGAGCGGCCACGGCGGGTCTGGCGATGGATGGCTGGCCGGGACCTGCTGAGTGACGCACCGCAACATAGTACGCCGAGGGGTGTAGAGGAGGAGGTTGGAGAGGCTCGGCTGCGACGTGGTCGGGCGACAGGAGGCCGCGGCGAGGAACGGCGAGGGGCGGCCGCGGCGGAGTGCGGCGAGGGGCGGCGAGGAAGAGTCCGGCGAGGGATCCGGAGGGACGCAGTGGCACCGTGGCCGCGACGTCGAGGGGTGTAGAGGAGGAGGTTGGAGAGGCTCGGCTGCGACGTGGTCGGGTGACAGGAGGCCGCGGCGAGGAACGGCGAGGGGCGGCCGCGGCGGAGTGCGGCAAGGGGCGGCGAGGAAGAGTCCGGCGAGGGGCGGCGAGGCAGAGTCCGACGAGGGATCCGGAGGGACGCAGTGGCACCGTGGCCGCGACAGGTGATGAAGCTGGGGCCGGGGCCGGGGCCGGCCGGCGGAGGTTCGTCCTCGCGCCGCAGCTAGAGGCTGAGTCCGATGGCCGAGAAGATCGGGTGAGCGGCCGGAGGAGCGCACGGTTCCCTCCAGTGCCAGATCGAGCGAGTGGATAATCGATGCAGGATCGGTGGTGGGCCAGGAGGGGAGAGGATAATGGACGGGTGGAGTGGGTGGTGGGCCAGCGGGTGGGTGTGTCAGGCGCGATGGGGTGAGAGAGAGGCAGACACAGTGGATCGCGCGCGTGGTGAGAGAGGTGGGCGGCCCGGATCACGCCATGTCATCGATCCGTGGGATCGATCCGTGGCGTGTGTTTTTCTTTGCGTCATGCGTTTATATTTACTGACGGCAAAGTCCCGACTTTGCCGCCTCAGAATATAAACGCAGACGGCAAAGACTTTGCCGCCCTAAAAAAAAACATGACGGCAAATCGCTCACTTCACCGCTCAGAGAATAAAAACACACGTCAAAGATTCTTTGCCGTCTGTCTTTCTTTCGCAGACGGCAAAGTGAGCTCTTTGCCGTCTGTAATTTTTTTGGAAGATGGCAAAGTCTATTTTACCGTTAGATTTTCTTTGCCGTCTGCTGATGACGGCAAACCATTTCTTTGCCGTCTGCCCCGACGAAAAGCTGACGGCAAAGACGCTCCCTGACGGCAAATTAGCAGTTTCCCGTAGTGACTCAGCGTGCCCCCACTAATCCGGAATTTCAATCGATGCACCCAGTGGGTGTACGACAGATACTAGGATTTTCAGAAAGAAGGATTTTCAGATATCATATCCTAACAGAACAGGCGGTGACCGACTGACCTGAACATTACTCTAAGGAGCTAAACTGGCATCATAAGCTGCCTGGCTGGCGTCTCGGATTGCCTTCACTTGCTCCATCATGACCCTTGCCTGGCATATTGCTTCTTTAGCAGCAGTGGCTTGGTCCTCTGGGACGTGGTGGGTCGAGAAAAGTGAAGGTTGAGCAGCACTCGACGACGAAGGGCGAGCACTCGTCAACGACGAGGGGCGGCGAGGAAGAGTCCGCCAAGGATACAGTAGGCCGAGTGCCGTTGTCTCCCTCGACGAACAACGTCTTGGGTGCTGACACGTCCTGAGTCGCCTTGCCAGCAGACGCTTTCCTATTCCTCCTCTGCCTCAGTGGTTCCTCGTCGTCGTCGTCAGGAAGGTCAATAACGATGTTAGATGAAGCTGCAGAAAAGAATCAAAATTAGAGACAAAGAGCCAATCGACTGAAGACGGAACTACAAGAGTCATACCAGGTTTTGAAGTGACAGCATCTTCCATCTCGTGATCTTCAGCCCTGGCCGAGGTATCAGAAGTAGCAGCACTGCAGTTCCAGAACTCAGTCGATTAGCACATGAGTCGACAAAGAATAAGTTCATGTGAAACGGGAAAACTCAAGTTACACCATTACCCTAAGATAGTGGGGATCACCATCTTCATCTTCAGCAAGACCTTCACCGGCTTCAACGGCTCCACTCGAGATTGCTTCGGAGCTTTCTCAGTCGGCGCCGGAGAAGTCGTCCGAGGACGCTTATCGATCAAGCTTTGACGGTCGCGAATTTCTTACCACGCCGCAGCGGGATCATGGACAAGCTTCGAGCGAATTTCTGAGCGAGGAGGTGCAACTTCCTCCTCCTCCTCCTTCTCCTCTTCCTCCTCGCCAGAGTCATCATCCTCGTCATCGTCATCAGCATCCGAATCCCACTCCTCCGGGCTTTCGCGCCCACTTCCTTCCTCCTCCTTAGTGGGCGCTTGCGCTCCATTAGGCATCGAGTACAACTCAGTGGTGGCCTGACAAGACAACAAAACAAGACAATGGTCAATCGACCAATTTGCAGTGAAACATAATGAATGAAGCAAGATTGCAACCGGGGATAAGTGGTCATACCGTGTCCGGTGTGTAAGTATGGTCGAGTGGTGGGATCCTCCTATCCCCTCGAGGATTATCTTTATTCCCTGTGATGGCAGCCATCCACCTCTCCAGGGTGGCATCACTGACCGCCTCTGGGTGGACCCGAGTGGTATCTTCGGTACCGCAGTACAGCCACATAGGGTGGCCTCAGTATTGAAGTGGTTGAATACGCCGTCGAAGGAAGACCTCCAGAAGGTCCATACCCGTCACTCTGTCCTGAACGAGCTGGACTACGCGCTCCATCAACATTTTTACTCGAGCTTTCCTCCGAAGCACCTTCAGAGAAGAGGGCTTGTTCACTCGGTCCATGGAGAACGGAGGGAGACCACCGACCGCCTCGGGCAGAGACTCGCTCTTGGCGAGAGAACCAGGTCGATCGCCACCCTCTAACCGACTCAGGAAGGGTCATGGACGGAAAAGCACTCTTACTCCTCATTTGGATCAAAAGACCCCCGCACATCTGGATAACCTTAGTCCTCTCATCATCCGGACTCGCCTTTTTCACCGCTCAGTGAGCGATGTGAATATGTGCTTAAAGAGACCCCAGTGCGGTCGACAACCGAGGAAGTTCTCGCACATGGACACGAAAGCAGCAAGATAGGCAATGGAATTGGGAGTGAAATGGTGGAGTTGCGCCCCAAAGAAGTTCAGAAACCCTCGGAAGAAAAGACTTGGTGGCAGAGAGAATCCACGATCTACATGAGTGGCTAGGAGAATGCACTCACCCTCCAGCGGCTGCGGATGCCACTCGGTCCCCGGAAGCCTTGCTGACCCGTGAGGGATCAGTCCCTTATTGGTCAGGTCGTTGAGATCCGCCTCGGTGTTGGTCGAGCGGATCCAATCCCCTTGGACCCAACCTTGCGGCAGGCGGGACCTTGACGAAGATCCACCCCGACTTGTCGCTCTTCCCTTCGCTTTCGTCGTTGCCGTCGCCTTCTTCGCAAGCTCCAAGGCTGTCGTCTTCTCCTTCACCATTGTCGCCGGCGAAGCACGCGAGGAGTGGATGGGCGGAGGCGAAAGCAGGCGCAGCAGGCGGGGGTGAGAGGGCAGAGAGGAGAATGGGGAGGCACTGTTCAAAAACCCTCGCCCGACGCCTTATATAGGGACGCTTCTAAGTGGCTGACAAGTAGGCACGGGCGATCCTATCAAATACCGAAACAGTCGCGCACGCGTGATACGTGGCGAAAAAGGTGGCGCGGAAATCGAGGTGTCTATGCCTTATCCCATCCGAGTACTGCGGTCCGCCCCGCTTCACACGCTTCCCAAAATTCGGATCCCACAAAATCCGCTAACATCAGATCAACTTGTTAGACGGTAGACTTCCTGCGATCCGTCGCTCGGAAGTTCACCAAGTTCAAAAGTTCACTCGACAGAAGAGAAGAATGGATCAAGGCGACAGACAGAAAAGTTTCTGCCATCATTGAAAAAGGTCATTGATCCAGGATGAGACATGCTCAGAACACAAAAACAGGTCGGAAAGATTATCAGCTCCTTCCTCACTCAAACCTCGATCCATTCGGGGGCTAATGATGAAGTCATGTACCTAGGGTAGGGTCACGGACCTGTCCAAAGTACCCTCCCCAAGGACATCTTCAAAAGAAGCTGCCTTCCAGTCGACCAAGAGGGACCCCACTCGACGGACTCGAAGACACTCGACCATGAAGATTCACTCGACCACCAAGAGATCAGGAGCCACTCTGTATCCAAACTGTTTGTAATTAAGTAGTCTTTCTGGCGATTATGACACTTTATGTAGGACGTTACCAGTAACGCCAATCCTTTATGTACTTTAAGCCCTGCATAACCGAGGGCCGGAGGGGTCTGGCAGACCCTATATAAGCCACCCCCCTCCTCAGTGTAAAGGGTTCGCACCCCTGTAACTTATACACACATAATCCAGTCGACCGCCTCTGGGCTCCGAGACGTAGGGCTGTTACTTCCTCCGAGAAGGGCCTGAACTCGTAAATCCCTTGTCTGTACAACTGCTCCATAGCTAGGATCTTGCCTCTCCATACCTACCCCACATTCTACTGTCAGTCTTAGAACCACGGCAGTCGCTGCAAGGCTCGACGGCCCGTCTCATTGTCAAGGACAATGTCACCTCTAGGGGAGCGCTGGCTGCAGGCCAAACTCTCCGACTAGGCGACTTCATCATGGCCACCCAATCGGCTGTCGCACCAACGATGACCTCTCGGGTCATCACAAATAACCTCCACGTCCATTTGGAACTCGCCGAACAGATGGATCCGATGGAGCTCTCCTCCCTTAATGAGCTCTTGGATTGCATCGCCTCTTTCGGAGTTGCCATAGACTATGATCGGATTGGGCTTAATCCTGACCAAAGGAATATTAAATCCCCGCCGGTCACCCACGAGATAGCGGAAGTGGAGGAGCCACATACGGATTACCCCTCTATTTTGAGGATGAATTATGTCCGGATCACCGAGCTCCCTGAGCCGGACACCCACTCAAGGGAAGACATCACCCAGACCCCGGACTTAGAATCGGGTGTTGGGCCGGAAAAATTGGGCAGCACCCCGGATCCCGAGCTGTCAAGCCCGGAAGCTCCCCTGCCCCAGGGTGTTAGATCAGATCAGAATCCGGATTCAGCTACACCCACCCACCCGGACTCAAACCGTCTCTCCCATGTTAGACAAGAGCCCCAAGAGAGAGTACATCGCCAGATTCCTCCTTGTGCTAAACAAGGTCAAGGACTGTCGTGAGGAGGACGCAGTCTCACTGTTCTGCAAAAACTGCACGAAAAAAGGAATCCTTAATGCTATAAGTCGTCATGACATAGTACACTTTGCTGACTTGGCAACCATAGTACAGAAGTACTGTGCAATGGAAAGCGCCTGGAAAACCCAAACAGAATTTTGGGATCGTCCGGCTCTCAATAAAACCTTTGTCCGAGCTAAACGGGTGAATTCCCGTAAGTCAGCCGATCTAATCCCCAAGAAACCAAAGCCCACCCCAGGGCGTGTTACCGTATTGGAAGAATGGCTCAATGGGCCATGTAAACTCCACATCACGACGAACACTACACTAACACATAGCCTTAGAGCATGTTGGATACTCCAGCAGGTAGCAAAAAGTGGCGAGGATCTTCTTGTAAGCCTTAAAGCAGAACAACATCCCGCCAAAGAAAAAAATATGGTATTAACAGTCTTCGAGACTTTCGCCTCAAACAATAGGCGCAAGCGAGCTCATCGAAGCTCCGCTGAAATTTGCCACGTGCCACAAATAAATCCGTGGAACGACACTGCTATAGCTTTCAGTGCCAGTGATGAACCTCAATTCCAGACAGTCCGGGCGCCTACCGCTTTGGTCCTTAGACCAATCGTGGACGGCTTTTGGCTCACTAAAGTACTCATGGACGGCGGAAGCGGATTAAACTTGATCTACAAAGAAACACTCAGCAAGATGGAAATTGATAAAAGCCGCATTGAGCAAAGAGGCACAACCTTCAGGGGAATCATCCCTAGTCGGGAAGCACGGTGTGCGGGAAAAATCACACTCGATGTTGTATTCGGCGCTCCGAAGAATTATAGGTCCGGAGAAATCACATTCCAAGTGGCTCCTTTCAGCAGCGGATACCACGCCCTTTTAGGGCGGGACGCGTTTACAAGCTTTCAAGCTATACCCATTACGGGTACATGAAGCTTAAAATGCCCAGACCCAATGGAATCATCACTCTAGCCAGTGATCCGGACGTCGCACTTCGCACCGAAAACAAAACCGCAACACTAGCTCTGGAAGCATTATCCGAAGCCCTAGCGGCTGAAGAACTAACAACGCTGCGTGCCACCGTGGACAGGGACGATGTGATACTCGACAAGCGACCCAAGTCCACCTCATTTAAACCCGCAGACGAGATAGTCAAATTCCAGGTCCATCCAACGTCCCCACGAAGACAGCTTCCATCGGGACATAGTTGGGCCCCACAATGGACGCCGCACTGCAAGACTTCCTACGCGAGAATTGGGACATTTTCGCCTGGCACCCCTCGGACATGCCGGGCATCCCACGCAGACTGGCCGAACACAACCTCAATATACTAAAGGGATACAAGCCTGTCAAGCAGACTCTAAGGCGCTTTTCAGAGCCCAAACGGCAAGCCATGGGGGAAGAGCTAGCCAGCTACTCAAGGCCGGATTCATTAGAGATATCAAGCATCCGGATTGGCTGGCAAGTCTGGTAATGGTACCAAAGAAGGACAAATCTTGGCGCCTATGCGTCGACTTCAAAGACCTCAAAAAGGCTTGCCCCAAGGATCCCTTCCCCCTCCCCCGCATCGACCAAATCATCGACGCCACCGCAGGACACGACTCGCTGTGTTTCCTCGATGCATACTCTGGATACCATCAAATAAAGATGGCAGAGTCCGACCAAGCTGCAACGGCTTTCATAACGCCATATGGTCCTTTGTGCTTCAACACTATGGCTTTCAGGCTTAAAAATACCGGCGCAACCTATCAATGCATGATTCAAACATGCCTGGAAAAGCAAATCAGCAAGACAGTGGAGGCATATGTGGACGACGTGGTCATAAAAACAAGACACGTCGAAACCCTAATAGACGACTTGAGGCTTACATTCGACAACCTTCGAACATACGACATCAAGCTAAACCCAGAAAAATGTGTTTTCGGCGTGCCCTCTGGGAAGCTCCTCGGCTTCATTGTTTCCAATAGAGGAATTGAGGCGAATCCGGCAAAAATCCGATCTCTGTCGTAGTTGGCTATCCCAACAGACCTCAAGCATATCCAAAAACTAGCTGGATGCGTGGCTGCCTTAAGCCGCTTTATCTCCCTGTTAGGAGAAAAGGCATTACCTCTTTACCGCCTTCTTCGGCGCACCGAACACTTCGTGTGGACGGAGGCAGCCGCGGCCGGACTGGACGAAATAAAGACCTTGTTGGCCAGTAATCCAGTCCTAACAGCGCCAAATATTGGCGAACCTATGCTGTTGTACATAGCTACAAAACATCAAGTTCTAAGCGCAGTGCTCATCGTCGAACGAGAGGCTGACGGATACAAATTCCCGCTCCAGAAGCCGGTATATTACGTATCCACGGCCCTCACCCCATGCAAATCCCGATACCCACACTATGAAAAGATAGCATACGCGGTCTTCATGGCATCCCGGAAGCTACGACACTACTTTCAAGAGTGTTCGATTACGGTGGCTTCCGAAGTACCACTCAATGACATAATAAATAACCGCGACGCTACGGGCCGGATTGCTAAATGGGCCATTGAGCTCCTCCCATTCGACATAACATACAAGCCATGGTGGGCCATCAAGTCGCAAGTACTGGCTGACTTTGTCACCGAATGAACAAAAGTCGAACTCCCTAAAGAGTACGGCGCGTACTCTAACTGGATCATGCACTTCGATGGCTCTAAAATGCTGGCCGGATTGGGAGCAGGTGTAGTCCTGACGCCTCCCACCTGAGACACAGTCCAATACGTACTCCAAATATTATACACAGACTCCAACAATGCGGCCGAATACGAGGCTCTGTTGCACGGTCTTCGGATGGCAGTCTCTATGGGCATTCAACGCCTGGGGGTGCGCGGGGATTCAAACCTTGCAATATCACAAATAAACGGAGACTTTGATGCCAAAGACCCGAAAATGGCGGCCTACCGTAATGCCGTCAAAATGTCAGCTCGGTTCGAGGGGCTCGAATTCCACCATGTGGCTCGAGAAAACAATCAAGCGGCGGATATCCTCGCCCGCATCGTCGCTAAACGCGACCTTGTCCCACCTAACATATTCCTAGAAAGGCTGTTCAAGCCATCCATGGTATGGGAAGGGGAGTTCGGCAACACGAGCACGGATCCAAATACACCCCCAGATTCTGAACCATCAAACATAATCGGAGGCTCCGCCACCTAAATAATACCTTCGGCCCACGAAATCATGGTTGTAATCGCCTCGTGGATTGAGCCTTTCTTGGCCTACCTAAACAGGCAGGAGCTCCCCGAGGACCAAAATGAAGCACGTTGCATCGTGCGGCATTCTAAAGCTTACAAAGTCCATGAAGGGGAACTCTATAAGAAAAGTGCGACCGGAGTGCTCCAAAGGTGCATCTCCGAAGAGGAAGGGCGGCAGCTCTTCGCTGAAATCCATGCCGGACTGGGTGGGCACCACGCCGCGGCTCAAGCACTAGTCAGCAAGGCCTTCCGTATAGGCTTTTATTGGCCGACAGCCCAAGCGGATGCACAGGACCTTGTCCAACACTGGGTCGGTTGCCAGCTCTTTACCAATCAGACTCATATGCCCCCTACCGCTCTCCAAACAATCCGCATTACATGGCCCTTCGCGGTCTGGGGGCTGGATATGGTCGGACCCCTTAAAGGGGAAGCCATAAGAAAAAATACTTATTGGTCATGGTGGACAAGTTCACCAAATGGATAGAAGCTAAACCAGTCAAAACGGCTGAATCCGGACCAGTGATAGACTTCCTATCCGGGGTTGTACACCGATATGGCTCAAACTTCACAGCCGATGAAGTGAAAACTTGGTGCGGCAACATGGGCATTAAGCTCGATTACGCCTCCGTCTACCATCCCCAAACAAACGGCCAGGTCGAACATGCAAACGGTCTCATCATGAGCGGCATCTAACCCAGACTAGTGTGATTCTTGACAGAATCGGACACACACTGGGTCGAGGAGCTCGACTCCGTACTCTGGGGGCTGCGGACCATGCCGAATGGCACCACCGAATATACACCATTTTTTATGGTGTACGGCGCGGAAGCAGTACTACCCTGCGACATAATACATGATTCGCCTCGCGTACGCATGTACGAAGAGAAGGAAGCCGAGTTGGATCGGCAGGATAACTTAGATGCCCTGGAGGAGGAGCGCGACGTTGCAAAAGCCCATTCCGCATTCCATCAGCAGCTGGCTCGACAGTACCAAAGCAAATAAGTGCGGGCCAAAACTTATAATATTGGCGAACTCATTCTACGACTACCGGAGAAGAAGAAGGACAAGCTCAAACCTAAGTGGGAGGGTCCCTTTGTCATTGATAAAGTTCTCACCGGAGGAGCGTACCGCTTATGTGATGCATCCGATAACAGACTCGAGCCAAACCCATGGAACACGGCCAGACTACGGAGATTCTACGACTAGCGCCAAACTCAGTGTTCGTCTCCTTACCCCCTCCTTTTTAATTATGTTCTCTCCTCTTTCCTTTCTCGACCTTTTACCTCTTCACACTAAGTACTCAATATAGTGCGGACGCCCAGATCACTCCGGCCACACTATGTGTGTAAGCCATACTTGGGGGCTTCCTATCCGGAAGCTAAATATAATTACTTTAATGGCTTTTTGCGCATCACATATGCGTTCTTTCTCCATATGTGCCTTTTCTTCACCATTATATGCATCGATATGACTTAAGATGTGGCCATGCTGGGTTGCCTGGCTCTTGTGTTATGCCCTACGTTCCCGTTAATTCGGCTAGGGCATAAGGGGAGCACCTCTGCGATTGTTACTGTCGGTTCAGTCGGATGTGTACCTCAGACTAGGTGAAGCCGAAAGTTAGCGTTCTTAAGGGAATATTCGGTCAGTGAGCAAAAGATGTTCCTTTCGTTTATTACAATGTAAATCCCTAGAAGTTTTGTATCCTGCGCCTTTGTTCGCAATCCGGACATGTACATCGTTGCATGCGTACCCAGGGAAAGGAACACCTAACGGAACTATTCTCCCTGGAAGATGTTTCTTACTATCCATGTAATATAACACAACTAGTTGGGTACTTGTCTGTTCAAACACTTATGAACCCTATGCCTGGTTTCCACGCATACCCTGGTTCTCAGATAATCGAAGCGGTATTCGGATACACCCTGACCGTCGGATCCGGGGGCTGAAGCGAAAAGGTCCGCCATGACAAATGATTTTAATCTGGCTAGGGGTTACTTATGTCCATTGAATTACACAGTCACTTGGACTGACTATATTCCTCCTCTATACCATCCAACAGGCTATCTAGCTTACAATCCTGATGGGAATACTTTGCGGCTAACACTACCTGGTCATACACTAGACTCAAGGGAATTTCTTGCCCATCTGGCCCAGCCAGTCCGACTTCGGCCATATGGTTCAGGTCAAGCTTGGTGTAGCGCGTCTTCACCATAGCCCAGGCTTATCTTGCACCTTGTCGGCAGGTTGACATCTTCCACAATCGGAAGCGCCGCCGTGCTCTTTGGAGCATATCCACGAGCTCCCCCATGCCCTTCGGCAGGAAGCTTGATGGCCACAAGGCCTGAGCAATGCCCTGCATCACTTGCCGAGCTCGCTCGTGCAGCTGTGAGAGGTCTTGCAGCAAATCACCTGCAGACGCAGGCATCTCCTCTTCAGGGCGGCCCGTCAACATACCTACAAATAAAAATTCTTTCAATATGCTTCCTTGCCGAGCTGTACTACAGTTCGTCTAGGCACTTACCATAACTGCCGCGACGAAGCCTTTTGTTCTCCTTCATGGAGTTCGCCAGCTGAGCGCGAATATCTTTTAATTCGACCTGCCTAACTTGAAGATTGTTCTTCTCCTGCCTAACTTGCGTAAGAACACGCTCGCCAGCTTTTAGTTGCCTTTGGAGATGTGACTCGTTATCTCTTACGACCTCCGGATTCACCCCGGAATTGTCTGCAAAATTTTCTGTTAGACTTATTATACTAGCCACTTACTAACTAGTACATCTCCGTACAATTGCGACAAATGTTACCAGATGAGGACTTCTGGGATTCCTCTAACTTGGTAACCATGGCCCTCAGCTGGGTCTTGCACTCCTCCAACTCTCGAGACAATTGCTCATTCTTATCTACAAGGACCTGTGCATAAATTGATCCTTAAAACAGTTGTTCCAACCGTTTCAAGTCTCAGGGGCTACTGCTATACATGCTTATCAAATTTTCTTACCCGTATATCTTTGGCATACTGGTCCATCGCTTGGGCAAGCCCGCCTTGAGCAGCTCGGATGTATGCGTCTCCCGAATTGAAAGCATTAAATGCCTCTTCGGAAAAGATGTTGTTACGAAGTACAGCCCGTCGGCGCCGGTGATTCATGGCGCTCTCTACTTCGGAATTCGTGGCGGAGAGCATATATGCATCCTCTGTCTGAGGACAATGCGGCATCGGCCCCGCGTCCGCCTCCTCTCTCGAAGCCGGTTCTGGAATTCGGCTGGTGGAGGCGTGATTGGCAGGATCTCCGGATATAGTCTGTCTATTCCTCTTTCTACCAGGACACGAAGGACGCTGTTACATTTCAAACACAATAATCACAGAGCAGGTTTTTACCATACCTCTGTAGCGGCGTTTCGGCCCTAACCACCTTCCTCTTAAGCCTACCCGATCTGGACACCCTTTGCCAACGAGTCCCCAGGGGCTCGGCGCCGCGCTCTGACCGTCATCTCTACAAAAATATGACACTTCAGGTGTAAGGCATGGCATCAGAAAGGAGTCCTCTTCGGAGGATAGGGTTTTTTGGCTTGGCTTACACGTGACGTAGGTAGCAGTCCGGGATAGTCGGCGATAATGGCCATTGAGGCACCATCGTAGCTCGCCTGACAAAATATCCCGCTGACGAGCTCCACAGTAATATCCGTGTCTTCTTCGAGTCCTGGATCGATGGCCCTTCCGGGGTCCTCTGGCTGCGGGGAGGGGCTGGAGATTCCTTCTACGGCCCTCCTCAGTTCCTGCACAAAAATATCGAGGTAAATTATCTTGCGAAGAACGCCAGAATGAGTGAAGCAGGGGAAGGAGTGACGACTTACCCAGCTTGGGGGGTTGTACATAGAAAACCCATCTCGCGGTTTAATGTGAAGGAATTCTTCTTCTTCTCCTTTGTACAGATCGGACAATATCCTCGCCATAGCAGTGGCGGAGTCCAGACCCTTACGGCCACAACGGGTGGCATCATCTTCCCCGTTGTAGTGCCACATGGGCTCCCCCGATATTGAAGCGGCTGCACTCCCCGCATTATGCATATTGCCATAACCTCGACTATCGTCAGCCCGGATTTGGCCAATAACTTTATCCTGCTCATCAGGAAGTGTATTTCTCTGGTGTCCTCTTGGGGGCCCCAAGGGCGCCAACTTCAGCGTGCCTTCGTTGGAGCGTTACTGAACTTAGGGAGACCTGTCCGGACTGGATCCGGAAGGGGAACATCGTCGAAATAAAACCACTCCGAAGGCCAGTTCTCTGGTGCCTTCTTGGGAGTACCGGATAGATATCCGGTCTCGGCGATGCGCCATACTTCCGCTCCGCCCACTTGACATAGGGACTCCCCCTGGTTGCGAGGGACAAGACAGAACAACTTATTCCATAACCCAAAGTGAACCTCGCAGCCTAGAAATAGCTCGCAAAGAGCAATGTATCCTACTATATGCAGTACGGAGGCAGGGTGAAGTTGTGCAACTGGAGGCCGTAGAACTCCAAGAGCCCGCGAAGAAATGGGTGGATAGGAAACCCGACGCCCCTTAGCAGATGCGGGATGAGACATATTCTCTCCTTTGGGGATGGATTAGGAGATCCCTCCGCTTGCTCCCCGCCATTATAGGTGGCAAGTCCTGTTGGGGAACGTAGTAATTTCAAAAAATTTCCTACGCACACGCAAGATCATGGTGATGTATAGCAACGAGAGGGGAGAGTGTTGTCTACGCACTCTCGAGACCAAGCGAAGCGATCACAACGTAGAGGAAGTAGTCGACGTTCTCCTCGCGATCCGACCGATCCCGCGCCAAGTTATCCGACGCCCCGAAGTTCTTGACACACGTACAGCTCGATGATGTCCCTCGACTCGATCCAGCCGAGTGTCGAGGGAGAGTTCCACAAGATGACGGAGTGGTGACGATCTTGATGTTCTATCGGCGCGCAGGCTTCGCCTAAGCTTCATGACGATATGACCGAGGTGGAATATGGTGGAGGGGGCACCGCACACGGCTAAGGAACGATCCGTAGATCAAACTTGTGTGTTCTAGGGTGCCCCTGCCCCAGATATAAAGGAGGGAGGGGGAGGTGCGGCCGCCCAAGGAGGCTGCCGAGGAGTCCTACTCCCACCGAGTAGGACTCCCCCTTCCTAGTTGGAGTAGGATTGGGGAGGGGAAGAAGGAAGGGGCGCCGCCTCCCTGTCCTATTCGGACTAGGGGGGGAGGCGCTGCCTGCCCTGGCCGGCCCCTCCTCTTCTCCCTCGAGGCCCACTAAGGCCCATTTAGTTCCGGGGGTTCCGTAACCTCCGGTACTCGATAAATTCCGTTTTCACCGGAACCATTCGAACTCCAAATATAGGCTTCCAATATATCAATCTTTATGTCTCGACCATTTTGAGACTCCTCGTCATGTCCGTGATCACATCCGGACTCCAACTTCTTGGTACATCAAAATACATAAACTCATAATAACCGCCATCGAAACCTTAAGCGTGCGGACCCTACGGTTCGAGAACAATGTAGACATGACCGAGACACGCCTCCGGTCAATAACCAATAGCGGACCTGGATGCCCATATTGGTTCCTACATATTCTACGAAGATCTTTATCGGTCAGACCGCATAACAACATACGTTGTTCCCTTTGTCATCGGTATGTTACTTGCCCGAGATTCGATCGTCGGTATCCAATACCTAGTTCAATCTCGTTATCGGCAAGTCTCTTTACTCGTTCCGTAATACATCATCTCACAGCTAACTCATTAGTTGTAATGCTTGCAAGGCTTCAAAGTGATGTGTATTACCGAGAGGGCTCAGAGATACCTCTCCGACAATCGGAGTGACAAAACCTAATCTCGAAATACACCAACCCAACATCCGCCTTTGGAGACACTGTAGTACTCCTTTATAATCACCCGATTACGTTGTGACGCTTGGTAGCACCCAAAGTGTTCCTCCGTAAACGGAGTTGCATAATCTCATAGTTACAGAACATGTATAAGTCATGGATAAAAGCAGAGCAACATACTAAACGATCGTGGTGCTAAGCTAATGGAATGGGTCATGTCAATCGATCATTCTACTAATGATGTGACCTTGTTAATCAAATAACAACTCTTTGTTCATGGTTAGGAAACATAACCATCTTTGATTAACAAGCTAGTCTAGTAGAGGCTTACTAGTGACATATTGTTTTGTCTATGCATTCACACATGTATCATGTTTTCGGTTAATACAATTCTAGCATGAATGATAAACATTTATCATGAAATAAGGAAATAAATAATAACTTTATTATTGCCTCTAGGGCATATTTCCTTGATCTCCCACTTGCACTAGAGTCAATAATCTAGATTACATAGTAATGATTCTAACACCCATGGAGTCTTGGTGTTGATCATGTTTTGCTCGTGGAAGAGGCTTAGTCAACGGTCGCTACATTCAGATCCGTATGTATCTTGCAAATCTCTATGTCTCCCACCGACTAAGTCCGGATGGAATTGAAGCGCCTCTTGATGTGCTTGGTCCTCTTGTGAAATCTGGATTCCTTTGCCAAGGCAATTGCTCCAAAGATTGTCACGAAGATTTTCATTGGACCCGATGCACTAGGTATGACACCTAGATCGGATATGAACTCCTTCATCCGCTCCTTCATTAGCTGCTTCCGGCTGCTATGTACTCCGCTTCACATGTAGATCCCGCCACGACGCTTTGTTTAGAACTGCACCAACCGACAGCTCCTCCGCTTAGTGTAAATACGATCCGTCTGCGATTTAGAATCGTCCGGATCGGTGTCAAAGCTTGCATCAACGTAACTGCCACGATGAGCTCTTTGTCACCTCCATATACGAGAAACATATCCTTAGTCCTTTTCGTATTTCAGATGTTCTTGACCGCTGTCCGATGATCCACTCTGGATTACTTTGGTACCTCCTCGCTAAACTTATAGCAAGGCACACATCGGTCTGTACACAGCATTGCATACATGATAGAGCCTATGGCTGAAGCATAGGAACATCTTTCATTTTCTCTATATCTTCTGCAGTGGTCGGGCATTGAGTCTTACTCAACTTCACACCTTGTAATACTGTGCAAGAACCCTTTCTTTGCTTGATCCATTTTGAACTTTTTCAAAATCTTGTCAAGGTATGTGCTTTGTGAAAGTCCAATTAAGCGCCTTGATCTATCTCTATAGATCTTAATGCCCAATATGTAAGCAGCTTCACCGAGGTCTTTCATTGAAAAACTCTTATTCAAGTATCCCTTTATGCTATCCAGAATTCTATATCATTTCCGATTAGCAATATGTCATCTACATATAATATCGAAATGCTACTGAGCTCCCACTCACTTTCTTGTAAATCTGAGCTTCTCCAAAAGTCAGATAAACCCAAATGCTTTGATCACACTATCAAAGCATTTATTCCAACTCCGAGATGCTTGCACCAGTCCATAGATGGATCGCTGGAGCTTGCATACTTTGTTAGCTTCCTTTGGATCGACAAAACCTTCGGTTGCATCATATACAACTCTTCTTCCGTAAATCCATTCAGAATGCAGTCTTTACATCCATTTGCCAAATTTCATAATCATAAAATGCGCAATTGCTAACATGATTCGGACAGACTTAAGCATCGCTACTGGTGAGAAGGTCTCATCGTAGTCAATCCCTTGAACTTGTCGAAAACCCTTTGCGACAAGTCGAGCTTTATAGACAAGAATATTACCGTCTGCGTCGGTCTTCTTCTTGAAGATCCACTTGTTTTCTATTGCTTGCCTACCCTCGGGCAAGTCAACCAAAGTCCATACTTTGTTTTCATACATGGATCCCATCTCAGATTTCATGGCCTCAAGCCATTTTATGGAATCTGGGCTCACCATCGCTTCTTCATAGTTCGTAGGTTCATCATGATCTAGTAGCATGATTTCCGAACAGGATTACCGCACCACTCAGTGCGGATCTTACTCTTGGTTGATCTACGAGGTTCAGAGTAACTTGATCTGAAGTTTCATGATCAACATCATCAACTTCCTCACTACTTGGTGTAGATGTCTCGTAAACCGGTTTCGTGATTTAACTACTTTCAAGTAAGGGAGAAGGTACTATTACCTCATCAAGTTCTACTTTCCTCCCACTCACTTCTTTCGAGAGAAACTCCTTCTCTAGAAAGGATCCATTCTTAGCAACGAATGTCTTGCCTTCGGATCTGTGATAGAAGGTGTACCCAACTGTCTCCTTTGGGTATCCTATGAAGACACATTCGATTTGGGTTCGAGCTTATCGGGTTTGAAGCTTTTTCACATAAGCATCGCATCCCCAAACTTTGAGAAACGACAACTTTGGTTTCTTGCTAAACCACAGTTCATAAGGTGTCGTCTCAACGGATTTCGACGGTGTTCTATTCAGTGTGAATGCGCCGCCTCTAGAGCATAACCCCAAAACGATAGCGGTAAATCTGTAAGAGACATCATAGATCGCACCATATCTAGTAAAGTACGACACGACGCTCGACACACCATTACGTTGTGGTGTTCCGGTGGCGTGAGTTGCTAAACTATTCCGCATTGTTTCAAATGTAGACCAAACTCGAACTCAAATATTCACCTCCACGATCGATCGTAGAAATTTAATTTTCTTATTACGATGATTTTCAACTTCACTCTGAAATTCTTTGAACTTTTCAAATGTTTCAGACTTATGTTTCATTAAGTAGATATACCCATATCTCGCTTAAGTCATCTGTGAAGGTGAGAAAATAACGATATCCGCCACGAGCCTCAACATTCATCGGACCACATACATACGTATGTATGATTTCCAACAAATCTGTTGCTCTCTCCATAGTACCGAGAACGGGGTTTAGTCATCTTGCCCATGAGGCACGGTTCATAAGTGCCAAGTGATTCATAATCAAGTGACTCCAAAAGTCCATCAAGATGGAGTTTCTTCATGCGCTTTATACCGATATGACCTAAACGGCAAGTGCCACAAATAAGTTGCACTATCATTATCAACTCTGCATCTTTTGGTTTCAACATTATGAATATGTGTATCACTACTATCGAGATTCATAAAAATAGACCACTCCTCAAGGGTGCATGACCATAAAAGATATTACTCATATAAATAGAACAACCATTATTCTCGATTTAAATGAATAACCGTCTCGCATCAAACAAGATCCAGATATAATGTTCATGCTCAACGCAGCACCAAATAACAATTATTTAGGTCTAAAACTAATCCCGAAGGTAGATGTAGAGGTAGCGTGCCGACCGCGATCACATCGACTTTGGAACCATTTCCCACGCGCATCGTCACCTCGCCCTTTGCCGTGTTCGCTAATCCGTAGTCCCCTGCTTCGAGTTGCAAATATTAGCAATGTAACCAAGATCAAATACCAGTGCTCTGCGAGCTCTAGTAAGGTACACATCAATAACATGTATATCACATATACCTTTGTTCACCTTGCCATCCTTCTTATCCGCCAAATACTTGGGGCAGTTCCGCTTCCAAAGGACTACCGCTTAAAGAGAAGCACTCGGCCAGGCTTAGGTCCGGACTTGGGTTTCTTCTCTGAGCAGCAACTTGCTTGCTGTTCTTCTTGAAGTTCCTTCTTCTTCCCTTTGCCTTTCTTCTTGAAACTAGTGGTTTTATTGACCATCAACACTTGATGCTCCTTCTTGATTTCTACCTCCGCAGCCTTTAGCATTGCGAAGAGCTCGGTATAGTCTTTACTAACCCTTGCATATTATAGTTCATCACGAAGCCTTTGTAGCTTGGTGGCGGTGATTGAAGAATTACATCAATGACACAATCATATGGAAGATTAACTCCCAATTGTGTCAAGTGATTGTAGTACCCGGACATTACGAGTATGTGCTCACCGACGAACTATTCTCCTCCATCTTGCAGCTATAGAACTTATTGGAGACTTCATATCTCTCAATCGGGCATTCTGTTGGAATATTAACTTCAACTCTGGAACATCTCATATGCTCCATGACGCTCAAAACGTCGTTGAAGTCCCGGTTCTAAGCCGTAAAGCATGGCACCTCGAACTATAGAGTAGTCATCACTTTGCTCGCCAGACGCTCATAACATCTGGTGTTGCTCCAAAGAAGAGGCTGGCACCTAGCGGTGCATCCAGACGTAACTCTTTCGTGCAGCAATGAGGATAATCCTCGAGTTACGGACCCATCCGTAATTGCTACCATCATCTTTCAACTTTGCTTTCTCAAGGAACGCATTAAAATTCAACGGAACAACAAAGACGAGCCATCTATCTACAATTAAACATAAACAAGCAAGATACTATCGGTACTAAGTTCATGATAAATTTAAGTTCAATTAATCATATTACTTAAGAACTCCCACTTAGACAGACATCCTCTAGTCATCTAAGTGATCACGTGATCCAAATCAACTAAACCATAACCGATCATCACGTGAAATGGAGTAGTTTTCAATGGTGAACATCTTATGTTGATCATATCTACTATATGATTCACGCCGACCTTTCGGTCTCCGTGTTCCGAGGCCATATCTGCATATGCTAGGCTCGTCAAGTATAACCCGAATATTCTGCGTGTGCAAAACTGGCTTGCACCCGTTGTAGATGGACGTAGAGCTTATCACACCCGATCATCACGTGGTGTCTGGGCACGACGAACTTTGGCAACGGTGCATACTCAGGGAGAACACTTCTTGATAATTTAGTGAGAGATCATCTTATAATGCTACCGTCAATCAAAGCAAGATAAGATGCATAAAAGATAAACATCACATGCAAATCAATATAAGTGATATGATATGGTCATCATCATCTTGTGCTTCGTGATCTCCATCTCGCAGCACCACCATGATCACCATCGCCACCGCGCGACACCTTGATCTCCATCGTAGCATCGTTGTCGCCTCGCCAATCTTATGCTTCTCGACTATCGCTACCGCTTAGTGATAAAGTAAAGCATTACAGTATGCGTTGCATTTCATACAATAAAGCGACAACCATATGGCTCCGCCGATTCGATAACCGGTTACAAAACATGATCATCTCATACAATAAAATATAGCATCACGCCTTGACCATATCACATCACAACATGCCCTGCAAAAACAAGTTAGACGTCCTCTACTTTGTTGTTGCAAATTTTACGTGGCTGCTACGGGCTTAAGCAAGAACCAGTCTCACCCACGCATCAAAACCACAACGATACTTCGTCAAATAGACTCGTTTAACCTTCTCAAGGACGGGCGTAGCCACACTCAGTTCAACTAAAGTGAGAGAGACAGCACCCACCAGTCACCTTTAAGCAACGAGTGCTCGAGCGGTGAAACCAGTCTCGCGAAGCGTCACGCGTAATGTCGGTCGGGCCGCTTCATCTCACAATCTGGCTGAACCAAAGTATGACATCTTTGGTAGGTAGTATGACTTGTATCGCCCACAACTCACTTGTGTTCTACTCGTGCAAAACATCAAACCATAAAAACCTAGGCTCGATACCACTGTTGGGGAACGAGTAATTTCAAAAATTTCCCACGCACACGCAAGATCATGGTGATGTATAGCAACGAGAGGGGAGAGTGTTGTCTACGTACCCTCGTGAGACCAAGCGGAAGCGATCACAACGTAGAGGAAGTAGTCGACGTTCTCCTCGCGATCCAACCGATCCCGCGCCGTTACTCCGACGCCCGAGTTCTTGACACACGACAGCTCGATGACGCCCTCGACTCGATCCAGCCGAGTGTCGAGGGAGAGTTCCGTCAAGACGACGGCGTGGTGACGATCTTGATGTTCTATCGGCGCAGGCTTCGCCTAAGCTTCATGACGATATGACCGAGGTGGAATATGGTGGAGGGGGCACCGACACGGCTAAGGAACGATCCGTAGATCAAACTTGTGTGTTCTAGGGTGCCCCTGCCCCTCATATATAAAGGAGGGAGGGGGAGTGCGGCCGGCCCAAGGAGGCGCTGCGGAGGAGTCCTACTCCCACCGAGTAGGACTCCCCCTTCCTAGTTGGAGTAGGATTGGGGAGGGGAAGAAGGAAGAGGCGCCGCCTCCTGTCCTATTCGGACTAGGGGGGAGGCGCTGCCTGCCCCGGCCGCCCCTCCTCTTCTCCCTCGAGGCCCACTAAGGCCCATTTAGTTCCCGGGGTTCGGTAACCTCCGGTACTCCATAAATTCCGCTTTCACCCGAACCATTCCAACTCCAAATATAGGCTTCCAATATATCAATCTTTATGTCTCGACCATTTCGAGACTCCTCGTCATGTCCATGATCACATCCGGACTCAACTTCTTCGTACATCAAAATACATAAACTCATAATAACCGCCATCGAAACCTTAAGCGTGCGGACCCTACGGTTCGAGAACAATGTAGACATGACCGAGACATGTCTCGGTCAATAACCAATAGCGGGACCTGGATGCCCATATTGGTTCCTACATATTCTACGAAGATCTTTATCGGTCAGACCGCATAACAACATACGTTGTTCCTTTGTCATCGGTATGTTACTTGCCCGAGATTCGATCGTCGGTATCCAATACCTAGTTCAATCTCGTTACGGCAAGTCTCTTTACTCGTTCCGTAATACATCATCTCACAGCTAACTCATTAGTTGTAATGCTTGCAAGGCTTCAGTGATGTGTATTACCGAGAGGGCCAGAGATACCTCTCCGACAATCGGAGTGACAAAACCTAATCTCAAATACACCAACCCAACATCGCCTTTGGAGACACTGTAGTACTCCTTTATAATCACCCGATTCGTTGTGACGTTTGGTAGCACCCAAAGTGTTCCTCTGGTAAACGGGAGTTGCATAATCTCATAGTTACAGGAACATGTATAAGCCATGGATAAAAGCAGTAGCAACATACTAAACGATCGTGTGATAAGCTAATGGAATGGGTCATGTCAATCAGATCATTCTACTAATTATGTGACCTTGTTAATCAAATAACAACTCTTTGTTCATGGTTAGGAAACATAACCATCTTTGATTAACAAGCTAGTCTAGTAGAGGCTTACTAGTGACATCTTGTTTTGTCTATGCATTCACACATGTATCATGTTTCCGGTTAATACAATTCTAGCATGAATGATAAACATTTATCATGAAATATGGAAATAAATAATAACTTTATTATTGCCTCTAGGGCATATTTCCTTCAAGTCCGGCTCAGACGGGGACCATGAATGTCGGTGGGAGAAACCCTTGGGTCTATAACTCTATCAAACGGCTGTGAGGAACTGAACACTCCTCCCAGTCACCCGGCTTGGAGCAAGGGGAGGGAGAAGAAGAGCTGCGGCGACCGGCCATGTTGGAATGGTTTTTCTGGAGCACTCTGTTGGATGATTGCTCCAGGGAAGAGGGTGAGGTTTGGATCTGAGAATCCCCGTCTCTTCGAATAGACGGTTCGCCTGCCGAACCGGGGGTGGCAAATGCAAAAATGCCTCGGCTCCTCGTATTCGCTCGACACGTGGAGATGGTCATTATTGAGGCACAGAAGCCGAGGAGTAGAACATTGATGGGAAGCCGGACACTGTTCGTTGCAACAGGTACTTTGGAGTATTCGGAGATGGAACCCGCCTTGCAATGCCAAAGACAAAACTGCGCGTCGGACTCATCGTCATTGAACCCTGGCTCAGGGGCTACTTAGGGAGTCCTGGATTATGGGGTATCCGGACAGCCGGACTATATACTTTGTCTGGATTGTTGGACCGTGAAGATACAAGACTCAAGACTCCATCCCGTGTCCGGATGGACTCTCCTTTGCATGGAAGACAAGCTTCGCGATCCGGATAATGTATTTCCTTCTTTGTAACCGACTCCGTGTAAACCCTAGCCCCCTCCGGTGTCTATATAAACCGGAGAGTTTAGTCCTCAGAGGGACGTTCACAATCATTATCATCATAGGCTAGCTTCTAGGGTTTAGCCTCTATGATCTCGTGGTAGATCAACTCTTGTAACAACCATAACATCAATATCAATCAAGCAGGAAGTAGGGTTTTACCTCCATCGAGAGGGCCCGAACCTGGGTAAACATTGTGTCCCTTACCTCCTGTTACCATTAGCCTAAGACGCACTGATCGGGACCCCCTACCCGAGATCCGCCGGTTTTGACACCGACACTAGGCAAAGAGTTGCCGGCATAAAACCCACTAGAGACAATGATCTCCGGGATGCGAGCACCGACCAACGAGTTGACCATGTTGGCGGGCCAACCCACGGAGAAAAAGAACTCCAAGAAACAAGCACTGGCCAAAGAGTTGACGATGTTGGCGGACAAACTCCTCAAAGAAAGTTGGAAGAATAGCAAGGGCCCCACCGTGCCTACCCCAGAAACTCTAATGGCATCCTATGCGAGGCTCAAGGCCGAGTTTGAGGAGATAGTCGCCGTTGAGAAGCAATATTCCCCTGGCAAGGTGATGGCCCCCATTGAGGACGAGGAGATGGTCCCCGGAGGGATGGGATCCCACGTGAGCTGCACAAGGTAAAAAATAATGGCTTACCATAGTTGTGGTTTTTGATTATTTCGCAATGTGTGTGCTAATATGTTAGGGTTGTGCAGGTGCGGCTGGACGTCCTTGATGATTACAGTGTCGCGGCCCGTCCTGTGGACAACGCCCCAGAGATCGTTTTCAATGTCGCGGTCCGTCCTGTTGACATCGCCCAGAGATCGATTCTGATGTTGCTGTCCATCCTGTGGACATCGCCCCAGAGATCGATTCTGATGTCGCGGTTAGTCCTATGGACATCGCCCCACAGATCGATTCCCATGCCGCTGTCCGTGTTGTGGTCATTGCCTGAGAGATCGATGACAAGAAATAGTTGGTCGCCCTAATCCTTCAGGGTAGTTTGCATTGCCCTGTGTTTAATTACTAGAATGATGTGTGTTATCAAACCATCTTAGGGCTAGTGCACTGTCTTGTGTGGGTGGTACTTGCTACTTTTCTTTGATAGTGAATCATGCGAACCCGCTCCGAGTTATGGAAACAGATGTATCCTCACCAACTTTTGATGTAATATATGGCATGCTTAGATGTAAGTTTGAACTATTTATCATATCAGCAGGGTTTGTTTGATGATTCTTGGTGTTAGTAGGCTAGCTACTGTGCGATCTATAGTACTTGCAAAACACTCACCGAAGAGAAACGTTGGGGCTGATGAGCTCGTGGTACGCTTATACTTATCCGTCGTCGATCGGCCAATAGCCCAAGCTCCTAAAATTGTAGGCTTAGTCGACACGGATACATTCAGGCCTCATTTGGTTCATAGGGTAGGAAAATCATAGCAAAAGTACAGAGACGTACAACACAAAATCATAGCAGTATAGAAACGTACTCCCTCCGTTCCAAAATAGATGACCTAGGCGGGCTAGTTTGGCCTAGTGGATTTCAGTGATATGACGTGGTACAGTGTCGTCCAGTCTTCGCGTGTGGTAGCAGTATTGTGGGTACAGTAAGATTTCTTGAAGAAGCGGAATTCAACGAAGTCATGATGGTTTCTTCGTCCGATCAACTTACAGTGGGAAAGATTGGGCCTGCGATACGACCGGGATAGACCGAGATAATTTTGTGCATGGCAGGTGGTCCAGGATATAGAGGACGAGCAACGAGTATTCATTATTAATTTTTTATGAAAGCTATTGTCTCCACTGTTACAATGGAGGAGTGTGAAACACGGTAGCCCAGTGAACTTGGCATGTGCACCACTCCCTCCTTCCTCATGTAATACTACCATACTGTTGACTATAAGGTTGGCTATAAGATTACAACTTTTTCTCACTTTCTCTTCTCAAATGTTTTTTACCTTTCTTTTTTTAGACACAATTGTTTTTTATGCCTCTTTTTTTAATTAGTTTTTTTATACCTAGGAGCACGTGTAGAGACGGGCTCTTGCAGAGCCTACTCCTTGACTTTGTCAATGCCTCTCTCTCCTCCACATAAGCGGGCTTATAGCCCAGTATTTTACTGGTACTACTTGCTATGCATGCATTTCGGCGGGCAGGTGGCGTCTGAGGGGGGAGCGCGCACGGGGAGGTGGTGGTGGTAGGGGGGGGGTTCTGGTGGGCCAGGGCGGTCAGGAGCGTTCTTGGAAGCGGTCCGGACTCCCGCATGGCCCACCTCACATTATCACCATATATTTCTTGGACTTCGTGCACGGCGAGCGGGCGATCTCTTCTCCTTCCCCCATCTCTCTCTTCTCAGCCGACGCCCGCCGATCGATTAGATTTCGGCTATCGACGGTTTAGTCAATTGCAGTCCCACATGTCAGTGAAGTTGCAAGACAACGCGTGTCCCCTCTGGTGAGACGCGTTTGAGCCGGACTGTCGGGGGTGCGACGCGTACGAGTCGTAAGTGTGCCGCCTTTTCCTTTAGAACTTGCAAAGCGTAACATTTTAGTGCGATCGACCGATAGAAATCCAAAATAAAATGACGATGGTGGCGCTTTCCCGTGCGTTAGGCGGGCTAGTTTGAGTGATATGACGTGCTACAGTGCCGTTCACTTGCTCCATTTTATGTAAGAAAAAGTTTACACTCTTACATGGGAGGAGTGTGAAACACGGCGGATCTGATTTTGATCGACGGATAACTATTCCCTGCCAAAAAATGGAGCACTGTTAGCGATTATAGCATGATAGTTAGGGCATCTCTAGCGCTGGCCCACAAATTTACACCGGCATCTGTCCGAGGACACTGATGGACGCCATCCGATGGTGCCCGCATACCTTTCGACAACTATATGAACTAACCGGACGAAACTCATGCAAACATAGAAAATTTCAAATTAACCGAATGAAATTCATTACATTTCGAAAACTTTTCCTGTAAACTATACGAAATTCATTACATATTTTGCACAAACCGTACTAAAACCTATTGTAAACCTAATCTAAACGATCGCCGGCGCCCGACCACCATGTCCGGCCATGAACTCGAGAAAGCCGGCCATTGCCTTTGCCTCCTCCTCCGCCTTGATAACCTCCTCCTCCGGAGCACAAGGTTCTGAAGATTTCCGCCTCCACGTCGCCGTCAAGCGGCTGATCGGCCTCCGATGTTTACCCCACCAAGCTTGGCATCGACTGAGTGGAGTAGAGGTGGCCTTCCTGGGACTAGAGCGGCGGTGACCTACTGTGTACTACTCTTCCTCGCTGCCGGCTGCGCCTGTGCACGCGCGCCGGCTTCGTGATTGTGGCGTTAGAGGGCGGCCTGGGGGTGCCGGCGATCTTCCTCGTCTGCTCCTGCAACAGTACATCAAAGAGAGCTTTGGAGCGCGCCCGGAGCAGAGCCGCCAATGTCCTTCGTCTGCTCCTGCAATAGTACGTCCAAGAGAGCTTTGGAGCGCCAGGAGGCCATGGTTGGAGTGGTGCCGACAGAAGGAAGGGACCGGAGGAGATTGAGTGTGGGTCTTTGGCTATGGCTGGGAGCTGGGGCTCAAGTTAATATAGTGGGCGAATGGAAAAAAGATGAGAAAAGCTTCTCTTCTTCTTCTTCTTCTTCTTCTTCTTCTTCTTCTTCTTCTTCTTCTTCTTCTTCTTTCTTTTTCTTCTTCTTCTTCTTCTTCTTCTTCTTCTTCTTCTTCTTCTTCTCACTACTAGGGAAAAGCCTAGCAGCAGCGCGGGTTTTGGGGCTATCAGTAGCGCGGGCAGGAGCACTACTGATAAGGCGCTACAGCTAATGCTTAGCAATAGCGCGTCTTGACCCACGCTACTGCTAAATTGACTTAGTAGCAGCGCTTCTTCAAAACATCGCTACTGGTAGTTAGTAGTAGCGCTTCTCCTTACCCACGCTACTACTATTATTTAGTATTTTATTTCTTTTCTTTTTCATGTTGTATTCATACACCTTTACACAAGTTTTCATACAATAGGAATTTAGAGATTGTTTTTACATCATAATTGGTTATTACATCATGGGGTGAAAGAACCGTGGACTAGTTTCAAGTGGATGTCCATCCACTTGAAACTAATCCGCGGTTCTTTCACCCAATGATATAATAATATCATCATCATCATCATATCATTAACAACTTAGCATCATAATACATCATTGTCATATAACACCTCCTCAATATCATCGTTTTCATCATTAACATCACATAACACCGCCTCAAGATCATCATTATCAACTCTAACACATTACCACAAACATATTGTACCTCATAGGACCTATTACATTTGATTAAGACCTACTACATTTTCTAAGGTAAAATAACAACAAACAAGATAGCCCCTGACTCTCCATTATGGAGAATGGAGATTATCCTGTCTCCAATTATTGCCTTTCGCTGAATGTTACTTCCAAGAACCTCCTTGCGAATGTCCATACATTTCTTCCATTCTCTGATGATCATGTGTTCACGGGTTTTAGAAATACGATATGCACAGGTGACCTCCGTAGATTTACCTGGCAGTATGTTCAGAACTGAGAGGCGACCATGCAGAGACATCAGATGAGGCACACAATCCATCGGGAGTTTCTGCTGAAAAACATAATAATAACTTCGCAGTTAGCAATCATGTACTAGTTTTAGAAGTATGCAAAAAATGCACAGATGTCGTAATAGTAAAAAATCTTACCAGGGTATCTCCAGAGAAGTTATCGTTGTTCAACACATGCACTAGTGGCACGTATTCACCATAATTTGGAGGAGTTCGATAATAGTCATTGTAATTCTCAAGAAGAGTACAAAATGCGATCAGATGATTTTTCTCCTTATACGCTAATTGGGTGCCTTCGGTGTATTGGGTTTTATCTACCATCTTCCGCACAGTCTTTGAAGAATCAAAATAAGCTGTCAATGGAAATAAGCTATCAACTATTTTGAAATAAACAATATAAATTAGTTAATAACTATGTTTGAGAAACTCACATAGCGGTACAATCGGAAGCGTATCAACAAGGACCCAAATGTCCATATTGTCTTCCTCGCTGTCAGGATCACCAAGATCCATGGTGACAATCATACCCTCATAAAAACCATACATTTTGCAAAGTGCTTCCCAATTTTGGCAACCAAAATGGGTTACGCTCTGAGCATTGCACAGATTTACTTCAAAATCCATATCATGATGGGTCCTTAGGTGTATTTTCTTTGTTTCGAAATTTTCATGGTCTTCAAAACCCATCCTCTCCAAGACATAGCGTCTTGCATGACATGGGATAAGCTAGTCGAATTGTAAAATATGAAAATTAGACGTTGAAATAGTTGAAGTCATGCTTAATGGAGAAAAAAACACTTGTCATTGTAGTGTACCGTTTCACAATCGAAGGTCTCCTCGAGCTTAATGCTGAAGCGCCGATCTTCGTCCAGCCGAACGAACCTGTCGCACATACCTCGATCGTCGTGGCACCAGCTACACTCCCCCGGGAGACCGTCGTCGTCCGAGTACGACATTTCCTACAATCATAATTCAAAGATTAAACTTGTACATATTCTAGCACAAGTCATGCCAGAATTCACGACAAAATCCGGCATGACCTTTGCTAAAAAAGGACATATCGAGCGCCTGAAATTTGCCGGAACGGAAATTAATCAACACTCTGGCAAAACATAGGCCACTCGGAGATGTAAAATGACCATGAGCGGACACTTGGGCACCACATATCCTATTTGAGCAACAACACAAGATATACAAGGATATTTGGCTGGTCTCACCTCGATGTCGGAGAATGGGTACGGTGGATGGGATGACGGCGGGGATGTCGGAGGGGGTCGGTGACGGGGACGACGGAGGTCACCTGAAACCATATAAGTTATCACTAACAACAAACATGACATGTTCAACTAGTTTTATTAATTCAACTAGTTCTTACTAAATATAAACTTACTATAAATAGAAAAAAAACTAGTTCTTTCTAAAAATAAAGTAGTTCAACTAGTTATATTAAATTATCTTACTAAAAATAGATTAGTTCTGTTAATTCAACTAGTTCAACTAGTTTATTAATTTACTTACTAAACTAGTTCAACTACAACTAAAGTAGTTCAACTACCACTACTACTACTAAAAATCTAGTACTAACTAAGCTAAATTAACATCTACTACTACTAAATTAACATCTAGTACTAGCTAACCCTAAATTAACATCTACTACTACTAAATCTAGTACTAACTAGTGGTAGGGGGGGGTGAGAGGTAGCTAGGGGCGGCGAGGTCGAGGGCGGTGGGAGGAGGGCTGTCGGCGGAGGAGGAGGGCGGGCACAGAGGAGGGAGGAGGCAGCGGAGGAGGAGGGAGGGCGGGCAGAGAGGAGGAGGGCGGCGGCGGAGGGAGGAGGGACGGAAGGAGGGGAATACCTCGGCGGCGGACGGACGAAGGCGGCGGCGGCGACGACGCACGATGACGGTTGACGCGGGCGAGATTGAGAGTGTGAGTGAGAGGGCCGGTCGTGCGCGTGGGGATAAGGTAGGGATAGTTGTAGCGCGTTTTCCAAAACGCGCTACAGCTAACCTGAATAGCAGTAGCGCTCTATAGTAAAGTGTGCTACTGCTATAGCTAGCGGGGGGCCAAGGTCATGGCAACTATAGCAGTAGCGATGTATGCGGTGCAAGCGCTACTGCTATTTCCAAGTCAGCAGCGCATTTCGTAGACACGCGCTGCTGCTAAGTAGCAGTAGCGTGGTATTTTGAAAAGCGCTGCTGGTAAGATTCTGTGTATAGGCTTTTCCCTAGTAGTGTCTTCTTCTTCTTCTTCTAGTCTTGTTCTTCTTCTTCTTCTTCTTCTTCTTCTTCTAACTTTATTACTCCCATTTTTGCAGGTTGCACTCACTTCATGGAAGCAGCATTGATGGACTGCTAGTGTTTAGTTTTTGTTTTCATTTGTATTGATGAACAATGTGAAACTATGTATGTATATATGGATGAACTCCGTAAACTATGTATGCATTGGATCTTTTAATACCCTCTGTGTTCTGATGCATTGATGGACTGCTGGATGTTGGATACATGAGCTATGTTTGAGGTTGAATCTATATATATCATATATATCTTTTGAAAATGTAGGGATATAACAGAAAACAGAAAAAACATTAACAATACAGGAACTTTGCCGTCATCCACCGACGCCAAAGGGGTCTTTAATGTCCGCCACAGACGGCAAAGAGGCCACATGGTAGGAACCTGTGCAACATGGGAGCTAACCCATTTGATCACTTCGCCGTCTGTGGCAGACGGCAAAGGTTTGCCGTCAATGGCAGACGACAAAGAGCTGGGTGCAGTGACGCGTCTGCTGACGTCACAAGGCAGACGACAAAGGGGAGGACATGTTTGTCGTACGCTGGCTGACGACAAAGCCTCCCGTTAGCCACCTAACGTGGCTAACTGTCAGTTGTTTGCCGTCCCCCACCTTTGCCGTCTTCTACATACGGGAAATGGTTCTTTGCCGTCCGCTTTCACAATACAGACGACAAAGAGACTCTCTGCTAGAGTTTACAGTGCCGGACAAATTTGTCGTCCGCGGCTGACGGCAAAGAGGTTTGCCGTCAGCTTTCTGGTCCTCTGCCTTCTGCCGTGGCAGACGGCAAATAAGATGATTCCTGTAGTGGGCGAAAAGCCATGGCCGCGTGGTAAGACCAACTCCAAGAAGGAGGACAAGCCGGACGCGACGTCCATCGCCTTGCTCGCAATCGTGGAGGGCATGATGACCAAGAAGGACTCAAGGGAGGAGAAGCGCTGGCAAGACAAGGAAGATCAAATGAACTCCATGAAGATCCAAAGGAGGAGGCTTGAGATGGAGGCGGAGAAGCAAGCGAGGATGCTTGAGATGGAGGTGGAGAAGCAAGCGAAGATGTTCTTGATTGAGGCTACCAATGCCAAGACCAACACGAAAGAAGTGGCGCCCGCGAGCATGATGACGGTGGTGGAGATCATGAAGGTGGACCTCAACACCGTGTCACCGAGGAAGAGGCCATGGTTCGAGAAGATGCATGCCAACATGCTCAAGCTTGACGACGATGACGACGAGTGATCTATGTCTTGGAGCACCATCCCATTTTTGTATGCGGCAAGTGTAGTGCTAGCATGACCACGGCCGATATGGCGTGGTCGCATTTCCCGCCCCTTTTTGAGTGATGGCATGTGTGCCGGCCACTGGCAGTGCGCCAGCATGAACTATGTGATGGTTTTTTTTTAGGCTGGCATTGTATGCCGGCCACTGGCATGGTGCCGGCATGCATAGCCGCTGGCATTATCTATGGCCGTGACCATTTTTAAATTTGTGCGCGCACATGAAATTGGTCGCAGGCGTTGGGCGCATGACCAACCGAAATCGTAGACTGGGCGGACAACGGGCGAGTGGCCAATCCAAATGAACAAAAAGCGAACAAAATTGTCATCCGTTAATCGGGTTGGAGTTGCTCTCACTGTTTTAAATAGCCCGCTATAGCTCCGCTATAGCACGCTATAGCGTTTACAAAAGGTCTTGCGCTAAAAGATTTTGGTCCAAACAAATGAACAAACATTTTGAATAGCGCGCTATAGCTCTGCTATAGCACGCTATAGCATTTGGAAGAGGTCCGCCGCTAAGATGCTTAGCGCGCTATTTAAAACTTTGGTTGCTCTCAATGCCCTCCCCGGCGCAGTACCTTGGCCAATCTATGTATTTCGTGTACTAGTTGCGCAGCAGCTTCCTTCCTGCTTGTGCTTAGAGGGCATAGGTCTAAGCCGATCCATGGCCGCAGCGTGCGACATCACATGGGTCGGGATACGCTACGCAGTACCAGTACACACCCGGCCGGGCCTCCCACGCGGTTGGGTTGTGCGTCAGAGCGCGTGGTATTTTTCTTGTTTGACTTGCAGTCAAGTCAACCAATCAACTGAGTCAATGGTTGGTGGCAAAAAGAAAACTGAGTCAAGCGACCTCACCCATGTAGCCAGATCGATGGCCCACCTTGTCTCTTGCATGCCCTTGTTCATGGCTTCCCCAAGAATTCTAAAATGACCAACGTGATCTGCAATAATTGATTGCCGGCCTTGAGAAATTAAGTGACAAAATTTAAAAATATAAGATTTTTAGTTCCACATATAAGATTTTTTAATTTTGAACTTTGTAAAATTTGAGCAAAATTATAAAAAAAAATATCAGCATCTGCAAATATTAAAGAGATACTATATGATAATTAATTTAATAATACATGATGATATTGATTTGGTATTATAATATTGATACGTTTCTTTAGATTTGATCAGATTTTATGAAGTACTAGTTGGGTAGAGTAAGTAATAACCACTAGCTATGGCATGTTAAGTAATGCAGACTCTAGAACGGTGGTTGCACATCCAGTGTGAATGAATTGCAGAAGGGACACTCCATTACTCTGCTGGTTGGAAGGCGGGCGGAAGCATCTCAAGTTTCTACCAATTAAATGCCCACCCCGAGCTAAAAACTCTCTTCATCAACCACCCTTCCTTGGCTACAAATAGAAGCAGGTTCTCCTAGCTAGGATGGAAACGTATCCTTTTCACAGCCACCAGCTATAGGGTGAGCCAGTAAGCGAGACATCGCACTGATCGAGGTAGACGATCGAGCTTACAATCTAGCTAGGAGTAGTACAGTAGAGACCATGGCATATCTTCATCCTACTGACCCTTCACTCCCTCTAGGGTCTACCGTTACACAAGCAACACCTATCCATCCTATTCCTATTCCTACTGATGTGCCAGAAATAAGTATCGACCTCCATGGAGCAGTCATGGAGGATGAGGGAATGAGGAAGAAGCAAGCCCGTGACAAAGCATGGGGCCATTACTCGAACCTTCAAGTCAAGATGCATAGGTTCCCTCCATCCCTGCGGGAGTTCTGTCAAGGACGCAGCTTTATTGTCCCAAAGATGGTGGCTATAGGCCCTTACCACCGGCACCTCCCTGAGCTGCAAGCCATGGAGGCGGTGAAGAAGACGGCACCACTCTTCTTCTGCCAGGGCGCCCCCATGAAGGCGTACGAGGATCGGGTCGCCTTCGTCGCAGACGCCGCTCGAAGCTGCTACGACGCTGACTCGCTCGAGGGCCTCAGCGACACTGCTTTTGCGTCCATGATGTTCCATGATGCTTGCTTCTTGCTGGCGACCATGCTTGCTATGACGGTGCCTGAAGAAGCGTGCAATCTGCCGTTCCTATGCTTGGCCGCCGGCAACGCACCTGTTGTCGTGACAGACATGTTTCTGCTAGAGAACCAGATCCCATGGGTGGTGCTCAAGGGCTCAAGGCCCTCATGAGGTTAAGAAACATGGGCTTGCCTGACTTGAGTGCGTTCCTTGCCATGATGGGAATGAATGTCCAATCCCGCATTGATCGCGAGGCAAGGCCCTTGGAGATCGGAGAGTACGACCCACCACATCTTCTTGGCCTCTTCCGTTTCTACCAATCTGGCAACGTTAGGGGCAGGCAACCTGAGAAACAGCTCGCACAGGAAGCGCTGCTCGAATTGGACGTACTGGACATGACCGGTGGGTGGCTTTCGGGAAAAATAGATACTGGAGGACCGGCGACGACCACTACGGGAAGACCGGCTCGAATTATTGCAAGGGCTGACGCAGGGAAGCCGACCGGTGCCGCGCCGACCACTATGACGCTGGAGAGGTTGCCGCTAGGTACAAGCGCCATCGAACTCGCCGAAATCGGCGTCAAGCTGACCCTCAGCAAGACGTCAGAGTTCACGGACATAGGCGTCACGGAAGGCCCCCTCTTCCGCAAGATCTTCCTGCCGTCACTGCGCCTCAATGAGAACACCGCATGCTGGCTCCTCAACATGGCGGCTTTCGAGACAATCACTGCTTTACTCGATCGTGACTACATTGTCAGCTCCTACCTGGCCCTCTTCGCCATGTTCATGGACCGAGAAGAAGACGTGCATGAGCTCCGAGCTAAGCGTCTTATCCACGGCGAGTTCACCGACAAGCAGACCCTCGACTTCTTCAAGGGCCGCCATGCCGGCAATCTGCACGCAGGCGATGACTTCTACCGCATCTTACGACGGCTCGAGAGGTACAAGCAAAGATGGTGGATGTGGGTCGCCATCCATAGGTTCGTCTACAACAATGTCAAGATCATCGTCGCGGTGCTCTCCATCATCGGCGTGCTCGTCGGGATCTTCAAAACAATACTTCCCCTCAAGCAACACTAGGACGCAAGGTAACAATGGAGCTAAATTTATGCAGTGTACTCATCCATTTGTGCATGGTTTTTTTTTTTTGTTGAAAAGGGAGGATATCCCCGGCCTCTGCATCAAAATGATAAATGATGCACGCAACCATTTTATTTAACGAAAGTACAAAGACAAAGTCTGAGGTCCAATACTGTCTCACAAAAGTAGCGAAGGCAAAGTAAATAAAGTAGAAGGTGCCATAGCCGGCGAAAAAAACAGGCTACAATAATTAATACTCTATGTAAATGGGGTAGAGGAGAGGGGATGAGTTATTCTAGACGAGCTAGCTAGGAAGAATATTTTTAGAAAGTAATTGAGCTAATTAAGATGGATTCATCATTATATAGGTGTTCTTAAGTAGCACATATATACAATTACCCTATGATATGAAATCATGAGAGGAAAAATGGTTTGTCCCCTGCACCTTATGTACCCAATGCTGGGACATGTACAGGGTTTGTAATCATCAGCATGTCACACCGTGGGTGGATAAGGATTGGGCGGATGGTGTTGAACTGATTTTGATTCAGCAGGTTTCTCCTCTTTTTGTCCCCTGCACCATATCTTTGAAATCCCCTAGAGTTTTACATATCTTTCTAGCCTCTATTTCTTTGCCAAAAATTCAGGGATTCCACATCCCGTTAGACCTGGTATTTGTCACATCTCTGTTCATACCAACTTTAAGAAACGCATTCATTCCATTCATATGAATACTAGTGCTACTGCCGCTAGCTGTGCCGCATGACTTGTGGAGCAGCATTTGGTCCTTTTGCTTAAGGAATGAAATGTGCTTTCAGGTTTCCGGGCGATTTGGAACAAGATGTCATCCCTATGAAGCTGCTCTGCTCTTCTGGTCTGGTCTTGAGCCGTATCAACTGCAGCAGCATCGTCAGGCTTTACTTGGGGAAAGCCCGGGGAACTAATTATGCCCCAATAATGTAGTCCGTAATTGTTTTTGTATTTTGGTTGTCTCAACCGGCCAGTAGATGTATTTGACCCATAATCCTAAACTTATGGAAAAACTGCTACCGAATTAGTTTACAAAATTAGTGTCATTATGAGCATCTTTTTTCTGGGTTTGTTGGAATTCTGGTATTATTTGGTTTTGTGCATTCAGGACATATACAATGGATAAATGATGTGGTGGAGAAGAGAGAAACGGTAAGAAAAGGCTCGTCTTCTCTTATTTAAGAGAAGACAAGAAATGATCTCTTAGCACAATATGTCTCACCACGTTTTTAGGAATAACTAGTTATTGAAGATAAGGCTAAGACATGATCCATTGTAGATGTCTTTTTTTCTCATCTCTAAATTAAATACAAGACTTGAGATAAGACTATCTTATCAACCATTATACATGCCCTATATGGTGCTCTCTAGCATTCTGGCTTGTGCTTCCACCAGAAAATAAACGTTGATAGTGACTCCGTGCCGCTACTGCGAGCGGCTCGGAAGAAACCTAGCCGCCATCATCACCCATCCCACCTCCCCTCCTCATCCTGCCGCCGCGCGGGCTTTGCCTTATCTTGCTCCCAACAGACGACGGCTTGATCCATTGGCCGGCGGTCTCCGTGGCCATTACTAGGGGTTGGTAGCACAAGACGGGGATGGTGGCAATGCAGCGTTGTGGCTTGGGCAACACAGTGACCCTGGTGAGCTGCCATGTCTGGTCCGGGGGCTCTTTACGCTCAGATCTGGACGCCTCTACGGTGGCAACACACATGGCCGGCTGTCATCATGGTTGCGGCTGACGAGGGGCTCCCGCTCCCGCTCCCGTCCCGCTTCTAGGGTTCCCACGCCGCCGCCGCCGGCTCCCCCGCACGGAGCCGCCGCCACGGCCAAAGCCCGCCATCGCAGCTCGCCCTTCCCTGCTACCCTACCCCTCCCCCTCTCCCTCCTTCCCCATACCCCCGCGTTGGCTCCTCGAGCGAGGCGACTAGGGGCTCCCACCCCGCCCTTCCGAGCGCCCCCTCCCCTTCTCCACCTCCCGCCGCCGCCGGCCTGGGCCACCAAGCCTTTCTTGTGTGGTGTCGACGGTGGTGGGCCCGTTCTTTCCCCCCGCGCAGCGCCACAGCTCGGGCGGCTGGCGGCGGCGCACTTCGGCGGCAGTGGATCCGGCGGCGGCGTGGCTCCTTGGGTGGCGCGGTGCCGGGTGGCACGATGGCGGCGGCGTGGCTGCATGGCTGCGGGGCATCGCGGTGTGTGGCAGCGGTGCCCTCCCGGCCCTGATCGGGGCCCTTTTAGGCCCCATCTAGGTCTGGCCGGGGCTTCTCGGCGGCGTCTCCGGTGGATGGCGGGGTGACTCGTGCGGGGGGTGGCGGCGACTAAGGCTCGTGTACTACAGCACGGCGACGGGGGCTTCACTAGCCCGTTTCCGGCTCGGCCGGGCCAATCTGGGCCTTCGGCACGAGGGCGAAACATGGTTTCGGGGGGGGGGGGGAGGGGAGCTAGAGCCGGCACGAGCGCCTGTCATGGCCATGGGCCACTTCTCCGCCTCCCCTTTCCCCTAGGCTATTCATGGTCGCGGGTGCCTGGTTTGCCCCTGTTGCTGCGTCCGGCCGGTTCCTGCCATGGGCGGTGGAGGTTGTCCCCTCCCGCGTGGCTGCTCTTGTTGTCACTCCGCGTTCCTGGTTGCCTCCTCTGTTCCTGCCGGTCTCACTTTGTTTGCCACGGTAAGACAGCGATGGGGACTGCATGGCTGTGGTGGCGCATGTTGGTGGGGCGTGTTTGGTGGCACGCGATGGATCGTCTGGGGTCATGGCTGGTTGGTGATCAGGAGAAATCCTTGTCGGCTTGTCCGGCACCGACGTGGTGACGCCTCTGGGCGCCTCCATGCCATCCTGAAGGGCATCAGGTTTACCCCTTTCCCCGCACCCTCCGCGTACCGGGGGAAACCCTAGGACTTGTCCGGGCAGCAGCATCGTCGGCTCACGATCCTTCTTGAAGGTGTTTCTTGGTATGCGGCAGTCCGGAGTGCTTGGAGCATGGTGGAATTCTCCAGTGGGCGCAGCGGTTGTGGGTCTCCATCATTTTTGTTGACCCGTCGTTGTTCGCATTTTCTTCTTTTTCTGTTTTCTCTTTCGTTTCTTTTGGGCGTGACTGTGCTGCTTCCGCCCCTATCGTTGGATATGTCGGTGATGGTTGCTCTGCAGTCCACTGCTCAGTTGGTAGACTACAAAGCTCTTAACTATATGGATGAGGGTTCGAGACCCATGGTGGGGGTTACATCACATGATGTTATTTTCAATGAAGAATATATAAAGTCCCAGCTCAGTATTATCTTACTGATCTGGCCCTTGGGTGCTACACGTTGCTGCTCAAGTCTACATGATCATATCTACAAAGTCCCTGCTCATTATTTCATAATGACCCGGCCCTTGGGAGCTACACATGGGAAGTTCAAAATGTGCAGTCTATGGTTGGTGGCTTACAGAAACAACCCGGATTTCTCCAAATTGCAGCATTTATAATAAAGCAAGTCTTAAGCTATCACAATGTTCTCCTCTTAGGACATGGGGGCTACAGGTAATATGCATATAAAGGAGGAACGTCTTCAAATTCTCAGTTTTGAGAAAAATCAGGAAGATCAATTGTGTGACCCGGCGTTGGCAACAATCATGACCCGGTGTCTATAACGGCCATGACCCAGAATACATCAGTTTTTATAACTAGACGATTTTGGAAATCATAATTCAACAAGTTCTACAAGCCGGCTGAATATCAGTTGCATATTTCAAGACCAATATTTTTGTCAAGTCAGAGCATTGAATGCCGACTCAAATGGATTCTTTATTTACAATATTTCTTCTACAAGCAAATTGATTATGAAGCTGGTCTACTGACCCGGACTTTCCAGAAGAAGGAAATGACAAGGACTTAAGGATGATCAGGTGTCGGCTTACAAGAATTTTTAACCCGGAGCACAACCTGTCAAATTTGTTCTTGTGTTTATTTTGCAGGATCAGTTTAACATGGATAAATCCAAATTAAACTAGGGGCCAATATCAGGGATATACCCTGCGGTATGACCCGGCCGGACTTGGCGACTCACTAAGTGACCTGCCCGGATCTCTCCATCCACTGATAACCCGGCCGAGCCAGGTGACTCATTGGTGACCCGGCAGGCGGGTTAGAGGAGCGACAAGACCCAGAGGCCAAGAAGACTCAAGGCCCAAAAGGACGGCTCATGTTATGGTGGGCCGGCTTAAGAGGAAAGCATAAGGAACATTCCCTTACAAAGGAAGCAAGACTAGGACTCCACTTGTAAAAGAGTAACCCTAGTCCTACTAGGATTAGTCATGTAAGCCGCCCCTTCAACTTATATAAGGAGGGGCAAGGCACCCCAAGAGGGACAAGTTTCACAAGTTAGACAATTTAGCGTTAGACAAACAAGTTTATAGCTCTCGAGGAGCACCCTTGTAATCTTGATCATCATCATCAATATCAATGAGCAGGATGTAGGCTTTTACCTCCAACGTGAGGGGCCGAACCTGGGTAAAAAACTTCGCGTCTCTCATCCCACTCAACCCCTCTCAAGCTATCACATGGATGTGTTGGCCTCACGACTAAGTCCTCACACTAGGACATCTGCCGTGACTATTCCACGACAACGACCAACTCAGCAAGTTGAGGCCGAGGTAGACCGCGAAGCCGGAGGTGGACTTGCGGGTGTCTGGGCAACCAACCCAGTCCGCGTCGGAGTATGTCGTGAGGTTGCTGTTGGAGGTGCAGTAGAACTGCATGCCGAGGTTGATGGGGAACGTAGTAATTTCAAAAACATTCCTACGCACACGCAAGATCATGGTGAGGCATAGCAACGAGAGGGGAGAGTGTTGTCCACGTACCCTCGTAGACCAAAAGCGGAAGCGTTAGAACAACGCGGTTGATGTAGTCGTACGTCTTCACGGCCCGATCGATCAAGCACCGAAACTACGGCACCTCCGAGTTCTAGCACACGTTCAGCTCGATGACGTCCCTCGAACTCCGATCCAGCCGAGTGTCGAGGGAGAGTTCCGTCAGCACGACGGCGTGGTGACGATCTTGATGTTCTACTGTCACAGGGCTTCGCCTAAGAACCGCTACAATATTATCGAGGAGGACTATGGTGGAGGAGGGCACAGCACACGGCTAAGAAATCAAGAGATCAATTGTTGTGTCTAGAGGTGCCCCCCTGCCCCCGTATATAAAGGAGCAAGGGGGGAGGGGGCGGCCGGCCTAGGAGGGGGCACGCCAAGGGGAGTCCTACTCCCACCGGGAGTAGGACTCCCACCTTCCTTGTTGGACTAGGAGAGGGGCGAAGGAAAGGGAGAGGAGGAGAAGGAAAGAGGGGGCCGGCCCCCTTGCCGTATACCAATTCAGTTTGGGCCTTGGGAGGCGTGCCCCACACTCCCCTTGCTGCCCTCTATTTCCACTAAGGCCCATGTAGGCCCATTAAGCCCTCGGGGGGTTCTGGTATCCCCCCGGTACTGCTAAAATCCCGATTTCACCCGGAACACTTCCGATATCCAAATATAGGCTTCCAATATATCAATCTGCATGTCTCGACCATTTCGAGACTCCTCGTCATGTCCGTAATCACATCCGGGACTCCGAACAACCTTCGGTACATCAAAAATCATAAACTCATAATATAATTGTCATCAAAACCTTAAGCGTACGTGTTCGAGAACTATGTAGACATGACCGAGACACGTTTCCGGTCAATAACCAATAGCGGACCTGGATGCTCATATTGGCTCCTACATACTCTACGAAGATCTTTATCGGTCAAACCGCATAACAACATACGTTGTTCCCTTTGTCATCGGTATGTTACTTGCCCGAGATTCGATCGTCGGTATCTCAATACCTAGTTCAATCTCATTACTGGTAGGTCTCTTTGCTTGTTATGTAATGCATCATTCCGTAACTAACTTATTAGTTACGTTGCTTGCAAGGCTTATAGTGATGTGCATTACCGAGAGGTCCCAGAGATACCTCTCCGACAAACGGAGTGACAAATCCTAATCTCGAAATACGCTAACTCAACATGTACCTTCGGAGACACCTGTAGAGCTCCTTTATAATCACCCAGTTACGTTGTGACTTTTGGTAGCACACAAAGTGTTCCTCCGGTAAACGGGGGTTGCATGATCTCATAGTCATAGGAACATGTATAAGTCATGAACAAAGCAATAGCAACATACTAAACGCTCAAGTGCTAAGCTAACGGAATGGGTCAAGTCAATCACATCATTCTCCTAATGATGTGATCCCGTTAATCAAATGACAACTCATGTCTATGGCTAGGAAACTTAACCATCTTTGATTCACGAGCTAGTCAAGTAGAGGCATACTAGTGACACTCTGTTTGTCTATGTATTCACACATGTATCAAGTTTCCGGTTAATACAATTCTAGCATGAATAATAAACATTTATCATGAAATAAGGAAATAAATAATAACTTTATTATTGCCTCTAGGGCATATTTCCTTCAGTCTCCCACTTGCGCTAGAGTCAATAATCTAGTTCACATCATCATGTGATTTAACACCAATATTCATATCTGTATATGATTAATACCCATAGATCACATCTTCATGTGATCAACACCCAAAGGGTTTACTAGAGTCAATAATCTAGTTCACATCTCTATGTGATTAATGCCCAAAGAGTACTAAGGTATGATCATGTTTTGCTCGTGAGAGAAGTTTAGTCAACGGGTCTGTCACATTCAGAGCCGTATGTATTTTGCAAATATTATATGTCTACAATGCTCTGCACGGAGCTACTATAGCTAATTGCTCCCACTTTCAATATGTATCTAGATTGAGACTTAGTGTCATCTGGATCGGTGTAAAAGATTGCAACGATGTAACTCTTTACGACGAGCTCTTTTATCACCTCCATAATCGAGAAACATTTCCTTAGTCCTTACTAACAATATTCTTGACCGCTATCCAGTGATCTACTCTTAGATCAGAATTGTATTCCCTTGCCAAATTCAGAGCAAGGTATACAATAGGTCTGGTACACAGCATAGCATACTTTATAGAACCTATGACTGAGGCATAGGGAATGACTTTCATTCTCTTTCTATTTTCTGCCGTGGTCGGGGTTTGGGTCTTACTCAATTTCATACCTTTGCAACACAGGTAAGAACTCTTTCTCTGATTGTTCCATTTTGAACTACTTCAAAATCTTGTCAAGGTATGTACTCATTGAAAATCTTATCAAGCGTCTTGATCTATCTCAATAGATCTTGATGCTCAATATGTAAGTAGATTTTACTAAGGTCTTTCTTTTAAAGAACTCCTTTCAAACACTTCTGTATGCTTTCCAGAAAAGATTCTACATCATTTCTAATAAACAATATGTCACGCACATATACTTATCAAAAAGGTTGTAGTGCTCCCACTCACTTTATTGTAAATATAGGCTTCTCTGCAAGTCCGTATAAAACTATATGCTTTGATCAACTTATCAAAGTGTATATTCCAACTCCGAGATGCTTGCACCAATCCATGGATGGATGGCTGGAGCTTGCACATTTTGTTAGCACCTTTAGGATTGACAAAACCTTCCGGATGCATCATATACAACTCTTCTTTAATAAATCCATTAAGGAATGCAGTTTTGACATCCATTTTCCAATTTCATAAAATGTGGCAATTGCTAACATGATTCGGACAGACTTTAAGCATCGATACGAGTGAGAAAATCTCATCATATTCAACACCTTGAACTTGTCGAAAAACTTTTTAGCGATAAGTCGAGCTATGTAGATAGTAACACTACTATCAGCGTCTGTATTCCTCTTGAAGATCCATTTATTTTCTATGGCTTGCCGATCATCGGGCAAGTCCACCAAATTCCACACTTTGTTCTCATACATGGATCCTATCTCAGATTTCATGGCCTCAAGCCATTTTGCGGAATCTGGGCTCATCATCGCTTCCTCATAGTTCGTAGGTTCGCCATGGTCAAGTAACATAACCTCCAGAATAGGATTACCGTACAACTCTGGTGCGGATTTTACTCTGGTTGACCTATGAGGTTTGGTAGTAACTTGATCTGAAGTTTCATGATCAATATCATTAGCTTCCTCACTAATTTGTGTAGTCGTCACAGGAACCGGTTTCTGTGATGAACTACTTTCCAATAAGGGAACAGGTACAGTTACCTCATCAAGTTCTACTTTCCTCCCACTCACTTCTTTCGAGAGAAACTCCTTCTCTAGAAAGGATCCATTCTTAGCAACGAATATTTTTCCTTTGGATATGTGATTATAAGGTGTACCCAACAATCTCCTTTGGGTATCCTATGAAGACGCATTTCTCCGATTTGCGTTCGAGCTTATCAGGTTGAAACTTTTTCACATAAGCATCGCAACTCCAAACTTTAAGAAATGACAGCTTAGGTTTATTGCTAAACCATAGTTCATACGGTGTCATCTCAACGGATTTAGATGGTGCCCTATTTAACATGCATGTAGTTGTCTCTAATGCATAACTCCAAAATGATAGTGGTAAATCGGTAAGAGACATCATAGATCGCACCATATCTAGTAAAGTACGATTACGACGTTCGGACACACCATTACATTGTGGTGTTCCAGGTGGCGTGAATTGTGAAACTATTCCACATTGTTTTATACGAAGGCCAAACTCGTAACTCAAATATTTTCCTCCATGATAAGATCGTAGAAACTTTATTTTCTTGTTACGATGATTCTCCACTTCACTTTGAAATTCTTTGAACTTTTCAAATGTTTCAGACTTGGGCTTCATTAAGTAGATATACTCCTATCTACTCAAATCATTTGTGAAGATCAGAAAATAATGATACCCGCCACGAGCATCAACACTCATTGGACTGCATACATCGGTATGCATTATTTCCAACAAGTCAGTAGCGCGTTCCATTGTTTCCGAGAATGGAGTTTTAGTCATCTTGCCCAAAAGGCATGGTTCACAAACATCAAATGATTCATAACCAAGTGATTCCGAAACTCCATCTTTATGGAGTTTCTTCATGCGCTTTACACCGATATGACCCAAACGGCAGTGCCACAAATAAGTTGCACTATCATTATTAACTTTTGCATCTTTTGGCATCAATATTATGAATATGTGTATCACTATGATCAAGATCCAACAAACTATTTTCATTGGGTGTATGACCATTGAAAGTTTTATTCATGTAAACAGAACAACAATTATTCTCTGACTTTAAATGAATAACCGTATTGCAATAAACATGATCAAATCATATTCACGCTCAATGCAAACGCCAAATAACATTTATTTAGGTTTAACACTAATCTCGAAAGTATAGGGAGTATGCGATGATGATCATATCAATCTTGGAATTACTTCCAACACTCATCGTCACTTCACCCTCAACTAGTCTCTGTTTATTCTGTAACTCCTATTTCGAGTTACTAATTTTTAGCAATCGAACAAGTATCAAATACTCAGGGGCTACTATAAACACTAGTAAGGTACACATCAATAACCTGTATATCAAATATACCCTTGTTCACTTTGCCATCCTTCTTATCTACCAAATATTCAGGGATTTCCGCTTCCAGTGACCATTTCCTTTGCAGTAGAAGCACTCAGTTTCAGGCTTTGGTCCAGCTTTGGGCTTCTTCGCGGGAGTGACAACTTGCTTGTCATTCTACTTGAAGTTCCCTTTCTTTCCCTTTGCCCTTTTCTTCAAACTAGTGGTCTTGTCAATCATCAACACTTGATGCTCTTTTCTTGATTTCTACCTTCATCGATTTCAACATCACGAAGAGCTCGGGAAACATTTTCGTCATCCCTTGCATACTATAGTTCATCACGAAGTTCTAGTAACTTGGTGATGGTGACTAGAGAACTCTGTCAATTATGTTATCCGGAAGATTAACTCCCACTTGATTCAAGCGATTGTAGTACCCAGACAATCTGAGCACATGCTCACTAGTTGAGTGATTCTCCACCATTTTTAGCTATAGAACTTGTTGGAGACTTCATATCTCTCAACTCGGTTATTTGCTTGAAATATTAACTTCAACTCCTGGAACATCTCATATGCTCCATGATGTTCACAACATCTTTGAAGTCCCAATTCTAAGCCGTTAAGCATGGTGCACTAAACTATCAAGTAGTCATCATATTGAGCTAGCCAAATGTTCATAACGTCTGCATTTTCTCCTGCAATAGGTCTGTCACCTAGCAGTGCATCAAGGACATAATTCTTCAGTGCAGCAATGAGGATAAACCTCATATCATGGACCCAGTCCGCATCATTCCTACTAACATCTTTCAACATAGTTTTTCTCTAGGAACTGCTACCTCTTGAGCACTGCGTTGGATTTCCCCGAAGAGGAGAGGATGATGCAGTAAAGTAGCGTAAGTATTTCCCTCAGTTTTGGAGAAACAAGGTATCAATCCAGTAGGAGACCACGCACAAGTCCCTCGTACCTACACAAAACGATAGCAACTTGCAACCAACGCTTAGGGGTTGTCAATCCCTTCACGGTCACTTACGAGAGTGAGATCTGATAGAGATAATATTTTTGATATTTTTGATAGATAGAAGCAAAGTAAAAAGTAAAGGTAAAGTAAAAACAAAGCAAGTAAATAAAGTTATATAGATTGATATGATGAGAATAGACCCGGGGGCCATAGGTTTCACTAGTGGCTTCTCTCAAGAGCATAAGTATTCTACGGTGGCTGAGCAAATTACTGTTGAGCAATTGACAGAATTGAGCATAGTTATGAGTATATCTAGGCAATGATCATGTATATAGGCATCACGTCCAAAACAAGTAGATCGAAACGATTACAGTATCTACTACTATTACTCCACTCATCGACCGCTATCCAAAGCATGCATCTAGAGTATTAAGTAAAAACAGAGTAACGTCGTAAGCAAGATGACATGATGTAGAGGATAAATTATGCAATATGATAAAAACCCCATCTTGTTATCCTCGATGGCAACAATACAATACGTGCCTTGCAACTCTTTACATCCTCGAGTAAGGACACCGCAAGATTGAACCCAAAGCTAAGCACTTCTTCCATTGCAAGAACTACCAATCTAGTTGGCCAAACCAAAAAAAGATAATTCGAAGAGACTTGCAAAGATAACTCAATCATATATAAAAGAATTCAGAGAAGAATCAAATATTTTCCATAGATAATACTGGATCATAAACCCACAATTCATCGGTCTCAACAAACACACTGCAAAAATAAGATTATATCGAATAGATCTGCACGAGAGAGGGGGAGAACATTGTATTGAGATCCAAAAAGAGAGAAGAAGCCATCTAGCTACTAGCTATGGATTCAAAGGTCTGAAGTAAACTACTCACACTTCATCGGAGGGGCTATGGTGATGATGTAGAAGCCCTCCGTGGTGGATGCCCCCTCCTGCGGAGCTCCGAAACAGGCCCCAAGATGGGATCTCATGGATACAGAAGGTTGCGGCGGTGGAATTAGGTTTTTGGCTCCTGTTCTGATCGTTCGGGGATACGTAGGTATATATAGGAGGAAGGAGTACGTCGGTGGAGCTCCAAGGGGCCCACGAGGTAGGGGGCGCGCCTAGGGGGGCGCCCTCCACCCACGTGACCTCCTCGTGCACTGCTTGGAGTAGGGTCCAAGTCTCCTGGGTCATGTTTGGTTGGAAAATCATGATCCCGAAGGTTTCATTCTATTTGGACTCCGTTTGATATTCTGTTTCTTTGAAATACTGAAAAAGGCAAAAAAAACAACAATTCTGGGCTGGGCCTCCGGTTAATAGGTTAGTCCCAAAAGTAATATAAAAGTGGAAAATAAAGCCCAATATAGTCCAAAATAGTAGATAAAGTAGCATGGAGCAATCAAAAATTATAGATACGTTGGAGACGTATCAGGAACATATCAAAATAAACACAGGGAACGCGAGCTATTGATCTACAACATAATTTGCAAAATACTATCAGGACTAAGTTCATGATAAATTAAAGTTCAATTAATCATATTACTTAAGAACTCCCACTTATATAGACATCTCTCTAATCATCTAAGTGATCACGTGGTACAAATCAACTAAACCATGTCCGATCACCACATGAGATGGAGTAGTTTTCAATGGTGAACATCACTATGTTGATCATATCTACAATATGATTCACGCTCGACGTTTCGGTCTCAGTGTTCCGAGGCCATATCTCTATATGCTAGGCTCATCAAGTTTAACCTGAGTATCCGCGTGTGCAACTATTTTGCACCCGTTGTATTTGAATGTAGAGCCTATCACACCCGATCATCACGTGGTGTCTCAGCACGAAGAACTTTTGCAACGGTGCATACTCAGGGAGAACACTTATACCTTGAAATTTAGTGAGAGATCATCTTATAAAGCTACCGCCGAACTAAGCAAAATAAGATGTATAAAAGATAAACATCACATGCAATCAAAATATGTGACACGATATGGCCATCATCATCTTATGCCTTTTGATCTCCATCTCCAAAGTACTATCATGATCTCCATCGTCACCGGCGTGACACCATGATCTCCATCATCTTGATCTATATAAATGTGTCTTCACATGGTCGTCTCGCCAACTATTCCTGTTGCAACTATTGCTATTACATAGCGGTAAAGTAAAGCAATTATTTGGCGCTTGCATCTTATGCAATAAAGAGACAACCATAAGGCTTCTACCAGTTGCCGATAACTTCAACAAAACATGGTCATATCATACAACAACTTATATCTCATCACGTCTTGACCATATCACATCACAACAAGCCCTGCAAAAACAAGTTAGACGTCCTCTACTTTGTTGTTGCAAGTTTTAGGTGGCTGCTACGGGCTGAGCAAGAACCATTCTTACCTACGCATGAAAACCACAACGATAGTTCGTCAAGTTAGTGTTGTTTTAACCTTCTCAAGGACCAGGCGTAGCCACACTCGGTTCAACTAAAGTTGGAGAAACTGACACCCGCTAGTCACCTGTGTGCAAAGCACGGCGGTAAAACCAGTCTCGCGTAAGCGTACGCGTAATGTCGGTCCGGGCCGCTTCATCCAACAATACGGCCGAACCAAAGTATGACATGCTGGTAAGCAGTATGACTTGTATCGCCCACAACTCACTTGTGTTCAACTCGTGCATATAACATCTACGCATAAAACCAGGCTCGGATGCCACTGATGGGGAACGTAGTAATTTCAAAAAAATTCCTACACACACGTAAGATCATGGTGACGCATAGCAACGAGAGGGGAGAGTCTTGTCCACGTACCCTCGTAGACCGAAAGCAGAAGCGTTAGAACAATGCGGTTGATGTAGTCGTACGTCTTCACGGCCCGACCAATCAAGCACCAAAACTACGGCACCTCCGAGTTCTAGCACACGTTCAGCTCGATGACGTCCCTCGAACTCCGATCCAGCCGAGTGTCGAGGGAGAGTTCCGTCAGCATGATGGCGTGGTGACAATCTTGATGTTCTACCGTCATAGGGCTTCGTCTAAGCACCGCTACAATATTATCGAGGAGGACTATGGTGGAGGGGGGCACCGCACAAGGCTAAGAAATCAAGAGATCAATTGTTGTTTCTAGAGGTGCCCCCTTGCCCCCGTATATAAAGGAGCAAGGGGGGAGGGGGCGCGCCAAGGGGAGTCCTACTCCCATCGGGAGTAGGACTCCCTACTTCCTTGTTGGACGAGGAGAAGGGGGGAGGAAAGGGAGAGGAGGAGAAGGAAAGAGGGGGCCGGCCCCCTTGCCCTAAAGCAATTTGGTTTGGGCCTTGGGGAGGGGGGGCGCCCCACACTCCCCTTGCTGCCCTCTATTTCCACTAAGGCCCATGTAGGCCCATTAAGCCCCAGGGGTCCGTAACCCCCTGTACTCGGTAAAATCCCGATTTCACCCGGAACACTTCCGATATCCAAATATAGGCTTCCAATATATCAATCTTCATGTCTCGACCATTTCGAGACTCCTCGTATGTTCGTAATCACATCTGGGACTCCGGACAACCTTCGGTACATCAAAAACCATAAACTCATAATATAACTGTCATCGAAACCTTAAGCGTGCGGACCCTACGTGTTTGAGAACTATGTAGACATGACCGAGACACGTTTCCGGTCAATAACCAATAGTGGAACCTGGATGCTCATATTGGCTCCTACATATTCTACGAAGATCTTTATCGGTCAAACTGCATAACAACATACGTTGTTCCCTTTGTCATCGGTATATTACTTGCCCAAGATTCGATCGTCGGTATCTCAATACCTAGTTCAATCTCGTTACCGGCAAGTCTCTTTACTCGTTATGTAATACATCATTCCGTAACTAACTTATTAGTTACATTGCTTGCAAGGCTTATAGTGATGTGCATTACCGAGAGGGCACAGAGATACCTCTCCGACAATCGGAGTGACAAATCCTAATCTCGAAATACGCCAACTCAACATGTACCTTCGGAGACACCTGTAGAGCTCCTTTATAATCACCCAGTTACGTTGTGACTTTTGGTAGCACACAAAGTGTTCCTCTGGTAAACGGGAGTTGCATAATCTCATAGTCATAGGAACATGTATAAGTCATGAAGAAAGCAATAGCAACATACTAAACGATCAAGTGCTAAGCTAACGGAATTGGTCAAGTAAATGACATCATTCTCCTAATGATGTGATCCCGTTAATCATATGACAACTCATGTCTATGGCTAGGAAACTTAACCATCTTTGATTCACGAGCTAGTCAAGTAGAGGCATACTAGTGACACTCTTTTTGTCTATGTACTCACACATGTATCAAGTTTCCGGTTAATACAATTCTAGCATGAATAATAAACATTTATCATGAAATAAGGAAATAAATAACAACTTTATTATTGCCTCTAGGGCATATTTCCTTCAGAGGTGAGATGTGCCCCAGACATAGCGGAGTACCTGCTTCACCATCTGGTAGTGAACATCCCTGGGAGCATGCATGAACAGGCAACATTGTTGAACGGCATATGAGAGATCCAGACGGGTAAGTGTAAGGTACTAGAGCGCACCAGCCAAGCTGCGGTATAGCGAGGGATCATGGAAGGGGTGGCCGGTGGTGGCGGATAGCTTGGCGGTGATGTCTACGGGCGTGGACACAGATTTGCAATTGAGCATACCCGCGCGATCAAGGATCTCTAGCGCGTACTGTTCTTGCGAGAGGTGTAGGCCAGTGGATGTATGGTGCACGTTGATGCCCAGAAAATGGTGAAGGGGTCCCATATCCGTCATGGAGAACTCACGGTGGAGGGGGTGATGATGGACTGTAGGGAGGATGATGTAGTGGCAGTGAGAATAATATCATCTACGTAGAGTAGGAGGTATGCAGTGTTGGTGCCACAATGGAGTGAGAACAAGTAGGAATCTGCTTTGGAGGCCCGAAATCCCAAGGAGAGCAAGTAGGAGGTGAAACGAGCGAACCGTGCCCGCGACGCCTGTTTGAGCACGTAGGGCGACCTGTTACACGTCTCGAGGCCGCGAGGAGTCGATGAAGCCGGCTGGTTGTGAGCTGTAGACGGTCTCGGTGAGAAGCCCATGAAGGAAGGCATTATTGACGTCGAGCTATTGAATGGGCCATGAGTTGCCGGCGGCGAGACTGAAGATGACATGGATCGTGGCTGGCTTGACGACGGGGCTAAATGTCTCCCCATAGTCCCACGCCAGCCTGCTGAGTGAAGCCTCGGAGGACCCAATGAGCCTTGTACCATGCCAGAGAGCCGTCGGGGTTGAACTTGTGGCAAAAGATCCATTTGCCACACACCACGTTAGCACCTGCAGGACGAAAAAACAACAACTAAGTGTCATTCCTCAACAGCACATTGTACTCTTCTAACATAGCGTCGGCCCAGTTCGGATCCTTGAGAGCTACACGATAAGAAGAGGGAATGGGACTGATAGTGGTGACCGAGAGGCTAACGTGTGCTTTGAGTTGGGCAAAGCCGGACTTCCCTCTGGTGAGCATGGTGTGGAGTTTGTGTGGTGGGGCGATAGCAACAGCATGCGGCGGGAGGAGAGGTGGTGCAGCACGAGCTGGGGAGGGCGCTACATGGGAGGCGGGGGCGGTTGCATGGGAAGGTGCCACGGATTTGGCCGCATGGGAGGCGGGGGTGGTAGTGGTGGGGCCTGGACTCAGCTGGCGTGTAGTGGGCGAGGGTGGAGCAGGTGGGCGCAGGGTGTCGTTATGCGGGGGCACGAGCGTGCGTGGGGAGGCAGGTGGGGTCGCGGGCCAGCTAACAGCGCGGGACGGGCGGCAGGCGCGTGCAGCGGATCTGGACAAGGATCCCGCACGATAGCCAAGGGCGGCAGGTGCAGCCCCGCCCGCACGGATCCTGGAGGGAATGCGGGGGGCCGGTATGAGGTAGGTAAGATCTAGATGTGCCAGCAGGGGCTGCGGATTTTCTGCGGTACGGGCAGGTGTGGGATTTTCTGCGGCAGATGTGGCAAAAGGAAAGGTGTGCTCGTCAAACACCACGTGACGGGAGATGTGTACACGACGGCTGAGTAGGTCGAGGCAGCGATAGCCCTTGTGCTCCAAGGGGTAACCAAGAAGGACGCAGGGAGTGGAGCGGGGCGCTAACTTGTGCGGTGTTTGATGAGTGAGGTTAGGGAAGCAGAGGCACCCAAAGACGCGCAAGTGGTCGTAAGAGGGGTCCTACCCGTGAAGAAGGAAGTAGAGGGTGAGCTTGGTGACTGCGGAAGATGGGCGCCGGTTGATGAGATGGTTGGCGGTGTAGAGGGTCTCAACCCAATATTCAGGCGGCATGTGTGTGTGGACGACGAGGGTGCGGAGGACGTCGTTCGTGGTGCGCAGGAGGCGTTCTGCCTTCCCATTTGTGGTCGAGTGTGCGGGCAAGAGAGCCGGAAGACCACACCGAGGCGTGAGAAGTGATCCCGAAGGGAGTAGGAGAGGAATTCGCCATCGTTGTCACACTGCACACATTTAATAGAAGCATTGTATTGGGTGGAGACGTAAGCGAAAAAGCGTTGGAGGGTGGCCCTCGTGTCAGATTTGTTGCGTAGAGGAAAAACCCCTGAATAGTGAGTGAGGTTATCTACGACGACAAGATAGTACTGGTAACCAGAAAAAGAGCATATGGGAGACATCCATAAATCACAATGAATAAGCTAGAACGGAGCAATAGTAAATGAAGTTGAATGTGAAAACGGTAAACGTGTGTGCTTTCCAAGCTTACAAGAACCACACATGAGGGGATCTGGAACATTTTTATTACATGAACTAAAGAAATTATTTGCTAAGGCGGAAAGAGAGGCACGACTAGGGTGTCCGAGCCGCAAGTGCCAAAGGTCGCTGGTGCTTGGAACGGAGAACGCCAGAGGACCGCCATGTTGTGGAAGAAACGGGTAGAGGTCGCCGGAGCTATTGGACCTCATGAGAATTTTCCCTGCTGCCATGTCCTTCACAGAGAAGCCAAACGGGTCAAATGACACAATACACCAATTATCTCTTGTAAAGCGACGGATAGAAATTAGGTTTTTGATGATTTGAGGGGAAATTAAGATGTCATGGAGGTGGAAGGGGTGGGGAGTGAGAGTAGTGGAGCCGGTAGCAACTACAGTGATCGTCGAACCATCACCAACAGTAATAGGAAGAGGACGATGCGATGAAGAGGAGATGAGTTTGGTGAGGTTACCCGAGGAGCCGCGATGTGGCTGGTGGCCCCCGTGTCCATGAGCCACTACGAGCTGCTGGGCAGCTGCTGCATCTGAAGGTTGGCGAAGGCGTGGGCCATCATGCCCTGCTGGTCCCACTGCGGTGCGGAAGGAGCGGGCCTAGCCACCTGGTACGCCTGCTGGGGCATAGGCGGACGCGGACCAAGGACGCATGCGGCATTGGGCGGAACCCAGGGGAGTTCCACTGTTGTGGAGACGGCACCGGCGACCCCCGGGGGCGAAGTACCCCATCCACGGCTGCTGGCTGGGCTGGCCATGCCCGGGGTTGGAGCTGGACGAGGCGCCGGGGGAGCTGCGACCACGGCCACGTCCACGGCCGCGCCCATGGCCACAGTCAGCGGAGGGACTCCCGGAGGCGGGCGCCTTCCCCTTGTCGAACGGTGAGGACGGCGGAGGACGATCACCGGAGGAGGGCCCGCCGTGGTTGACGGCGAGCGCCGTGGCGCCGGCCGCCCGTTCGTGCTCGGTGATGTTGATATCCTCCGGAAGCAGCCGCGATCGTGCCTGGACGAAGGTGGGGAAGGGCTGCGGCATGGGCAGCAGGGTGGCCATCTTCTGGAACCGCCGACTCAGCCCATGCACCAGTTGTAGCGTGAGCGAGCGAGCGGTAACCGGTTTGCCGACGTCGGCCAGCGCAAATGCGAGTTGCTGGAGGCGGCATCAGTACTGGGAGATGGTCATGTCGCCTTGGACGGTGGTGCAGAACTCGGCACCGATGTGCACCGCGCGGCCGGTGGCGTTGCCGCGGAAGAAGATCTCTAGCTGCTGCCAGAGGTGGTACGCCGTGGACTTGGGCAACTGGATCGCGTCGTACAACTCGTCGGAGATCGTGGCGTAGATCCGCAGCACTAGCGTGATGTCGTCGTTCCGCCACACGGCGTCCTTGTGCAGCGGCTCGGCCTCCTCGAGGACGTGCTCTTCAACATGGTACTTGCACATGACGAACCAGAAGAGTTGGCGCCACTTCGAGTAGTTGTCCCCGTTGATGCTGAGCTTGAAGGGGATGAACGAAGAGATTTTGATGTGATGCATGGAGGGAGGAGGGGCCACAAGAACCTGGAAGGGTGGAGGCGCGATGGCGAGGGCATCGGCGGTAGGGCGCACGATGTGGAGGGGCGCCACGGGAGGGGTGCCGGGGCGATGGAGAACGCGCGCGTTCGGAGACGCGGGGCGGGCGCGACGGGGCGAGGCGGCGTGGTGACGGGTGCCGGCGCAGGTCCGGGGGTGATGCAGGGGCTCGGCGTCGGCATCCCCGAAGGAGCGAGTGCGACGAAGAGGACGTCGGATGCTCATGGCGGAAGCGAGAGGTAGGAACGGGAACGTCTGCTACCAAGTTGGATTGAGAGAATCACTTGTATATTCCATCTGAAGAGCTCAGGGTTTTAAATACATCGAAGGCACAGGTTACGCTAGGATTGTTACAACAGACTGTACAGGATAAGCGGCGATCACGCCGTGCGTGGAGTCGTGGGAGCGTGCGCGAGCGTGGGCGCCGTGGTCACCGCAGGAATCGGTCCAGATGGTTGTCCACCTGTGAGTGGGCCGCGGTCGGATTTCCAACACCCTTCCGGGATGTAATTGGGAGATAGCTCGTTAGGATCATACTTCCCTCCTTTTTCTCCTTCTTTTCTCATTATTATCTATTCCCATCGATCACTTGATCAACAATGCTTCCGTCTGCTCCTTGCTAAATTAATGAACGCCAGCCATCAGCCGGATGTTTTAAAAAAAAACTAAGAAAATTGCCCGTGCGTTGCAACGGGAACATGCTATTAAAACATTGTCATGGTGATGCATAAAAAATGAAAGGATTATACTCCCTACGTTTCAAAATAATTGTCTCAACTTTATACTAAATTTAATACAAAGTTGTACTAAGGTTGAGACAGTTATTTTGGGACGGATGGAGTATGTGTTTTTACCTCCTCGTCGTATCTGGATTGATGCCTTTTTTTTACTATTGTGTACAATGACATGAAAGTGTACATACCATTGCCTAATATCATATCCGCCTTAGGAGTATTGTACATTATATTTTCCATCTATATATCTTCTGTAAGAAGTAAGATCATGGTTCGAATAAAGTTGTTTGCGCTACCATTGCTCGTCATATAATCTCAAAATAATATATGCATAATCGGACTCGCCAAGATAAAGACGAGATGTTGTATTTTATGATGTTATGTTTTCTACACATGTAATGGTAGTTTCCTAGGAAAATAATCTCAGTAAAACAACTGAAATAAAAACGAAGGATATTTTACTGGTATCTGATACGAACTCAATAAAAATAGATCAGACCACCATCAATTAACACACACACATATATGGAATTGTGCTCGATTGTTACTCAACGTGGCAAAACAAAAATTCTGCAAATGAATGATAATTGACGAACTGTTATTAGGGTTGAAATTCGATTGCTATGTGATTTGAGTATTTCCTCCTAATTTTACTTTTCTATCGATCATCTGGAAGAAAGACTGCTATATGTTTCTAGTGATTTGGTCAGAACTTGAATTCCATGTTATATGCAGCACTACATGATTGCCTTAACACCCTTTTTTAAGTGGTTGTTTGGATAACAAATATTATCATTAAGTTTATAGAAAACGAGTTTTTACCTGATTTTTTGGAAAACTGGTTTTGCTATCTTTTTTGTTAATAGTCAGTTTATAGAAGACCACGTTTGGGTCGAAAAGTGCGTTTGTCCAGTTCCCTATTCTCCGGTGATCTTCTTATTCTCAACTTTCCGTCAATGAAACGCAGGTAATGGAGCTGGGTAGTTGATCTCGCCGGACGGCCGCGTACACGCACACGTAGAAACGTACACGTACGCGAGAGACACAAGAGGATTCATGGCAAAAGCCTCCTCGGATCCACCTTCCTCTTTGTCGTTCACGCTGCATGCACGTCGGCGTTCATGGCCATGGCGCCCCTGCCTGTGGCTATGCACCCTCGCCGTTGGGGTTAAGGACGAGAAAAGCTTGTGCCCACTGGTGCAAACCCTTTGGTCGACGCCAAGCAGCAACCATATATGTCTCCTCCTGCTTTGTTGTCGCGTGCCGGCGGCGGCGACGCTCAATGAGCTGACCTCGGCGGCTGCGACGACGACCAGGAGGGACGACACGGAGGACGCGGCAGCCCTGGCGTGGTGGCCAGACGAGGACGTACGAGTACGACCACGTTGTACGACTCACCGGTCCATCACAGACGTCGTCGTCTCACTGACCCTGGAGCAGGCCGGCGATATGTAGTGAGGACGTGGCAATGGCCACCAGCCTCGGTAGCTTCTCTTCGCTCGTGAACGGGCCCGCCGGGATCGGCAACAAGGAACAAGGATACGCAAATCGAGTTTTTACAAAAACGACTAATAGTCGTTTTTCCACAAATGCGAAATTCTGGGTTATAGAGAATTCGGGATTTGTTAGGCTAGCCAAACGTGGTTTTAGGTTGTTAGGCCGTTTTCCTAGTTTATATAAAACGGATTTTCTACAAACCATCTATCTGATAATCTAGATCAGAAATATGCTAATGTTGGAACCAAAATATGCAAAAGAACGTAAATTACAATTACATTGAAGATAAGTACTAAAAACACAATTGCATAACGGTGCTAGCTGACTTGTATTATTCTTAAAATAGCATAATACTGCTACTGCTTGCTTGTTTGATTAACTACGGGGCCAATTTTTTGATTTCACTTGAGAAAGTAAGTGAATCTTCTTCTGATGCATGATATCACCTTTTGTGTTCATCATGCACTGTGATTTTTTCCAGTTGTGTATAAACTAAACTGAAGCTATCAGGTAAATGTGAGATCGATCAAAATGGCTAACAAAATGATGCCAATTTATACATTTGCAAACATCTAGCGTGTTGCAACTAATTTTCTCGGCTCTCTTTTTCTGACCTGCAGGTTGACTCCCAAACAAAGCAAAGGATAAAAGAAATAAAAACAAAAAAAATAAATGTAAGAACCAAGGATCAAACCCGGAACTCCCCCTTGTAGCCGTGAGGCACAAGTCATTGTGCTACACAAACGCTTCTAGCATACAAGGGACTTTCACTTTTAATAAACTAAAGCCAGCGGCCACGTGAGAAGGGAGAAAACAAATCGTTTTTTTTTTCACTTACCGGTGGCAAGGGGGTAATTATTAGCAACCACGGGGATAAATCTTATGACGGACGACAGAAACCCAATTCTCTTTATTATTAGGTAAAGATAAAGATAAGTATTTCTTAATTTTTTTGGTTCCATTGGCCTGACTTACGAAGGTATTTTTGGAAAACGGTTTGAAGGTCCTGATAGACGAAGGTTTGAAGGTCACGCGGTTATGTTTGCATTGCTGGTTGCTTCTCAAACTGGAATTAGTGCCTAGTTGCTTCTCGGATCCGCGGGTACTGAAAATGGTTGCTTCTCAAACTGGATACTGAAGATGGTTGCTTCTCAAACTGGAATTAGTACTAATTGTTTCTCAGATCCGCGGGCACTAGTGAAGATGAGTTTAGAAATTCTCAGGTCCGCTAGTAGTGATGATGAAATTTTGAAGGACTTGAGAGCGAGATACAGATGCTGCCGTTGCATATAGAAATGCAAGCAAACAAGCAAGGGTACATATATAGCAACTTAAAAAAAGAAAAAAAAAACATATATAGCAACTTGGTAGTGGCCCAGTGCTAATGGGAACCGCGTCCTTTTACGCGGTGCACTCGCTGTCCAGACGCGGTCTGCAGCGGTCAGTCAACTCGCCAGCAGCGAAAGCATGCAAAATAAATTGAGAGAAATGAAAGGCCAACGCGTATGGTAGTCCCTGCAAGTGTCCCACTCGTCTAAAACATTTGTCGGGTCTCCCAAATTAAACGAGGTAAACTCCCCGCAACTGCCAGTCGTCTCGTGATGCCACTCACTATAAACAAGGGAAGCGACCCAAAGCACCACTGTCTCTGCTCCTGCATTGGCGCCCCCACATATATAGGATTGCACTTCACTAGAACGGATAACTAGTGTGAGATCCACGTCCGCCCCCGAGAGACCGAGATGCAGGCGCCGGCGGGTACCAATGCTCCGGCGTGCCGGTTCACCACGACGTGGTCGCATGGCGTCAAGATCCTGAGGTCGCACGCCTACGACTGGGCTGCGCTGCTCCTCCTGATCGGCGTCGAAGGCATCCTCAACGCCATAGAGCCGTTCCACCGGTTCGTTGGCGAAGGCATGATCGCGGACCTCAGATACCCCATGAAGAGCAACACCGTCCCGGTCTGGGCGGTTGCGGTGCGTGCGACCATCCCACATGTTTACTCTGTCATTCAAATTTGGAAGTACACATCTGCTGAACTTGAAATTTACTTCAAGTTTTTTCATTCACGCAGATCGTTGCTGTCATTGCACCTATGCTCATCTTCATCGCCGTCTACATCTGGAGGAGGAATGCGTATGATTTGCACCACGCTATACTTGGTACATTACTTATTTATTCTCGCAAAGTTCTGAAAGAAAAATGCAGTGGTCAGAGAAACAAATCTCGATTTTATGCTTTGGCTTCGTTCTGATGCAGGTATTCTGTTTTCTGTGTTGATCACCGGCGTCCTGACGGACGCGATCAAGGACGCCGTGGGCCGTCCGCGTCCCAACTTCTTCTGGCGCTGCTTCCCTGATGGAATCGCTGTAATGACACTCACTGGGACTTCTCTGAATTTTACAGCTTACTCACAAAGTCCAAATGAACTTCAGATATCCCTTTATCTTGCACCCAAACTTAGACTGGTCCCCTTGTTGTCCAGGTGTACGACAACATCACCACAGCAGTCATATGCCACGGCGACGCCAGCGTGATCAAAGAAGGCCACAAGAGCTTCCCAAGCGGCCACTCTTCCTGTATGACCCCGCTCACTTTACTAGACTCATCAGTTGCACTGCTACTGTCACAAACCGATAGCAGCAACAGCCTATGATCTATTCTCTGTGTGCTCTGTACTATGTGCTCGATGCGTAATAAGCTTTTTGTTGTGCCGTGGCGCAGGGTCTTTCGCCGGCCTGGGTTTCCTGTCGTGGTACCTCGCCGGGAAGATCACCATCTTCGACCGACGAGGGCACGTCGCCAAGCTGTGCGCCGTCATCCTGCCTCTCCTCCTGGCCGCGCTCATCGCCATCTCGCGGGTAGATGACTACTGGCACCATTGGCAGGACGTCTTCGCGGGCGGCATCCTTGGTCAGAAGCTCGCGCCTATTCTTTGTTATCTCTGAACTCTCTCTTTTTTTTTTCTATTCCTGTTTTTGCGGGAAATCTCCAAACTCTGTTTGTTGCTGACGAGGTTTGTCATGTCCGTGAAGGAATGGTGGTTGCGTCTGTTTGCTACCTGCAGTTCTTTCCACCACCCTCTGATGACAAAGGTATACTTCTTCTTGACTTTTGGTGCATCTGGAGTATTTCATATCAGGACTGAGGACTTTCAGTTACTCCTCCGTCCGAAAATACTTGTCATCAAAATGAATAAAAGTGGATGTATCTATATGTATATTAAGGCCCTCTTTGGTGCATAGAAAAAGTGAAGAATGAATAGAAAAATAAGAAGAAGAGAAAAAATTCCGTTGACAGTACTATTCATCCATTTAGTTGAGCTTTTTAAAGAGGCTCCACCTTACCTCACCATGGAATCTTGGTAACGTTCCAGTTAATGGGTCTGAATAGATGCATTCTGTCCACAAGTGTCATGCTTGATTGCATAGCCATACCAAGTAATTTAACATATGCACATTTAATAAACGTCTTAAACTAACATCTAAATGACAATGATTATTATGTTGTTTTTTCATACTTTAAAATTGCATATCTATCTTATATTTCTAATCAAATTGCATAGCCATATTTGTAGTGTTGCTCCACGAGTCTTTTGTATACCTTTGTTGACACAATATGTTTAACGAATACATTTCTTGCGCTTGGCACAAGTGTGCAATAAACTTGTTTAGCCATAGCCAAAGTTACCTCTTACCTTACACCATCCTAGCCATGCCGTTCATTGTACTTTAATTACATCGACCCCACAACGGATCCATGCACATAGGAAAGTTATTGCACGATTCTAAAACAAAGGGAAATGTTAACAAAAATGCTTGATAAAATAAATTACCATCCTGACAACATAAATTGTCATAAAAATGTTCTTGTTGCCATGCTTGAAAATCTGATGTTCGCTGGTTATCAAAGTCCACAACAAATTAGGTGTAGGCAATATGTTGATGAAATTAAATAAAAATGTTTGATTATGGACAGTTACCCATGAGGGAAATAAATTACAATGATGTTTATTCAAGAAATTGTTTTACAAAAGAATCAAGTAACATCTAAAAACACAAAATAAGGGAGAAATCGCATTACCCTTGTCCTGTATGCAACATAAATATGTTGGAGAATCAACCTAATAAAAAATGTAGAAGACAAATACATGGGTGAAAATATCCCATGAAGCCATGGGTTTAAATAAGTCACTTGTTGCACAAGAAACATGTTGTTATTTAGCTTTCTTTTCTCTTCCTTAAAACAAAATCAAGTGGCACGTATCAGTAACATGTTGTAGAAAAACTTATGGAGTGAAGTGTAGAAGTCGCTACACCATGCTCGGGTGTAATAAAGCAAACCACTTGGTTCAGTGAAATGGAGGAAATGTCTTTCGATGTCTACTTAAAAGAAAAAAACACTAATTTTACAATTTATTGGATTACCTATGAAGTACGAGATGAAGGTCTTTAGTGGGACAATAACATCCTAATTATATACTTTTCATGTGATTTGACTTTAATTTGGTTGTCTTTATTACTATTCATATACGCTTTTTCTACTCTTGAACATCCGTGCTCACAAGGTTGTGTTTTTAACTCCTCTGCTTTATACATGGATTCATATTCTATTTATGTGTCTTTCGTATGCCTATCTTTCCATTATCTTGTTACTAAAAAGTCCCTAATTGTTGTATAATCGTATTCCGCAAATACCAAATCTTAGACCTTGAAGGAAAATAAGTTGACTAGAACCATATGTTTGGCTATATTCCGGAAACAGACTACACCAATTTATTTTAATTTTGCAATTATAAAACTGCACTTTCCGTTGCTTTCTCTGTGGATACAAGCTAATGTGTGCTTGCTGAATTTGATGTAACAAACACCATAATCCACGCAATGGCTGCAGGTTTCTGGCCTCATGCCCACTTCAGGGACATCAGCGAGAGGGAAGAGGAGAGCCGGAGGCGGCGCACTACTGAAATGAGCAACAGTGGCTCAAACGCAGTTGTCCCTCGGCAAGGTGAGACGGGGGTAAACACGAGCCGGACGTTGGACGCGATGGAGTCCGGTACATAGGACAGGGCGATGGCCCCATGTAACATGCATGTATGATCGCAAAAAAAGTAGCATGCATGTATTGTGGCCTGTGGATAGATCCGTCGTCACCTACCCTAAGCCTTGGATATCTCAGATTCCGTGTTCCAAAATGTAGGGTTGGAAGTGTCACTGAATATCTCTGTATATATAGTACTTCTCTCTTAGAGTCCGGTGTGTAGGACAAGGCAATGGCCATGTGTAACATGTATTGTAGATCGATCACTTGGCATCTAAAAGCCATGGAGATCTAATTAACTTCCAAGTTCCAATTTGTAGGGTTAGAAATGTCACTAAATCTGTATGTATATACACATGTAATGTGGATCGATTCCGTTGGAGTCTAAGCCTTGGAGAATGTAGATCCAGCTTCCAACTTGTAATGTAGGGTTAGCGATTTCATTGTATCTCTCTCTATATATATACCGAATGCTCCCCATGTGTATAGCTCGTAGTGATTAATATCTACAATTGCTATCAACCTCCCGGTCCTCCTCTGCGTATTTTTTCTGAAGTATAAACCCACCTGGGAGCATTCTGATTAGTTAATTTGGCACCCTCGCTTGTGTTTGCTTTCCTTAATTTGGTACTCTCGACAAGTTTTGTAAAAGTTATCGGCAACTGGCAGGAGCCATATGGTTGTCGCTTTATTGTATGAAATACAAACGCCATGTAATTGCTTTACTTTACCACTAAGCGATAGCGATAGTCGTAGAAGCAATAGTTGCCTAGACAACCACGACGCTACAATGGAGATCAAGGTGTCAAGCCGGTGAGGATGGAGATCATGACGTTGCTTTGGTGATGGAGATCAAAAGCATAAGATGATAATGGCCATATCATGTCACATATTTTGATTGCATGTGATGTTTATTTTTTATGCATCTTATTTTGCTTAGTACGGCGGTAGCATTATAAGATGATCCCTTACTAAAATTTCAAGGTATAAGTGTTCTCCCTGAGTATGCACCGTTGCGGAAGTTTTTCGTGCTGAGACACCTTGTGATGATCGGGTGTGATAAGCTCTACGTTCAAATAAACGGGTGCAAGCCAGTTTTGCACATGCGGAAAACTCGGGTTAAACTTGACGAGCCTAGCATATACAGATATGGCCTCAGAACACTGGAGACCGAAAGGTCGAACTTGAATCATATAATGGATATGATCAACAGAGAGGTGTTCACCATTGATGACTACTCCATCTCACGTGATAACCGAACATGGTTTAGTTGATTTGGATCACGTATCATTTAGATGACTTGCTAGATGTCTATCTAAGTGGGAGTTCTTAAGTAATATGATTAATTCAATTTAATTTATCATGAACTTAGTCCTGGTAGTTTTTTGCATATCTATGTTGATCAATGGCCCGTGCTACCGTTCCCTTGAATTTTAATGCATTCCTAGAGAAAGCTAAGTTGAAAGATGATGGTAGCAACTGCACAGACTTGGTCCGTAACTTCAAGATTATCCTCATTGTTGCACGGAAGAATTATGTCCTTGATGCACCGCTGGGTGAAAGGCCTGCTGCAGGAGCAGAAGCTGACGTAGTGAACATCTGGCACGCTCAATCTGATGACTACTCGTTAGTTCAGTGTGCCATGCTTTATGGCTTAGAATCGGGACTTCAAAGGCGTTTTGAACTTCATAGACCATATGAGATGTTCCAGGAGTTGAAGTTAATATTTCAAGCAAATTCCCGAGTTGAGAGATATGAAGTCTCCAACAAGTTCTATAGCTGCAAGATGGAGGAGAACAGTTCTCTTAGTGAGCACATACTCAGAATGCCTGGGGTACCATAATCACTTGACTCAACTAGGAGTTAATCTTCCAGATAATTGTGTCATTGACAGAGCTCTTCAATCACTGCCACCAAGCTACCAAGGCTTTGTGATGAACTACAATATGCAAGGGATGGAAAAGACTATTCCCGAGCTCTTCGCAATGCTAAAGACCATGGAGGTAAAAATCAAGAAGGAGCATCAAGTGTTGATGGTTAACAAGACCACTAGTTTCAAGAAGAAAGGCAAGGGTAAAAAGAAGGGGAACTTCAAGAAGAATGACAAGCAAGTTGTCACTCCCAGGAAGAAACCCAAAGCTGGACTCAAGCTTGAAACTGAGTGCTTCTACTGCAAAGGGACTGGTCACTGGAAGCGGAATTGCCCCAAATATTTGGCGGACAAGAAGGATGGAAAAGTGAACAAAGGTATATTTGATATACATGTTATTGATGCGTACTTTACTAATTCTCGTAGTAGCGCCTGGGTATTTGATACATGTTCGGTTGCTCACATTTGTAACTCGAAGCAAGGACTACGAATCAAATGAAGATTGGCTAAGGACAAGGTGACGATGCGCGTCTGTAATGGTTCCAAGGTTGATGTGATCGCCGTCGGCATGCTACCTCTACATCTACCTTCGGGATTAATTTTAGACCTGAATAATTGTTATTTGGTGCCAGCATTCAGCATGAACATCATATCTGGATCTTGTTTAGTGCGAGGAGGTTATTTATTTAAATCAGAGAATAATGGTTGTTCTATTTATACGAGTAATATCTTTTATGGTCATGCACCCTTGAAGAGTGGTCTATTTCTGTTGAATCTTGATCGCGGTGATACACATATTCATAATATTGATGCCAAAAGATGCAAAGTTGATAATGATAGTGCAACTTATTTGTGGCACTGCCGTTTGGGTCATATCGGTGTAAAGCGCATGAAGAAACTCCATAAAGATGGAATTTTGGAATCACTTGATTATGAATCATTTGATACTTCCGAACCGTGCCTTATAGGCAAGATGACTAATACTCCATTCTCCGAAACAATGGAATGGGCTAATGACTTATTGGAAATAATACATACCGATGTATGGGGTCCGATGAGTGTTGAGGCTCATGGCGGGTATCGTTATTTTCTGACCCTCACAGATGATTTGAGCAGATATGGATACATCTACTTAATGAAACACAAGTCTGAAACATTTGAGAAGTTCAAAGAATTTCAGAGTGAAGTGGAGAATCATCGTAACAAAAAAATAAAGTTTCTACGATCTGATTGTGGAGGAGAATATTTAAGTTACGAGTTTGGCCTTCATTTAAAACAATGTGGAAAAGTTTCACAGCACACGCCACCTGAAACACCACAGCGTAATGGTGTGTCCGAACGTCGTAACCGCACTTTATTAGATATGGTGCGATCTATGATGTCTCTCACCAATTTACCACTATTGTTTTGGGGTTATGCATTAGAAACAACTGCATTCACGTTAAACAGGGCACCATCAAAGTCCGTTGAGACGACACCTATGAACTATGGTTTGGCAACAAACCTGAGCTGTTGTTTCTTAAAGTTTGGGGATGTGATGCTTATGTGAAAAGGCTTCAGCCTGATAAGCTCGAACCCAAATCGGAGAAGTGCGTCTTCATAGGATACCCTAAGGAAATAATTGGGTACACCTTCTACCACAAGTCCGAAGGCAAGATTTTTTGTTGCTAAGAACGGAACCTTTCTAGAGAAGGAGTTTCTCTCAAAAGAAGTGAGTGGGAGGAAAGTAGAACTTGATGAGGTAATTGTACGTACTCTCAATTTGGAAGGTTACTCATCTGAGAAATCTGTTCCCGTGATGCCTACACCAACTGGAGAGGAAGCTAATGATAAAGATCATGAAACTTCAGATCAAGTTGCTACAAAACCTCGTAGGTCAAACAGAGCATGATCCGCACCAGAGTGGTACGGTAATCCTGTTACGGATGTCATGTTACTTGACCACGACGAACCTACAAACTATGAAGAAGCTATGATGAGCCCAGATTCCGTAAATGGCTTGAGGCCATGAAATCTGAGATAGAATCCATGTATGAGAACAAAGTGTGGACTTTGGTGTATCTGCCCGATGATCGGCGACCCATAGAGAATAAATGGATCTTCAAGAAGAAGACTGACGCTGATGGTAATGTTACTGCCTATAAAGCTCGACTTGTTGCAAAAGGTTTCTGACAAGTTCAAGGAGTTGACTACGATGAGACTTTCTCACCCCTAGCGATGCTTAAGTCTGTCTAAATCATGTTAGCAATTGCCGCATTTTATGATTATGAAATCTGGCAAATGGATGTCAAAACTACATTCCTTAATGGATTTCTTAAAGAAGAGTTGTATATGATGCAACCAGAAGGTTTTGTCGATCCTAAAGGTGCTAACAATGTGTGTAAGCTCCAGCGATCCATTTATGGACTGGTGCAAGCATCTCGGAGTTGGAATATACGCTTCGATGAGGTGATCAAAGCATATGGTTTTATACAGACTTTTGGAGAAGTCTGTATTTACAAGAAAGTGAGTGGGAGCTCTATAGCATTTCTAATATTATATTTGGATGACATATTGTTGATTGGAAATGATGTAGAATTTTTGGATAGCATAAAAGGATACTTGAACAAGAGTTTTTCAATGAAAGACCTCGGTGAAGCTGCTTATATATTGGGCATCAAGATCTATAGAGATAGATCAAGACGCTTGATAGGACTTTCACAAAGCACACACCTTGATAAAAATTTGAAGAAGTTGAAAATGGATCAGTCAAAGAAAGGGTTCTTGCCTGTGTTACAAGGTGTGAAGTTGAGTCAGAATCAATGCCCGATGTTGGGGATATAACTATTTGTGTAAGCCGCCCAGGAGGGGCCAGGTTACGCAAAGAAGACTCACCAGAAAGAAGCCCAAGACCAAGCATGAAGATGGCGGTTCAATAAAGGGTCTAAGGCCCACAGGCGGCTTAAGGCCCATAGTGGTAAACCGCCATGATGACATGACTTGTAACATAAGGTAGAATTAACTAGTCACTGAGCCGGACACTGTCTATGAGCCGGCCGAGACTCTTGAAAGAACATGCGGTGCCCCCATGTTTGGTTTTGGTAATTGATGACAATCTCTATGGACTAATGGTTGCCTTGAGTTATATTTGAAGGGTTTGTCCATAGGCTTTTCTTGGAGTCCATTTGTTGGTTTCAAGGAGAGTTTGTGATGACCACGGTGCTATTAAGGAATTATCCAAAGATTGGTCATGTCAGTGTTGAGCTTATTGCAAGCATGTCTTGAAGAAAAAGATTGTGTGATCATTCATGTCTACCTTCAAGACATCATTCAATGAAGAGAGTTGGAAAGATTCAACACACAAAGCGCACAAGATGTATCGAGGGATCAAGTGATCCCATGGTATGGTAAGCATTGTCCATTACGCTTTGTGTGCTAACCCATGGTCTTCGTGAGAGTTCTTTGTGGGGTTAGTTGCGGTGTGCAAGTTCAAGTGATGCATCACGAAGAGATCAAGTGCTTGAAGCTTGCCGTCCATTGTGGTGACAATGGAATTGTGAAGATGAGCGGAAGAATGTCTCACCCATAGTGGAGTATGGGGGAGCAATCAACTAGTCTTCATCGAGCCAACGCAATCAAGAAAGGTGGTCCATCTTGAGGAGGAGTAGATCGTCATCATCTAGCTCAAGTGGACTTTGTGCAAGGCAAAGGTTTGCCCTTGATAGGTTTTCTATTTTACCGGTCTCATGGTAGTTGAGGGAGACCGGGTTGTAGGATCGATTGCCGTACTATCAAGGGGGGCTCTCGATGAGTTGCTTGATTGTATCGTTCGTAGAGAGCTCAAATCATTGCATCCTTGCATCATCTTTATTGGTTCTTGTTTGGTTCTTCTCCTTGTGAGATTTGGAGCTTTTGGTCATTTTCATGACAAGCTCGAGTTCATCGAAAACGGAGTCTACATGCATCTTCTATGATGTTTTCGATGTTGGAGGCTCTGCCGGTTCTTCTCTGTTGGAGGTTTCTATCCTCTCTTGTTAGGCATCGAAAACGGAGTCTACATGCATCTTCTATGATGTTTTGATGCTACTCGTCTTCCTCTATCCAACAAGCTTGAGTTTGCTCAATTCGGAGCTCATTTGCAGAAGTTATGGCAGTTCTGGTTTTAGTGTTTCCCTCTGTTGTCTTCTCTGCAAAATGAAGGACTCCTAGTGTTGCAGATTTGGGGCATGCGGTAGTACTGCTCTCCGGAGCGGTAGTACCGCGGCCCTTGCGGTAGTACCGCTCTGTGGGAGCGGTAGTACCGTGGCCTCCGGCCAGGCGCAGCGGCCCAAGCAGTAGTAGGGGCGGATGTAATTTTTTACATCCGCGCCCTTACGCTGTAATACCAGCGCCGCGTCGCGCTGTAGTACCGTGGGCTCGCCAGCTTAGCAGCATGAGCGAAGTAGGGCGGATGTAATTTTTACATCCGCGCCTGCTGTGTAGTACCGCTCTTCGTGTCTTGGTAGTACCGCGTCGGAGTTTTCGTGAGGTCCTCCTCGGCGGAAGTAGGTACGGAAGTAATTTTTACGACCGTGCCTTCTCGCGCCTAAGTGTTGCCTGCCTTACGGTAGTACCGTAGTAAGGGCGCAGCAAGTAGTACCGCTCGGCGGTTCTATCACTCGTTGCCTGTGCAACAGCCTTCATCGGCGAGCTGCACTTGCGGTAGTACCGCGCCTGCAGCGGTAGTACCGCTGCCAATCATGTAGTACCGCAGCTCCTCATGTAGTACCGCGTCGGCGGGCTGAGTGAGGGGATAACGGTTGGATTTTCTCCCCTCCTATAAAAGGGGGTCTTCTTCCCCATTGGGACTTGATCTTTTTGAGCTCGTGTTCTTCCCCCATTGTTGACCTTCTTCGAGCTTGATAACTCTCAATCCCTCCATGGATTCTTGCTAGTTTTTGAGGGAAAAGAGAGAGGAGATCTAGATCCACATTTCCACCAATCACTTTCTCCTCTATGTGAGGGGAACCTCTTGGATCTAGTTCTTGGAGTTCTTGGTGTTCTCCTTGTTGTTCTTCCTCTCATTTTCCTCCCTAGCATTAGTTGCTTGGTGGGATTTGAGAGAGAAGGACTTGGCACTCCGTGTGCCCTTGCCATTGCATTTGGTGCATCGGTTTGAGTTCTCCACGTGATACGTGGAAGTTACAAGTTGAGAAGCTTATTACTCTTGGGTGCTTGGTGCCCTTGAGCTTGTTCATCTTGGGTGCTTAGGCGCCCTAGTCGGTTGGTGGTGTTGGAGCTCAATCATTGTGGTGTAAAGCTCAAGGCAAGCGTCCGGGTCTCCAATTAGGTTGTGGAGATCGCCCGAGCATTTTGACGGTACAGTGACCGCCCCAAGGGTTGCCAAAGTGTACTGGGTTCGGTGACCGCCCCAAGGGTCGCCATTTGTACGGGTTGGTGACCGCCTCAAGGGTCCCTTAGTGGAATCACGGCATCTTGCATTGTGCGAGGGCGTGAGGAGATTCCGGTGGCCCTAGTGGCTTCTTGGGGAGCATTGTGCCTCCACACCGCTCCAAACGGAGATTAGCATCCGCAAGGGTGTGAACTTCGGGATACATCATCGTCTCCTCGTGCCTCGGTTATCTCTTACCCGAGCCCTTTACTTATGCACTTTACTTTGTGATAGCCATATTGTTCTTTGTCATATATCTTGCTATCACATTGTTGCTTATCTTGCTTAGCATAAGTTGTTGGTGCACATAGGTGAGCCTAGTTGCTTTAGGTTTTGTGCTTGACAAATTAACCGTTAGGTTTATTCCGCATTTGTTCAAGCCTAAACCGTAATTATTTTAAAACGCCTATTCACCCCCCCTCTAGGCGACATCCACGATCTTTCAACTTTGATGGCCGCAGGGCGTCCACCCGTGCATATAAGGGGACGACCCGCTGGCGGCTTAGGGTAAGAAAACAACTCATCGAGAACCGGGCATAGCGTATCTCGCTCCCTGGTCATCGAAACATCGGCAATACCAACCCAACTAGACGTGGGTCTTACCTTCACCGTAAGGGGCCGAACTAGTATAAACCTCTCGTGTCTCTTGTCCTGATTAACCCCTTCAAGCTTCCTAGTTGCGATGGCTCCACGAATAAGTCCTTTCACTAGGACATCTGACGTGACAATTCCACGACAGTTGGCGCCCACCGTGGGGCCAGCGCATGGTGGATTTGAGTTCTTGAAGGGCAGCTTCGAAGGGCTCAAGGGATACGTAGTTGGCCGGATGACCAAAAGTCGCCGCGGCAAGATCTACATCGATGACGAAGGCTGGGGCCCCGACGCCGGCTCAATTGAGTACAGATACCGGGTCCCCTTTGGCAGAATCCACGTCTTCGTCGGCCGGATTGGTGAGCCGGGACCTGAGCCGGACAACTGCACCGACCTCGTCGAGACGGCTCAGCGTGCAAGACCCGCCCGAGTTCAACCCGTCATGAAGCGTGCCTTCGTGGGCTGCATCCACGGGGAGGAACTTTCCGAAGGATCTGAAGATGGTGGTGAGACGGCCGTCCTCTCCGACGGTGATTCATCCAACGGTTCAACAGGTTTGCTGTATCAAGTGCAAGATGGTGTGCTTGGGGGCTGTTCCGATGGCCCCAGTATTCCGGATCCCTATGAGCCGCCAAGATGGGTAGGAGTCTTCATGGTTGGGAATCAACCCGGCCAAAACACTACAACCGCTGCGGCAATAACGTCCGGGTCAAGAGCGGCCGGGGCAGGGGGCCCTGTGCACCCACCGGCTCAGATACTGATGGATCTCATGGATAAGCTTACGGCCCTGTTACCCGCCATAGCTATTCCTGCAAATCAAGATGAGCATAACGCGGAGGTGGCACAGGTGCGCGAGGAGATAGCTCGGGCCAAGGAGGCCTTGGCAGCTGAGGACACTAGGCTAGCTACAGAACGGGCGGCTTTGGATGCACGAGCGCAACGGCTACAGTCAGAGGCCTTCCAACTTACGATGAGCCTGAACGCATCTAACGAGGTGATGAGGAGGAGACATCAGAAAACCCAATCCCGTTTACCTCCGGTTTATGATCCTCGGAATCTTTTCACTACACCCGGAGCCGGCCCAAGTAACCCGCCAGATGCAAATCAGTTTATGACAGCCGGAACAGGAGGACCGGCTCAGCCTTGGGAGATGGCACCTCCTCATGGGAACATGGCACTGCCCCGTTACGTGCCAATACCACCGGGTCACTTTTCCAACCCCATGGAGAACTTAATTGCAGCATCGGCGCGTTTGGTGGCTCTCCCAGTGGACGGTGATGATCCGACAGCGGTGGAGACCTGGAGGATTAGAGAACTTGTCCAGATGGCCCTGGCTCAGCAAGAGACTTATTCTTATAGCCAGGATAGGATTCATTCAACCCCTCCGCCTTGGTTAGCACCGGCTCGTCAAAACCGGAGTCCAAGTTACAGCAGGCACATGGAGTCAGAAGCTTTGTCAAGCAACGCCCAGGGCCGTAACCAGCCCGGTGGCTATAACCCGGTGCAAGACCGAATATGTCAGGAGAACGAGCGGGCAGCTCAGCTAGCGGCTCAACAGACGGCTCATCAAGATTTCCCAGAGTATCCGACGACTTCCATTGAGACGGGAGTGGCTACGAGAACCGGCGGTGTTCCCTGTTTGGTGTCGGCTCTGCGTAATGTAAGTTTACCCAAGGACTTCAAGGGACCTCGAAAGGTGCCGAATTACACGGCCGACTTATAGCCAGGAGCGTGGATCGAAAGTTATGAGATGGCCATGGAGCTGTTGGAGGTCAGCGACGCAACAATGGCTAAGTACTTCACCATGATGTTAGATGGAACGGCCCGGTCTTGGTTAAAGGGCTTGCCGCCCAATTCCATTAATTCGTGGGCAGAGCTAAAGGCCCATTTCATCCAGAACTTCAAGGACACTTGCAAGCAATCTATGTCGATTGTGGACTTGACAAATTGTAAGCAGGAGGAGGGTGAATCCACGACTCACTGGGTACGCCGGGTCAAGGAGATAATACATTCGTCTAACAAGATGGATGTCGGCTCTGCAGTCCTTATGTTGGAGAAGAACTGCCGCTTTGAGCCGTTGAGACAGAAACTGGGGTGCCTTAAGCGTGATTGCAACGATATGGGTACGCTGATGGTAGCTTTAGTCAAATACGCTGACTCTGATAGTACCAAGGATCCCGCGTCTGATGAGGAAAAGACAGGGAAGGGAAAGAAGAACGGCAATGGGAAGGGCCAGCAGCATAACCCGATAAATCAAGGAGGCAATAAGCGTAAGGCGGAGGGTAACCCGGAGTTTGTGGCCAATGCCAATTCGCAGGGTAATAATCAAAGATGTAAGGAAAAGCCGCCCCTCGATCTGGCGGGTCAGGCCCATCTCTTGAGCAGCAACTCAATGAGCCTTGCCCGAGACACGGCACCCGGGAATGACCCGCCACCCACTTATGGAAAGATTGCACGATCATGAAGGCTTTCAAGAATTCCAACACGTTTGATGGCAATCATGGGTCGGGCGGCGGCTCAGGAGCTGGTGGCTTTCATGGCCCGGGCGGCGGTTCAAGTTCCGGCTTTCAGGGACAACAAGGCGTTTATAATCAACAGCAGTCTGGTCAAGGGGAGCAACAGCAGCAGCAGTCGGGTTATCAAAGCCATCCGAAGCAGCTGAATAGTGGGCAATATCACGTGTTCACCACCAGCTTTTGCAAACGTGACCAGAAGGTTCATAAGAGGGCCGTGAATTCTGTTGAGCCGGCGGTTCCCCGTTATTTGAGGTGGTCAGAACAGCCCATTGTATGGAGCAGGGAAGATCACCCCCTCCGGGTTGATAATCCGGGTCAGTTAGCCTTGGTGGTAGCACCTCAGGTTGGTGGATATAAATTCACTAAGGTACTCATGGACGGGGGTAGCAGCATCAATATCCTCTATTATGAGACCTTTCGACGCATGGGGTTAACTGATAAGAATTTGAAGATGTCCAACACCGTTTTTCATGGAGTGGTTCCAGGTCAGTCGGCTTACCCAGTTGGCAAGATTGAACTGGAAGTGGCCTTTGGAGATGAGTATGATTCCAGGGCTAAGAATTTGACGTTTGAGGTGGTCAAAATCAGGAGTCCATGTCATGCTCTGTTTGGGCGGCCGGCTTATGCCAAGTTCATGGCACGGTCGTGTTATGTTTATCTGCAGCTTAAGATGCCGGGTCACAAGGGCACCATCATCGTGCATGGAAGTCGAAAGGTAGCCCTGGAATGTGAGGAGGGCGACGCGGCTTATGCTGAGTCTGTTTGTGCAGCTGAGGAACTGAAGTTTTATCAAGACAATATTGACCCGGTGGATATGACCTCTCTAAAGAAGCCAACCACCGAGCATGACCCGGCGATGAAGTTTAAGTCGGCTGCTGAAACCAAGCTTGTGGATTTCAATCCAGGTGATTCATCTAAGCAGTTCAGTATCAGTGCCAATTTGGATCCTAAATAGGAAAGCGCACTCATCGAGTTCATCCGTGAGAACCGGGACATCTTCGCATGGAAACCTTCTGACATGCTGGGTGTACCGAGAGAACTCGCTGAGCACACTCTCAATATTGATTCAAAGTATAAGCCGGTCAGGCAGTTTCTTCGACAATTCAACGAAGAGAGACGGAAAGCTATTGTAGAGGAAGTCGCCCGGGTCTTAGCGGCTGGGTTTATTGTTGAAGTTTTTCACCCGGAGTGGTTGGCTAACCCGGTGCTCGTTCTCAAGAAGAACGGCACCTGGCGGATGTATGTGGATTACACGGACTTAAATAAGGCTTGTCCGGCTGATCCCTTTGCTCTCCCCCGTATTGATCAAATTATTGATGCTACGGCGGATTGCGAGCATTTGTGTTGGATGCTTACTCTGGTTATCAGCAGATCAAAATGGCAGTTAAGGACCAGGAGAAGACGGCTTTCATCACTCCGTTTGGAGCCTTCTGTTATGTATCTATGCCGTTTGGGCTCAAGAGTGCTCAGACGACTTACCAGCAATGTGTACAGAACTGTCTCCACGACCAAATTGGGCGCAATGTTCATGCTTATGTGGATGACATCATGGTGAAGTCCAGAGAGAAGGAAACCTTGATATCTGATTTGAAAGAGACATTTGATAATCTCCAGGTTTATAAGATGATGCTTAACCTGGCCAAGTGTGTATTTGGTGTACCTGCAGGCAAGCTCTTGGGTTTCCTGGTCTCAAACAGAGGCATTGAAGCTAATTCGGAGAAGATCAAAGCAATTACCTCTCTGGCTAAACCAGCGTGCGTCAATGATGTTCAGCGACTGGCGGGTCGTGTTGCTGCTTTAAGCTGGTTCATAAGCCGGTTAGGTGAGAAGGCCCTACCATTGTATCAGATGATGAAGAAAATGGACACTTTTGTCTGGAGTGATGCTGCTGATATTGCCTTTGAAGATTTAAAGAGACAGTTGTCTGAGCCGCCGTTCCTTGCGGCTCCCATTGATAAAGAGTCGTTGTTGTTATATGTGGCTGCTAATTCACGAGCCGTCAGTGTTGCCATCGTGGTGGAGCGTAAGGAGGCTGGCAAGGAACATCCGGTTCAACGGCCGGTTTACTACATCAGTGAGGTGCTCATTGAGTCTAAACAAAGATATCCACATTGGCAGAAACTTGTTTACGGAGTGTTTATGGCAAGCCGGAAGCTGAAGCAGTACTTCCAAAGTCATCCTATAACTGTGGTAAGTTCTGCCCCCTTGGGAGACATCATCCAGAATAGAGAAGCCACAGGACGAGTCGCCAAGTGGGCTATTGAGATTGGGCCTCATGGTTTGAAGTATATGCCACGTACTGCTATTAAGTCTCAAGCCTTGGTGGACTTTATCAATGATTGGACAGAGTTGCAGGCACCTGAGGAGAAGCCAGATAACACATATTGGACTATTCACTTTGATGGGTCCAGGCAGTTAGAAGGCTCGGGGGCTGGAGTTGTTTTAATTTCCCCTCGAGGTGACAAATTTTGTCATGTGCCCCGGCTTATGTTTCCTTGTACTAACAATGCAGCTGAGTATGAGGCCTTACTCCATGGTCTCCGGATGGCCAAAGAGATGAATTTGAGCCGGGTAAGGTGCTTGGGCGATTCAGATCTCGTGGCCCAACAGGTGTCAGGCAAGTGGGACTCCAAGGATCCGCTTATGGCGGCTTACCGTCGTGAAGTAGATGCTGTGGCTAGGCACTTCAAAGGTTATCAAGTGGAGCACATTGATCGAGGGAAGAATGAGGCGGCTGATGCTTTAAGCCGGTTGGGATCTCAGCGTAAGCCGGTGCCGCCTAACACCTTTCTCAATGTTTTGCATAATCCTTCTGTCAAGGTACCTATAAAGGAAGAACTAGCAGTGCCAGACCTGGAGGCACAGCTGGTGGTAGCTCTTCACATCATCCCGGATTGGACAGTGCCATATTTGGCCTATATGACCCGGGGAGAGTTGCCTGAGGATGAGACCTTGGCGAGACAAATCATCAGGAGGTCCAAATCTATGACGATTGTTCATGGCGAGTTACATCACCTTGTTGTCACCGGGCGTTTCAACGTTGTGTGTCGCCTGCGGAGGGTCAGGAGATACTTCGTGAGATCCATGAAGGAGATTGTGGTCATCATGTTGGTTCAAAATCTCTTGTGGCCAAGGCTTTCCGGCATGGTTTCTATTGGTTGACGGCTCATGCTGATGCGGAGGATCTAGTCAGCAAATGTGACGGATGTCAAAAATTCTCATGACGAGCTCATGTGCCGGCTCAAGAGTTGAGGATGATTCCAATTACTTGGCCGTTTGCAGTTTGGGGGCTTGACATGGTTGGACCTTTCAAGAGGTCTAAGGATAAAAATACACACCTCCTGGTGGCAGTGGATAAGTTTACAAAGTGGGTTGAGGTAGAGCCGGTCAGTAAGTGTGATGCAGCCACGGCGGTTCAGTTCATGAAAAAGGTGATTTTGTGTTTCGGTTTTCCACACAGCATCATAACTGATAATGGCACTAATCTCTCCAAGGGTGCCATGGAAGAGTTCTTTTAACGAGAACATATCCGTCTTGATGTTTCGGCTGTTGCTCATCCTCAATCCAATGGTCAAGCAGAAAGAGCTAATCAAGAGATCCTGGCTCTTGGTCCCCTTGCAGCGGACTCCGGGTTGTTGGGTGGAGGAGTTACCCTCTGTACTGTGGAGCATCAACACTACGCCTAACAGATCTACAGGTTACACACCTTTCTTCATCGTATACGGAGCAGAGGCAGTCCTGCCAAGTGACATCCGGCACGATTCACCCCGCATGGCGGATTACATTGAGGCTGATAACGAAAAAGCTCGTCAGGATGCACTTGACTTGTTGGATGAGGAGCGAGACTTGGCAATAGCCCGCTCGGTGATTTACCAGCAAGACCTGCGCCGCTATCACAGCCGCCGGGTTATAAGTAGAACCTTTCAGGAAGGCGACTTAGTGCTCCGGCTCATCCAGGATCAATCTGACATGCACAAGCTGTCCCCACCTTGGGAAGGACCCTTTGTGGTCAGCAAGAATCTGAACAATGGGTCATACTACCTCATTGATGTTCGAGAGCACAAAGACTCATGTAAGTCGGAGGAAGAGACCCGCCGGCCGTGGAATATCGCTCATCTCCGGCCTTACTATAGTTGAGCCACCGGCTCTCAAGATGTATATATTTTGACGATGTATATATTATATAAAGCAATAAAGCGATACCTCTATCCTTTTTACCCTCAAAGGTTTATAAGTCTTCTTTATCAGGTGGTGGAAACAACCAACAGGGAGCGGATCATATCTGAATCCGGCTTTCCCTTTGGTCCGGCTTATGATCATATCTGAATCTAGCCATGATCACTTGGGGGTTTCCTGTTCAAACATAGGTCGTATTCGAACCAAAGAGAACATAGTTGTTGATACACACTTGATCGGCATACTGCCAAACCCACTTGGGGGCTTCTTGATCATATTTGAATCATAGCTTAACCCCTTTGGGTTTGACGTGGATCGTATTCAAATCAGCGTCATTAAACAACTCTTATGGTCACTTGGGGGCTTCCTATTCAAACATAGGTCGTATTCGAACCAAAGAGAACATAGCTGTCGATACCCAATTGATCGGCATCGCCAAAGCCACTGGGGGCTATATGATCGTATCTGAATCTTAGCTTAACCCCTTTGGAACGGTTTACTGATCATATTCGAATCAGAAGCCTTTGAATATTGTTTATTATCCATTATATTTCATAAGCTTAATTATTTGACTATCTTGAGACCTTCTTGAAAGCACTATGAGATGGTTTTTTTCTTCCGGCTTAATATTGATCACCCAAGGTTGTTAAGTGCCAGGTGAACATTATATGTTCCAACTTTCAGGAGTTAAATTTACCCGCATGGTTTAGGTCATATAAGCAGGCGAGATTACCAAAAGGATCGCAGGTATGCTATTGTGATTATGTTTAACAAATATAATCATAAACCGGCCTTTATATGATGTTTTGGTTTGCACTCTGGGTTATCAATACCTTATGTGACCCCCGATGCGATAAATCGCCAAGGGAATTTTGCTTGTTTTATATGCAGAATAAGGCAAGCAAATTTAACGTCAAGGAAATAAAAGATCAACATAAGCTGGAAGTATCTAGCGATGGCGGCTTACGAAAGTATTAAGTGCCATAAACATGCGCGAAGGCATGACAAAAATTGAGAGTTTTTTCTACCGTATTACAAGACTCCCCGAGTCTGAATAATGAGGCATTGTTTTCGCAAAGTTATAATGCCTGGCGGTTCACTCATTTGGTTGGCTTGAAGAATCTGGATTATCCTTCTCCGCCTCTCCGTCGGCTACCCTGTCCTGGAAGGTGGACAATGCCCAGTCAATGCCACTCAAGGCTTCAAACTCAGCTTAATCATCTATTAAACCGGGTGGGTCGACTTCAGGGGCAAAGGTATGCTTACGGATTGGAGGGATCAGGCTGACGTCATCATAAAGAGGCGTTGGGATTCTCCAATTCTCGCTGTCATAACCCGGCTGATATTTGGTAAGATCAGTATCGTTCCCAATAAGAGTAGCCACGGGGTGTTTATCTTTGATGCAGGCGGTGAAATCCTGTTCATAAAATACGGTCCCATCCTCTTTCAGACTCGGGTATCCAAGAGCGAGGTCGGCCGGGTCTAGTTCTGGAATCCATGCTTTCACCCAGCTCAACGCGGCTATGGCCCCGGCTCTTGCGGATGCCCGCCTTAGATCTTAGACACGCTGAGGTAGCACAGCAAGCCGCTTCAGCACGTCTTGCAGGAGGTGAGGAACGTCATTTGATAAAGCTACAACGGCCAAAGCACGTTGTGACCCGGTGTAAAGTTGTTCCACCAGAGTATAAACCGCCTTCAATTTGATCAACACATTCTGCTTGAGGTTTGTGCTCCTGGGGCCTGCATTATTAAACATAAGGTGAGCCAGAGGTGACAATTGAAGTAATCTTTGAGAGAAGGTTTGCAAAGTTTCAAGTTTATATGAGTAACTTACCAAAGATTGCTGAGACCATTTGAGATATCTGGTGCTTTAAGCCGGACAGCTCCGCTGTTGCTTCTGCAAGCAATGCCTCTGCCGTCTCGGCCCAGGTTACTAGTGAGGTTTTCTCACCAGCCCAAATTTTCTTCTCCGCCTCAAAATTCTTCTTCAACTTATCTTGTTCAGAGGCGCTGAATTCAAATTTGGAGTTGGCCTTTTGAATTTCAAGTTCTTGAGCTTCCAGGCGGTTCTTCAGGTCAGTAATCTCTGACTCAAATTGACTTATGGTGGTCTGCATTGATGCCAGGTTATAGTCAGAATTATGGTAAGATAACATTAAGTCCCAAGCACTTTGCAAGCAAAGATACTTGACATTTGGGGGGTAATGTATGCTGAAGAATTTTAACTTATAATGCCAGTTCATGGAAATTAAGTCCCAAGCACTTTGCAAGCAAAGATACTTAATACTTGGGGGCTAATGTGTATCGCAAGTTCAAGGTATCATGTTACAACCGGGTTAAATATCTTCTTTCTAAACCGGACAAAGCAGTGCTAAGTAGTTTTCTAAGTCCACAGCATATTTATTCATAAGCAATAAACTTGGGGGCTGATACAGTAAGTATGATTCAGAAAAGTAGCATAAGTTATACCTCAGATTTTTGTTGTATTTGCTTCACCATGTCAATTTCAAGGTCACGGCTGCTATGTACTTGATTGAGATAGCCAGAGACTATATCTCCAATGCTTAAATGAGTATAGTCAGCAATGTCTAGCTTGGCCTTTTGGTGTTCCAGAAGCTCCTCCTTGGCAGAGCACTTGGCAAGGACAGTGGGCCGCCCCGGCTCAACAAACAGAGTCTTCAAAATCTCAACTTCCGGATCAATTGTCTTGGCCGGGCAAGGAGCTTCCGGGTTATCAGAGTTGTTGAGAGTAACTTTGGCGGGTGGATCAGAGGTTGGTGCTGGAATGTCATAGGCTGGTTCAGGCGGTGGCTGATGGGTAGAGCTGTCAGGAGCAGCCGTACCAAGCTCCGGTTCAGTCGCGACCGGGTCTTGGGATGGCTTACTCTTTTTTGCCCTCTTACTGGGCTCCACTTGCACGCTGTGGACAAAGGCAGAAGGATGAGTACAAAAGCATGGGTAAGGTAAAGCATAAGGTAAACAAAATTACATTACCCGGGGGTAGTTTTGAAAGCCGGCATGTTAGATTGCATAGACTCGCCGGAGGGAGGAGAGGTATCCTGATAATTGGAGTCAGATGAATTGAGAGGTTGACGAATTAAACCCGCCAAAGGTAAAACAGAACGTAAATCGGAGATAACCTCAGTCTGACGCTTCCTGGTTACGTCAGGTAAGCCGGAGGAGAGATCTATATCCTTGCTAGTCCGGGTCTGCCTCTGGCTTTCAAATTGTTGTTGCTTCAAAAGAAATTGAGCATCTTGGTAAGCCAAAGGATGTGAAAATCTTACTTTCCGGGTTACTCTTCGAATTTTCTGACGCGGCGGGGGCTCGGAGTCGGAGGAGATTATAGTTACCTCTTCCTCGACGGCTTGGCTGTTCTCCGTGTCTTCCTAAAAAGATTTAATGTCAGTAAGGTGATGATAAAGAATCAAGGGAGTTGAGAGTTACCTCTTCTTCATCATCATCAGTATCATCAAGTATAAACATATCTGAAGCGCTTGGCTTCCTCTTCTTCGAAGTTCCAGTCTTGGCGGTTTTCCTTTCGGCTCTTTTTGCCGCTCTGGCTTGTTTGGCCGCCTCATGGTCATACTTGACTTTCCAGAAGTTGTCATCGGCCTGTGAAAAAAATATAAGGGGTTATGAGTTAAAGCAAGGTGTAATATAGTAAAGAGTATTCATTGAGGTTGATGACTCACTGCGGGGGCCGGGTTCTTCTTGCAGAAAGGAAGTAAGCCAAAGGCATTACTAGTCACCGTGCCCTGTTTCAACAACGACTGGGTCGTAGCCTCCACCACATCCTCTGGTAAGTCATCGGGACTATGACACAGTGGGTCATTCTTCTCGCCTGAGTAAGTGCACATTAAGCTGGGGCGCCGGCTTAACGGAAGCACTCGCCAAGTGACCCAGACTCGGACCAGGTCGATGTCGTCTAAGCCATTTCCCAAAAGAGCTTTTATTTTTCTAATGGTGGGAGCGAGTGGCAGACGTTCAACAGCAATCAGTTTATCCGGCAGCGGGTGGTTGGATTCAACGTGCAAGGCACGGAAGCCGGGCAGAGGATTGTCCTCAGCCGGAGAAGTGTCCTGGCAGTAGAACCACGTCTGATTCCAATCCTTTGGATGACTCGGCAGTTCAGCATAAGGAAAAAGGCAGTCTCTCCGCCGCTGAATCGAGATGCCACAAGTTCAAGACTGGGACCATTGGCACGTTCATTCTACCGGTTTAAATAAAATAGCTCTCTGAACAAAAGTGGATTGGGCTCTTCTCCCAGGTACACTTCGCAGAAAACTTGGAAGTTGCAGAAATTTGACACGGAGTTGGGTCCAATGTCTTGAGGTCTGAGGTCAAAGAAATGCAAAACATCCCTGAAGAATTTTGAACCAGGTGGAGCAAATCCCCGGCTCATATGATCCGTAAAAACTATAACCTCCCCTTCTTTGGGCTGAGGTTTCTCCTCGGACGGGTCAGGGGCACGACAAAACATGACCTCCTTCTTGGGCAGGTGACCAGACTTCACAAATTTAGACAATTTGCTTTCTGTGACAATGGATTGGACCCAATTACAGGTCACAGGAGCCTTGGGAGGCTTAGGTGCCATGGCGTAAGTGGAAGCCTATGACAAAATAAGAAGCTCCGGTTCAACTTTAATCCGGAAGGAAAGTATTTTTAAGTCTATTCAAAATGGCGGCTTAAGACAGGGCCTAATAACATATAGGTAACTACGCAATGATATTTAATCCGCTACAGGTATCAGGGGCAATTAAATTTTCTTAAAAGTCGCCAGAAGCAAGCAAGACTGACAATCGGTGTTGTCATAAACCGGCTACATAGACTACCATGGTTAAACAAATTCAACAGAGGCAGTTTTTGACTAAGTGTGGAACAAACAGATTTCACAAGCTGCAATTATTGTTTTGGATCAAACGGTCGTTCTAAAAAGAAAAAAATTCTTGACCTAAAATCAGTACAGAGAAGTTCATCCACTCGAAGGAAGCCTCTGAACAAAAGAAAGGAGATCTATCTATGTTTGAGATAAACGTAAAGCAGTCACCGCAGCAGTTTTATGTTATTCAACGATCTGAACAGGGCATCGAAGGTGAAGAACATCAAGGGTTCACCGCGGGCGGCGAAGAACACCGATGAACTCGAATAAGCTCCAATGCAGATCTAAGAAAGAGAAAGAAGGGAACTTACAGATGTGGACGGGCTGCGGAGGTTCGCCGTTGATTTCTGGTCAGATTCGGGTTGATGCAGCGGCCTGAGTTGGTGAAGACAAGGAGCTCGACGGTGGCAGCAGCGGAGCTCGGGTGGCAGAGATACAGCGAGAGGAAGAGGATGACAGAAAGCGGGGACAATGGAAGACCTAGGTCGTGCCTATGTATAAGGGAAGACTGACTGAGACAGCGCGAGAAACAAGGAGACCAAACGTTATTATCCAGCGGCCCCGACGCCTCGATTTTTGGAATGGTCAGTAAAAGCAAAGATTCGTTGGAGGATATGGTGGAGTAAAATATGAATTTAAGTAAAGATGATGTCACGGCGGGTTAACGCGGATCCAGAAGATGATGTCATGGCAGGTTAAAAACCTTTGCACAGGCAGAAGGCAGAAGGTTTATTTCTTATGGTATTTTAAGATTGACATGAACCGGTTCAAATCAATCTAGGGCCTAATGTTGGGGATATAACTATTTGTGTAAGCTGCGCAGGAGGGGCCGGGTTACGCAAAGAAGACTCACCAGAAAGAAGCCCAAGACCAAGCATGAAGATGGTGGTTCAATAAAGGGTCTAAGGCCCACACGCGGCTTAAGGCCCATAGTGGTAAATCGCCATGATGACATGACTTGTAACATAAGGTAGAATTAACTAGTCACCGAGCCGGACACTGTCTATGAGCCGGCCGGGACTGTGTAGGCCGCAGGGCGTCCACCCGTGCATATAAGGGGACGACCCGTTGGCGGCTTAGGGTAAGAAAACAACTCTTCGAGAACCGGGCATAGCGTATCTCGCTCCCTGGTCATCGAAACATCAGCAATACCAACCCAACTAGACGTAGGCCTTACCTTCACCGTAAGGGGCCAAACTAGTATAAACCTCTCGTGTCTCTTGTCCTGATTAACCCCTTCAAGCTTCCTAGTTGCGATGGCTCCACGAATAAGTCCTTTCACTAGGACATCTGACGTGACAATTCCACAACACCCGACTACTGTAGAAGATAGAGAGAAAATGAAAGTCATTCCCTATGCCTCAGCCATAGGTTCTATCATGTATGCTATGTTGTGTACCAGACCTGATGTGTGCCTTGCTATAAGTTTAGCAGGGAGGTGCCAAAGTAATCCAGGAGTGGATCATTGGACAACGGTCAAGAACATCCTGAAGTACCTGAAAAGGACTAGGGATATGTTTCTCGTTTATGGAGGTCACAAAGAGCTTGTCGTAAGTGGTTACGTCGATGCTAGCTTTGACACTGATCCGGATGACTCGCAAACCGGATACGTATTTTCATTGAATGGTGGAGCTGTCAGTTGGTGCAGTTCCAAGCAGAGCATCATGGCGGGATCTACGTGTGAAGCAGAGAACATAGCTTCTTCGGAAGCAGCAAATGAAGGGGTCTAGATGAAGGAGTTCATATCCGATCTAGGTGTAATACCTAGTGCATCGGGTCCAATGAAAATCTTTTGTGACAATACTGGAGCAATTGCCTTGGCGAAAGAATCCAGATTTCACAAAAAGACCAAACACATCAAGAGACGCTTCAACTCCATATGAGATTTGGTCAAGGAGGGAGACATAGAGATTTGCAAAATACATACGGATCTGAATGTGACAGACCCGTCGACTAAGCCTCTTCCACGAGCAAAACATGATCAGCACCAAGACTCCATGGGTGTTAGATTCATTAAAATGTAATCTAGATTATTGACTCTAGTGCAAGTGGAAGACTGAAGGAAATGTGCCCTAGAGGCAATAATAAAGTTGTTATTTTATATTTCCTTATATCATGATAAATGTTTATTATTCATTCTAGAATTGTATTAACCGGAAACTTGATACATGTGTGAATACATAGACAAAACACCGTGTCCCTAGTATGCCTCTACTAGACTAGCTCGTTGATCAAAGATGGTTAAGTTTCCTAGCCATGGACATGCGTTGTCATTTGATGAACGACATCACATCATTAGTGGAATGATGTGATGGACATGACCCATCCGTTAGCTTAGCATAATGATCGTTCGGTTTTATTTCTACTGCTTTCTTCATGTGAAATACATTTTCCTCTGACTATGAGATTATGCAACTCCCGGACACCATAGGAATGCCTTATGTGCTATCAAACGTCACAACGTAACTGGGTGATTATAAAGATGCTCTACGGGTATCTCCGAAGGTGTTTTTTGGGTTAGCATAGATCGAGATTAGGATTTGTCACTCCGAGTACCGGAGACGTATCTCCGGGCCCTCTCGGCAATGCACATCATATGAAGCCTTGCAAGCAATGTGACTAATGAGTTAGTTACGGGATGATGCATTACAAAACGAGTAAAGAGACTTTCCGATAACGATATTGAACTAGGTATGAAGATACCGATGATCGAATCTCGGGCAAGTAACATACTGATGACAAAGGGAATAACGTATGTTGACATTGTGGTTCAACCAATAAAGATCTTCATAGAATATGTGTAGCGACCAGACCTCAAACGGTGAAGTCTCTGTGCATCAGTGTCATCCCTGGATCGGTAATGCTGGCACGCAGAGTACTCGAGGAATTATAACAGAGTTTCAATCACACACTTATTACATCGAGTCCTCATAAAGAGTATGATTACAAAAATATCATGGCTCAAGGCCATCTAAACTAAATAACTGTGGAAGCTTCGAAGGTAAATGAGTCCATCAACTCCAACAGCATAGCTGAGTGCAAAACAACGACCTATCGCACCTTATTCATCGTCATAGTAGTCTCCAACATGAGACGTTGCAGCCATGTAGGTCAACACACTGAATATGCTGGCAGAGTTACACTATAAAGCAATGAAATGCAAGAACTATATCGACATGCAGTATTTGGCTGGTGGACGCTGTAAGTTTATAGTTTTGCATAAAGCTAGTTTTTCCCTACAACAAAGGAATACATTTATTTAACTACTCCCAAGTTGCCCATTATTTGAGAAGGTAACCCCAACTCAAATCCCAATTAAAAGTATCATCATTAACCTAATAAATTCATTAAGTAAAGTGATGAGATCACATCAATAGATTCAAGTACTAGATACTCAAGATGTCCATCACCGGGGACACAACTAACCATTATTAGTTTATACACTCTACAGAGGTTTGCGCACTTTTCCCCACAAGACTCGAACGCATCCATGATCGGATGATCAAGACATAGTCTTTCTGAACCATTAACTCTCTACTCCGGGCGGACCGGTATACCTACTTTCCCCTACATCTGCTAGTCCACCTCTTCAAGAGCTCATGCAACTTACTCAACTATGCCAGAGACCTTAATGGCTTGAGGCTGCACACGGAAGTTTCTAAGATGAATAATCTTTTGATCTCGTTGAGCTTGGGTGGCGAACCGAAGGAAAAATCACACGGGTACTCCGGGATTTCCCAAAAACAGGCAACACTGGTTCCCCAGGTGCCTAACAAATCCACTCAGATGTATATTAAAGTTGCCACCTTAAGGTTATCCATGATTAAATAACTCTTAAACTTCCATGTGTGAATCACGATCCAATCCCCGTCTACGAGCATGGCTAAGCAATAATAAGCATAACGTATATTCCCGGGGTGATCAAAAGGTATTAGGTTCCAACCTCAAGCACTACAACCAAACCACATGTTCCCAATCCTACTCATTCAAATATTTGAGGGGCTATACTGATGCATAGTAAAAACTGGGTATAAAACAGTATGATCAAAGTGTAACTTGCCTTGCTGACAATTTGCAAACTCTAGAGACTCGTACTAACAAGCTTCGCACTCCGGCTTAAAATAGTAGCATACATAAGCAATCACTCAAACGAAACAACGAGAAAACTGAGAAAAGATCCAAAACAAACACGAAACAAGCAACCGGCTTAAAATAACAAAAGTCAAAACCTAAGAGCGAGCAATATTATCATGTGGATTAGATCTTCACAGCGGGTACAAGTGATTAGCTACAATTTGCAAAAAGATTCAACTCAAAAGGAGAAACAAAACTCAAAATACGAACGAAACAAGATCGTTTACTAATCTGGACTAAACTCAAATTTTACAGTACCAAAATCCTATTCAAATTGGTTAACTGGAAAGAACAGAATGAAACAAAGATTTAAGCGCTGGTTTCATCTAATTTGGATAATCGAGTAAAAAGTTATGCTAGTTTAAAGATCAGGGGCTAAATCGCGAGAAAACTATTCACGGATAGGTCCCTAGCCGAAAATAAACTAAAAGGAAAAAAATCCTACGGCGTGAACGTTCGCTAACAGTACTAAACCGACGAAAATGGTTCATTAAAACGAACAAACGAACGAATGTTCGTTAAAAAAAGAAAAACCCTAAATAAAACCGATCTAAACCTAACCGAAGAAAAGCCGATACATACTGGTTTGTTGTCGACGGCAATGGCGGCGAGTTGGCGGCAGCGAGCGATGGTGCGGGCGGCAGCGTGGCGTCGGAGGCGGGCGGCGACGCAGGCGGCGGCGGCGGAGGCGGAGGGCTTGCCGGCGGGCGGCGGAGGCGTGAGCTGCGGCGGCGGGGTTGCGGCGCGGTGGTGGCGAGATGAGGAGAGGCGGCAGGGTGGCTCGGCTTCATAAAGGCCTCGGGAGGCATGCCTTGGGCGAGAGGGCGCGCACGGGAGTCCGAGCCGGACTCCCCATTGGCGGCGTGCGGCGGCGGGACTTCTCCCGCTCGGAGAAGGCGGCGACGCGAGCAGTTGGGCTGCTGGGCCGGCTGGGCTTCGGTCCAATCGGTCCGGAACTTTTTTTAAAAACAATTTCACCGCGAGGAAAATCCTAAATAAATTAAAAAAATCTAAAAAAACAGAAAGAATTTTCACCGTCCAAACCTAATATTTAGGACAAGATGAACATTTTTCTGGACTAAGATGCAATTTTCAAAAATGCAATATTTTTTCTAATTCAAATAAAATAGCAAATAAAATACCAATAAAATAAGTAATTTGATTTTAAAATTCTTTATCCAATATTTCTCTTAGGTTGAAGAAGTCATATTATCTTCCCTCATTTATTTTTAATATTGGAAATAATTGGAGAGAAAAATAATAAAATCAAATTGATCCTTTCTTCAAATTTGAAAATAATTCAAATATGAATTTGTGAAACCTCCAACTCTCACCTTGGGTCATTGAGTTGCTTAAGATTTCTAGGATCACAACAAAATGCAAGAATAAATATGATATGCATATGATGATCTATGTATAACATCCAAATTGAAAATTGGGATGTTACAAACCTACCCCCTTAAGATGAATCTAGCCCTGGTTAGCAAAAAGGTTTGGGTGGTCTTTGCGAAGATCTTCTTCTTGCTCCCAGGTGGCTTCCTCCTCGGTATGGTGGCTCCACTGAACTTTGCAAAACTTGATAACCTTGCTGCGAGTGGCTCGACTGGAAAACTCGAGAATCTTGACTGGCTTCTCTTCATAGGTCAAATCACTATCTAACTGAATTGCTTCCAGTGGCACTATATCTCTCAGAGGAATATCGGCCATCTCTGCGTGGCACTTCTTCAACTGGGAAACATGAAACACATCATGAACCCCTAACAATCCTTCTGGCAATTTCAACTTCTATGCAACTTCTCCCATGCATTCCAAAACTCTGTATGGTCCCACAAAACGTGGTGCTAGCTTTCCCTTGACTCCAAAACATTTCCCTCCTTGAAGTGGGGACACACGAACATATGCTCTATCTCCAACTTTGTAAATTGTCTCCTTTCGTTTAGTATCCGCATAACTCTTCTGCCTGGACTAGGCTACCTTGAGTCTGTCGCGAATCAGCTTAACCTCCTCTTCAGTGTCTTTGATTAAGTCTGGTCCGAACAACTGTCGATCTCCAACTTCATCCCACGATAACGGTGTCCTGCACCTTCTTCCGTACAAGGCTTCAAAAGCGGCCATCTTCAAACTGGCTTGATAACTGTTGTTATAAGAGAACTCTGCATACGGCAAGTTGTCATCCCAACTATATCCATAATCTAGCGCAAGCTCTCAACATGTCCTCCAGAATCTGATTGACTCTCTCGATCTGTCCATCTGTCTGTAGATGAAAGGTTGTACTGAACTCTAGCCTGGTACCCAAAGTTTCATGCAACTGATTCCAAAACTTTGAAGTAAACTGGGTTCCTCTATCTGATACAATGGTCCTCGGAACTCCATGCAGACATACGATCCTGGTCATGTATATCTTGGCCAACTTAGCTCTCGTGTACGTTATCTTCACCGGGATGAAATGAGCTACTTTCGTCAAACGATCATCTACAACCCAGATAGAGTCATAGCCTGAACGAGTCCTATGTAATCCAGTGATAAAATCCATGCCAAGTTTATCCCACTTCCATTCGGGTATTGGCAATGGTTGTAGCAATCCAGCTGGCCTCTGATGCTCTACCTTAACTCTCTGACATACATCACATAATGCTACATACTCAGCAATATCCTTCTTCATTCCTGTCCACCAGAAACTTTCCTTCAAATCCAGATACCTCTTGGTGTTGCCTGGTTGAATCGAGTACGGTGAATCATGGGCCTCCTGCAGAATCAACTTCCTGATCTCAGGGTCATTAGGCACATATATGCGATCCTCAAACCATAAAGTCTCATTCTCATCCACACGAAATCCTTTAGCCTTTCCTTTACTCATACTTTCCTTTATTTCAGCAATCTCCTTGTCATTCTGAACTTTCCCAACAAAGTGGACTGAATTTCCAATGCTGGAACATAACCTCTCGGAACTATCTCCAAGCATAGCTATCGAAGATCATCTGCTAACTCCTTAGGTAATCCTCCGGTTATGAGCGTGTTAACATAACTCTTGCGGCTCAACGCATCTGCTACGACGTTGGCCTTTCCGGGATGATAGTGCAATTTCATATCATAATACTTTATGAGCTCCAACCATCTCCTTTGCCTGAGGTTCAATTCCTTTTGCGTGAAGATGTATTTCAAACTCTTATGATCCGTGTATACATCACAATGGTTTCCGATGAGAAAATGTCTCCATGTCTTCAGTGCATGCACTACGGCTGCTAACTCCAAATCATGCGTAGCATAATTCAACTCATGAGGTCGAAGCTGTCGTGAGGCATATGAAACAAATCTTCCTTCTTGCATAAGCACTCCTCCAAGTACTCGACATGAAGCATCGCAATATACTTGGTAATCCTTACGTTGGTCTGGGAGAATCAGCACTGGGGTTGTAACCAAATGTTTCTTCAACTCCTGAAAACTGGCCTCACATACCTCAGTCCATTTAAACTTGGTGTCCTTCAATAACTCCGTCATGGGCTTTGCAATCTTGGAGAAATTCTCGATAAACCTCCGATAATAACCTGTGAGTCCAAGAAAACTCCTGATCTCTCCAACTGATGTGGGTGCCAACCATTTAGTGAGAAGCAACCTTGGTAGGGTCTACTGCTATTCCTTCTCCGGATATAACATGTCCGAGAAATCCAACTTCCTTTAACCAAAACTCACATTTGCTGAACTTGGCATACAACTGATGTTCTCTGAGCTTCTCAAGAACCAAACACAAATGCTCCTTATGCTCTTCTTCATTCTTCGAGTAGACCAATATATCATCAATGAACACCACAACGAACTTATCCAAAAACTCCATAAACACTTTGTTCATCATATTCATGAAATAGGCAGGCGCATTAACCAGACCAAATGACATAACGGTATACTCATATAGCCCGTACCTTGTGGTAAAAGCGGTCTTAGGTATATCCTGCTCTCAGATCTTCAACTGGTGATAACCTGATCGAAGATCGATCTTGGAGAAAACTTTAGCTCCTTGCACCAGGCCAAACAAATCATTGATCATCGGCAGTGGATATTTGTTCTTGATCGTCACCTCATTCAGCGCATGATAATCAACAACCATCCTTAAAGATCCATCATTCTTCTCCACTAGAAGCACTGGGGCTCCCCAAGGTGATGAACTTGGTCGAATGTAACCTTTCTCCAGTAACTCCTTTATCTGCGTCTTAATTTCCTCCAGATCCTTTGTGGGCATCTGATACGTCTCCAACATAAATATAATTTTTGATTGTTCCATGCTATAATATTACCCATTTTGGATGTTTATGGGCTTTACTAAGAACTTTTATATTATTTTTGGGACTAACCTATTAAATGGAGGCCCAGCCCAAATTGTTGTTTTTTTGCCTATTTCAGTGTTCCGCAGAAAAGGAATATCAAACGGAGTTCAAACGGAATGAAACCTTCGGAGGCGTTATTTTTGGAACAAACGCAATCCAGGAGACTTGGAGTGGACGTCAAGAAGCAATCAAGGAAGCCACGAGGCAGGGAGGCGCACCCTAGGGGGTTGGGCGCGCCCCCCACCATCGTGACTCCCCTGACCGACTTCCTTCGCCTATATATATTCACATGCCCTGAAAACATCCAGGAGCACCACGAAACCATATTTCCACCGCTGCAACCTTCTTTACCTGTGAGATCCCATCTTGGGGCCTTTTCTGGTGCTCTGCCGGAGGGGGAATCAATCACGGAGGGCTTCTACATCAACACCATAGCCTCTCCGATGAGTTGTGAGTAGTTTACCACAGACCTTCGGGTCCATAGTTATTAGCTAGATGGCTTCTTCTCTCTCTTTGATTCTCAATACAATGTTCTCCTCGATCTTCTTGGAGATCTATTCGATGTAACTCTTTTTGCGGTGTGTTTGTCGAGATCCGATCAATTGTGGGTTTGTGATCAAGTTTACCTATGAGAAAATTTTGAATCTCCTCTGAATTCTTTTATATATGATCGGTTATCTTTGCAAGTCTCTTCAAATTATCAGTTTTGTTTGGCCTACTAGATTGATCTTTTTTGCAATGGGAGAAGTACTTAGCTTTGGGTGCAATCTTGCGGTGTCCTTTCCCAGTGACAGCAGGGCAGCAAGGCACGTATTGTATTTTTTCCATCGAGGATAAAAAGATGAGGTTTATATCATATTGCTTGAGTTTATCCCTCTACATCATGTCATCTTGCCTAATGCGTTACTCTGTTCTTATGAACTTAATACTCTAGATGCATGCTGGATAGAGGTCGATGTGTGGAGTAATAGTAGTAGATGCAGAATCGTTTTGATCTAATTGTCGCGGACGTGATGCCTATATACATGATCATGCCTAGATATTCTCATAACTATGCACGTTTCTATGAATTGCTCGACAGTAATTTGTTCACCCACCGTAATACTTATGCTATCTTGAGAGAAGCCACTAGTGAAACCTATGGCCCATGGGTCTATTTTCCATCATATAAGTTTCCGATCTATTTTATTTTGCAATCTTTACCTTCCAATCTATATCATAAAAATACCAAAAATATTTATCTTATTATTATCTCTATCAGATCTCACTTTCGCAAGTGGCCTTGAAGGGATTGACAACCCCTTTATCGCATTGGTTGCGAGGTTCTTGTTTGTTTGTGTAGGTACGAGGGATTTGCGTGTAGCCTCCTACTGGATTGATATCTTGGTTCTCAAAAACTGAGGGAAATACTTACGCTACTCTGCTGCATCACCCTTTCCTCTTCAAGGGAAAAACCAACGCATGCTCAAGAGGTAGCAGCATACAATACGGTCTCTTTGATATTGGTCCGGTGCCTGGCAATAGCTCAATCAAAAACTCAATGTCTCGATCCGGTGGCATGCCTGGTAACTCTTCCGGAAATATGTCGGGATAATCCTTCACCACTGGTACTTCCTCCTGAACAACTCCTGATAAGGAATTCACCTGAGTCCCCCTCGGCGCATGTCGGGATACATACTTGATCCTCCTTCCTTCTGGGGTGGTGAGAAGAATTGATTTACTGGCGCAATCAACTTTTCCTTCAAACTTGGATAGCCAATCCATGCCTATTATCACATCCAGTCCTTGTTACTCCAAAACAATTAGATCAGTGGGGAAAACATGTATACCTATGGTTAGTTTCAACTGATAGCATCCCCTACTAGCCATATACACCGCTCCTGGGGAACTTACTAACATAGGTGACTTAAGGGCTACGGTTGGCAAGTTATACTTATCCACAAATCCCCTTGATATGTATGAATGCGATGCACCAGTACCGAAAAGAACAAATGCAGTAAATGCATTAATCAAAAACTTACCGACAACTGCGTCGGGTTGATCCTCAATCTCCTCGACGCTGATGTGGTTCACCTGACCTTTGGTGAAGGGGTTGGGCTTCTTGGCAGAACCTCCATTGCCATTTCCATTCTTCGCTTCAGGACATTCTTGGGGCCACTGTGGCACTTGAAATAGGTAATGTGGCTCAAATCCCTCTTGGCTGGTGTTGCGGGGTTGGAACAGTTCTGGCTGCTACTTCCTCCATTCCCATTGCCATTCTTGGGGCCACTGTGGTTGTGCGAACTTGCTCCATTGTGCGTATGTCCTCCATGGTTATGGCCTCCATGGTTGTGGTTATGTCCTCCTGAGTACGGGGAATAGCAGGGCTTCTGCTGAGCTCCTGAAGTATACCTCCCTTGTCCATACTTCCTCTTGCGGTTATCAATCTGTTGCTGCTTTCCTTCAATCATGAGAGCCCGGTCTACCAACTCCTGGTAGTTGTTGAACGTTGCAACCATCAACTGCATGCTCAGCTCATCATTGAGTCCTTCAAGAAACTTCTCCTGCTTAGCGCCATCTGTGGCTACGTCATCAGGGGCATAGCATGCTAACTTGCTAAATTCATCCATATATTGACCCACTGTATGCCCTCCTTGGCGCAATTTGCGAAACTCGCGCTTCTTCATGCTCATAGCTCCTGCTGAAACATGGGCAGTGCGGAAAGCCTGGTGAAACTGATCCCATGTAACAGTGTCAATGGGGTAAGTGGCGGTGAAATTCTCCCACCAAGATGTTGCGGGTCCATCAAGCTGATGTGCGGGAAAACGCACTCTCTCCGCATCTATGCATCCTGCAGTGGTCAACTCTCTTCCAATCTTGCGGAGCCAATCATCTGCAACAATTGGCTCGATGCTACTAGAGAACACCGGTGGATTCAACCTTAGTAAACGGGCTAGGTGGTCAACAGGGGGTGGTGGTGGTGGGTTGTTGTTGTTGTTGTTGTTGCCTTGGTTCTAGTTCTAAACTAGAATCTGCATCAAGCATTCTACTGCTTGATCAACTGAGTGAGCTCCGGTGGGAATGCAAATCCATTGTCACGTCTCGGAGGCATCTGATGGGTTAGAAGGGGTGAGAAAACTGAATAGAATGAGCTCTAAGAGAGATTCACTACCCATATGCTCATGAGACAAACATAATCAATTTCACTTCATTCAATAGAAAACAAGATCACACAATCGGTCTAACATGTGATTACAAACTCGATCGTTGTTAACTACTTGGAGGAATATTACTAGTTACAATGGTGGTCATCTAGAAATTTTCATCAGAGGAAGACTCCATGATATCTGCTCCAGCTTCATCAACGTAGTCGTCATCGCTGTCGTCATTTGCATCACTATCCGTGTCGGTGTCATCCAGGATGATGTAGTCCTCCGAACGGATCTCCTTTGCTGGTTCTCGCTTGAGATTCTCCACTGATATTCCCATCTTCCTCTCAGGTCTTCTTGTTTCTCCAGTAGTACGGCAATCTCTTCCTCGTATCCATCGCGTGTAGACTTGAGTTCCTCTTCTAGCTCGTTATTTCTCTTCACTAGTTTCTTGATCTTCTTCATGTGGATAATTTGTTGATTCTCTTGTTGATGAATATGATCTCCCATCTCTTGAATGTAGGCTGCAATTGATCCATCCCTCCTGGTACGAATCATCTCCCATTTGTCATCTCAGCGGCCACATATCTAATAAATGGTATTCTCCAGCTCCTTGTGATACACTTCACATATGCGTCCAAAGGTGATATGAGATGCCATTCTCTTTCCTATACTCTAGCTTGGTGCATCCAGGTAGAAATCAATAAGCTCCATTGTTGGTGCAAATGTCCTCCAGGTACCCAGACTTTGATCTTCCAGCGCTCCTCTTCCGAAATAGAAGTAGAAGTCCCCGTGAAGCTTGGTAGTCCGATGTTCAAATACTTAGTGACTTCCTTCAAGTGGCGTCGGAAAGGGGTGTCATCATCCGGCTGGGTGAACTTGTTCTTGGGATCCGCCATCTATAGAGTAGAAAGAGAGGAGGATTAGAAATGAGCAGAGAAGATAAATCATGTGTCTTATTCTAGTGGTCGGGCCATACAGTCGTCGTGTGCTCTGATACCATCTTGTAGCGACCAGACCTCAAACGATGAAGTCTCTGTGCATCAGTGTCATCCCTAGATCGGTAATGCTGACACGCAGAGTACTCAAGGAATTATAATAGAGTTTCAATCACACACTTATTACATCGAGTCCTCATAAAGAGTATGATTACAAAAATATCATGGCTGAAGGCCATCTAAACAAAATAACTGCGGAAGCTTCGAAGGTAAATGAGTCCATCAACTCCAATGGCATAGCTGAGTGCAAAACAATGACCTATCGCACCTTATTCGTCGTCTGAGTAGTCTGCAACATGAGACATTGCAGCCATGTAGGTCAGCACATTGAATATGCTGGCAGAGTTACACTCTAAAGCAATGAAATGCAAGAACTATATCTACATGCAGTATTTGGCTGGTGGAGGCTGTAATTTTATAGTTTTGCATAAAGCTAGTTTTTCCCTACAAAAAAGGAATAAATTTATTTAACTACTCCCAAGTTGCCCATTATTTGAGAAGGTAACCCCAACTCAAATCCCAATTAAAAGTATCATCATTAACCCAATAAATTCATTAAGTAAAGTGATGAGATCACATCAATAGATTCAAGTACTAGATACTAAAGATGTCCATCACCGGGGACACGACTAACCATTTTTAGTTTATACACTCTGCAGAGGTTTGCGCACTTTTCCCCACAAGACTCGACCGCATCCATGATCGGATGATCAAGACATAGTCTTTCTGAACCATTAACTATCTACTCCGGGCAGACCGGTACACCTACTTTCCCCTACATCTGCTAGTCCACCTCTTCAAGAGCTCACGCAACTTACTCAACTATGCCAGAGCCCATAATGGCTTGTGGCTGCACACTGAAATTTCAAGCATGAATAATCTTAGGATCTCGTTGAGCCTGGGTGGCGAACCGAAGGAAAAATCACACGGGTACTCCGGGATTTCCCCAAAACAGGCAACACTGGGTTCCCCAGGTGCCTCAACCAATCCACCCAGATGTATATTAAAGTTGCCACCTTAAGGTTATCCATGATTAAATAACTCTCAAACTTCCATGTGTGAATCACGATCCAATCCCCGTCTACGAGCATGGCTAAGCAATAATAAGCATAACGTATACTCCTGGGGTGATCAAAAGGTATTGCGTTCCTACCTCAAGCACTACAACCAAACCACATGTTCCCAATCCTACTCATGTAAATATTTCAGGGGCAATACTAATGCATAGTAAAAACTGGGTATAAAACAGTATGATCAAAGTGTAACTTGTCTTACTGACGATCTGCAAACTCTAGAGATTCGTAGTAACAAGCTTCGCACTCCGAGTAATCTAGCGTAGACAAACGGTAGCATACATAAGCAATCACTCAAACGAAACAACGAGAAAACCGAGAAAAGATCCAAAACAAGCACGAAACAAGCAAACGGCTTAAAATAACAAAAGTCAAAACCTAAAAGCAATATTATCATGTGGATTAGATCTTAACAGTAGGTACAAGTGATTAGCTACAATTTGCAAAAAGATTCAACTCAAAAGGAGAAACGAAATTCAAAATACAAAGAACAAAACAAGATTGTTTACTTATCTGGACTAAACACAAATTTTACAGTACCAAAATCATGTTCAAGTTGGTTAACTAGAAAGAATAGAACGAAACGAAGATTTAAGCGCTGGTTTCATCTAATTTGGATAAACGAGTAAAAAGTTATGCTAGTTTAAAGATCAGGGGCTAAATCGCGAGAAAACTATTCGCAGATAGGTCCCTGGCCGAAAATAAACTAAAAAGAAAAAAATCCTACGGCGCGAACGTTCACTAACAGAACTTAACCAACAGAAATGGTTCGTTAAAACAAACGAACGAACGAATGTTCGTTAAAAAAAGAAAAACCCTAAATAAAATCGATCTAAACCGAACCGAATAAAATAAACCGGAGAAAAAGCCGATTCATACCAGTTTGTCGTCGATGGCGACGGCAATGACCGAGGCGGCGATGACGACGCGCGGCAACGACGCTGGGGCGGAGGCGGGCGGCGACGGCAGAAGAATATGGCCTTGGCGCTGCTGAAAAGCAGCGGCAAGCAGGGCGACGGCGGCGGAGGGCTTCGGCGGCGGCGGCGACGCTCGGCAATGGAGGCGCGAGCTACGGCGTCAGGGTTGCGGCGCGGCGGTGGCGAGATGAGGAGAGGTGGCGGGGTGGCTCGGCCTTATAAAGGCCTCGGGAGGCGTGCCTTGGGCGAGGGGCGCGCACGGGAGTCCAAGTCGGACTCCCCGTTGGCGGCGTGCAGCGGCGGGACTTCTCCCGCTCGAAGAAGGCGGTGGCGCGAGCAGTTGGGCTACTCGTGTTGGGGAACGTAGTAATTTCAAAAAAAATCCTACGCACACACAAGATCATGGTGATGAATAGCAACGAGAGGGGAGAGTGTTGTCCACATACCCTTGTAGACCCGAAGCGGAAGCGATCACAACGTGGAGGAAGTAGTCGTACGTTCTCCTCGCGATCCGACCGATCCCGGCGCCGTTACTCCGGCGCCCCCGAGTTCTTGACACACGTACAGCTCGATGACGTCCCTCGTACTCCGATCCAGCCGAGTGTCGAGGGAGAGTTTCGTCAGCACGACGGCGTGGTGACGATCTTGATGTTTCACCGACGCAGGGCTTCGCCTAAGCTTCGCGACGGTATGACCGAGGTGGATTATGGTGGAGGGGGGCACCGCACACGGCTAAGGAACGATCCGTAGATCAATACTTGTGTGTTCTAGGGTGCCCCGCCTCAGATATAAAGGAGGGAGGGGAGGCCGGCCGCCCTATAGGCGCGCCAGGAGGGGGAGTCCTCCTCCTAGTTGGAGTAGGACTCCCTTTCCTAGTCCAACTAGGAAGGGAGAAGAGGAAGGAAAGAGAGGGAGAGGAGAGGGAAGGGGGCGCCCCCTCCTTGTCCTATTCGGACTCGCTCTGGGGGGGCGCGCCACCTCTGGTGCGCCTCTCTCTCTCCCTCTTGGCCCACTAAGGCCCATATTCTCGGGGTTCGGTAACCCTCCGGCACTCGGTTTTCTCCGAAAACTCCGGAACCTTTCGGTGTCCGAATATAGCCGTCAATATATCAATCTTTATGTCTCGACCATTTCGAGACTCCTCGTCATGTCCGTGATCACATCCGGACTCGAACTTCTTCGGTACATCAAAATACATAAACTCATAATAACCGTCATTGAAACCTTAAGCGTGCGGACCCTACGGTTCGAGAACAATGTAGACATGACCTAGAACTATTCTCGGTCAATAACCAATAGCGGACCTGGATGCCCATATTGGTTCCTACATATTCTACGAAGATCTTTGTCGGTCGACCGCATAACAATATACGTTGTTCCCTTTGTCATCGGTATGTTACTTGCCCGAGATTCGATCGTCGGTATCCAATACCTAGTTCAATCTCGTTACCGCAAGTCTCTTTACTCATTCCGTAATACATCATCTCACAACTAACTCATTAGTTGTAGTGCTTGCAAGGCTTGATGATGTGTATTACCGAGAGGGCCCAGAGATACCTCTCCGACAATCGGAGTGACAAAACCTAATCTCAAATACGCCAACCCAACATCCGCCTTTGGATACACTGTAGTACTCCTTTATAATCACCCAGTTATGTTGTGACGTTTGGTAGCACCCAAAGTGTTCCTCCGCAAACGGAGTTGCATAATCTCATAGTTACAGGAACATGTATAAGTTATGGATAAAAGCGGTAGCAACATACTAAACGATCGTGTGCTAAGCTAATGGAATGGGTCATGTCAATCAGATCATTCTACTAATGATGTGACCTTGTTAATCAAATAACAACTCCTTGTTCATGGTGAGGAAACATAACCATCTTTGATTAACAAGCTAGTCTAGTAGAGGCATACTAGTGACATGTTGTTTTGTCTATGCATTCACACATGTATCATGTTTCCGGTTAATACAATTCTAGCATGAATGATAAACATTTATCATGAAATAAGGAAATAAATAATAACTTTATTATTGCCTCTAGGCATATTTCCTTCATCTCCCACTTGCACTAGAGTCAATAATCTAGATCACATCACCATGTGATTAACATTCACAGATTCACATCATCATGTGATTAACACCCATAGTTCACATCGCCATGTGACCAACACCCAAAGGGTTTACTAGATTAAGTAATCTAGTTCACATCGCTATGTGATTAACACCCAAAGAGTACTAAGGTGTGATCATGTTTTGCTTGTGAGAGACTCTTAGTCAACGGGTCTTTCACATTTAGATCCGTTATGTATTTTGCAATTTTTCTATGTCTACAATGCTCGCGAAGTTACTCTAGCTAATTGCTCCCACTTTCAATATGTATCTAGATCGAGACTTAGAGTCATCCGGATCGTGTCAAAACTTGCATCGACGTAACCCTTTACTTACCTAACCTTTTGTCACTTCCATAATCGAGAAACATATCCTTATTCCACTAAGGATAATTTTGACCGCTGTCGATGATCTACTCCTAGATCACTATTGTACTCCTTGCCAAACTCGGTCAGTGGTATACAATAGATCTGGTACACAAAGATGGCATACTTTATAGAACCTATGGCCAAGGCATAGTGAATGACTTTCATTCTCTTTCTATCTTCTGCCGTGGTCGGGTTTTGAGTCTTACTCAATTTTTCACACCTTGTAACACAGGCAAGAACTCTTTCTTTGATGCTCCATTTTGAACTACTTCAAAATCTTGTCAAGGTATGTACTCATTGAAAATAACTTATCAAGCATCTTGATCTATCTCTATAGATCTTGATGCTCAATATGTAAGCAGCTTCACCGAGGTCTTTCTTTGAAAAACTTCTTTCAAACACTCCTTTATGCTTTGCGAATAATTCTACATTATTTCCGATCTATAATATGTCATTCACATATACTTATCAGAAATGTTGTAGTGCTCCCACTCACTTTCTAGTAAATACAGGCTTCACCATAAGTCTGTATAAAACTATATGCTTTGATCAACTCATCAAAGCGTATATTCCAACTCCGAGATGCTTGCACCAGTCCATAGAAGGATCATTGGAGCTTGCACACTTTGTTAGCTCCTTTGGATCGATAAAACCTTCGGTTGCATCATATACAACTCTTCCTCCCGATACCCATTCAGAATGCAGTTTTACATCCATTTGCCAAATTTCATAAATTGTGGCAATTGCTAACATGATTCGGACAGACTTAAGCATCGCTACAGCTTGAGAAAATCTCATTGTAGTCAACAACTTGAACTTGTCAAAACCTTTTTGCGACAAGTCGAGCTTTGTAGATAGTAACACTACTATCGCGTCCGTCTTCCTCTTGAAGATCCATTTATTTTCTACGGCTTGCCGATCATCGGGCAACGCCACCAAAGTCCACACTTTGTTCTCATACATGGATCTCATCTCAGATTTCATGGCCTCAAGCCATTTCGCGGAATCTGGGCTCATCATCGCTTCCTCATAGTTCGTAGGTTCATCATGTTCTAGTTACATGACTTCCAGAATAGGATTATCATACCACTCTGGTGCGTATCTCACTCTGGTTTACCTTCGAGATTCGGTAGTAACTTGATCTGAAGTTACATGATCATCATCATTAGCTTCCTCACTAATTGGTGTAGTAGTCACAGGAACAGATTTCTGTGATGAACTACTTTCCAATAAGGGAGAAGGTACAATTACCTCATCAAGTTCTACTTTCCTCCCACTCACTTCTTTCGAGAGAAACTCCTTCTCTAGAAAGGATCCATTTATTAGCAATGAATGTTTTGCCTTCGGATCTGTGATAGAAGGTGTACCCAACAATTTCCTTTGGGTATTCTATGAAGACGCACTTCTCCGATTTGGGTTTGAGCTTATCAGGATGAAACTTTTTCACATAAGCATCGCAGCCCCAAACTTTAAGAAACGACAACTTTGGTTTCTTGCTAAACCACAGTTCATATAGTGTCGTCTCAACGGATTTAGATGGTGCCCTATTTAACGTGAATGCAGCTGTCTCTAATGCATGATCCCAAAACGATATTGGTAAATCGGTAAGAAACATCATAGATTGTACTATATCCAATAAAGTACGGTTATGACGTTCGGACACACCATTATGATGTGGTGTTCGGGTGGCATGAATTTGTGAAACTATTCCACATTGTTTTAATTGAAGACCAAACTCAGAACTCAAATATTTGTCTCGCGATCGATCGTAGAAACCTTATTTTCTTGTCACGATGATTTTTCCACTTCACTCTGAAATTCTTTGAACCTTTCAACTATTTCAGACTTATGTTTCATCAAGTAGATATACCCATATCTGCTCAAATCATCTGTGAAGGTCGAAAATAACGATATCCACCGTGAGCCTTAACACTCATTGGATCGCATACATCAAGATGTATTATTTCCAATAAGTCGGTTGCTCGCTCCATCGCTCCGGAGAACGGAGTCTTAGTCATCTTGCCCATGAGGCATGGTTCGCAAGCATCAAGTGATTCATAATCAAGTGATTCCAAAATCCCATCAACATGGAGTTTCTTCATGCGCTTTACACCAATATGACCTAAACGGCAAGTGCCACAAATAAGTTGCACTATCATTATTAACTTTGCATCTTTTGGTTTCAATATTATGAATATGTGTATCACTACGATCGAGATCCAATGAACCATTTTCATTGGGCGTGTAACCATATAAGGTTTTATTCATGTAAATGAACAACAGTTTATTCTCTTACTTAAATGAATAATCGTTTTGCAATAAACACGATCAAATCATATTCATGCTCAACGCAAACACCAAATAACATTTATTTAGGTTCAACACTAATCCCGAAAGTATAGGGAGTGTGCGATGATGATCATATCAATCTTGAAACTATTTTCAACACACATCATCACTTCACCCTTAACTAGTTTCGCTTATTCGCAACTCCGCTTTGAGTTACTACTCTTAGCAACCGAACCAGTACCAAATACCGAGGGGTTGCTATAAACACTAGTAAAGCACACATCAAACACCAGATATCAAATATACCCTTTTTCACTTTGCCATCCTTCTTATCCACCAAATATTTAGGGCAGTTCCGCTTCAAATGACCATTTCCTTTGCGAGTAAGCACTTTCACTTTCAGTGCTTTGGTTCAGCTTTGGGCTTCTTCGTGGGAGTGACAACTTGCTTGTCAATCTACTTGAAGTTCCCCTTTCTTTCCCTTTTCTTGAAACTAGTGATCTTGTCAACCATCAACACTTGATGCTCTTTCTTGATTTCTACCTTCGTCGATTTCAACATCACGAAGAGCTCGGGAATCATTTTCGTCATCCCTTGCATACTATAGTTCATCACGAAGTTCTACTAACTTGGTGATGGTGACTAGAGAATTTCATCAATCACTATCTTATCCGGAAGATTAACTCCCACTTGATTCAAGCGATTGAAGTACCTGGACAATCTGAGCACATGCTCACTAGTTGAGCGATTCTCCTCCATCTTTTAGCTATAGAACTTGTTGGAGACTTCATATCTCTCAACTCGGTATTTCCTTGAAATATTAACTTCAATTCTGGAACATCTCATATGGTCCATGATGTTCAAAACATCTTTGAAGTCCCGATTCTAAGCCATAAAGCATGGTGCACAAAACTATCAAGTAGTCATCATATTGAGCTAGCCAAACGCTCATAACGTGCATCCGCTCCTGCATTAGGTCTGTCACCTAGCGGTGCATTAAGGACATAATTCTTACGTGCAACAATGAGGATAAACCTCGGATCACGGATCAAATCCGCATCATTGCTACTAACATTTTTCAACACAATTTTCTAGGAACATATCAAAATAAACATATGAAAGCAACAACGCAAGCTATTGATCTTACAACATAATTTGCAAAATACTACCGGGACTAAGTTCATGATAAATTTAAGTTCAATTAATCATATTACTTAAGAACTCCCACTTAGATAGACATCTCTAGTCATCTAAGTGATCACGTGATCCAAATCAACTAAACCATAACCGATCATCACGTGAGATGGAGTAGTTTTCAATGGTGAACATCTTATGTTGATCATATCTACTATATGATTCACGCCGACCTTTCGGTCTCCGTGTTCCGAGGCCATATCTGCATATGCTAGGCTCGTCAAGTATAAACTGAGTATTGTGCGTGTGCAAAACTGGCTTGCACCCGTTGTAGATGGACGAGAGCTTATCACACCCGATCATCACGTGGTGTCCGGGCACGCATTTAACTTTGGCAACGGTGCATACTCGGGAGAACACTTCTTGATAATTTAGTGAGAGATCATCTTATAATGCTACCGTCAATCAAAGCAAGATAAGATGCATAAAGGATAAACATCACATGCAAATCAATATAAGTGATATGATATGGTCATCATCATCTTGTGCTTCGTGATCTTCATCTCCGCAGCACCACCATGATCACCATCGTCACCGGCGCGACACCTTGATCTCCATCGTAGCATCGTTGTCGCCTCGCCAATCTTATGCTTCTACGACTATCGCTACCGCTTAGTGATAAAGTAAAGCATTACGAAGCGATTGCATTGCATACAATAAAGCGACAACCATATGGCTCCAGCCATTGCCGATAACCGGTTACAAAACATGATCATCTCATACAATAAAATATAGCATCACGTCTTGACCATATCACATCACAACATGCCCTGCAAAAACAAGTTAGACGTCCTCTACTTTGTTGTTGCAAATTTTACGTGGCTGCTACGGGCTTAAGCAAGAACCAGTCTCACCTACGCATCAAAACCATAACGATACTTCGTCAAATAGACTCCGTTTAACCTTCTCAAGGACCGGGCGAGCCACACTTGGTTCAACTAAAGTGAGAGAGACAGGCACCCACCGGTCACCTTTAAGCAACGAGTGCTCGAAGCGGTGAAACCAGTCTCGCAGAAGCGTCACGCGTAATGTCGGTCCGGGCCGCTTCATCTCACAATACCGCTGAACCAAAGTATGACATGCTGGTAGGTAGTATGACTTGTATCGCCCACAACTCACTTGTGTTCTACTCGTGCAAAACATCAAACCATAGAAAAAACCTAGGCTCGGATGCCTTTGTTGGGGAACGAGTAATTTCAAAAAATTCCTACGCACACACAAGATCATGGTGATGAATAGCAACGAGAGGGGAGAGTGTTGTCCACATACCCTTGTAGACCGGCGGAAGCGATCACAACGTGGAGGAAGTAGTCGACGTTCTCCTCGCGATCCGACCGATCCGGCGCCATTACTCCGGCGCCCCGAGTTCTTGACACACGTACAGCTCGATGACGTCCCTCGTACTCGATCCAGCCGAGTGTCGAGGAGAGTTTCACAAGACGACGGCGTGGTGACGATCTTGATGTTTCACGGCGGCGAGGCTTCGCCTAAGCTTCATGACAGTATGACCGAGGTGGATTATGGTGGAGGGGGCACCGCACACGGCAAAGGAACGATCCGTAGATCAATACTTGTGTGTTCTAGGGTGCCCCCCCCTCATATATAAAGGAGGAGGGGAGGCCGGCCGGCCCTATAGGCGCGCCAAGGGGGAGTCCTCCTCCTAGTTGAGTAGGACTCCCTTTCCTAGTCCAACTAGGAAGGAGAAGGGGAAGGAAAGAGAGGAGAGGGAGAGGGAAAGGGGGGCCCCCCCTCCTGTCCTATTCGGACTCCCGGGGGCGCCACCTCTGGTGCGGCCCTCTCTCTCCCTCTTGGCCCACTAAGGCCCATATTCCCCGGGGTTCCGGTAACCTCCGGCACTCGATTTTCTCCGAAAACTCCGGAACCTTTCGGTGTCCGAATATAGCCGCCCAATATATCAATCTTTATGTCTCGACCATTTAGAGACTCCTCGTCATGTCCGTGATCACATCCGGGACTCAACTTCTTCGGTACATCAAAATACATAAACTCATAATAACATCATTGAAACCTTAAGCGTGCAAGGACCCTACGGTTCGAGAACAATGTAGACATGACCTAGAACTATTCTCGGTCAATAACCAATAGCGGGACCTGGATGCCCATATTGGTTCCTACATATTCTACGAAGATCTTTGTCGGTCGACCGCATAACAATATACGTTGTTCCCTTTGTCATCGGTATGTTACTTGCCCGAGATTCGATCGCCGGTATCCAATACCTAGTTCAATCTCGTTACACGCAAGTCTCTTTACTCGTTCCGTAATACATCATCTCACAACTAACTCATTAGTTGTAGTGCTTGCAAGGCTTGATGATGTGTATTACCGAGAGGGCCAGAGATACCTCTCCGACAATCGGAGTGACAAAACCTAATCTCAAATACGCCAACCCAACATCGCCTTTGGATACACCGTAGTACTCCTTTATAATCACCCAGCACGTTGTGACGTTTGGTAGCACCAAAGTGTTCCTCCACAAACGGAGTTGCATAATCTCATAGTTACAGAACATGTATAAGTTATGGATAAAAGCGGTAGCAACATACTAAACGATCGTGTGCTAAGCTAATGGAATGGGTCATGTCAATCAGATCATTCTACTAATGATGTGACCTTGTTAATCAAATAACAACTCCTTGTTCATGGTCAGGAAACATAACCATCTTTGATTAACAAGCTAGTCTAGTAGAGGCATACTAGTGACATGTTGTTTTGTCTATGCATTCACACATGTATCATGTTTCCGGTTAATACAATTCTAGCATGAATGATAAACATTTATCATGAAATAAGGAAATAAATAATAACTTTATTATTGCCTCTAGGGCATATTTCCTTCAACTCGGCCGGCTGGGCTTCGGCCCAGTCAGTCCGAAACTATTTTTTTAACAGTTTCCCTGCGAGAAAAAATCTTAAATAAATAAAAAAATCTAGAAACAATTTTCACCGTCCAAACCTAATATTTAGGACAAGATTAACATTTTTCTGGACTAAGATGCAATTTTCAAAAATACAATATTTTTCTAATTCAAATAAAATAGCAAATAAAATACCAATAAAATAAGTAATTTGATTTTAAATTCTTTCACCAATATTTATCTTAGGTTGAAGAAGTCATATTATCTTCCCTCATTTATTTTTAATATTGAAAATAATTGAAGAGAAAAATAATAAAATCAAATTGATCATTTCTTCAAGTTTGAAAATAATTCAAATATGAATTTTGTGAAACCTCCAACTCTCACCTTGGGTCCTTGAGTTGCTTAAGATTTCTAGGATCACAACAAAATGCAAGAATAAATATGATATGCATATGATGATCTATGTACAACATCCAAATTGAAAATTGGGATGTTACAATATGTGGGAGCCAATATAAGCATGCAAGTTCCGCTATTGTTTATTGACCGGAGAGGTGTCTCGGTCATGTCTACATAGTTCTCGAACCCGTAGGGTCTACATGCTTAACGTTCGATGATGATATGTATTATATGAGTTATGTGTTTTGGTGACCGAAGGTTGTTCAGAGTCCCGGATGAGATCACGGACATGACGAGGAGTCTCAAAATGGTCGAGAGGTAAAGATTGATATATTGGAAGGTGATATTCGGACATCGGAACGGTTCCGGATTGTTTCAGATATTTATGGGAGTACCGAGGGGTTACCGACCCCCCCCCGGGGGGGTAATTGGCCTTATGGGCCATAGGGGAGAGGCAAGGTAGGCCATGAGGAGGTGGCACCCCCCCCCCCATGGGGAGTCTGAATTGGACAAGGGGAGGGGCGCGGCCCACCTTTCCTTCTCCCTCTCTCTCTCTTTCCCTCTTTCTCCCTCCAATAGAAGGAAGGGGGCCGAATAGGACTAGGAGTCCTAGTAGGACTACCCCCCACTTGGGCACGCCCTAGGTCGGCCTCCTCCCCTCTCCTCCTTTATATACGGGGGCAGGGGCACCTCTAGGATGATCAATTGATTCTTAGCCATGTGCGGTGCCCCCTCCAGCTTTTACTCCTCCGATCATATTGTCGTAGTGCTTAGGCGAAGCCTTGCACGGACCACATCACCATCACCACGCCGTCGTGCTGACAGAACTCATCTACTCCTTTGACCCGCTGCTGGATCAAGAGTTCGAGGGACATCATCGAGCTGAACTTGTGCAGAACTCAGAGGTGTCGTATGTTCAGTGCTTGATCGGTTGAGTCGAGAAGACGTTCGACTACATCAACCGCGTTAAGCTAATGCTCCTCTTTCGGTCTACGAGGGTACGTGGACACACTCTCCCCCTCTCGTTGCTATTCATCTCCTAGATAGATCTTGCGTGAGCGTAGGAATTTTTTTTAAATTGCATGCTACGTTTCCCAACATTAACGGCATATGTTTTCTCTCCACTTATCACTTGGTAAAGATGTTGTCCAGCCATCAAAGATTGTTAGTTCCTAGACCCCTTCTTTGCTTCTTCCAGTTTCTCTGCATATGTAGGACAAATCTCCCATTTGACAGTATCAATTTTCATTCTATTTACATTGAACTTGACCATCAACTTTGTCCTAATTCCATCAACCATGGTCCTTATTGGCTTAGCCATCACATCTAGGACCCACCTATTGAAAACCTCACTTAGATTGTTAACAACTAAGTCTGTCTTGCAGTTCATATCCATGGCATGTCTGGCCCAAGTGTGTTTGGGTATTTTGCTAAGCCACACCCAAGCTGCTTCACACTCTCTCTTTAACTCATCCATTGCAACTTGAAAACCATGTTCAGTATATGAGTAACTTGTTGTATCCATGTGTTTTTTTAATTCTAGCCCTCTAAACCCAGCAATTTGAAAGTTCTGTTAGATATGCCTAAGACAAAACCTTTGTGGGCAATTGGGGAAGACTCTACTTATGGCTTTCAAAACACCCTGTATGAAACAACTACAACTAAGTAACTAGAACTAAATGAAAGTAACTACATGAAAGTAAGTACAACTAAATATATTACCTTTGCCTATCTGAAATGATTGTGTACTGTCCAAACTGGCCAGATTGCCCACCTATTGCTACCCTCAGCTGGTATAGAAACCAGGTCCAGGAATTAGTGTCCTCCTTGTCTACAATTCCAAAAGCAATGGGAAAAATGTTGTTCCCATCTCTTCCAGTAGCAGCTAGGATTTTTTGACCAGTAGTGAGCTTTATGAAGCATCCATCCAAACCTACAATATTAGCACAAATGATTAGTACTTAAAAGAACATATAAGTGGGATAAAAAATAATACAAGGCAATTACCTATGAATGGTCTGCAGCCATTGAGGAACCCTTCTTTGCATCCATTGAGGCAGATGAGCAATCCATGAAACCTAGGGTTCTTGCTAGGATGCTCCCTAATATATTTTGTTGTCAAAATACATCTAGAACCTGGATTAGTGTCTAGGACAGCCTGTAAATAATCCCTAATCCTGGTGTATTGGGCCTTCTGATCTCCTAAAACAACATTTTTTGTTGCCTTCCTAGCCCTGTAGGCCATGTGGGTTGATATATCCACTCCATACTTGCTCTTTGCAGTGTTAATAATTGTTGTTATTGTTGTGTTAGGGTCATTCCTCACTGCCTCCTCACAATGTTTTGCAACCCACTTGGCAGTGACTTTGGTGCTCTCTGACACAGAAGGGCATGTGTCCACCAAATACTGCTTCCTAATGGTAAATGTCTTCTCATTTGCAATCTGAGAAGCTGCTATATAAAAAGGGCATTGCTCATCTATGCACTGTGCTATAACCGTGTCACTGCAGTTTCTATGGTACTAAAAGTTCCTGTTCTGTGATATGTACAGGGTTTGGAGTGCAGTTCTGAACTAGTACACATCAATGAAACAAAGATGCTTCACAAATTGGTCATGTGGGACAGCTCTATCCTCAGCATACCATAACCTTGGCTTCATCTTCTTTGCTCTGCTCTTCCTTCCATTGGGCAACACATAAGCCATTGCCTCAGCACCATCATCATCTTCCAAACCCGGGTCTAATGTTTTTTTGTCCTCATCATCTGATGGTATCCAGTCCTCCTCAAACATCTGCTCTACACTTCCATGTGATCTACTAGTTGGCCATTTTCTGTGCCTCTTGGCCTTATTCTTCTTCTGAATATGTTGCCCACTCTCTTGCTCCTCTTCATTGTGTTGCTCCTCTTGCACCTCTTCCTCCAATTCCTCCTCCTCTTCATCGGCATCATCCTCTTATTCACCTGATGGCTCATACAGTTTCAGTTGTATCCATATCTGCAGAAGGAAGAAGAACACAAATACACAGCTGAAATTGGTAGAGAAGAAAAAGTATATGATATGTGTGCAGAAGAAGCTTATATGGTGGAAATAAAAAAATTATATATGGTGCATAGAAAATAGCTTTACCATTTGATGGCAAAAATTGAGATGCAATTTCGACAGGTTTATTGCACTCCTTGACAAGCACTTGCTCAGCAGGAATGGCACCTGCCACGCATTGGCAAGACAAACAAGGTTGACTCCACGAAGCTCTGAAACATAGCCCAAGCGCACTGGAGGGCTCCCAAAATACCATTGGTAGTAAAGTTCACTGAGCTTGGGGACAGAGACGAGCTCAATTTGCCTGCACCCAAAGTAGAACTCGAGCTCCTAGAGCCCAGAGCTGGGCACGTTGATCTTAAGCACGGAGTGCTCATCAACCAGGTCGCAAAAACTTAGTGTGAGGTGTATGAGCCTATCACAGGCCCTAATGAGGTCGGTGACGTCAGAGTGCTCAAACGCAAGGTTCTTGAGTGTAAGCCTCGTGAGCCACCGGAAGGCGACTGGGTAGTCGCAGGAGAAGGACATGAAGTGCTGCCCAAACTCAGCGAGCCTCCGGGCAGTGTTTCTCTTGTATGGCAAGCCTGTGCCAAAATGGAGCCATTTGGTCTCGCCGTAGCTGACAACGTCCTCAACGGCGCGGCCGATGGAGCTCAGATGGGGGGTGACAGGAAGAAGCGAAGGCTGAGGGACTTGATAGCATGACTGTTGTTGCAGAGAGATGTTCTATAGAGGCATTCAGATTTGCCTCCACTTCCATGTACGCAACTATGAAGGCCAAGCTTTAAAATAGAAAACTCCATGAGTATGAATGACGCCCTCCCATTCCTCCTCCAGACACAGTATGCAATTACTCGGTAGATGGGGGGAAAAGGTGCAGAAATATTTCACTACACTGTCGTCACGTTCAGCCTCGCTTCCAATCCATTGCGGTAGCCTACTTATCACAATGTTTCCCAAAGTCACATTCTGAGACTAAGGTTTCCAAATACTCATTTTAAAAAGGCAGCCTCAACAAGTCCAGAACCCAAATGATGCCTCCCAGCAGGTGAACAGGCCAGCTTACACTGGGCAATTTCTCAGTACATTAAAAAAGAAAATCATGCTTCCAGATTTATTTTTTTGTTGTCTACTATCTTGAGATCATGCTTCCAGATAGCAGTACACACACAATTTACCTAAACTGCAAGGTAAACACAAACGAACCAAGTATTTTCTCGCTACCGATACACAACTGACTGCTCCTCATACACAGTCAACACTCTAGCAGCTCGAGGAGTTATGGGATTTAACATTTCTTGACCATACCTATTAACAGATTATTATCTCCACGAGCGAGGAGGATCCATGTGCGAGTCTCTCCCTAATCCGATGCCTGCTAGCTTCTGTTGGAAATTTGGCCTCAGGATCGATCACATCAAATCACACGAACACACGCGGACGAAAAACTGATCTCTTTTCTCCTCTTTATTTCTTTTCTGGTTTTCTCTACTCAATACAAAAACTCACGCACCTGGCTGCATATATATCCATCGACCAAACCAGGAGCTACCGACCCTAAAGAGAACTCCTAGACCTAGACGGACTCCAACTCCACACGGACAAGTACTACTAAACACACTAGGACTACTAAACAGACTAGGACTCAAACTAGTACACGGCATGCAAACCAGCCACACCCCACGTACATTCAAACTTACTAGTTAATCACCCGGCCAGCTTGATCACTATTACGCTTAATCAAGCTAGCAAACCTAACATTGTTTGGATTAAGCTAACATTCACCCCTAATCCAAACATCTGACATTTTACTTGACGAGACATGCAGACGACCATCTACTCATCTTATCACGCTAGCTGCCTCCGGTGTTGCGACTTACCAGACTGCAACTTCCCTTTTCTAGCAACGATGCCACCACTTCGTCACCATCTTTTTCATGCCGACTTTTGTAGACTGAAACCAACGATTACCCGGACTACCAGCCACGCTGCCACATCTTAGCGTGCTACATGCAGACTAAACGCATAGCCCCATGTAGGAACTCAACTTAACCGGTGCGCGTCCTCTTCACGTTGATCTTCATCTTCTCGTCGACTACTTGCACACGGGAGACACATCTATTCACCTGCCACATCTTTTTTCTTTGTCGTTAGTGACACAACTTACCAAACGACACCTGATGTCCAGCGGCAACACAACTCGTCATATACGTGCAACTCATCTTCACCGTATATGAACTCGCCGGAACTCCACGACCACGAATGGAAACGCAAGGCACAATTTCCTTTTCCAACCGCTCTCACATTCAATTCTCCTCTGCCAGTTACGTATCTCAACTGTAGCAGAAGATTCACACACCTGAATTCTTGGACGCACCTTACAAGAACTCATGTGCACACCTTGACCACAGCTTGCAACTTTGTCGCCTCCTCCTCGCTCCCCCGAACGACGATCTTGACGAGATCTTCTAGCACCGCACCTTGGCACTACCGCTCCCGTCAACCTCCTCCAGGTCATTTTGTCGAACGACAACCACCCGTCGCCTCGCTTGCGACAGTGTCCTCGCCGCCTTCTTGTCGTTGCTCCGCCGAAAGACAACTGCCCGATCCTCCTTGTCGCTGCTTGAACGACAATTTCCTACTCCTCCTCGTCGCTGCATCCCAGCGACTATATTGCCCACTCCTCGTTGTCAGTACACCAGCGACTGTATCGCCCGCTCCTCTTCATCGCTACAACAGTGACTCTATTGCCCGCCCCGAGGCGCTAGCAGGGTCGCCACCCTGGGGCAAGTGCAGCTTCAATCGAACCTTGCTCTAGATACCAATTGTTGGAAATTTGGCCTCGGGATCAATCACATCAAATCACACGAACACACGCGGACGAAAAACTGATAGCCAAGGGCACGTGTCGCGCCCCTCTTTTCTCCTCTTTATTTCTTTTTCTGGTTTTCTCTACTCAATCCAAAAACTCACGCACCTGGCTGCATATATATCCATCGACCAAACCAGGAGCTACCGACCCTAAAGAGAACTCCTAGACCTAGACGGACTCCAACTTCACACGGACAAGTACTACTAAACACACTAGGACTACTAAACAGACTAGGACTCAAACTAGTACACGGCGTACAAACCAGCCACACCCCACGTACATTCAAACTTACTAGTTAATCACCCGGCCAGCTTGATCAGCCCGAACTCTTTGATCAGTTCTGATACCTATTGTGGGAAATTTGGCCTCAGGATCGATCACATCAAATCACACGAACACACGCGGACGAAAAACTGATAGCCAAGGGCACGTGTCGCGCCCCTCTTTTCTCCTCTTTATTTCTTTTTCTGGTTTTCTCTACTCAATACAAAAACTCACGCACCTGGCTGCATATATATCCATCGACCAAACCAGGAGCTACCGACCTGAAGAGAACTCCTAGACCTAGACGGACTCCAACTCCACACGCACAAGTACTACTAAACACACTAGGACTACTAAACAGACTAGGACTCAAACTAGTACACGGCGTGCAAACCAGCCACACCCCACATACATTCAAACTAACATTGTTTGGATTAAGCTAACAGCTTCATCCACCTGGGATCTCGTCGGGGACTCAAGGTCCGTGTCCTTGCAATACTCACATGGGCGTTCAACATCCAGCTCGATTCTCTTCAACCCCACGGCTCGTTCCATGACAAGCCTTATATAGTTTATCACCTTGTCTTCTTCCTCAAACCCGAACATCAACAAGAACTTCAATTTCTAGTGCTTACATTCCTTGGATGTCTCCCAAACCGCGGTAGTCTTCTCAGCTCTATCCTTGGGCGTTCCAACACATGAATGTCGAGTTCGAGATAACTTCATGCAAGGACATAGAAAATAAATAACACATGTTATCTACAACTTGGCACCAAACCATGAAGCACAGTTTAACAACAACGGCAATCAAATATTTTTGCCAGTTTTTTAAAGAAAATTGAACACCTTCGATACTATTACTGAAGTTTTGGTCCCTGAAGAGATTTTGAACAAACTTCCTTGTATTTGGGAATACTAGAATGAGTGAAATCCACAATAAGATGTGGATTAAACTGAAAGAAGTTAAAGTAACAGCCATACTCCCAATTTCAAAGCAACAGACTTACTGTCAAACTAAACAGGGTAGGTGCAGCATCAAATATATATATAAATAGGGCGTCAATGTCGATGTTCTTAATCAACGGTATCATCCGTAGATGACTGTGGGGATTAGTACGCGACTACGCGTGGAGATCACCGAGGTGGGTTAGCACACGGGACAAGATTTAGACAGCTTCGGGACCCGAAAAATATCATCCGGTAATAGCCCTACGTGTTGTTTGTGGCTAGATCTTATTCCGTATGCTCATGAGGGAGTCGCCATAATGAGCCGGCTCTCCTCTAGTTGTGTCTGGCCGTCTAGATTCTAGAGGTTCTAACTTTTCCCTCTTGGGGTGCCTTGCCCCTCCCTATATAAGTTGAATGGGTTGGCTTACATGTAGAGTCCTAATAGGATTAGGACTAGTCTCTTTTCTATTACAAGCCGAATAACAGTCCGGGTCTTATTCAAACTGTTTAAGTCGGCCTGTTGGGCCGCCACCTATGATGGGCCACGGCCTACCTCCGTGAGGATACCCGTGTCCTATATCCACGACAGTAGCCCCCCAAGCTTCGGGTGACTCGAAGAGTCGGGCGGAAAGTCTTGATTTCATTGATGTTTTTGTCTTCCTCGAACGCAAAGCTTTTTGCTGGGTCGCTGACGTAATGGATGCTGAAATGTGGATGAAGAGATTGCCGACTCACGAAACGTCGAGGTTGCCGGGTCATGAGCGTTGAGGATTATGAGTCTTCGAAAGCCGTCTAGTCGTGAGCATAGATGTTGCCAGGTTGTCCTCCCAAGCCAGGTTATGTCTCCAAGCCGGGTCTTCCCTGGCCGGGTCTTTTCTTCAACTCCAATAGCATATATATATCATCTGTAGCCCCCGAGTGCCGGGTTGTTTAGTCCTGCAACAACCCGGGGAACTATGAACTTGTGTTTTGGCAACAAAAAATGTCCGTTTTTCCACAAATTCTTGCTTGATCCCCTATACTTGTGGGTCATCAGTAGGCAACCGCATTGATATGTATCGCAATCAGTGTTCTATTGAAGAGAGCCCCCTATTGCGTCAAATAGGTGGCCTCATGCCCATAGCGATGCCGGCTGAGCCTGACCATGTACCTAGGGAACACCAACTATCATATACACCGCCAAAATAAAGAGCCTTGGCATGGTTCCAAGATATAGACTCCATGTTGAATCACCACTAAGCGCTCGAGGAAGAAGCCCCGACAAACTTTGTGCCAGCAGCCACCGTAAGATGGGGTAGCCTATCTCATGTTGTGAGCTATAGAGTACCCACCAGGGGTGGACCAAGAAAGAGGCAGGCAATTGGAACCATGTACCTGGTGTACTATTGTGACTTGGTATCCTGTTTTTAATCGGGCTAGTGTCGCGAGATGGTAAGTGTTGTAGTATGTTCTGCACAGTAGCTTTTTTGTTTTCATTCAATTCTTCAAAAAATCAGGAAAAAATATATTTAAAAATTCAATAATATTTGAGAATATATTTTTAAAACCGTCATTTGTTTTGAAAATACAAAAAAATATTGAAATTTTGGACATATTCTGAAAATGCAAACAATATTTGAAACTTTAAACATTTTATGTAAACTCGATAGTCTTGCAAAACAATATTTAAAAAATCAAATTGTGATATTTTCTAAAAATGAATATTTTTTGAAATTCCGAAAATTTGCTAAAAATGCAAACATTGTTCGAAAATATGAACATTTTCTCAAAACGTGAACATTTTTTTGAAAGAACAAAAAAAATATAGAATTTTAAGTTATTTTCCTGAAAACTTGGTTGTTTTAAAAAAATTGAGCACGTGATTTTGGTTTTTAATATTCCAATATTTTTGAGAATGCAATAATTTTTTAAACATACACATGCTTTGATTTCCCAAACATATTTTGAATTGCAATTAATTTTTTGAAAGGAGGAACATGATTTTATAATAAGTTAACAACTTGCAAATTTTCTAACTAAACTAGAAAACAATTAAAAATATATAATAAGAAACAATAAAAGAACAAAATAGTCAGCAATCTAGAAAGTTCCCAAAACTGGTAAAAACTTTTTTAGACCTTCTGGATGGTTTCAAAGTTGGAACGGGAACCCCTCTTCCTACCGGTAAAATGGGTCGACCCACTTGATTTTCCAGTGCACTCTTCTCGTGTTGGTAATTGGATTTGCCCCCATTCTTTTCCTGCCTCTTGTCCACAACGCACACTACACAGCAGGCTATGTCATCGCACTAAGAGATATATAATTGTTACATCTCTCATTGCGATGGCCTATAGCGTGTGTCCACTATGTCGACCCATTAGTGGGAGTAGGAGAAGCTGACTTTGGGAAGCCGACATTTGGATTTTAATTTCTTACACTTTTCTGTGTGATTTATTTTTCTTTTTTAATTCATGAACAATTTTCTAATTTGTGGAAGCTTTCCAAAATTTTGAATATTTTCAAAATTCATGATTTTTTTAAATAACTAAGATTTATAAATTCATAGATATAATTTCAAATTTCATGTATATCTTTTGAATCCATGGACATTTTTTATATTCACAAACATTTTTAATCCATGAACAATTTCATAAATCATGAATATAGTTTCAAATTGTAGAACAATATTTGTTTCCAGGAACATTTTCACATTCATGAATATTATTCGAATTCCTGAGCATTTTTAGATTCATGAAAAGCCAACAAAATTAAAAAATAAACTGAAAAATGCGTTATGATTTTCCTGAGAAAGAAATTAGCGCTACGAAAATCGGGTGAATTGTTGTGTATGCCCAACTGTACGCGTTGTCGGCGACCTGTTTGTACCGCTCCCCATGAGTGATACATAGTAGCACCCCCATTAAATTGGTCCAAATTTGAGCCTGTATAGCAAAATATTTGGCAAACATGATAAGTTGATTTCTAAAGAATAAAAGAAGAATAAAAACATACCTGACTTAGAATATGTTATTAATATCTCTCAAAAATGAGAATACGGTATTAATTTATTCCACATATAACAGGCACCATGGCTGCTATATAAAGGATCACTCTAGATCTATTCGTTGACAAGATAGAACGTAATATTGCCGTTCGAAACGCAACTCATATAAACAATTCCTCATACAGTCCAGAAGTTCTTCTATCAACGATGGTGGGTACCAAGGTGGTGCTCCTAGGCCTAGTCCTTTTGGTGCTTTGTTCAGGTATTTTGCAGGCATAGTTCGTATTTTCTAACGGACATGTGTATGAAACATTCTAATTACAGTTGAATTCGTAGGTGTTATGTCAAAGGAGTGTATAGACGATGCATCCTATTTCCCCCAGGGTTGTGATGTATATGTTGTCTCCAAGTCATGTCCATCCAAAGATGCATGCCTGACACGATGCAAACAAACATACCACTCGGGCACGATCTACGCTGAATGTGCTTCTGATGGATGTCATTGCATAGTATGTGTGTTATCTGCGGGAAATTGAGGATACTAGCAAGCCTTGCACGGCGCACGGCGCATGTTGTTTTCTAAGATTTAGAATTTTGTAGTAATAATATTTACATGTTCATTTAAAATAAATCTTAAAGCATGTGGTAAGTCTTGTTCAAAGATACATGATTGAAGTCTCATGACAATTTAATAGTGATAAATGTATTCTCGCATTGAATCTTGAATGCAAATTAATTTGATGGAATGGCTAACCACCATACCCTATAACTGTGAGAGTAATGGAAGATATCATTTTTATGCATCGATCTTTTTTGGGACACAATAAAGCATCCCACTTTTAGTTAATGTACTAGTCGAATGCCCGTGCATGGCCATGAAGAAAAAAGGGAGGCGTCATCATTCATAGTAAGACAAAGCACAAATCAAATGGATTTGAAAATGACACTTCGGTTTGTTGGCGGAGACATTCCAGTTTTGACAATTTCAGTGTAACAAGAATGCTCATGTAATAAAATTGAGATGAAAGGACTTGTGCATATCCAGAAGAAACATGAACAAATGCAAACATGTATATATTGGGCCATATATGAAAGATAGAAGTACAAGCATGAGTAAACGGGCTTTGACTGTGGCATTACAACAACGAGGATGCATAATCATGATAATGTCAAAACCAACATCATTCAAATATCTTATTTCGTTATTTGACACCATTTCTTTACTTTTATACTTTTTTGAAGGACCTAGTCTCAGTTTCTCCAAACAATAACTTGAATCAGTATGTCCTTTGCTGAATAAACAAAGAAAGGGAACAAAAAACAAATAAGAAGAGCCTTACCAGATCTTATGCACAAAATAGTGGCACATAATCAAGTCTGTATTACTAATTAAAGATTGCACATGAATGTTTTTTAATGCGTACTTACGATCAATCGTCTCATGAAACATAAGGGCCTCAACACGAGAAGCGCACCATCACAAAGTTACTTGACAAAGAGTGTAATCTTGTTATTAAGCCCAGATATACAAAAAAGGGCAGAAGTAACACGGTATCTTCCATCTAAAAAAACAAGTACCTCCCTCACTATAAAATCTACCACTGTAAACAGGCAGAGTATCTTCCTTTGCTACAAACCAGCTCGTACCCAAGCACAGTAAATCAGACAAATTTTCGGCCTCTGCTTTGCCTTCTTAGTGCGCTTGATTTGTCATCTCCAGTAAGCACTGTTTAATAACAAAATAATCAATGAGCACGTTATACACTCTGAATCATATGCACATAGATACTGGTATACAAAGATTGTATACACAAACCTTTATCAGATAGGGTTCTGTTTTTTTTTTGTTTTTTTTTTTTGCTTCATCTACCTGCTCACTTATAAGGGCATCAGACGATCACTATTGCGTACATAACTGTCTGTGTTTTATTCAGACAAAGGAAAAAACTGAGTCTGTAGAGGGTATGCAGTATATTTGGACAAAGCAAAAAACAACGAACAACACTTGCAATACATTTTGTACCGAGCAAAGAAACAAAATATACTGTAAAAGATGCTTTGAAATTATGTGTATATAGAAGGGGCGAGTGCACATATACATACACAAAAATTAGTACTGGACCTCTAGTAACTATTACGTTAACCAGGTTTCTGCCCAAAAAAAGATGCCGATAACACACAAGAAGGAAAAAAAATTGGTGTGTGACCTGAAAAATTGGATGTGGAGCTACCAAGCAAAGGAGGACGGTCAATGAAAAAGAGACCTGCTGTAGACGTTATCCAAATGTTTTGAACAGAGGGAATAACAAAGAGAAGTACCATAAAATAATTAATGGAACAAATGTCGGTGAGATGAATGTTCTTATCATGGTACATGACCTCTCACAAGATCAACATCTATAATGTGATAATGAAAAAGCAAAACAAAGTATCATCCCAACTCTTTTTTTTTTGAGAAAATCATCATCCCAACTCTTTATTATATAACCTCACACCAACGGATATATAGATAAATCCTTTGAAGGAGCGATAAAACACTTTGCAACCTACCATCTCATACTATAAAATCTCTAAAGATATTGCGACACCTCCCTCATGCTTGGTCTTTTGGTGGTGGCTTGTTGTGGAATTGGGGGCGGACGATGTCGGGGGCGTACTTGCCAATGTTGATGGGATGGGGTGGGGGAGGAGGGGAGGTGGTGGGCGGAGGGTTTGCTGCATCAAAGAAGGAGGTAAAAGAGGCATCACGAACTTGGGGGGCGGACGGCACCGGCGGCATACTTGCCGACGTTAGCATCGAACGAGATGGGGTAGGGGGGAAGGAGACAACATGGAGGAGGAGATAGGTGGTGAGTGGTGGGGCTGTTACAATAGAGATGAGCTGGGAGAGGCGTTCGGAGCGGTCGGCGCTGGTGGCGTGTGAGCGGCAGTGGCCACCTGCCCAGTTCAGTTCCGTTGTTTGCTCCCCGTTTCTAGAAGGATCGAATGCCTCTTGTTGGATGAGGTGGGCATAGATGGAGCAGGAAGTAGAAAATAAGGATCTATTTGCAAATTGAAGTGGGGTTGTCTCCCATGCGTCGGATGCAGATTTGATGGTCGAAAATGATGGATGACAGGCATACCATATTTGCCAACTTGGTTTTTTCATAAGAGTAGAAGTATATAGTTAGATAATATATATTTTTCACTCCAACTCAAGATATTTACTTGGTAAGCGATAATTAGTTGAGCCAACGACAATATAGATAATATTAATCAAATTATGAGATTTATCGTCTTGTACAAAACCATTTGTGCACTACATTTCTATGTGGTAATATTGTGGGAGACTATAAGAAATCATATTTAATTATTTTGAGGCAATCATATTTACTTCAATTATTATCCATAAATTATGGCATGGTTCATTTTGGAGAAGTTTCTGCTAGACCCTTGGATTGATCCATAGAAAGGACACTTTGCGGCCTACAGGGCCGAAGATTTTGGGGGCCTGGGGCGAAACTATAATCCGGAGGGCCCTTCAAGGCCCTTATTATAAATATCTAATTAATAATCATCATATTTACATATAATTTGTATCAAAGAAAATAAGTAAGTGCATCTATAATTGTGCATATCACATAATGTATCATATATTACCTTCAAAATTTTCTCCTTATGCGTTCCTTCTCCTTTGTGATTTGTTGTTGTAACTCTTTATCAATTGTTTCATGCTTGCTCAGTCTAACTCTTAGTTCATTCTAAGAATTCATGTTGGTAATATGGTTGACACTAGCTTCGTGCTCTTTCAGTCTCTCATTAATATGCCTCCAATCACAAAACCCATCATTTCCCATTGCACTCGTGCATTTATCAGAATTGAAAAGCTTACAGGAAAACAAAACACCTTTTTGCGTGTTTTGAAAAAACTAACCATTTCCTATCACGCACCTCTCCATTGCTCATCTTTGTTGAGTAATGACTATACGAAAAATGTCTTGAATTTTCACCCAAAGGATATTCAGTATTTTCTTCTTCCCTTTTAGGCCCCTTTTCCACTAATATGTCCCTCGCTTTGTTATCAAGATCACCCCAATTGCTTAATCATAAATATCCAAGTAAATTGCACAAAACCACCACTTTGAAGGTTAGGTTTGCGGAAAACACTACAATACATTTTTTTTTGCAGAAAACACCATGTCTACGGTAATCTTTTTACAAATAACACTGATCGGCGGATTAAGCTCATTTGAGCGCGTTTATGATAGGTGGGTCCATTTTTGGTTTACGTGGCGTAACGTTTCGTGGCAAATGGGTTTTAATCTAAATTTACAAATGAGTCCCTGAAATTTTATATAGACACCCTTGAATTAAAAAGCAAAAATGCAATTAGGTCCCCATGTGCATAGAACCGATAGCATGGCGCCCATGGCTCTGGTCACTGGCTTGGGGCAGCGCCATGGTGGCTTGGGCGGCGGATGGACCTCGCCGGCGTCGACGTAGAGCATATCCTCTTCTCTCTGGTGGCTTGGGCGGCGGATGGACCTCGCCGGCGTCGAACCCGATCTGAATCTCGGCAACGACCAAGGTGAGCACCTGCACGCGTGCGTCATCCCCTTGGCTAATCTCCGGTGTTGCTGCTCCTCTTCCGTCTGCTCACTGTCACTACTCGAGGACTGTTGCTCGCCGCGGCCCGTCGAGCTGGTGCTCGTGTGGCCTCGTCCTGCTGTCGGGGTGTTCCAGTGGTGGCCGGAGCGTTGCCTCGCTCGGACGAGTGGACCGCACCGAGGATGATGTCTAACTGGACAGCGAGCACCAGCCGCAGCTGCGAGCGGTGGCGGGCAGGAGCGAGCGCGGGGCGACAGGCGGCGGTGGGATCCATTGCGGCAACGGCGGGCAACAGGGAGTGCGGATCAACGGGCGGCGGTGGCGGGCGGCAGGGAGTGCAGGGCGACGGGCGGCGGTGGCGGGTGGCAGGGAGTGCGCGGCGACGTGCGGCAGCGGGATCCTGGGCGGCGGCTGGCCGCCAGATGCTTGAGGGCTGCAGGAAGTGCGGGCAGCGGGCGGCCATGGTGTCTAATTTTTACAGAGAGGGGAGAGAGATGGAGAAGAAGAGAGGGGTGCATGTGTAAAATTTATGCCACGTAGGAAAAAATTGGATCCCGTCTGTCATAATCTCAGTTAACAGAGCTAAATCCGCCGATCAGTGTTATTTGCAAAAAGATTACCGTAGACATGGTGTTTTCTGCAAAAAAAAATGTATTGTAGTGTTTTTCGCAAACCTAACCTTCAAAGTGGTGGTTTTGTGCAAGTTACTCTAAATATCCACAGTAACCGGTTCCTCGTCAACACTAGTAGATTCTGCCGTAGATGAATTAAATATGGGCTCATGATCCTCACATTGCTATCATCCATGTTGACGTCAACATTGCCTTCTGTACGAGTATGACCATCATCTTCCTGATTGCCATTAGTTTGGCCACCCATGCCTGACCATTGCCTTCTGTACATCGTCCGCCGCGCCATCCGCAGCAGCCTCGGCCATGCCCTCCACCATACCGCCATCGTCGTCATCATAGAGTTAGGGTTCGGATGGGGAATCAGGAGTTAAGGTATGGGGCCTCATCACATGCACTTTTGCTTTTTCAGCGGGCTAACGCGGGGTAGAAAGGACTTTTCATGTTGCGCATAAGGGTGTTCGTTGTTTTCCCTAAAAAAAGGGGTGTTCGTGGTTAAAACTGATGGAAAGGTTATAAAGAGAATAAAATAAAGTTTGACTGTCAAAAGGGGAAGAAATTTTTTAGGGCAAAAATGGAAATTGATTTCAAGAAAGAAGTCAAATAAGGAATCATCTCCACATCTATCTCCTCCCTTCCGCCGCCGCCGCAGCTCAAAAATTCCCCACCAGAAACCCTCGCCGCCTCGACCCTCCATGCCGCCACCCGCATCGGCGCTGCTGGACGAGCTTTTGGAGGAGATCTTCCTCCGCCTGCCACCGGATGAGGCTGAGCACCTCGTGTGCGCCTCCCTCGCCAACAAGTTCTGGCTTGGCCTCCTCTCCGGCGCTCGCTTTCGCGGCCGCTACCGTGAGTTCCATGGAGCTGCCCCCATGCTGGGCTTCCTTTATTCCTGCCACTAGAACCCCTGCTCGAAGATGGAAGATAATATCCCACACTTTGTCCCCACCACGAAATTTGGTGCGTGCATTCCCGACGATGACTGGGGGGACTGGGAATATGATGCGTGGGACTGCCACCATGGTCGTGTTCTCCTTGGCGATGCGGGCTATAAACCCATGACGCTCGCTGTTTGGGACCCCATGACGGGCTGCCGGAGGGAGCTGGATGCGCCCATCCTGGTGGACAAGAGCTATGGGGCAGCGGTGCTCTGCGCTGCAAGTGGCTCGGTACGAGCCACGCAGGGTCCTTCCAGGTCGTCTTCATCGCTCTAAACAAGACTGATGCTCATGATTGTGTTGCACAGGCGTGGGTGACCTTGTCGGTGACAGGTGACCACAACAACCCCATTTTGTTGAGCATATACCGTTCTCATTTTGATAAGTGGAGCAATCCATGCTCTGGCCTTCATCTTGACTCCGATGTGTGCATCCACGAAGCGCCTCCTCTCTTCATCCAAGACACACTTCACTTCAAGCTTTATAGCTGCGTTGATGATCGCCTAGTAGGAATTCTCAAGTACGACATGAGCACTAATTGCTTATCACTGATTGATATGCCGCTTGCAGGGTCTATCATTGCTGGTGATGCTATCCTCATGGCGATGGAGGATGACAGTTTGGAGTTTGCACATGTGGGTGGGTTAATCCTCAATCTGTGGTCAAGGCACATGGGTTCTGACAGAGTTGCATCATTGAAAGGATCGATATGGTTGACTAGAGGGGGTGAATAGGCAACTAACAATTTTTAAGCTTTTCTTTACCAAATTAAACATTGCAACAAAATAGGTTGTCTAGATATGCAACTATGTGAGCAACCTATATGATGCAAATACAACTAGCACATAAGCAAGCAATGGAAACAACACAAGTAGGCTTGCAAGAGTAAAGGCACGAAGTAACCAAGAGTGGAGCCGGTGGAGACGAGGATGTGTTACCGAAGTTCCTTCCTTTTAAGGGGAAGTACGCTCGTTAGAGCGGTGTGGAGGCACAATGCTCCCCAAGAAGCCACTAGGGCCATCAGATTCTCCTCACGCCTCACACAATGCGAGATGTCGTGATTCCACTATTGGTGCCCTTGAAGGCGGCGACCGGACCTTTACAAACAAGGTTGGGGCTATCTCCACAACAATTGGAGGCTCCCAACAACACCACGAAGCTTCACCACAATGGAGTATGGCTTCGAGGCGACCTCAACCATCTAGGGTGCTCAAACACCAAGAGTAACAAGATCCGCTAGGGATAAGAGAGGGAATCAAATTTCTCTTGGTGGAAGTGTAGATCGGGCCTTTCAACCAATCCCGAGCAAATCAACAAGTTTGATTGGCTAGGGAGAGAGATCGGGCGAAAATGGAGCTTGGAGCAACAATGGAGCTTTGGGGAAAGAGGTAGGTCAACTTTAGGAAGAAGACACCTTTATATAGTGGGGAACCAATCCAACCGTTACCCCATCAGACATCCTCGCACAGAGCGGTACTAATGTTAGTAGGGCGATACTACTACCGAGAGCGGTATTATCGCTCCCACCCAGTGTACTACTACTGCTACCGACGAGGAAGACAGGTCTGGCCCAGAGCGGTACTACAGCGGGAGTAGGAGCGGTATTACCGCTTGGAGCGGTACTACCGCCACTACTACCGCTCCTAGTACCGCAAAACCCGACATTTAAAAACATCGGTCTCGAATCGAGGCGGTAGTACCCGAACCATCTGCGGTACTACGGCCGAAGTTCGAAGCGGTACTATCGCTCTGGGAGCGGTACTATCACGAGAGCGGTACTACCGCTTCGTGGAGCGGTACTACCATTGGAGAGCTTCGGCCTACTATCATTGTGGACCATGGTATCTACCGGGACAGAACGGAGCAGGTATGGAAGAAAAGGCAGCTCCAATGATGCGGAAGGAAGACGTCGGGTGTGATAAGGATGTGTATGTGTTGATTCCACCCTAGTCTTACCAAAGCGGATCCCCTCTTGATAGTACGGTGACTCCTACGAAACTATTCCACCAACAACGAAACGAAGGAGCTACACTGCCTTGAATAAAACACCGAGGGGAGGTAATCGTCTCGTGCCAATGGATGAATCTCTGAAAGAACTTAACGCACACGATTAGTCCGCAAAAGCATTGTCATCAATCACCAAAACAACTTGGGGATAAATATGCCCTTACAATCTCCCCCTTTTTGGTGGATTGATGACAGTACGGGATTTGCACAAATAAGAGAGATATAGGACAAGCGCAAAAACCCACAGTTGCATGCTTATCTTGTTAAGTTATCTATGCTCCTCTCATATACCATGCTTAGGTGTTTGGTCGGTCTCTAAAATGTAGATGGGCTCCCCCTAGATGTGTGCTATCTCGATAAGTGCTTTGGACTGCACGGCACACATACTAGGATCAACGTCTCCCTACATTTTAGAGACCGACCAAACAGCTAAGCATGGTATATGAGAGGAGCATAGATAACTTAACAAGATAAGCATGCAACACATAAGTTAGATAGAGACATAGATAATGATACTGGAAAGATAAGGTAGCATATGTCTCACACCATATGACGGGAACTTAGGTCTCACTGACACAAACCAACTAAAGCAAATAGCAAGGAAAACACAAACACAGAAGACGGAAGACACAAAGCACAAATCCCTAAACTCTCTCCCCCTTTGGCATCGAGACACCAAAAAGGAGAGGGAGTGTTGCTACGGCTCCAGGTGATAGCAGAAGAAGGACACACACATCAGATCTTAGCGGGATCATCTGCGCCACCGTCGTCGGTCGGGAAGTGCTCGGCATCAGAATTGGTCCACAGGCGGTCTTCTTGAATCCACTCCTTCTCCTCAGGAAGCTGGTCCTCGATCCACCGTTAATCAGTAGCACCTAACCGCGATGAGCTCCTTGTGGCGACCTCGAGCCTTCTTCTCAGCCACATGAGTCATGTACTGACCGTGAGCCTCCATGCAGAACAACTTCTTCATGTTAGACTTGAGCTTCTTTGCCCAAGAGGGCTCTGCCTCAGAAGGCATCTAGTCATCATCATCATCCTTAGCCCCAGCCTCCTCCTCGGTCTCCATGGCAGTAGCAGACGAAGGAACTCCAGTCTTAGGGGCCTGAGTGCCCCAGTTATCCTTCTTCCTCAGACGCTTGATGTCATGAGAAACCAACTCTCCAGTCTCCAGCATCACCTTGGGATAGACACGAGCCTAGGCCTTCTCAATAAGCAGCATGATGAATGGACCGTAAATTGGGCACTTGCGCTCGGAGATAGCAGATAACAGCTCAGACCACATAACATGAGAAATATCCAGGACTCTTGTTCTGCATTTCCTTCCGATTTGGCGGAAGAGAAGCATGTCCACGAGATAGGAGTGAACCTGATCCAGATTCCCGATACGAGGGAAAAGAGTCTCTCTAAAGACACGGTGAAGGATATCCAGATAGGCAGGCAGCTCATAAGTTTCCTTCTTCGTCTCAGGGTTGATCCTCAAAGTGCAGTAGGGCCATAGATCTTGCTTGTGAGTGGCGTTGGTGTTGCGGTGTTGGCGAAAGCCGACAGGAGACTCAAGTCCTAGATCTTGCACCCCAATCAACTCCATGAAAGCTTTCCACTTGACTGAAAGCAACTTGCCATTGGTCATCCAAGTCAGTGTCCTGTCGTCATCAGTCCCGAGATGAACCGTGGCATAGAATTGAGCCACAATATCAGCATCATAATCTTTGTTGAATAGCATGACCCTAAGAATGTTCAGTTGAGTGCACATCTCAAGAGCTTCACCAAAGTATTCAGGATCCTTCTCCATATGGTCGGTGCCGATGGAGTGCATGTTGAAAAAGAGGTTCTTCTTGGCTTTGAGAACATCAAAGAAGATAGCAAACTGGAACCTGTTCCAGAACGGATGGTTGACCAAAGTGGGATCTTGGTCAGCCTCATAGGGATTGCGGCGACGCCTTGCCCAGAACTCCTTGGGTTGCATTTCTGTCACGGTTTTGCCAGAGTGCTTCGGCTTGACAGCAGTCTTCTTTTGGAGTTGAGGTGGAGGTGGAGCACTTGAGGAACCTCCGGAAGACTCAGTCGTGCGGTAACGCTTGGACGTGGCATGACCGGGGTTGACACAACGGGCCGGATGCTAAGGAAGCTCATCACCTGGAACCACACACAAGAACACGCAAATAACCAAAAAGACCGAGCATAAGCCACAAAACACGAGCAAAAAGATCATTGAGAGGTAAGAGCATGATGGAAACTGGTAGGGGCGGTAGTACCGCGACCTACTAGCGGTAGTACCGCCCCAAGCGGTAGTACCGCTCCACAGAGAGCGGTAGTACCGCTCCAAGCGGTAGTACCGCTCTGGAGAGAGCGGTAGTACCGCTCCACAGAGAGCGGTAGTACCGCTCCAAGCGGAAGTACCGCTCTGGAGAGGGCAGTAGTACCGCTCGAGACGGGGAAACAGCAGTTTCCTACTACCGTGGTCAGATCCGGCACTACCGTCCTACCAAATTCAAAAATACTCCAACCAAACATCAATCCAAACTGCCTAGAAGCATTCTCCATCCTACTCAAGCCTAGATTTGGCCAAAAATCTAGAGATGCAATCACTATCGCCCTAAGATGCTAGATTGGAAATCTAGACAAAAAGAAAGAGGGAACGGGGGTAATACCGGCATCCATGGCAAGAGGACAAGGTGGGGATCGTCTCCACCGAAGGAAATGGAGAGGAACGCCCCGGAGAGGGAGATCCGCCGGAGCCCTCACGCGGCACCGGTTGCTGGAGAGAGAGGAACAGAGCGAGGGGGCGTGCGAATGGGTATGGGGAAGAAGAAAACTCCCCCTGCCCCGATATAACCCCCTGCTCACGCCTCATAGTGGTAGTACCGCGCTGGAGGGCGGTAGTACCGCTTGGAGCGGTAGTACCGCTCGCCAGCAGCGGTAGTACCGCTCAGCAACCAAAAAGGCCTCTAGCCAAGCAGCCCAAGCACAACAACAAAAAAACGAGAAAGCAAGGCCAAGAAATAAAAGACCAACAAGGCAACACACACACAACAACGGTCCAGAACCCACTCCTTCAAGACAACCACACGAAAGCAGAGCGAGCTTTGCCCTCTCTCAAGAGAGGGCGGTGGCTGGAGCCACCTATGTTTGAGTCAATTGGTATGGCACCGCGAAGAATTATCCTTGGGCCCATGACCAAAACTCGTCTTTGAAGCACAAGTACCATCAAAAATGGCTAATGTGAAAGAGTTGATCGTTTTATGCATAATGGGGGGAGGGAGAGTTCATTGAGAGAACCACACTCCCCCTATGTCCATGCCTACACCTAAACTAGACAACAAGATGAGTGTGGTGGGGGGTGCAAGGGTTCAAGTCACATTGCTCGAATCAATGATATTTAGCTCATGCCTTAACTCGCGAAATCTTGCTTCATCCAAGGGCTTCGTGAAAATATCTGCAAGGTTATCATGAGTGTTGACATGCTTGAGCTCGATCTCCCCTCACCTAATGTGATCCCGGATGAAATGATACAGAATCTCAATATGCTTCGTCTTGAAGTGTTGCACCGGGTTGAGAGAAATCTTGATGGCACTTTCGTTGTCACACCAAAGAGGCACTTTGTCACAAATGACACCGTATTCCTTTAAAGTTTGCCTCATCCATAAGAGTTGTGCACAACAACTACCGGCCGCCACATACTCCGCTTCGGTGGACGAGAGAGACACACAACTTTGCTTCTTGGAAGACCAACTCACCAAAGAGCACCCAAGAAACTGACACCCTCCGGAAGTAGACTTCCTATCCACTTTGTCTCCCGCCCAATCAGAATCCGTAAATCCTTCAAGCTTGAAGTTTGCCCCTCTTGGGTACCATAAGCCAAAGTTTGGGGTATGAGCCAAATATCGAAAGATTCGCTTGACCACCACATAGTGACTTTCCTTCGGTGCAGCTTGAAACCATGCATACATCCCCACACTCAACATGATATCCGGTCTAGATGCACAAAGGTAAAGCAAGGAGCCAATCATGGAGCGATATACCTTTTGATCCACCGCTTTACCATTGGGATCAATGTCAAGTTGGCACTTGGTGGGGCATTGGAGTAGTAGCCGGCTTGACATCACTTAGCTTGAATCTTTTTAGCATGTCTTGAGTGTATTTGGCTTGGTTAATGAAGGTTCCTTCTCTTCTTTGTTTGATGTCAAAACCAAGGAAGAACTTCAACTCTCCCATCGAAGACATCTTGAACTTGGAGGTCATGAGAGCGGCAAATTCCTCATTGAAAGCTTTGTTAGGAGAACCAAAGATAATATCATCAACATATAGTTGGCATACAAACAACTCCCCTTTGACCTTCTTAGTAAAAAGAGTGGGGTCGATTAGCCCTACTTCAGATCCACGATCTTGTAACAACTTGGTAAGGTGGTCATACCACGCACGTGGGGCTTGTTTAAGGCCATAGAGTGCCTTATCGAGTTGATACACATGATCCAGAAAGTAGGGATCCTCGAACCTGGGGGGTTGCTTGACATAGACCAACTCATTAATAGGACCATTAAGAAAAGCACTTTTCACATCCATTTGTTGCAACTTAAAGTTGTGATGGGAAGCATAGGCGATCAACAAACGTATGGATTCAAGGCGAGCAACAGGAGCAAAGGTTTCACCGTAGTCGATACCCTCGACTTGGGAGTAGCCTTGTGCTACCAATCTTGCCTTGTTGCGAACGATGTTCCCATGAGCATCTTGCTTGTTCTTGAAGATCCACTTGGTTCCAATGACGTTGTGGTCCCCCGATGGCCTTGGCACCAATCTCCATACTTTGTTGTACTCGAAGTTGTTGAGTTCTTCATGCATGGCATTGAGCCAATCCGAGTCTTCGCGCCTCATAGACCTTTTGGGGTTCAACACAAGAGACAAACGCGTGATGTTCACAATAGTTTGCTAATTGTCTACGAGTGCTTACCCCCTTTCTTAGGCTTCCAACCACATTTTCCATGAGATGGCCTTGGGTGGTGAGCTTGGAAGCAATCTTCGCGGCACGACGCTCTAATTCCTCCTCGGGTGTGGAAGGAGGAGGGTTGACTTGATCATCTTGAGCGCCGTCTTGAGCTTGTTCTTGATCTTGAGCTTGCTCCTGATCTTGAACTTGCTTGAGGGGGAGAACTTGACCTTGGGCATCATTTAGAGGTTCACCACCATCTTGAGGTTGATCTTGCCCTTGGTCTTGTTCACGAGGTTGAGGGCCTTCACTTTGTTCTTCGGAAGCGTGTGGGTCTTGGTGAGGTGATGGTTCCACTTGAGTAGAGCATTGTCCTTCTCCTTCGGCCACAAGGGGGTCCTCAATGGGTAGAATATGACCAATACCCATTCTTCTTATGGCATGGGCAGGAATTTCATCACCTACATCGTAAGTACCACTCCACTTGGGAGCCATTATTTTTGTCAAACTCCACGTTACACGTCTCATCAATGAGTCCGGTGGACTTGTTGAGAACACGGTAAGCATGAGAGTTTGTAGCATAACCAACAAATATGCCCTCATGAGCTCTAGCCTCAAATTTAGACAAACGAACGCCTTTCTTGAGAATGAAACACTTACAACCGAACACCCGGAAGTACTTGAGGTTGGGCTTGTTGCCGGTTAGTATCTCGTAAGGGGTCTTGTTCAAGCCTTTGCGGATATAGAGCCGATTGGATGCATGACATGCGGTGTTGATGGCTTCGGCCCAAAAGTTGTATGGAGACTTGAACTCCGCCATCATGGTCCTTGCCGCATCCATCAACGTCCGGTTCTTCCTCTCCTCTACACCATTTTGTTGAGGAGTATAAGGTGCAGCATATTGATGCTTGATCCCCTCATCACTGAGAAACTCATCCAAGGTGTAGTTCTTGAACTCGGTGCCTTTGTCACTTCTTATTGTCAAGATCTTTGCATTATGTTGTCGTTGAGCTTCATTTGCAAAGTCGACGACGGTTTGTTGAGTCTCACTCTTCCTCTTGAAGAAGTATACCCAAGTGTATCTTGAATAGTCATCCACAATCACCAAGCAATACTTTCTACCTCCAAGACTATCAAAAGATGGAGGCCCAAAGAGATCCATGTGAAGGAGCTCCAAGGGTCTCTTCGAGTAGATGATGGTTGATGGAGGGTGAGCCTTTTCATGAAGCTTTCCTTCGATACAAGCACTGCAAGCACGATCTTTGGCAAAACTAACATTTGTTAGTCCATGGACATGGTCCCCCTTGAGAAGACTTTGCAAAGATCTCATATTGACGTGGGCCAAACGGCAATGCCAAAGCCATCCCACGTCAACTTTAGCCATTAGGCATGTCACGGTCTTAGTGGGTCGCTCCGAAAAGTTAATCACATAGAGACCGTTCTCAACATGCCCAACAAAGGCTACTTTAAGAGTCTTGCTCCACAAGAGGGCCACGGTATCAATATCAAAGAAAGTAGCAAAACCCATGAGTGCAAGTTGACGAATGGAAAGCAAATTGTATGCAAGGGACTCAACAAGCATGACTTTCTCGATCGTTTGATCATGAGAAATGACAACCTTGCCAAGACCCAATACCTTAGAATGTGATGCATCACTCCACTCGACATTGGTGGGCATAGATGGAATCTTTTGCACATCCACCACCAAGTCCTTGCTCCCGGTCATATGATTTGTTGCTCCACTATCGAGCAACCATGATCCCCTACCAGAAGCAAACACCTACAAGAGATCAATGCTTGGTTTTAGGTACCCATTTAGTAATGGGTCCTTTGATGTTAGTAACAAGGGTCCAACAAATAGACCATTTAGTGATGGGAACCCAAATAGACCATTCGATGTACTCATAAGGAGAACCAACAAATTTAGCATAAACATGTCCATCACTAGCACGGCACAACACATATGACGGGTTAAAGTCGCCGGCTTTGTTTGAGGAAATGCTTTTGCCCTTTTGGACATCAACTCCCTTCACGTTTTCCTTCTTCTCCTTAGGAGCACCCTCTCCCTCTTTCACAAACGTTTGCTTGAGAGGAGGAGGACGTTTGGTCTTGTTGTTCTTCTTCTTCTTGGTCTTGGACTTGGGTGCAAACCCAATTCCTTCCTTGGCCACAACTTCCTTTTGATTGCTTAAAAGGTCGTTGAGGTTCTTCTCACCTTGAATGCATGTCACAAGGCCTTTCTCAAGTTGATCCTTCAACTTGGCATTCTCCTCCACAAGATGCACATGCTCACAACACGGGTTAGTAGCACATGCATTATCAATTAATACCATATGAGGAATGGTGGCCTTTTCCTTGATTAGCTTAACTTGGAGTTGAGCATGAGATTCCTTGAGGTTAGCGTGAGCACCCTTCAAGACCTTGTGGGCCTTGTCAAGTATCTCAAACTCCTCTTTGAGTCTAGCATGATCAACCCCAAGTTTAGCCTTCTCGAAAGTTAGCACACGAGACACGACAAGAGCATGATCAAGATCTTTCTTTAACTTAGCATGGTCATCATTGTGTGACTCCTCAAAAGTCAAACGATGCACACGCTCTTCCTCAAGAGCATTAGAGAGATCCGATATCTCATCGACATAGTCACGACTATGACCTTCCATCTTAGAGATGGTTTCTTCGTGAACCTCGATCATGTCATTGGCCTCACCAAGTTGTTCCAAGAGAGCAACAAAGTGCTTCTTGGACTTACCCTTGAGCTTACTCTAAAAGACTCAAAGGAGGGATTAGTAATGATGGTGGTTGTGATGTTGGGGGTTACCTTGTTTTAAGCTTTAGCCATGAGGCACTTGGCGGTGATGTTTTCATTGGATGAATCAAAGAGAGACACCAGGGGAGTAGTAGCAATGACAACGGATGCCATGGCCATTGCTTCTCCACTTTCATCATCATCGTCATCCTCTTGGTATTCTTCTTGAACCACCAACCCACGAGTTGGAGTCTTCTTGGCGAAGTTGTTCTTGTTGGGGAAGGACTTGGCTTTGTCTTTTTGGATGAATTTGCCATCATTGTCTTCCCGCTTCTCGTAAGGGCAATCCGCAACGAAATGGCTCACATTGCCACAGTTGAAGCAAGTTCTAACTCGTTGCTTTCCCTTGACACCACTTGAGTTGTTCTTGTTGAAGTTGGGTCTTGAGTTCTTCTTGCTCCAAAATTGTCTTGAAGCAAGGGCCATGTGCTCATGATAATCATACTTGGTGTCTTCGGGATTACTCTCCTCATCTTCCACTTCTTCCTCTTCTTCCATGATAACCTTGGCCTTCAAAGCAAGGTTGGGCTTATTTCCCCTTTGAGAACAGAGCACCGCATTGTCGGCGGTCTTGTCCAAGATGCTCATTGCAACGAACTCATCCAACACTTCACTTGAGGTCATGGAGTGGAAGTCCGGTCTTTGATGAATGACGGAGGACATGGCCTTGTTGTAGGGCATCATGGCCTTGAGGAACTTGCGCTTGATCCAATTGTCATACGTGTCCTTGCTTCCATGATCTCGGAGTGAAACCGCGAGTTTGGTCACTCTTCGAAAGAGCTCACGAGGTTCTTCATCTTCTTTCATTGCAAACTCATCGGCTTCATCTTGCACCACTTCATAGTTGGAGCGTTGAATACTAGCACTCCCTCGATAGAGAGACTCAACACATTTCCATGCTTCTTTAGCCATGGCATGAGGTCGAAGATGAGGGAGATCTTCCGGAAGGATTGCATCTTGGATGATGAAGAGAGCACTCTCATTGAATTGATTGTCCACGGCTTCTCGAGGGGTGAAGTTGCTTGGGTCATGAGGATAGAAACCTTCTTCAATGATTCTCCAAAGGTTAGTGTTCACATGTTTTAAATGACGCTTGAAGCGATAAACCCAAGAATCAAAATCTTCATGTTTCTCATATTTAGGAGGAGGACCGGCATGATTCAAATGAGTGGAGGGGATCGGCCCTCCATAAATTGGGGGTTCCACATGGGCAAAGATGTCGGTGCCATTTCTACCACTAGTAGAAGGACTCTTTTCAATGTTAGCTTCCCCCTTGTCGGAGGTAGCATCCGTCACCTTGTTAGTGGGATCACCCACTTTCATCGGTGAGGTAGATTGTTTAAGTCCTTCTAGGAATTCAGTAAACATGCTTTTAACCTCGGCCGTCATGGACGTTTTCAATGTGTCTAAAGCCACATTGAATTCCTCACGTGAGACCGAGGTTCCCCCTTCGGCCGAAGACGAGATGGGATTCACACCGGAGTGCTCCTCCGCACCGTCGTTGGTGTCAACCATACTCTTCGGACGGCAAAGTCCTTAATAAAGAGACAAGGCTCTAATACCAATTGAAAGGATCGATATGGTTGACTAGAGGGGGGTGAATAGGCAACTAACAATTTTTAAGCTTTTCTTTACCAAATTAAACTTTGCAAATACAACTAGCACATAAGCAAGAATGGAAACAACACAAGTAGGCTTGCAAGAGTAAAGGCACGAAGTAACCAAGAGTGGAGCCGGTGGAGACGAGGATGTGTTACCGAAGTTCCTTCCTTTTAAGGGGAAGTACGTCTCCATTAGAGCGGTGTGGAGGCACAATGCTCCCCAAGAAGCCACTAGGGCCATCAGATTCTCCTCACGCCTCACACAATGCGAGATGCCGTGATTCCACTATTGGTGCCCTTGAAGGCGGCGATCGAACCTTTACAAACAAGGTTGGGGCTATCTCCACAACAATTGAGGCTCCCAACAACACCACGAAGCTTCACCACAATGGAGTATGGCTTCGAGGCGACCTCAACCGCCTAGGGTGCTCAAACACCCAAGAGTAACAAGATCCGCTAGGGATAAGAGAGGGAATCAAATTTTTCTTGGTGGAAGTGTAGATCGGGCCTTTCAGCCAATCCCGAGCAAATCAACAAGTTTGATTGGCTAGGAGAGAGATCGGGCGAAAATGGAGCTTGGAGCAACAATGGAGCTTTGGGGAAAGAGGTAGGTCAACTTTGGGGAAGAAGACACCTTTATATAGTGGGGAACCAATCCAACCGTTACCCCATCAGACATCCTCGATGAGCGGTACTACCGCTAGGGGCAGTATTACCGAGAGCGGTACTACCGCTCCCACCCAGCCAGTACTACTGCTACCGATGAGGAAGACAGGGTCCTGGCCCTAGAGCGGTACTACCGCGAGAGTAGGAGCGGTACCACCGCTTGGAGCGGTACTACCGCCACTACTACCGCTCCTAGTACCGCAAAACCCGACACGAAAAACATCGGTCTCGAATCGAGGCGGTAGTAGCCCGGAACCACTACGGTACTATGGCCGAAGCCCGCAAGCGGTACTACCGCTCTGGGAGCGGTACTACCGCTTCGTGGAGCGGTACTACCGCTGGAGAGCTTCGGCGGTACTACCGCTGTGGACCGCGGTACTACCGCTGGGACAGAACGGAGCAGGTACGGAAGAAAAGGCAGCTCCAATGATGCGGAAGGAAGACGTCGGGTGTGGGGTGTGATAAGGATGTGTACGTGTTGATTCCACCCTAGTCTTACCAAAGCGGATCCCCTTTGATAGTACGGTGACTCCTACGAAACTAGTCCACCAACAACGAAACGAAGGAGCTACACCGTCTTGAATAAAACACCGAGGGGAGGTAATCGTCTCGTGCCAATGGATGAATCTCTGAAAGAACTTAACGCACACGATTAGTCCGCAAAAGCATTGTCATCAATCACCAAAACAACTTGGGGATAAATATGCCCTTACAATCATGGACTCAGCATACAGTCATCAATATCAACGACATCCTTCCCATTCGAAATCCAAAGAAAAGACTTAGGCTGATTGGATCTATGGAAGGCACCAATATCATTTTCGTGACCACGGATCTTGGCATCTACAAGATTAATCTGAAGTCACTACAGTGGAAGAAAGTATGGGAGAGAGAAAAGTTTCAAGTTTTCATCCCATACATGAGTTTCTACAATTCACAAGGTATGTTTGTATCTATATGTCCTTTGTTTTGTGATGTGGGAAGAACTCTTAAATAATACTCCATACAAGTTAGTGGAATAAACAAAACATTGAATGCCTAGTCGGATTGAAAGCTATGTTTGAAATGGGTGCGAACAAACTTTGAGTGCCGTGTGGTTACAACTAATCATGCTTAATTTGTAATTTATACAGTATCATGTATGTTTGCAGAAAAGGTGACCCCCAGTGAAGCAGATGATGAGGCCATAACCAGAGGGAGTGGTTTCTGCTTCCCAAGAGATGGTATGATGAACCTTTTTACACCCTGGCTTGCTGGTTTTTTCTTAATGAATAATCTGATGGATTTAATTATTGCTACCTGCCAAGTGCTGATGTTACCATAGTTCTATTTTTTTAGCAAGCAATGTTGCTGAAGAGTATAGCATGCGAACTGGATCTCGAGCTATAAGTTTAGTGAATTACTCCCTCTTGCTAAATATAAGACCTTTTAGAGATTCCGCTATAAACTACATACGGATGTATATAGGCATACGTCAGAGTGTAGATTCACTCATTTGCTCCGTATGTAGTCTATAGTGGAATCTCCAAAAGGTCTTATATTTAGGAATGGGGGGAGTATAAGATATGGGGCTGCATGGCTATGAAGATTTCATACAGATTTTAATTGCTTCAGTAGCTCTAGAAAACTGTAGGTGTGCGTTCGTTATTCGTTGTGCATCTTTAGCCATGTACAGAGATGAAACATGTTACATTTGGGGGGATAATGTGACAACCAACCTCTGTTTCCGTGATGCTTCCTGAAGAAAGTAGTAGTGTACATTGGCTAGAACAGAGTTTCACCTGTAACCTGCTCAACCTCTTCTCAGACCCACAATTGCAGTATTCAAATGTGCTTCCCTCAACCTGCATGCAACCTCTTCTCTCAAGCCTGAAGATCTGTAAACGGCAAATGATCGTTGTTGTTGCTGGTTATATTTTATCGATTCAACATACATAGTACGCTTCAGCCGAGCTCATGTGCGTAGTATACGTAGCTGTTCTCTCAACTCAGAAGTTTCTGAACTTCAGAACTTCCACTAGGACCAGTACTGTTCTATCTTTCACAGCACCCTTGTAGATCATAGCGCATTTCGTTCTTCTATTTTTCGCCCTGGTATTGTTCTGTGAAATTTCCATCCAACCACATCATGGGTATCAGGTATGTTTGGTCCACGACAAAAGATACCGTCCCTTGTTATTTCTTTCTATCTGTTTTCATATTCATGCGTTCCAAAAGGCGTCAGGAAATAATACAGGATGGATAATCTTTTTAGAAGCATTCATCATACATTCTTGTGTACTGGTTATACATGTCTCGGAACTTGAATCCATTGAAACACAGCAGATCCACAAATACATGTCTCAAGAATACACTATGCCTCGATTTATTTCAGGTGCACATAAACATGTGTGCATCCAGCGTCTGCCACTAGTGATGCCAAAGCAAACAAAGTTTCACAGATGGCTCGACTCAGAAGTGACAAATCCTTTCTCTCTCAAGCTCTCAATAGTCTCCTTGAGGCTCGTCTCCAGGGGGGTCAGCTCCATGCCCAAACTTCTTATCTTGTCCTTTGATACCTGGTAGATTGTGGCAAACGGCGCATCATCTGCACACCTGCACACAAGAAAGGAAAAAAACTAACTTCAGGGGTCCCGTCGCCATATGGTGCAAAGGAACAGATCAAGCGCTCTCTACAATGTGGAGAAATGCATGATTGGGAAAACATCCATTATGTCAACAAGAAACAAACCAAAAAACAAGCAACTAATAATATCCAACAGTATACTGTTCTCGATTCAATTCCAAGGGATTCACTTGAATGCTAACTTACTTGTCTGGCACTGGAAATTCAGGATACATCTCGTGTATGATCTTGGCAAGGTCCGAGTGGTGAATGACTCTTTCAACCATACAATATCTTCCGTTAGCTGAAGGAACTTCATATGCAAGGATATGTGCCAGGGCAACATCTTTAACGTTTATCCATCCAAAGCAGAAATTGGCGTATGTAGAAGATGATCCTGCATGAAAACACCAAGGATTTCTTGTCAACTGTCCAGAAATGTCTTGTTAGAGTAGACTTCTTTTGGCACAACCACTGTAATTTTAACCCTTTTTTTAGACGAGTAACAAGTCAGTTCATGTTTTCCATTGGTTATTAAACATCCTCTATGCCAGATGAGATTATATTCATCACTTTGAAGCTCCAAGTATCCAAATAAATGAACGTAAAGCCAGAGAGAAACACAAAGGTACCATAGGCAGACCCTCCATTGTAAACGAATCAAATGTCCAATTGAACAGAGTCCTCTTGATATATTTCTCAAAAGATTCATAACATTCACTGTACATGTACCTATTAGCTAGACAAACAATGAAGAGTAGAATCATTCCAATATGGCAATATCTCACATTGCTTTTGCCAGTGCCCAAAACACACACACACACACAGAGAGAGAGAAGGAAATTAAAGAAACATAATTCAACATCGCTTGAAATATCTTGAGTTTGTTTGCAGAAATTGTGCTAATGGCTAATATAAATTGGAATATCTCGAGCTTGGGTATTCTGTCGAACAAATGAGAAATGCAAAATGGGTATAGGGCAAAACAGAGCTCTACCTTACATGCATAGAGTTAACCTATAAAAAGTTAATTATCAAGGCACATACGGACATACCATTTATAAACTTCAATATTGCTTCTGTGCTAGTATTCAGTGTAGGCTGCAACAGGGGACCGATGACCATTGTTGGGTTTATTGTAATTATTTCTAATCCATTATCATTTGCGTACTTCCATGCAGCCTCCTCAGCAAGGGTCTTGGATAGCACATACCATTGCTGAAGCAGACGAACATTCAGGATAACAAGATGAGAACATAAATGATGTACAGTCAACCATGGATTTAAAAATGAAATACAAAAGGATGTGGAAGTAAAGTTTGGAGATTTGCATACAAAATTAAATAAAGCAATCTAACTTTCAAGTTAGGAAACAAATATCAAAAAAACCCTGTTAAAGCAGAAATTATGGCAGCTTATAGTCAGTATGAGGAACCAAATGCATATCCCCACTGAAGAACGATGTACTTATAATGACAAGTGCATGTGCCAGTTATACAGTAATAGTAGATTAGTAGTGATGTACTTATGATTACAAGTGCAGATGTCAGTTATATGGCATGGTATGTCGCTTCAACATCTATGAGATAGTATTCAGCATAATCTTGACTAACCAGTGTGTAGATGCAGAGTTGTTATGCAATTGTTTAGTAACAGCAGCCAGAGACTGACCATCTATAACATACTGGCATTAGTGCTGAGTTAACCAGGTATAATTTTTTTCCCTCAACACTAACCAAGTATACTATAGTATAGTATAGTATAGTATGACACAAATAAAAAAATGGAATAAGATCAACTGACAGTTACTTTCCTATTCTTAAACTTCTTGTTGTGGATTATTGATTGTGTATCATTGGACTCAACCTACATCCTTGTGTGAAAACACAAAACCAAGGTCTTCAATAACAATGGTATCACCCTCTTATCCTAAGAAAATTCTATTTCAGTAGAGGTGCATATGCACAATGCATTTGCAGAATTGGTATGCAAGTCATCAAGTAGACAAAATAAGGGCATTTCAGTGCAGACGGAGAGAAAGACATATAGAGCAATCAAAGACAGATAGTATATTTCATTAACGTGATTGCCACTCCATATGTGAAAAACAAGCAGAGGTCCATGAGCACAGAGAGGCATATTACCTTATTCTTTTCGCAGACCTCTGCACTTGAAAACCATGTCTCGTCAACTACTACATCAGGAGTTCTTGGTTTCCCATTATAGGCAACAGCAGCCATGGATGACGTTACGATCACTCTCTTGATAGAGGCCTTCTTGCAGGAACGGAGAACATTGAGCGTTCCATTGACTGCTGGGTCAAGTAACTCAGCCTGCAAGACAGTAAAGACACACATAAGTATACAGAACAAAACATCCGGTTAAGCCGCAGTATTTACTAGCTAAACATCATATATACAGTTTTAGCTGTTGAAAACATAAGCCTGCGCACATGCTGTCTGTAATTTTGCACATGATGGTCATGATATAGTACATACTAACCTTGGGATCCTTGACATTGTGATAAAAGGGAGAAGCAGTGTGGAAGACACAATCGCAGCCGGCAACAGCATCATCGAAGGTGCCTTCTTCCAACAAGCTTGCTTTGAACAAGTGCAGCCTGTCCTTGGCTCCATCCAGGGCCTGCAGGTGCAATGTTTTCTTGGGGTCGGCTGGAAGAAGGAACCGTCAGTTCAGTTAGCGCCCCACATGCATGCTTTATGAAAAAGAAAACATTCCAACGGCCAAATTGCATAGTTTTAAACTCACAAGTCAGAATCGATGCCCCTTGACTCCTCTAGACCTAGATTTACATATATGATAGTTGCAGTAGGGAGATGGCGTTGACATCCAAACGTTGTTACTCACTCACTATTATGAGAACTCACTTGTGCAGTTTTTAATTCAGAAGTGAGAATTGCTGCCACTTGACTCTGTATTTAGACTTGGATATATAGCTGTAGTAGGGAGTGAGTGAACAGAGCCAGAGCCAGAATTGATATTGGTAACTAATTCAGTATAATACAAGGAAATTGTGTTAATTTTGAACTCGAACAATCTAAACGATTTATAATGAAAATAATTGACTGTCTTAGCAACACGCTAGCGACAGTATTATGAGACTTGGTTTTAATCTGACATCCTGAACAAAACCTAGCCCCCCACACACTGAATCCATGAGTCCCTCGCTGCCGCTGGGACAAATATCCAGCCGATAACCATGGATTCACCAGCTAGAGCAGGCGGAAAAGTAAGGGGAGGGGAGGGGGTGGGGTGGGGTCCTGAGTACTGACCGGTGTCCCTGACGGTGGCGCGGACGGTGTAGCCGCGCTGGAGGAGGAACTTGACGAGCCAGGAGGCGATGTAGCCCGAGGCGCCGGTGACGCACACCACCTTCCCCGTCCCGGAGCTCATCTCGCGGTGCTCTTTTCCGGCGGCGGCTGGGTGGGTGTGGCGGAGTGTGGAGTGGAGCGGAGCGGAGACAGGGAAAGGGGAAGGGGAGAGATAACTAGTGTCAGCGTCCTGGTAGGTGGGGCGCGTCACCGTCTCGGCCAAGTCGTCACCGCACACGTACACGGGGCCACGCGTCTACAGCCGGACCCTCCATTTCCTCGATACACTTTGTTTGTAGCCGTCAGATTACTAGTTTGATATAAATAAATAAAAAGTACTCCCTCCGTTCCTAAATACAAGTCTTTGTAGAGATTTCACTATAGACTACATACGAAGCAAAATAAGTGAATCTACACTCTTAAATGCATCTACATACATCCGTATGTGGTTCATAGTGAAATCTCTTCAAAGACTTATATTTAGGAACGGAGGGAGTAGTTTGATAAAAAAAATCTAATTGGACCCGCTTCGTAATACACCGTGTTGACCTCTTGGTGGGAAGCCTTGCAGCAGACCTGCCTCCGGGCCCGGGTAGCTTACCATGAACCCGTGTGTCTTGATTTTAGCCCAAGCTCGCCTTTTCAATTCTTTGGCTAGCCTCGAGCTTTCGGTGGCCCATACGGTGGTCAATCTTGGCAGGAAGCACTAACCTTCCAAAATCAACATAAAAACCTACCCTCAAACCTCCTCCCCCTCTTCCCCCCGAAACCCTCGCCGCCACCAACTATGCCTCTGTCGCCGCCGCCACCAACCATGCATCCGCCGCCGCCGCCGCCGCCGATACAATCGCTACCGGACGAACTACTCGAGGAGATCTTCTTTCGCCTCCCGCCGAACGAGCCCGCGTGCCTCGTGCGTGCCTCCGTCGCCAACAAGCGCTGGCTCGGCATTCTCTCCTGCCATGCCTTCCGTGGTCGCTATCGTAAGTTCCATGGATCTCCCCCCATGCTGGGGTTCATTTATTCCTGGCCCCTCCACTTTCTCCCGAGGAAAGCCCCCTCCCCGCGCTTCATCTCCGCCATGAAATTTAGTGCCAACATTCCTGACAAGAGCGGAGGTAACTATAAATACCCTGCGTGGGACTGTCGCCATGGTCGCGTTCTTCTTCGGGATAATTGGACGCCGACGCACCTTGTCGTTTGGGACCCCATGACAGGTCGCCAAAGAAAGCTAAAAGTGCCCACGTCGATGGGCTACGTCGATGGGGCCACTGCACTACTTTGTGCAGCGAGCGATTGTGACCATCGCGCGTGTCATGCAGGGCCCTTCCAGGTGGTATTCTTGGGCCTTGACTTGACAGATGATGACAATTGTGTTGCACATGCACGTGTGTCCTCGCCGGTGACAGGTGACTGGAGCAAGTCATGCTCTGATGTTGAGTGGAGCGATATGTCCTCTAGTCTACAACTTGCACCTGATGCATTCATCGACTCAATGCCCTCCATCCTTGTTGAAAATGCACTTCACTTCATGCTTACACATGATGATGATGATAGTGTAGAAATTCTGAAATATGACTTGAGCTCTAATTGCTTATCATTGATTGATACACCATTGTTCGGGGCTATCATTGATGCTTCCACTATCCTCATGGCGATAGAGGATGGCAGTTTGGGGTTTGCGCATGTGGACAAGGTAACCCTCAACATATGGTCAAGACAATTGGATACTAATGGAATTGCATCATGGATTATGCGTAGAGTCGTCGAACTCATGAACCTTCTCCCTATTCAAAATACCAACAAAAGACTCAGACTGGTTGGATCTGTGGAGGGCAGTGATATCATCTTCATAACTACAGACCTTGGCATCTACGAGGTTAATATCAAGACACTACAGTGGAAGAAGCTATGGGAGAGAGAAAAATTCCGTTATTTGATCCCATACATGAGTTTCTACAATCCACCAGGTACATCTATATGTCCTCTCTTTTTTTGATTTGGAACCATTCTTATATAAATACTAATATATTACTTAATGTTTGATCATAGTGATGATCACATAGAAAGTTATATATTTCACATGTGCTCGAGCGAATTTCCAACAATATAATTCGTATGTGCTCGAGAAAACTTCCAGTAATATGGATCCTCGAATGTTACACCAATTATGCTTATGTCTACTTAATTAAAAATTTATCATGGCATCCCCTTTTTGGAATCACACTGACACATTTATGTTTACAGAATGGCTGAGACCTTGTGATGTGGCGCATTGACAATGTATGATCGAGTAGTCCTAAAGGTATGGGCCACTGTCGTCAACAAGAAGCATGACTAACTTGGAGGCGACAAGGGTCATTTGATGAATCATGTCACTATTTGGTAGCTGCCTTGGTGCAATGGTTCTTGTTTTCTCACACTATTGTTGGCTTTTTGCTAGTAAGCTTGACAATTCCTTGTGTTGTTGGCATGTGCAAGCGGGTGAATGAATTATGTTGTAATGAATCTCAATTTTTTCGCAACATTAACTTTGTGCTTTTTGGTTTAATTGCCTTCAAAATTTATTTGTAGCCAATAGCTTTGTCTTTCGATTTGAACTCTACAACTTGCACTCCTTGTTTTTGATCTAGTCACTAGATTGGTCTCTCAACAGATGTGACATTGATGAGAAAATGGTGATGGCATGTCCACGGCGAGTGGTTTCTATGGTCCAAGACATGATATGATGATGGTTTTGCATGATGGCTCGCTGACATGTCTTAATTAATCTTTTGAATTTAAGTATGTGTTTCTGCGGCTTTATTTGTTTACCAAGCAATGTTACTAAATAGTATAACATATAAAGTAAAATCTCGAGCAGGGAACTGAAGGCTGATGGGAGTGATCCACTCACCTGCAACCCGTTGTACCTTCTACTTGAACATGGTGTTTTATGCTTCATATTATTATCCAATAATGTGTTGTCATCTATGATGTTTAAGTAGATTTTTGTTGTCCTTTGGGGTAATTGCTGTATTGCTATCATTGGTTTAATTTTCTTGTGGGTATGTTGTTGTCCTTTGGTTCCTATCATATGAGCGCACGTGTGGATCACACCATAAGGGTTAGTTGTATGTTGATAGGACTATGCATTGGAGGGCAAGAGTGACAGAAGCATCTCCCTACCATAAAAATTGATTCATACGGGATTGAAGGGGGACCAATATATCTTAATGCTATGGTTACCTTAATGAACTTTAGTAGTTGCGGATGCTTGCTAATAGTTCCAATTATAAGTGCATAGAATGACCGCATGAAGATCTCAGAGCTTTTCCTTTCTTCAGTTCCTCTGCAAATCTCTTTGGTGTTTGTTCTGTAATTGTGCCAATGTGGACACAACTAATAGTAGGTTGTGATGTACATGAAGTGAGATGGAGATATTCATATGCTTGGCCACATGTCACATATTTTAAGGCTATAGTGATCATTGTAGTTGTTTTAATTTTGTCATATTCTAGACTGACTGCACGTATTAAGAAATTTTACTCAAAATCATGAACACACATTTTTTCCTATGTTTTTTGTACCTATATATGGAAGAGGCGGGGCTCCATTCCAAGTTCCCTGATAGTTGACGATTAACATTGTTCATCGTTCATGGCCAAAATAAATCTTATTAGTGCACATTGCTTGTTGAGTATGTTGAAGAGCAAGTTGCCACAACAGGTAATTAAGAATATACTACTGTTGTATGGCTACACTATGGTCCTTCATGTATTGAGGCACTTTTATTAGTATATTGTAACCATATCATTGTGAATAAAACTCCTATTTACCGCGCCAAAAAAAGATGGCCAATAGGAATGAGGCAACATGAGCAGCGGCGTACTAGAACGATGGTGAAAATTGTTGGATCCAGTGAGGGAAAAAGCTGAAACTACGGCCACGAGATGATGCAGCGGTGTTGCGACAGGATGTATCCCCCGGCCATGGATTTTTTGCTGGAATTACGAGGCGTGGTTTGCTGCAACAAGCTACGGTGTATGCTGGAACCGGCTAGGAAATTTTATGCATCCGGGATTTGTTTTTGCTGGAAACCATCCCTATTTTTGCTACTACCGGCTTGTGTTTTTGCTGGAACCCGCAACCATTTTGCTACTACTACTTTTGGTTTTTGCTGGGACTATGCCATTTTTGCTAGAACCAGTGTCTTTGTTTGCTACCATCAGCTCGGCTGGCGAGCAATGTCGTCATCACATTAATGTTGCAACCGGAGGATCGGCAACACCGGCGAGGACCAGTGTTTTGCAGCCGGCGACGAAGAGGGGGCACCATGGATGCAACAGGGAGAGGTGATACGTCTTCGTCATATCTATAATTTTTGATTGTTTCATGCCATTATTTTACAACTTTTACACACTTTTGGCAACAATCTATATGATTTTCTTGGACTAACATATTGATCCAATGAATAGTGTCAGTTCCTGTTTGTTTCATATTTTTTGTTTCACAGAAAATCCATATCAAACAAAGTCCAAATGTAATAAAATTTATGGAGATTTATTTTAGAATATATGCGACTTTTGGGAAAAAAAATCAATGCGAGACAATTATTGAGGGGTTCACAAGCTCAAGGGGCGTGCCCCCTACCCTGTGCGCGCCTAGAGGACATATGGCGCCCATGTAAGTGGGTTGGAGGTGTCCTTTGGCCGCAAGAAAGATAATATCCAGATAAAAATCCTCTCAAAATTTCAGCTCAATCAGAGTTACGGATCTCCGAAAATTTAAGTAATGGTGTGAAGGGCCAGAAAACAGGAATGCGAAACAGAAGAGAATAGTGAGAGAGAAAGAGAGATCCAATCTCGAAGGGGCTCCTGCCGTCCGGGAGCCGTGGAGGTCAAGGAGCAGAGGGGAAACCTTCCTCCCATCTAGGGTGGAGGCCAAGGAAGAAGGAGGAGGGTTCTCCCCCCCTCTCTCCCGGTGGCGCCGAATCGCCGCCGGGGCAATCATCATGTGGCGGCGTTCTACTCCAACACCTCTGTCATCTTCATCAACACCTCCATCACATTTCCTCATCTATATTCACCGATCCACTCACCTGCAACCCGTTGTACCTTCTACTTGAACATGGTGTTTTATGCTTCATATTATTATCCAATAATGTGTTGTCATCTATGATGTTTAAGTAGATTTTTGTTGTCCTTTGGGGTAATTGCTGTATTGCTATCATCGGTTTAATTTTCTTGTGGGTATGTTATTGTCCTTTGGTTCCTATCATATGAGCGCACGTGTGGATCACACCATAAGGGTTAGTTGTATGTTGATAGGACTATGCATTGGAGGGTAAGAGTGACAGAAGCATCTCCCTACCATAAAAATTGATTCATACGGGATTGAAAGGGGACCAATATATCTTAATGCTATGGTTACTTTTACCTTAATGAACTTTAGTAGTTGCGGATGCTTGCTAATAGTTCCAATTATAAGTGCATAGAATTCCATGTAAGGGATGACATGCTAGCAGTGGTCTCTCCCACATAAAAATTTACTACCGTCTAGTAACTTACTCAATTGCTTAGGGACAATTCCGCAAATCCTACCACCACTTTCCACACTCGCTATACTAACTTAATTGTATTTTTATTAGAACAACACCTAATTTTTATTTTCACGTCTTTATTATCTTGCAAACTTATCCCTCTAAATCTACAAAGTACTTTTAGTTTTATTCTTGTTCTAAGTAAAGCGCACATTAAGTGTGCGTAGAGTTGTATCAGTGGTCGATAGAACTTGAAAGGAATATTAATTCTACCTTTAGCTCCATGTTGGGTTCGACACTCTTATTTATCGAAAGAGGCTACAATTTATCCCCTATACTTGTGGGTTATCAGGAGGCATAAAAAAGTTGCTACGGGTCAACTGCCTTTTTTTTATGGCGGTGAACGTCGGCGGCGAGCTTCAATGACAAGCATCGAGGGACGAGGCAAATAGATGAGGGCGGGCGAGCTAGGGGACGCGCGTTGCACGATGCACGTGGGAGGAGGGGGAAGGCGGCCGCCATGATTTTCCCTATGTTCTGTTCCGTAGAGAGAGTCGTGTGAGGTGAGGAAGATAATGGCTCCCATCGAACGACTGCCCAGTCGACCGGTGCCTAGTGGTTGCAAAATGGAAAGGTGCTATGATCCCAATTTGTTTTGTTTGGCTGCATGTTGAAATTACTTGTTGAGACATGTGATGCAATGGAATATCTATTTCACATTTTAGCGAAAACAAATTGAACTCAATCAAATTTTGCAGCCAATAAAAAAATGACAGTCGTACGTATATGAAACCAAATTCACCTTTGATCGGAAAGCAATCTAGCAACACTGGAAATTTCCAATGCAATTAATTTTGAGGATAAAAAGTGAGCCATTAAATAAAATCTAGGCTAACATACGTATACTTACAATAGTACATCAAGTTCTATGTAACGCCTAACTCTAATTCTTGGTCATAGTAAAAACAACGAACTGACATTAGTTATTCTGGAAGAATAAGAATGAATCATAAAGTTCTAGACTAAGAGATGGTTAATAGTACAGCCAACAGTCGGTTATAAGGACATGTCATGTCATCTAGAGCCTACCTCATAGCCGGTAAGTACAATAATAAGTTTTAAATGTATACTACTTTATTAGTAGTTGGCCCACCTTACAACCTCACAACATGTCTTGGGGCTCATGTTGCAACTGGCTACTAACAAAGAGCTCGCTTCTTTTCTCTCTCCTTCAACTAAGCAAAGATATAATGTTTTAATCCTTATAGCCTGTTTATGTCAAGAATTCCCATAGTAGTTCAAGATAAGGTCTCAATTATGGAGCATAACTAAATAAATATACCCAAATGATAAGTGACACACGCCAGGTGCGTGGCACTCCGGCCCTTATGGTTTTCGATGGCAATTCTAGTCACGCAAGGATGGCAAATCTCAGCGACACACGACGCATTTCTGTCAAAAATAAATTGAAGGACGAAAGTTGCCATGCTTGCTAACCGAAGTTGTCATCATCGCGTAACTAAATTTGCCATCAAAAATGTTTGGAGTTGCCATGTGCATGCACCTAATGTGTGGCACTTATAAGGGTACTAAATATACTACTCCTTTACTCATCTGGAACAAGTGGAAATCAAAAGGCTTCAAAACTGCTGATCATGATTTTGGTTTCTTGAGACTGATATACATATGCACCTCTAGTTCTTAAAAGACTCCATAAAATCTAGCAAATGAAATTGGATCACATCCTTACAATGATTGCACTAAGAGAAGTCACATATTACCATCACATATGCTTCAGTGAATTCCCGTTTTTGTCAAATCTCTGGTAGACTGGGTCTCTCCTAGACATAGATCAACAAAACTATTTTTTGCTTGCGGACGGAGATTATCATTATCTGATATGCTCTGAACCTAAATTATTGCTTTATCACTTTCTACAAGTTATTTAATTGCGTTGTGTACACATTGTTGTGTTTGATAGTCTGTTTCTAATCACAACAAAATTTATTCTACTATGTGCATCGATGCATTTTCTCTAGACCATCTGTGAACTTTCTTGCGTTTACAAGGCAATGTGTATATATGTACCCGCAGTTGTAGTTGGCACCTACTACTTTATAAATTATTTTAAGAGATCTTCACAAGGCGATGTGTATATATGTAATGCCATAAAAAATTCAGAAAAAATCAAAAAAAAAAATTCATGGCAGATGTTTGAGTGCAGGATGTGCGTGCAAAATTTCACCCCATTTGAACATCTGTGGAGCTCGTGGCAAAAAAAAAAAAAATCAGCCAAAACAGTGTGTGAACAGTAACCTTACTCACAAAACCAAATTTTGTCTTTTTGTCGCGCACTCCTCGAGTGTCAAAACTCCACCAAATTTTGCACGAACATCACACACACAAGCATCTTGCTTGCAAAAAAAGGATTTTTTTTTTCATTTTTTTCTATTTTTTGTGATTTGTTTTTTGCCCGGGTTCATCTGAGCCTGGGCACTGAGATGCCGCTCTCAGTCTCACCCCCCTTCTAGTTGTTCGCTTCTAGGGGATGCCAAATCCAACCACCGTTTTTGGCACCGGTCATGCCGGCGATTTTAATCTGCGGTGCCGAGAGCAGCATGACAAAGATCTCCGACACCGGAGCATGCTTCTCCCCATCGTTAACTATTCCTCCCCTTCGTCTCCATCTTCGTCTCGTTCGCCTCTTCTCCGGCACAAGCAGGTTGTCGTCATTGTCTCCCATGGAGGTAAGCGACATACAACCACCCCATCAAGGCACTGGTAAGTCGTTAGGTAAGGTGTAGATTTAATTCCATCGTTGCTTACCACAACATCGATTTCACTATAACGATTGAATGAAGCTTATCATTCAGTTAGTAACACTCGTAGCTGTGATTTAGTACTGGTTCATGTTAGTCCACAAGTGTGTGGTTCTTTGCAATTCCAGGAGTGTGGACATATATGCTCCAATGTTTCCCAAGATAGGTAGAGGATTACTAATCTGAACTACATCTACAACCGTAACAATGTAGAATTTGTGAACATGCTTCGAATGAGAAGCAGCCTTTTTTCCAAGCTTGTGACGACATTTAGGGAGAGGCAATTGCTAATAGATAGCATCCACACATCATTGAAAGAGCAAGTAACAATGTTTCTTCATCTTGTAGGTCATAAACAAAAGTTTAGAGTGATTCATAGCACATTCAGGAGATCTGATGAGACAATATTCCAGTATTTCAAGCAAGTCTTGTATGCGATTGGAGAGCTGGGAGGAGACATGATGAAGCCATCTATTGGTCAAACTCCTTTGAAGATATGAACTAGCTATAGATGGTATCCATATTTTAAGGTGGAGTATTAATTGTTAGTTCATGGCATGGCATGAATTTATTGTGGTGAACAGTTTCAGTTTGTTCATGCCTTCACATGATTGCATTGGTGCAATTGATGATACCCATATGCCCTGTTCAAGAATTCGTCCGATTAACCAGTTAACTTGCCGATTAATCCCTACTCGTAGGGTCACCGAGCAGCCGATAAACCGATAAATTGTCCGATTAATTGATTAAATGGTCGATTAGCCTATTAATCCCTTACTCGCCAGCCAACCGAGCAGCTACCAGTTAACGATTTCCTCAACAATGCCCATATGCAAACCTGGCCAAACGAGCCGAATTTCACATACCAGCCTAGAATTTTGGCAAATGGAACCATCAATAATTTTCTGATCATCCGAACCTCAGGATGACCTACGCGACCATGTCATAGCTTGAACTTATCAAGATTCTAGAAAATTATTTTTTATGCCAAATGCTTACCTGGTTTAATGCATGTATAATAAATCCATAATATAGAGAAGCATTTACTCCGAGATTTCCTTGAAAATCCTTTTTGCTGAGTTACGAGTAGGTTTTCAACCTCACTCAGTTTATGAATTTCAACATAAACAATATTAAGGATATTCTTAGAACTCAGCAAGGTTTTCAACCTCACTCAGTTTATGAATTTCAACATAAACAATGTTAAGGATATTCTTATAACTCAACAAGGTACGATCAAAATATAGATACATCAATGCATCCAAGATTACCATATAGTATCCATAAGGAGTGCAATTGTTGCTTGACTAGAACCAACAATTACGGCACCATGACAAACAATGTCATGACACTTCCACTACTCTTCTTGATAGTCTGGAAATATTGAATCTCCCTTAAAATCATGTTAGTAGAACCAGTTTCCACAAACACATTTCTTAATTGGATCATTTCCAGAAGTTATCTATAGAGTATAGTATACATATAAACTAATGTACAAATATATACACTATATGTCACTAGAAAGTGAAGTCCACTAGCATGTCATCGACACTAAGTAGTGAGTCTTTCTATTTGCAAGCATGCTCCTGATTGCCCATATTCTGAGGAACGTCTTGAGACTCGAATCCATGAAAACACAACGGATTCACAGAGTGCAATATGCCTCCATTTATTTTAGGTGTACATAAACATGCATGCATCCAGTGACGCCAAAGCAAAGAAAGTTTCACAGATGGCTCGACTCAGAAGTAACAAATCCTTTCTCTCTCAAGCTCTCGATAGTCTCCTTGAGGCTCGTCTCCAGGGGAATCAGCTCCATGCCCAAACTTCTTATCTTGTCCTTCGATACCTGGTAGATAGGGACAAATGGTGCGTCATCTGCACACCTGCACAAAAAATGGAAAATAATGAGTCCCGTCACTACAATGTCCATGAAGCCTCAACAAGAAATGGTGCAAATGAACAGCTTAAGCGCTCTTCAGTGTCTGTGAAGCCTCAACGAGAAATGAGTAACAAATATCCAACACTGCTGTTCTCGATTCGATTCCAAGGGATTACTTGAGAAAGTGCTTGGAAAGAATGTTAACTTACTTATCTGGAACTGGAAAGTTGGGGTACATTTCGTGTATGATCTTGACAATCTCCGAGTGGTGAGCAACTCTTTCAACCATACAGTATCTTCCGTTTGCCGAAGGAACTTCGTATGCAAGGATATGTGCCAGGGCAACATCTTTAACATTTATCCATCCAAAGCTGAAATTGGGGTATGTAGAAGATGATCCTGCATGAAAATACTAAGCATTTCTTGTCAAGAGTTCAAAGATGTCCCGTTAGAGTAGACTTCTTTTGGCACAAGAACTGTAGTTTTAGATACTTTTGAGACATAAGCATCTATTTCATGCATGTTTCCCATCGGTCAACCAATATCCTCTCTGCTAGATGAAAATGTATTCATGGCACTGAAGGTACCATAGGCCAGACCCCCATAGTGAACAATCAAATGTCCAATTAAACAGTCATCTTATTGATATTTCTTATAAGATTCATAACATTCACCGTACATGTAACATGCAGCTTTAGGATGCACAAACTATTAGCTAGCTAAACAATGAAGAGTAGAATCATTCCAATATGGAAATGTCTACAGGTTGTATGCCAGTGCCCAACAGACACACACGCGCGCGCGCGCTTAAAAAGAAATGAAAGAAACATAACTCAACATCGCTTGGAATATCTTGAGCTTGTTTGCAGAAATTGTGCTAATGGCTTAACAGGGGTATTCTCTCAAACAAATGACAAATTCAAAATGTGTGTAGGGCGTAACAGAGCTCTACCTTACATACTTGCGTAGAGCTAACCTAAAAAATTAATTATGAAGCCACATACAGACATACCATTTATGAACTTCAATATTGCTTCTGCGCTAGTATTCAGTGTAGGCTGCAACAGGGGACCGATGACCATTGCTGGGTTTATTGTAACTATTTCAAATCCATTATCATTTGCGAACTTCCATGCAGCTTCCTCAGCAAGGGTCTTGGATAGCACATACCATTGCTGAACCAGATGAACATTCAGGAGAACATATGAGAATACAAATGATGTACAGTCAAGTATGGATTTAAAATGGCAATACAAAAGGATGTGAAAGCAAAGTTTTGAAAGATTTGCATACAAAGTTATTTAAGGCAATCTAATTTCAAGTTAGGTAACACATATCGAAAGAACTCTGTTAAAGCAGAAATTATGTCTAAGCTTATAGTCGATATGAGGAATGAAATGCATATCCCCACTGAAGAACGATATGCTTATAATGATAAATGCAGGTGTCAGTCGTATGGCAATAGTAGCGATATACTTATGATGACAAGTGCAGATGTCAGTCATATGTTAATAGTAGTGAAGTGATTATATATTTATATGCTGGTTCAACATCTATGAGGCAAGTACTATGTTTATATTCAGCAGAATCTTAACTGAACAATGTGTAGATGCAGAGTTGTTCTACAATGGTTTAGTAGCAGACAGACAGAGACTGACTACCTATAACATACTGGCATTAGTGTTGACTTAACCAGGTATAGTTTTTTCCCCTGAAAACTAACCAAGTATAGTACGACACAAATAAAGATGGAACAAGATCAATTGACAGTTACTTTCCTATTCTTAAATTTCTCGTTATGGATTATGTATAATTGGACTCAACCTACATCCTTGTGTGAAAACACAAAAATCAAGACCTTCAACAACAATGGTATCACCCTCTCATCCTAAGAAACTGTATTTCAGTAGAGGTGTATGTAAGTCATCTAGTACACTAATCAAGGGCATTTGAGTGCAGGCAGAGTGACAAATATAGAGCTGGATGTATTTATTAACATGACTTGCCACACCATATATGCAAATCAACCCAGAATTTTACCACTCCATATTTGAAAAACAAGCAGAGCTCAACCAGCACAGGAAGACATATTACCTCATTCTTTTCACAGACCTCTGGACTTGAAAACCATGTCTCATCAACTACTACATCAGGAGTTCTGGGCTTCCCATTGTAGGCAACAGCAGCCATGGACGACGTTATGATCACTCTCTTGATAGAGGCTTTTTTGCAGGAACGGAGAACATTGAGTGTTCCATTGACTGCTGGGTCAAGTAACTCAGCCTGCAAGACAGTAAAGACACACACAAGTATACAGAACAAACGTCCAGTGAAGCTGTTGTATTTACTAACTAAACATCATAAACAGTTTTAGCTGTTGAAAACATAAGCCCGCACACATGCATAAGGAACAAACACATGTTGTATCTAATTCTGCACAGTGACCATGATATGTGCTAACCTTGGGATCCTTGACGTTGTGATAAAAGGGAGAAGCCGTGTGGAAGACACAGTCAGAACCGGCGATGGCAGCATCGAAAGAGCCTTCTTCTAACAAGCTTGCTTTGAACAAGTGCAGCCTATCCTTGGCTCCATCCAGGGCCTGCAGGTGCAATGTTTTCTTGGGGTCGGCTGAAAGAAGGAAATATCAGTTCTTTATTTATCAAAAGGGATGACTCCCCCGATTTCATTAATGAAACCAAATCTGTTTATAGCCAAAGCAATCCAAACCACCAGGGAAACCCAGCTCAAGAGAGACCTAAACCCAGCTGACACAGCAAAGGTAAAACACCCCCACCCACTCAACCCGTTCATATTACAAGACTCAAAAGAGAATTATTAAAAAGAAAACATTCCAGATTTATGTTAATTTTGAACTCTAACAAAAAAATTGAGTTTCACAGGAACACGCTAGCCACACTATTATGAGAACTCACTTGTGTAGTTTTTAATTCAGAAGTCAGAATGGCTGCCACTTGAGAGTTACTAGACTTGGATATATAGTTGCATCAGGGAGATGGCGTTGACTCCCCATCCCCAACAGTAGCATGAACTAATTCAGTACAAGGGAGGGAGGGAGCACTGCTTCTTCCTCCCTGTATCAGTTCCAATCTGACAACCTGAGCAAAACCTAGTCCCCCCACCCACTGAATCGATGAACCCCTGGCGGGGCGGCCGCGGGGACCAACCAAGAACCAACAGCCAAGTGGGCCGATAACCATGGATCCAGCACGTAGTAGATGAGGCGGAAAAGGAAGGGAACGAGGGGAGGGCGAAGGGAAAGGGGTCCTGACCGTACCGGTGTCCCGGACGGTGGCGCGGACGGTGTAGCCGCGGTGGAGGAGGAGCTTGACGAGCCAAGAGGCGATGTAGCCCGAGCCGCCGGTGACGCACACCACCTTCCCCATCCCCGAGCTCATCTCGCCGTGCTCTTTCTGCCGGCGGCGGCTGGGTATGGGTGGAGACTCGGAAGGGGAGGGTGGGTCGGTAGGACTGTGCAGTGGAGATCGGAAAGGGGGGAGAAGAGATGCTGCTGGGCTGCCTCAGCGTCGTGGGGGCGTCAGCGCTTGCGCGTCCGACTCGGCCCAGCGTCACTTGTATGTGTTGTTTACATTTTCAAAAAGTTCAGAATTTCAAAAATTGTTTACATTTTAAAAAATTCAGAACTTAATTTTTTCTTAAATTTTCAAAAAATATCTGAATTTTAAAATAGTTTAAATTTTCAAAAAAAAAATCAGATTTCAAAAATGCTCAGAATTTCAATCTTTGTTTAAATTTTCAAGAATATTTAGAATTCCAAAAAATGAAAAATATTTAGAATTTCAAATTTGTTTAGATTTTAAAAATGTTCAAATTTCGTATATTTTTAAAAAATCATATATTGTTTAAATTTAAAAAACAGAATTTCACATATGTTCAGATTTTCAAAAAATGTTCAGAATTTCAAATTTTATTTAAATTTTCAAAAAATGTTTAGAATTTCAAATTTTGTTTAAATTTTTAATAAAAGGTTAGAACTTCAAGATATGTTAAATTTTTTGTTCACCATTCAAAAAAATGATTCGGAATTCGAAATTGTTCAGCATGTCGAAACACATGCAGGCTGCCAAAGAAAGTCTCAGCTCAACATGTCCCAATGCATACACTGCTGTCAAACAACAGCAAATGCAGGAACTCAGCATGTATGAGAGGAGAACAACTAGGCTAGGTCCATACATGCTACCCAAACGCACCATTACTGAACCGTACATGTCTGAATTATGAAACATTGAGAAATCGCTAAGAAGAGATCGTACGTTTAAGCCGTCTAGGTCGCCATCCTCACAGCGTCTAGTGACCGCCGGCGGCACCCATCCGAAGTGGCTCGACAGATCAGCTCGCCACAGACCGACTCTGTATAAAGCATGCGAATATCATCCCAAAAAATTTGAGGACACAAGGAAATTAACATCCACTTCAAAGCATACATTTCAAACTGCATGACCAAACATGATTGATTCACAAAAGGAAAATTTACCCCAAATAGGATTGAGCATCCTACTTAAGAGCATCTCCAACAGCCGCGCTAAAAGACACACTCGCGCGGTAAATTGGCTTTTTAGCACGCGCGGCCCGGTTTCACGCGCTCCAGCGGTGGCGGCAAACTAGCGCGCGCGCGGAAAAAGGCGGCAGCTCGCGCGCTAGATTTGGCGCACCGCGTCTGGCGCGCCTATAAAATTGCAGCGCCCTCTGCCGCTCTCTCTTGCTCCCTCCACTGCTTTATCTCCTCGCCGCCGACACGCCACCACCACGCCACCATGCCGCCTCGCCGCCGGGGAGATTCGGGCTACCGCGGCGTTCGTGTGCGTCCGTCCGGCACCTATTCCGCCTCGATTCAGTCGGGCGGCGGCGTGCGCCTCGGCCTCGGAACCTTCGACACTGCCCAGGATGGCACCCGCGCATACGACGTTGCGGCGTGGCACCTCCGGCAGCCCCGTTGGGACATGAACTTCACCGACGTGGCGACGCGGGAGCGGGCACAGGAGTTGGCGCCTTTCCCGCGGCCTTAACACTGACGAGGATCGTCCCAAACATCGAAGGCGGGAGCGCCGTCTTAGCCTGGCCGAGATGGACGAGGAAGCCATGGCGCTGTGGAAGCAACGCTTCCCGCAAGACATCGTCAACGAGGAACAGTTCTTCGCCGAAAGGAGGGCGGAGAGGGAGGAGAGAAGGAAGGAGCGAGCCGCTTATCGCGAGGACAAGCGAATGCGGAAGGCGGTCGCTAAATACAACATGGCGCTAGGAGATGCGTCGTCCTGGGACTCCCGTGACGAGCGGTTCCTTGACGCCTATGCTCAGACATCGGATGAGGACATCACCGAGGCAGAGTCCGAGTCAGAGAACGAGTAGTAATAGTTTAGTTTTATTTTGTATCGTAGAAGCAGGCTATGTGGACGTAGTAGAACTATATATCGTTGGAGAAGGCTAGATGTACGCATTTTGTATCGTAGAATCAGGCTATGTGCCGAACTATCTTCATATCTGTATGCTGTATGCAATCGTCTCAAGAAAAAATATATATAGCGCTTTCTTTGGAAGCGGCTCATGGCGGACATTTGAGCCAGCCAAGACCGCCATGCATAAAATCTGGCTCACCCGACGCGTTATTCTCTTTTTAGCGCGCCGCGTGTTGCGTGCCTGTTGGAGATGCTCTAAAAGGGTGTGGCGAAGTTTCAGTCAAGTGCCAAAACATATAAAAAGAATCTCACGAATATAACATCGACTAAGACTTGATTAAGTTTCAATCGATTCAACAATCCCGTATAAAATATCATTACTCGAAATATCAAGAGAAAAAGCTATTATTACCCGAACATGTCTCTGCGTACGTTACATGGCTGCATGTCTACTAGCACGTTCAAGCCGCCGGGCGGCGTTCCACGACGGCCGGTGTCACCCTCCCACTCCCACGTGACAAGTAGCTGCCCAGCGTGGCGGCCAGCTCGTCGCCGACCGGCTCTACTCCGAACAGGTTGCGGCACCTCTGCGCATCCTCCTCCGATATCTTGCCCTGCTCCCGAAGCTCTCCGAGCTTCCGCATCAGCCCCTCCGTCTCCGGGTCACGGCGGTGCTCCGCCACCCGCAGGCGACGCCGCCGTTCCTCCCACGACACATCCCACTGGTCGGACGACGCCAAGCCCCCAAACCGGTCGGACAACACCAAGCCCACATACGCCAAGATGCTAACGACGAGCACAATGCCCTCCCAGCCGATGTCGTTCCCGGCCACCGCGTCCGCCAGCACCGCGAAGCACACCCAGACGATGCACCAGTTCCAGACCGCCCTGAAGTTCCCCAGGACGCGGCGGCGGACGAGCTGGTCGACGTCCGTGGTCTCGGCGAGGCGGATGGCGTCGGCGAGGTACGTCTGGGCGCCGGTGGCGACCACGACGGCCGGGGCCTCGCCCTTGGCGCACGCGGAGCCGGCGTACACGGCGTCGCCGGGCCATTTGGCCACCGGAAAGCAGTCGCCCGTGATCGCGGACTGGTCGACCATGATGGTCGTCGCCGCCTGCGACTCCTCGACCGGCAGCAGCCTCGCGTCCGCCGGGGCGATGTCGCCGGACATGATCCAGATGACGTCCCCCGGCACGACCGCCGCCTTGTCCTGCACCGACCACGCGCCGTCACTCAGCAGCCAGCAGTCCCGCCCGGAGGGCGCGAGGCGGGCGGCGAGTTCGGCCGCGGCCGATTTGCCGGCGCTGCTCCTCTCCGCGAGGCCGACGACGAAGTCGGCAACGAGCAGCGCGACGAGGGAGGCGCCGAAGGCCACGGGCCCGCCTCCCCTGGCGAGGCCGACGGCCATGGCGACCGCCGCGGCAGCCTCCACCGCCAGCGGCAGGAGCTTCAAGAGCCTGCTCTGTTTCTTCGGCTCCAGCTCGTTGGCTCCCCAGACACGGAGGCGGACGGCGGCCACGACGGCGGAGGTCAGGCCCCATGGCCAGGTCCCGAGCGTGACGAACAACTCCTCCATCGGGAGCTTCTGCCACTTCAGGTCGAAGGCGTGGTCGTTGTCATCGTCTTCAGCTGCTCCTCTCCCTTGCGAGGCCACACCGGGGGCGGGACGGCTCGGCGTCGCCGTCGTCCAGGTGTACTGTTTCCCGTGGTTGGCCATGGCGACGACGGAGGGGGAGCGATGGATGAGCTTGGCGGGCGGGTTACTTCCGGTGGATCTGATGGATATATGTACACAAGAAGATGGCAAGAAACAAAACGCGGCACTGCAAAACCGATCCCAAAACTACTCGCTTTTACTTACACACAAGGAATGTTTTCTTATTTCCATGTGTGTGATTGTGCCTCAATATTTTGATTTCGTACTCCTTCCAAACTTTTTTTTGAACACGGCCTCTCCTCAGTTGCAAGAATTCAACTGGTCCATGATATTTTTTTTAACACAATACAGATGTAGGCGCTTCAAGTGTAAAGTCCAATCTAGTGCAGCTCTGAAATGGAAACATGTTATGCTTCCAATTTTCTTTGTTTGTGTGGCTGTTGAAATTGCTCGTGAAAACCTGCGAGTATCTATTTCACATTCGACCGAAAACAAATTAAACTCAATCAAATTTTGCCGCCAATAAGAACATGACAGTCATATCTATGAAACCAAATTCACCTTTGACCGGAAACAAATTCAGCATTACCGACGAATTTCAACTGAATTAATTCTGAGGATACAAAATGAGCAATAAATTTGGGACTTACTAAATTAGTCCTATATATGTGTGGTATCTTGTCATATTTCTAAGCAGGATCTCTCTGATGCACAATTTAACTTTGCATGAGAGACGGAGAAATTTTCAATTACCAACTTATCTGTTGTGGACATGTGTATCGAAGCATCGGGTCATGCTTATGTACCAGCTCAATTCATCTCCTTCAAGCATTTTAGGGTCATAATGCTACAAAAATGCTTAAGGTCACCCTACCGAGGTTAGAGAAATATGAAGTACTCCCTCCGTCTGATAATATGTCAAAAACGCTTTTATGTTATGAGACGGAGTAACTTATTAGTTGCTCATATAAGTTACTGCTAGAGTGCTGAGGCCACATAGTGATGCATATAAGGGTAGAAAGCAGTACACTAGCTAGAAGTTGCTTGCTGTTGTTGATTTTGATTCCATGTTCACATATGTGTTAAGTCGTTGGGAAGGAATAGACCATGATGCAAAAAATCTTTCTGACATCATGGCTCAACCTGATGGATCAATATCCCTAATGCCACGTTCTATCTAGGATATGCTGAATATGTATGTTTTTTTTGGCATGTGGTTCTTCCACCCTTTTGGAAATTTGGATGGGCGCTGATCTGCGCCGGTGCGCCGGCCCAACTGTTGGGCCGATCCAGCACCAACCGTCCGATGCGGGAGCCCTAGTCGTCCGATCTGGGGCCGTTGTCTTCCTCCTATCCCCTTCTTTCCTTCCACGGCAGCGCGAGCGCCGCCCTCGGGCATGCGCGTCCTCCAGGCCGCCGGCTCCTCTCCAGCGTCACCGTCGCCCGCCTGGCCCGCCCCCGGTCCGCCGTGGCTCTCGCCAGCTCCGCCGCATGCAGCTCCTGCCGGCAAAGGTCGCAGCTTCGACGAAGGAGTGCCGCCCCGTCCAGATTGTAGCAACGCCGCTCACCGCCGATGGCCGCTGAGGGAGTCCTGGACTAGGGGGTGTCCGGACAGCCGGATTATCAATATCCGCCGGACTAGTATGTCTAGAGGGGGGGTGATTAGACTACTTGTCAATATAAAAATTCTGCCTTTTGACAAAGAACAGTTTTTGGCAGATTCACAATTATGATCAAGTCAAGCATCACCCTACACATGCAATTCTAGAGTATAGGCAGTGGAAAGTAAATTGCACATGTAGTAAAGAGAGGTGGAGAAGAGCAAACGCAATTTTGGAGACGCGGTGATTTTTCCCGTGGTTCCGATAGGTGGCGCTATCGTACATCCACGTTGATGGAGACTTCAACCCACAGAGGGTAACGGCTTGCTGAGTCCACGGAGGGCTCCACCCACGAAGGGTCCACGAAGAAGCAACCTTGTCTATTCCATCATGGCCTACGCCCACGGAGGGCTAGCCTTACTCGGGGTAGATCTTCACGAAGTAGGCGATCTCCTTGCCCTTACAAACTTCTTGGTTCAACTCCACATCTCGACGACGGAGGCTCCCAAGCGACACCTAACCAATCTAGGAGGCACCACCCTCCAAAAGGTAATAGATGTTGTAGATGATGATGAACTCCTTGCTCTTGTGCTTCAAATGATAATCTCCCCAACACTCAACTCTCCTCACTGATTTGGCTGTGGTGGAAGAAAGGATTGAGTGGAAAGCAACTTGGGAAGGCTAGAGATCAAGCTTCATATGGTGGGAGTGGAGCAACTTGATCTCAACACAAGGGTAGGTAGTTCTCTTCTCAGAAATGTAAGGTAGGAGTGGTAGTTCTTTCTGATGGCTCTCTCCACGAATGAAGAGGGGGTGGAGGGTATAAATAGCCTCCACACAAAATCCAACCGTTACACACATTTGAGCAATCTCGGTGGGACCGAAGTGGACAACTCGGTGAGACCGATAGTTCAAATAATGTGAACGTTGGGATTTTCGTGGGACCGAATATACAATCTCGGTTAGTCCGATTAGTGCAATGACAAGAGCATGCCGTTTGGTGGGACCGACTTCATCATCTCGGTGACACCGATTTGATGACGAAGGTTCTAAACTTGGCAACTCATGTTTTGGTGAGACCGAGTTCGAATCGGAAAATCCGAGTTTACTAGGGTTTGGCTTATGGCTGAGGTAGTTCATCTCGGTGGGACTGAGTTTGGAATATCGGTGGGACCGAGACTACTTATGAGTGTCTATGGCGGTGAAAGTTGCCGATAGTTTAGGAGATGTATCACTAAGCACTTGAGCAACCGGATCATCATCATAACCTCATCCCTTTTAATAGTATTGGCTTTTCCTATGGACTCAATGTGATCTTGGATCACTAAACCAAAATGGAGTCTTGAGCTTTTGCCAATGCTTGCCTTAGCATTTTGGGGGTCCACTTCTTCATCCTTGCCATACCCATATCTTGAACTCTCTGAAATGATTCTCAAGTAACTATTAGTTCAATGATATATATGTTGTTATTAATTACCAAAACCACCCGGGATTAGTTGCACTTTCAATCTCCCCTTTTGGTAATTGATGACAACATATAGATCAAAGTTTTGACAAAGGATATAATCAATGAATAATATAAATCGCTTTGAGAAGTATGTGATAAGCAAGAGCTCCCCTAAATTTGTGCATTATTTAAGATTTGCGTTTGAATGCAAATGCACAATCGATTAGGATCATGGGTCACTCTTCCATGTCACATACATCTTGGTGGAGCGCACAAAATGATAAGAATGAACAGCATGCACCCAATCACCAAGACATGAGTAAATGGTCATACGAGATAGGAATGGCATATGATAAGCATTAAGCACACATTAAAGCATAGTACGACCAAGCACTCATTAAGGTAGAATCAAACGGAGTATCAAACACACTGAATGTCTCGAAAACCAAAAGTATCTCAAAGAAACCGCAAAAGAACGAAAGAGCAAAAGCGCAAAGACAATAGCACTCTCTCTCTCGAAGCCCTATGATCTATACAATTTCTCCCCCTTTGGCAACAAGTTACCAAAAAGTTCGAAAAAGCATAGAGCTAAGCGCCTTGTGGACTCTCTGGCGGCTCCTCTCGGGTTGATGTCGGAGTGGATATGACAAGATCGGCGAAGACTTGGTGATGTCTGTCTTTGGAGGAGTGGACACCGAGCTGGAGCTGGAGTAGGAGCATTCTTTGAACTGTGGAGTCTTTGAAGCTGTAGTTTTGGTGTCGATCCATCGAATAGCAGTGATCGGGATCCTTTGGGAACCGGAGCGATCTGTCGATGAGAATCTGGACTAAGTCATCCTGCAACTCACGCATAAGCTCGCTTGTCCTTCTTTGCTTCCTCAATGTCGCCTCGAGCTTGTTGGCGGTCACTTGTACTTGATCGACTTCACGCCCGAGCGTGGATCTTCTCGTCAACAATCCTCTCTAAGCTCTCCCGAGACTGTTCAATGCTGGCCAGCGTTGTTCAATCCTTTGAGTAGCTTCAAGAATTTTCTCTCCAAACTCTTTGGTTTAGCTGCTGCTGCTTCTTGTTGCTTCCTTGTCGACTTTGGCTTTCTTAGCACTGCGATCTTGGCTTGACCTTCAACAGATGTCGGATCCTCCTCATCCATCACAACAACATTGTCTTCATGCTCGCTGCAACGGTAAATGTTCTCTATCCAACAAGAATGTGCCCGTGCCAAACTTGGCATTGATAAGCATCTGAATCTGGGCAAATCCACATGACCTTTTCTCGTCATTGCAGTCCTCTTAATGGTCTCTACCATCAAGTCCATCACCTTGAAAGGTGCTCTCTCATCAAGTATGTGCAGCATGTTGATAGAGTATCCTCTCGATCATGCGATCATCTCCAGATTTGGGCATCAAGGTATGCCTCAAAATGGTATTAGTGGTAGGTAAGCCTGCTCGAGATGGTAGATCGAGCCAAGCTTCCAGATTTCCAAATCCTCTGCTGGAACCTCTTTGTACATGTTTTCATGGATTCATGATTCTTCTTTGGAATCCCATATACATCAATATCATCTTCTCGTTGCCTTTGGAGCATTCAGAATTTCTGCCCATTCTTCAATGAAGAAGAAAACCTTTGACCTTGTCATCCACGTAATCTTTCCATCGGGGTAGAAGTGAGTGTGGCATAAAATTGCATTATCATCTCATTGTTCCAACTGGTCAATTTCGACCTACAAAATCTGCAACTCCACATGCAAGTGAAACCTTCATGCACATGTGGAAAGAAATCTCTGTGCTCTTATTTGTCAATGTACTTCCAATCAACATATCCGGTGTCTGCGACTATGGGCTTCTTGTCCATCAAGACGGTCTCATAGAAGTCCTGCTGCTCTCTAGTGTGAAATCTGGGATCTACAAGCAGTTCTTCTCCTCACGGCATATGGGTCGGTTTGTCTCCATAGCCCGAGACCTCTATCTTTCCTTGCCTTCATATCCTCGGCTTGAGGATGAGCATCATTATGGAGTGGCGTTTTGGACGAAGTTTCAAGAAACTGGTCCTTCATCGTCGACTCAGTGGTGGCACATCATCCTTGTTCTTTTCGACGCTGGAATGTTTCGATGGTCCTCTTGGGCTTGGCAAGAGGCTTTCTTTGGAGCTGCCTTAGCTGGAGCAGATTTCTTGGGCTTTGATGTGGCTCCGGCCTTAATGGCATCACCCATGAGCTTGACTTCGAGGAGGAGGCTGGGGTGCTTCCTCATCCTCATCCTCTCTTCTGCATCTGCATGAGGATCAATATACATATCTGCTCTAGCTCGACACATGCACTATCCTCTTTCTCTTGGTGGTTTTCTTCACTTTGCTTGCAATGCCTCTCCCAAATTCAGCTTCTTAGCAACAGTTGATCGCTTGACTTTGCTGGTGCCCTTCTTAGATTGTTGATCTTGTTGCTCTTTGGCAACAACCTTCCTTTAGGCTTTGAGGTCACCTCTTCCTCAACAACAAAATCTGAATCCTCATCATCTGAATTCCTCTTCTTTCTAGCTCTGGTGGCTGCAGGAGGCATGCCACTTGGTGTACTCCTCTCACCATCATCGATGAGCTACTAGGATCGGGACTAGTGCCCGCCTCTGGAATGTCTCAGCAATGGGTGTCTCTCGACTGTTCTCACTATCACCGGCATCGACATGGCCGACAACCTGTGAATAGATAAGGTGTAGGCAGAGAAGAAGAGTCATCACAAAATGCGAAGTTTTTGCAAAAAATGAGTTCAAATTCTAGTATTAAGTTTTCACAGAAGACATTTCGGTCGGACCGAGTTTAAGGTTCGTGAATCCAAGTGTTAAACAGAGCTTGGCACACCACTTTCGGTTTGACGAAGTGGGTTTCGATCTGCCGAAAACACTAGGGTTTCACAGAATCTTCATTTCGGTCACACCGATTTTGCACAACTCGGTTGGACGAAAGGTGCAGTAATGGCTATAGGCCAAATCGGTCATACCGAAAATATAAAATCGGTCTCACCGAGATGTGTTCCGCGGAAACCTAACCCTAAAACTTTTACTCGAATCTAGTTCAAACAAACCAATCTGGTGTACAGGAGGATTTCAATCGTGGCAAGATACTAGGCAATCCAAACGTGCATTGAATCGGAGATGGGAGCACGAGTGGGATCAAAACTCACCCTAACTTGGTGGAGTTTTTCTACGGCGGCAACGGCGCGGAGGAGATGGCCGTTGACGGCGACGGAGACCTGCGGCGAGGGCGCACAGGCGACGATGGCGACGATCCGGAGACCAAGGCGACGGCAACAAGGGGTGTGGGGGCGAAACGTTTGAAGGAGGAATCAACGCGCGCGGCCCTCGGAATATATACCCCTTCACTGTCGGTGGGACCAAGTTGTAAAACTCGGTGGCACCGAGATGGATAACTGCTAGGCAGTTATGCACTTCGGTCACGCCGAAAATCACAACTCGGTTTCACCGAGATGAAAACCTAGATCAGTCTAAATGCTTTCGGTTCGACCGAGTTTGAGTGAGTTGGTCGACCGAAATCAATTAGAAGATTTTGGAAATTAGCCCTTGACGGATCGGTGGCTCGAGTGCTCCTCACCCGAGGGTCCGAAAATGACTTGTTCAAAATTTGTGATGTAAGCATGAATAGAATTTGAGACAAGAAAGCATAGATAGCTAGGGGAGGTATTTAGGCATTCTTGTCCATCCATTTGGTCGAAAAATCAAAACGACCAAAACAACAAATGGATGTCCTCGAATGGATAAAATCATGCATCCAACATGCTCACACAATAACATAGCAAATGAAATATGTGTCAAACATGCACAACCAAAACTCTAGCAACTAACACACAATTTGTCGATGACTAGGTCATCTTTATATGAGTATATTGACTTAGGAGCCAAATGAGAACATTTGATCATAGGTCATACTCATCGTTTAAGCACAAGTGGGGTTACCACTTTTACATAAAGCATTGATGTGTTCACATCATTTGAAGACGCTTTAGCTCAATTTTTAGAGCAAAGCTCCCCCTAGATGTGAGAACCCCTTTTAAAGGGTCAAACTAACCTTGAGTTGTCGTAGAAGACTTCATGTAGATGTTGAAGATGTGGATGCTCAATGTTGATGGAGATCATCAAGAGTTGGGAGCTATCCTTTGGATTCGGGCACTTTCAATACCTACATGGGTTAGTCCCACAAGGAACAAACAAGGATATCCATGGACATAGATTGAAGTTCACAATAGATGATGTCCATGAAAGCAATGATTACCTTGTCCCTTGACTTACCAACAAGAGGGTTTGTGACTCCATGAACTAGTGCACGATGTGGAAGTTGATTGCACAAGTTTTTGCCAAAATGAATGTGAGTGAAGTATGTTAGCGGAGTCACCCTCAAGAACTTTCTAGTTCTTCTTCTTCGGAATCCACATCATCTTGATGGGAATCCTTGGGGTTGTAGTTGAGCTTGACGAAGTAGAACTTGACGTTTCCTTGGGAACCCACTTGACCATGGCTTGAGGTGCTTCAACAAATGCATCAATCTCCTCTTGAAGCTTGTCCTTGCCTTTTAGCTTGTGGTCTTGTGGTGGAAGGTCATCTTGAGCTTGTTCCACATTGGAAGAAGTAGGATCATACTTCTCCTTTTGAGGAACAAACTGTGGAGTAGGATATTGACCTTCTTCCCACTCAACGCCTTCGGCATTGAACTTTCGCTCAAAACCAATTCCTTGATTCTTCCGATGCCTTCCTTGCTTGCGAACAATTTCCTCAAAGTTCTTGCTTCCGGCAAGGCTCTTGTAGAAACCCTTCTCTATGATCCCTTTCAATAAATTATTCTCTTGCTCAAGTGTAACTTGGCTTGAAACATTGTTAGTGGAATCAAGAGAACTACTAGAAGCAACAACATTGGATTTGGCATGGTTGTTGTTACTGCTAGAGGAAGAATTTTTCTTATGCTTGTCATGCTTAGTCTTAATGGGTGGCAAGAAATTAGACAAGAGAAGTCGTTTGGCAAGATATGAAGAACTCTTCTTTCGAAGATCGTCATTGATTGCTTTTAGAAACTCATGTTCTTGCTCTAGAGTGAGCTTCTCGAAGCGTAGCTTCTCATGAGATCTTAGGAGCTCTCTATGATCTTCTTGAGTTGTTTCATGAGCTAACTTAAGAGTGTTTAGTTCTTTAGTTAGACGCTCAATCTCCTTCATAGCATTGTCATTCGACTCTTCTCGACTATAAAGACTACTAGCATGTTCATCGTTACTAGGCTCCTTTGGATTTATCATGCAAGAGCTCATCTTCACCAAGCAAGTCATCCTCATCACTATCGAAGTCAATGAATTCAGGGTGTGATACCTTGGGGCCTTTAGCCATGAAGCATCTTCCAATTCCCTCATTTGGTGAATCAAATAAGTCATAGGAGTTGGAGTTGGAGGATACGAGAGCAAGACCGGCAACACCTTCATCTTGACTGTAGTCGGAGTCGGAGTGATAGCTTCCTTCGGATTGATTGTTGGAGTCGGAGCCGGAGGCCCATTCACCTACATGAGCTTGATGTTTTCTTCTTGTGTAGCTCCTTGATGACTTGTCTTTCCTCTCCGAATCCTTGCTTCTTCGAGAGGGTCTTCGTTCATAACGATCATCTCTGCTCCTTCTCTCTTTCCGAGGTGACTCATCTCTTGAGCTTCTTCTTCTTGGAGATTCTTCTCTTCTCTTGTGGGGAGCCGTACACTCATTTGAGTAGTGTCCGGTCTTCCACAATTGTAGCAGATTCGATCACGACTAGAAGATCTCTTTTCATCATATGATCTAGACTTTGAGCTTCTCTCTTTGCCTCTATTCTTGTAGAATTTGTTGAAGTTCTTGACCATTAGGCTTATCTCTTCATTGAAACTAACTTGTCACTTGAGGTTGTGGGAGCATCACTTGTAGCTTTGTAAGCACCACTTGACTTGTTGTGAAGCTCTTCCTTATCCTTAAGTGTCATCTCATGAGCAACAATTCTTCCAATGACTTTGGTTGGCTTGAGAGTCTTGTAGTTTGGCATCATTTGGATCAAAGTGCACACGGTGTCATACTTTCCATCCAAAGCTCGAGAATCTTCTTGATGATGAATCGGTCGGTCATTTCTTCGCTTCCTAAGCGGCAATCTCATTTGTGATGAGAGCAAGCCTAGAGTACATTTCAGCGACTCCTTCACCATCCTTCATCTTGAACTTGTCAAGTTGACCTTGAAGAATATCTAGCTTTGATTCCTTCACGGACTCGGTACCTTCGTGCATTTCAACCAAAGTATCCCAAATCTCTTTTGCATTCTCAAGACGGCTGATTTTGTTGAACTCCTCGGGACACAAGGCATTGAAGAGAATGTCACAAGCTTGAGCATTGTTTTGCAACATCCGCAATTCTTCGGTGTAGCCCGCGATCCGAAACTTTTCCTTCCTCAAGAATTCACCTTGCATACCAACACAAATAATGCCCCATGCGGCTGGGTTATGACCAAGAATATGCATTTTCATTTTATGCTTCTAACTAGCAAAATTTGTACCATCAAAGTAAGGACCTCTCTGAAAATTACCCTCACTAGACGCCATACTCTCCTAGGTTGTGAAACCAAGCTTATGGAGTCCAATGCAATGGAAACCAATACAATGGAGATCAAAGCTCGATACCACTTGTAGGATCGAAAGTATGTCTAGAGGGGGTGATTAGACTACTTGTCAATATAAAAATTCTGCCTTTTGACAAAGAACAGTTTTTGGCAGATTCACAATTATGATCAAGTCAAGCATCACCCTACACATGCAATTCTAGAGTATAGGCAGCGGAAAGTAAATTGCACATGTAGTAAAGAGAGGTGGAGAAGAGCAAACGCAATTTTGGAGACGCGGTGATTTTTCTCGTGGTTCCGATAGGTGGCGCTATCGTACATCCACGTTGATGGAGACTTCAACCCATGGAGGGTAACGGCTGCGCGAGTCCACGGAGGGCTCCACCCACGAAGGGTCCACGAAGAAGCAACCTTGTCTATTCCATCATGGCCTACGCCCACGGAGGGCTAGCCTTACTCGGGGTAGATCTTCACGAAGTAGGCGATCTCCTTGCCCTTACAAACTTCTTGGTTCAACTCCACATCTCGACGACGGAGGCTCCCAAGCGACACCTAACCAATCTAGGAGGCACCACCCTCCAAAAGGTAATAGATGTTGTAGATGATGATGAACTCCTTGCTCTTGTGCTTCAAATGATAATCTCCCCAACACTCAACTCTCCTCACTGATTTGGCTGTGGTGGAAGAAAGGATTGAGTGGAAAGCAACTTGGGAAGGCTAGAGATCAAGCTTCATATGGTGGGAGTGGAGCAACTTGATCTCACCACAAGGGTAGGTAGTTCTCTTCTCGTAAATGTAAGGTAGGAGTGGTAGTTCTTTCGATGGCTCTCTCCACGAATGAAGAGGGGGTGGAGGGGTATAAATAGCCTCCACACAAAATCCAACCGTTACACACATTTGAGCAATCTCGGTGGGACCGAAGTGGACAACTCGGTGAGACCGATAGTTCAAATAATGTGAACGTTGGGATTTTCGGTGGGACCGAATATACAATCTCGGTTAGTCCGATTCGTGCAATGACCAGAGCATACCTGTTTCGGTGGGACCGACTTCATCATCTCGGTGACACCGATTTGATGATGAAGGTTCTGAAACTTGGCAACTCATGTTTGGTGAGACCGAGTTCGAATCGGAAAATCCGAGTTTACTAGGGTTTGGCTTATGGTGAGGTGGTTCATCTCGGTGTGACTGAGTTTGGAATATCGGTGGGACCGAGACTACTTATGAGTGTCTATGGCGGTGAAAGTTGTTGATAGTTTAGGAGATGTATCACTAAGCACTTGAGCAACCAGATCGTCATCATAACCTCATCCCCTTTTAATAGTATTGGCTTTTCCTATGGACTCAATGTGATCTTGGATCACTAAACCAAAAATGGAGTCTTGAGCTTTTGCCAATGCTTGCCTTAGCATTTTGGGGATCCACTTCTTGATCTTTGCCATACCCATATCATCGAACTCTCTGAAATGATTCTCAAGTAACTATTAGTTCAATGATATATATGTTGTTATTAATTACCAAAACCACCCGGGGATTAGTTGCACTTTCACTCCCAGACTATGAAGATAGAAGATTGAAGACTCCGGCTCGTGTCCGGAAGGTACTTTCCTTGGCGTAGAAGGCAAGCTTGGCAACACGGATATGTAGATCTCCTACCATTGTAACCGACTCTGTGTAACCCTAGCCTCTCCAAAGGTCTATATAAACCGGAGGGCCTTAGTCCGTGGGGACTAACATTACATCTCAACAATCATACCATAGGCTAGCTTCTAGGGTTTAGCCTCCTTGATCTCGTGGTAGATCTACTCTTGTACTACCCATATCATCAATATTAATCAAGCGGGACGTAGGGTTTTACCTCCATCGAGAGGGCCCGAACACAGGTAAAACATTGTGTCCCTTGTCTCTTGTTACCATCCGCCTAGACGCACGATTCGGGACCCCCTACCCGAGATCCGCCGGTTTTGACACCGACATTGGTGCTTTCATTGAGAGTTCCTCGTGTCGTCACCGATAGGCTCGATGGCATCTTCAACCATCAACGCTGTCCGTGGTGAGACTTTTCTCCCGGACAGATCTTCGATTCAGCGGCTTTGCTGCTGCGGGCCAATTCTCTTGGCCATCCGAGCAGATCGAAGCTACGCCTGGCCGTCAGTCGATTCGAAGCTTGAACTTCACGGCCGATGACCGCGGAGACTTGATCTTCGACGGACTCGAGCCACAGCCAAGCGCACCGCACTGTGACGCCCGCGCCCCTGCCAATTAAACCGAATTGGGCGCCGGTTATGGAATTCACCGCCACAGACATCTTCCAGCACTCGCCTTTTGGCGATATCCTGAATTCTCTGAAGCATCTCTCGCTATCAGGAGAACCCTGGCCGGACTATGGCCAGGCGGTCGGAGTTCGGACGACGAAGAAATTCAGAGCCCACCCACCACCCACTTTATAGCCACTGTCGAAGACTTAACCGACATGCTAGACTACGACTCCGATGACATCGACGCTATGGACGACGATGCCGGAGATTTAACAGACCCAGCGCCCACGAGGCATTGGAAGGCCACCTCGTCGCACGACGCCTACATGGTGGATACCCCAAAAGAAGGGATGGCGAAAAAGCAGCGGAGGAAGATTCTCTAAAGAAGCAACCCAAACGCGGCGTCGGGCGCCGCTCTAAATCCCGCCACAACAAGAATGGAGATTCTCCGACGGAGACAATAACACTCCGGAGAGTGCCGAAGACGATCCCTCTCGCAAGACTCAGCGCAGAGGACGCAGGCAAGCCCTCACGATAGGGCGGCGAGCGAAGGGGTTGAGGACGATAACTATATGCCTCCCTCCGAAGACGAAGCAAGCCTCAACGATGATGAATTCGTCATACCCGAGGATCTGTCGAACAAGAGCGCTTCAGCGCAGGCTCATAGCCACGGCAAACAGCCTAAAAAAAGCGACAGCTCCAAGTCGATCAAGATCGCTAGCCGATCGATGGACCGAGGTCCTCGCGTCAAGAGTATAAACTCAATTCCTCCAAAAGCTACCTAAGACGCAAGCTGCTCCCTCGATTAGAGGAGGAAGCATATATACCTTCATCACCAACAAGACGACATGGTGACCGACCACCCGTGGTCGCGACAGAGGCATTCGAGCCCCAGCCAAGACCGTACTCGACATCGATCCAAGAGTACGGCCAAAAGGAACGCGCCGGACTTGCGAGACATATTGGAGGACAAAGCAAGACAATCCAGATCCATCTATGGATCACGTATGCCTACCGACCCACGACGAATATCACCGTCGCACGGACATAACGCCGCCGGGCCGAACATAGCAGACAGCGCTCCCTTGAGCTGCGTCACGATATTGCTCAATATAGGGGCGCCGCACACCCGTTATGCTTCACTGACGAAGTAATGGATCATCGGATCACTGAAGGGTTCAAACCCGTAAATATCAAATCTTACGATGGTACAACAGACCCCGCGGTGTGGATCGAAGATTATCTTCTCCACATCCATATGGCCCGCGGCGACGATCTCCACGCCATCAAATATCTCCCACTCAAGCTTAAAGGACCAGCTCGGCATTGGCTCAATAGCCTGCCCGCAGAGTCAATTGGGTGTTGGGAAGACATGGAGGCCGCATTCCTTGATAACTTCCAAGGTACATATGTGCGACCACCAGACGCCGATGACCTAAGCCACATTATTCAGCAGCCAGACGAATCGGCCAGACAATTCTGGACACGGTTCTTGACGAAGAAAAATCAAATCGCCGATCGTCCGGATGCGGAGGCCCTTGCAGCCTTCAAACATAACATCCGGGACGAATGGCTAGCCCGGCACAGGGGCAGGAGAAGCGAAATCCATGGCAGCCCTCACATCGTTAATGACCCTTTTGTGCGGGAGAGGACAGCTAGCTAGCCCGCAGCAACAATCTCCGCAAAAATTCGGCAGTCCGGACACTAAGGACAACCACGGCAGGTCACGTCGAATCAAAAACAAATGCCGCATTAACGGCGACGACAAAGAGGATACGGCAGTCAATGCCGGATTCCGAGGCTCAAAACCCGGTCAACGGAAGAAGCCATTTAAAAGAACAACTCCGGTCCGTCAATCTGGACCGAATACTCGACCGCCATGCGGATACATGGCACCCCCGAAAAGCCAGCTAATCACACCAATAGAGATTGTTGGGTGTTCAAGCAGGCCGGCAAGTTAATTGCCGAACACAATGACAAGGGGCTAAATAGCGACGACGAGGAGGAGACCCGCCACGAACGAAGAGAGGATGAAGGTTTCCCCACAAGGGCGGACGGTGAATATGATTTAGGCAACCCATATACCCAAGAGGGAGAGGAAGCGCGACCACGGACGCGTCTATGCGATGGAGCTAGTCGCCAAGTTCAATCCATGGTCCTCTGTCCGATCACTTTCGATCGACGAGACCATCCAACCAGATACGCCATGGCGGATTTGCCGCATTGGTCTTAGACCCAATCGTCGATGGATTTCACCTCACAAGAGTCCTCGATGGGCGGCGGCGGCAGACTGAACCTGCTTTATCAGACACGGGCGCAAAATGGGCATAGACCCATCTAGGATTAAACCTACTAAAACAACCTTTAAAGGTGTCATCCCAGGAGTAGAAGCCAACTGTACAGGCTCGGTCACACTGGAAGTGGTCTTCGGATCCCCGGATAATTTCCGAAGCGAAGAGTTAATCTTCGATATAGTCCCGTTCCGTAGCGGCTATCATGCCCTGCTCGGACGAACCGCGTTTGCCAAATTCAACGCGGTGCCACATTATGCATACCTAAAACTCAAGATGCCAGGCCCTCGTGGAGTCATTACGGTCAATGGGAATACGGAATGCTCCCTCCGAACGGAGGAACATACAGCGGTTCTCGCGGCAGAAGTACAGAGCGGCCTTCTACGGCAATTCTCTAGTCCGGCAATTAAAAAGCCGGATACATTAAAGCGCGCCCAGAGCAACACCAACCAAGACCACCTGGCGCGATCAGAGCACGCGTAGCAATGCGGCCCCAACCCCCGCCCGCGCATGATCACTAGAATAACACTCCGCGTACATCATTACGCTTTGGAGATACCATGGGCAGGGAGGGCTTAACCACAAGAATCAAAGAGTGCGGCTCGACCACACAAGGGGCTCTGCGCGATCGCCCCCTTGGCTTTGTTTTTTTATCTTTTTCTTTTGCATACACAGGACTCCATTAACCGTAAGCCCCGTCCTGACGGGAACTTGCGAACTCAAGATGCAACAATCGAGGGATTAAAGAAGGCTGCGATTTAACACTCGGTGGTCTCCATTACGAGCATTAAATTCGATTATATACACCAAGTCGCAGCTTATCCTCGGAGGGGACATGTTAATTTTAGTCTCAATCCCTTGCTTATCAAGACTTTGTTTGTATCACCGCTTTATTAGCAGACCTTCTTTCATAAATAACGCAACACTTCCTTCTTGCAAGTACATTACCTTTTCATTGCAATTGCGTTATCTTTACATATGCTCATTATATGACATCTTGCACCAGATACTTTGGTACGGCCGAATACACCAGGGCTTCGTTCCCCATATTATGGTATGATTAAGTCCGAACACTTTCACAAGTGCGACACCCCGAACTTATAGCATTATATGAATCAGCTCCGAATCATGTCTTGGGTCAATAGTTGGGTTTGCCCGGCTCCCATGTTTTGGTACCTTACGCCCGTTCCGTCGGCTAAGGTAGCACTGGAGAACCACTGCGATTGCGCCCGGTTGAGCCGGGTTAACGCCTCAGTGGAGAAAGCTAAAACTGACTGGCATGATAAGGCGAGAGACTGGTCGCTGTTCGAGAGGTTCTTTCGGGGTCCTTAAAGGCTCATGCCGCTTCGAGCGAAGTTCCGGATGATGTCCGACGAAGGCGTGGATAGCGCCGGATTCGGTCTTCGAATACCGAGGGCTTCACCAAATTTAAAATTATAGAATTCTATGGCTAAGTGAGAGTGTTCAAGCATTATAAGTTCAGTCGCCTTGTTCGTCGTGTTGAGCGCCTCCCTAGATAGACCCAATAATGGGAACAAGAGTGCTCAAGTTTATCACCGAACACCCCAGCCTTTGTAGCCTGGGGGCTGAAGCCAACGACTTGCCATCTCTCAGATTTTACAAACGGCCGCACAGAAGGTAATATTTTAAATTCAACAAGCGTTGCTCATGGCGCATATAAACGAAGTTTTCAGCGCACAGGATAAATATACAGCGAGTTCACTCAAAAATTACATCTCGGGGGCACTCATCTGCAATATCGCGGGCCCCCTTCAGGACAACTTTATAATATCGCCCCGGCGATGCTCCTTGCCCGGCGGGGCGGATCCGTGAGAAGCTTCTCGCATCCGGTTTGCCCCATTGTACCTTTATGCGGGCAAGGGCCCGACGAGCACCTTCAATACAAAGGAGCGCTTGATCACATCCAGCACAGGGGCACGATCCACCAGCCGCCAGATTAGGCCAAAGTAGCTGCCGTGCATGGCTGTCTGAGGCCATAGCCGGACTATGAGTCCCTTCATGGCCTCCTCGGCTACCTTGTGGAGTTCGACCACTACTTCACCTGGTCGCTTGGGGCACCGGATGGCCAGCCTCGATATCTCGAGACCGAAGACCTTCTCCGTTGAGCTCCCCTCCTCGCCACGATAGAAAGTGGCGGCATCAGACGCACTACGCGGCAGATCTGCAAACGCCCCTGGAGAGCTCCAAATTCGGGTAAGTATCCGGTAATTTACATTAACGTGCCTGCTCTGCATGAAAAAGGACTTACCCGCCGCTATCTTCTTTATGTCCTCCACCTCATGAAGGGCCTTCTGGGCCTCGGCCTTGGCGGACTGGGCACTTTCGAGAGCCGAGGCAAGCTCGGACTCTCGAGTCTTGGAGTCACGCTCCAAACTCTCATGTTTTCCCATGAGAGCCTGGAGCTCTTGCCGCACTTCCGCCACCAGCGCCACTTGCTTTTTTCGCTCAGCCCGTTCCGTGGCCGCATTGCTTTCGGCCACGGACACGGCATCCTTCAGGGCTGCCACCTTCTTAGTGGCCCCTGCAATACATATATTATCCTTAATTTTGTTTGCAACCAAAATCCTTTTCTGTAAGGTACTTATTTTCAGTGGTGTTATTCACCTTCTTTCTCCTTGAGCTGCCTTTTGGCATGGCCGAGCTCTTGCGCCGACTGCTCAAGGTCCTTTTTCAGCGCCTCGACCTCCGCCGTTAATGCAGCAGAGGTCAACAGCGCAGCCTGCAAACCCATATTGACATATTTTAGAAACCCTGCGTATATCTTGTTAAGATCCTTAGTCCGGCTTTTCTTTCCGAACACCGGACTAAGCATCGATAACTACTTGTCTATGCGGTATTATATTACTTAATTTTAACCTTCTTACCTCAAAGCTCGTTAGAAGGTTGTTGCGAAGCTTGGTCAGCCCGCCCTTGGCGAAGCTGGACCTTCTCAATCACCGCACTCATGAGAGTGCGGTGTTCTTCCTCGATGGAGGCGCTTTGAGTGCCTCCAAGAGTTATCCGTGCCTCCGGTTGGGACGGAGGCCGCCGCGCCACGGTCTGCCCTTCTTTCGAGGGCTCTTGACCGACTCTGGAACCGCCACGGGTTCCGGAGTAGAGTCCGCACAAAGTCCGGGGCTGCTCGACGGCGCCCGAGCCTCCTCTGGCGTGTCCCCTCAGGTTCCGCCTCGTCGTCCTCGGCGCGTGGGGTAGAGGCAGTCGGGATGGAATTTACATCCGACGGCGCCAACGACCCGCTCATCGAGTCGGGAAGGTCGTCAACGGCCGGACTAAAGGAACAATGCGGCATTAGAAGGACGCTACATGACATACAATATACGGCATATAAATGATCCGGATACTTACGATCCTGCCGGACGCCGGGCCCTTGGGGTTATTTCATCCTCGCCAACGCCGATGTTGGCGAACCGTCCGGGGATAGTTCTCCCCCTCTTGGACCCTTCGGCCGCCCCGGTTGGGGAGGCCTTCCTCTTCCTCTCTCCCTCCTCCGGGAGAGAGTACTCCTCCTCCTCCTCCTCGTCTTCGGGGGAGGAGTCCTCGTCGTCGTCGTCAGACGCCTGATTGCGGGAACTCTTTCGAGTCCCCGCGACACCTCTTGGCCTTCTTCTCGGCACCACGTGACGGTGCCGGAACCAGCAGCCTTGCTAAGCGGGCATCCACTGGTTCTTCTGGCATGGGAGCCGGGCTGATGAGCAGCTGGGCCTTCTCCATCCAGTCCTGTCAAAGGAAGAGGCAGATTAAAAACCTCACTAGAGTCAATCTAATTACTTCAAGTGTCCCGTAATGGGGTCGAATCACTTACCTCGTCAGTCGGAGAATGCGAGCTGAATCCGCGGTCTTCGGTCGCAGATGCGGGGGCTTCGGCGCCCTTGAACAGCACCCTCCAGGCGCCTTCGTACGTTGTGTCGAAGAGCGCGCTTAACGTCTGGTGCTGTTCCGGATTAAACTCCCACAGATTAAATGCCCGTTCTTGGCATGGGAGAATCCACCGGAGGAGCATGACCTGGACCACGTCGACGAGCCGGAGCCTATTGCTCACCAGCTTCTTGATGCAGGCTCGAAGTCCCGTCACCTCCACCGGATCACCCCACTGCAAGCCCTTCTCTTTCCAGGAGGTGAGCTGCGTAGGGATTCCAGATCTAAATTCGGGGGCCGCCGCCCATGTGGGCTTGCGCGGCTCGATGATGTAGAACCACCCCGATTGCCACCCCTTGACGGAGTCCACGAAGGTCCCTTCTAGCCAAGGGACGTTGGGCAGCTTGCCCAACATGGCGCCTCCGCATTCCGCTTGCGTCCCCTTCACAACCTTCGGCTTGACGTTGAAAGTCTTGAGCCACAGGCCAAAGTGGGGCCGGATGCAGAGAAAGGCCTCGCACACGACGATGAATGCCGAGATGTTGAGGACGAAGTTCGGTGCCAGATCGTGGAAATCTAGGCCGTAGTAAAACATGATCCCCCGGACAAATGGATGGAGCGGAAAGCCCAGTCCGCGGAGGAAGTGGGGAAGGAAGACGACCCTCTCATGGGGCCTTGGGGTAGGGATGAGCTGCCCCGCGTCGGGCAGCTGGTGCGCGATGTCGCTGGAAAGGTATCCGGCATCACGCAGCTTGGTGATGTCCTCCTCCTTAGCGGTGGAGGCCAACCATTTGCCTCCCCCTCCGGACATATTCAGAGAAGGGTCGAGGTGAGATGCGCGAGCTTGGGCGTTGGAGCTTGAGTTCGCAGGGGTGAATGAGCAAAGGAGGAAGAAGGCGTAGGTGAGAAGGTAAATCCTTATCCCTTATATATAGGCGGACACAACTATGCGTCCCTCACCGGCCTGGTAAAACTCACTTATCTCCCAAGCGTCATCATCAATGGCACGGCTGAGTTACCCACGCACGTATTGATGAGAATCCCGGAATAAGGGGAACACGATCTCTGCTTCGACAGGACGTGCCAAGGAAACCGCTTCGCTAAACGTGCTGAGGCGGAATAATAAAAACGATCCAAACAAGGGCTTGGCTGCCGTGTGATGTCACGCTGCATAATACGTCAGCAGATTGAGCTAAGTGTATATTTTATTCTCTCTACGTTGGAATGTGGAATTTATTTTGCGAGCGGACACTATCACGGTGTTGAGATCTTCTCCGAATTATTCAAGGAGGGGAACCCGCCTTGCAATGCCGAACATTATGCACGCCGGAATTATCGTCATTGAAGACTGGTTCAGGGGCTACTGAGGGAGTCCTGGACTAGGGGGTGTCCGGACAGCCGGACTATCAATATCCGCCGGACTCCCAGACTACGAAGATAGAAGATTGAAGACTCCGGCTCGTGTCCGGAAGGTACTTTCCTTGGCGTAGAAGGCAAGCTTGGCAACACGGATATGTAGATCTCCTACCATTGTAACCGACTCTGTGTAACCCTAGCCTCTCCGGTGTCTATATAAACCGGAGGGCCTTAGTCCGTAGGACGAACATTACATCTCAACAATCATACCATAGGCTAGCTTCTAGGGTTTAGCCTCCTTGATCTCGTGGTAGATCTACTCTTGTACTACCCATATCATCAATATTAATCAAGCAGGACGAGGGTTTTACCTCCATCGAGAGGGCCGAACACAGGTAAAAACATTGTGTCCCTCGTCTCTTGTTACCATCCGCCTAGACGCACAGTTCGGGACCCCCTACCCGAGATCCGCCGGTTTTGACACCAACAGCCGCGTCTCCGCGCGAAGCCGCCAGTAGTTCACCGCCGGTCCCTCGAGTTCGTCGCCGCTGCAGCTCCACCATGAAAGCCATTGCATCAATGGTGAGGTGCCAGTCCATCGTTTTGTCGCCGGGTTGAAGCTTTTTAAAAATATGGTTGAAGCTTTTCACGTCAACGGTTGCAACTTTTTTGTTGTGTACTCACGGGTTGAAGCGTCCTATAAAGCCAGTTGAAGCTTTTTATAAAACCGGTTGAAGCTTTTCAATTCAACGGTTGAAGCTTTCTCAAAAAATGACGGTTGTGGATTTTTGTTTCATAGTGGTCCGATGAAACTTCTCTATTCCGTCGTTTGCAGCTTTTCAAACTATGGTTGAAGCTTTTTATAAAACCGGTTAAAGCTTTTCAATTCAACGGTTGAAGCTTTCTCAAAAAAATGACGTGTGTGGATTTTTGTTTCATAGTGGTCCGATGAAACTTCTCTATTCCGTCGTTTGTAGCTTTTCAAACTATGGTTGAAGCTTTTCATATGAACGGTTGTAGCTTTTTTCAGTGCATGGTGTCTAGCTGAAGCTTGATATACCGCTAGTTGAAGCTCTCGAATTTAACGGTTGTAGCTTTTTTGGTCGTCGGTTGCAACATCGGTGGAGGAGAAAAAAATGCTTCCAAAGTTCGTCTGGAAGCAGATGGTTGCAGCGGTGGGGGAGGAGGTCGCGCGCTCGCGCTGCCGTGGTTGAAGCATCTCCGGTGGACGGTTCTAGCACAGGGGAGTACAAACAGCAGCTCGTGGACGGTATATTCCATGGCGACTTCCAACTCCGGCTCGCCGGGCGCGGAAGGAACAATGCGAGGGGAAGGGTGGCGGCGGAAAGAAGGGGATCTGAAGGATGGAGGTGACCTGCGCAGGGTTGGGGCTAGCGGGCGGCGGGATCTGAAGGAGGAAGAAGGGGATCGGGAGAAGCGCGAGGCGTGCGATGCGCTTCGCCTCGCTTCGATCGAGTGGCCCGCACGGGACCGGCGGAACGGTTCGGCCGGCGCACCGTTTCTAAACACTTCCCAATTTGGATACCATCTTAATGATTTTTCTACAAAGAAAACTTTCCTAAGACTGTCACGGAATGGTTCAATCTTAGGGCATCTCCAGCCGCGCCCCCAAGAAGGCCTCCCCAGGCGATTTTTTCGCGCCGGCGCCAAAAAAACGTCCCAGTCGCGCCCCAGGACGCCGAAAATCGCCAATTCAGGCCTTTTTTCCGCCCGCGGTCACAGTCGAACCCGGCCGTGTTGGGAGCCGTTGGGGCTCGGCGCTAGTGAAAAGCGCACTGGCCCACACCAAGGGAAAAGTCAAGTTTTCTTCCCGACTCGCCTCGACCCCGCGCCTCGGCCACCACTAGCTGTATCCGGCGACGGTCGCTGGCCTACTCCGCCTAGATAGCCATTCCCTTTGAAAATAGCGGCGCCGCGCAGCAACCCTCTCCGCAGCACTAGGCGGTGCCGGCCGCCGTTTCCGGCCGAGGAGGCGCGGTTTAACGGCGGGTACATGCCCACGAGCGCAAGGTGTTGGCGTTTTGACCGACTTCGGCGATGGACTCGATGAGGAGGAAGAGCTCGCTGCTATTCTTTGGAGGAGGAAGCCGCGCCGACGCCCAAGAAGAAGAGCATCGATGGTGCTCGCCGCCCTCGCCTTCTTTGGCGAGCAATGAAAAGTCGCGTCGAGGTGGCTCGGCGCCGGGCGGTGAAAGCAAAGAACCGCATCGTCGCAAGGCTACTACATGCTCTACTCGACTACTTCGCCGATGCTCCACTTCATGGCGAGAGAACATTTCGGCGCCGTTATCGGATGAGCGAAAGCTCTTCCTCGATTGTGAATTCCATCCGAGAGTTCGACAACTACTTCAAGTGCAAGATGGATTGCACTAGCGCTCTTGGATTCACCTCCATCCAGAAGTGCACGACAGCGATGAGGATGCTTGCATATGGAGCTTCGGTGATTCACTCGACGACTATGGGCGCATGGCCGAGTCCACCAGCATAGAGTGTTTCTACAAGTTCGTCGGGCGGTGGTGGCGGTGTTTGGGCCACAATACTTGAGAGCACCCAATGCGGAAGACACCGCCGGATCCTAGCGAGAATGTAGCAAGAGGATTTCTGGGATGCTTGTAAGCATCGATCGCATGCATTGAAATGGAAGAACTGCCCATTTGGTTGGCGGGGATGTACAAAGGCGCCAAAGGCGGTTGCGAGTGTGGTGCTTGAGGCGGTAGCCACACAGACCTCTGGATTTGGCACTCCTTCTTTGGTATGCCAGAACTCACAATGACATCAACGTGTTGCGGTGCTCTCCTTTTTGCCAAGCTCGTTGAGGGTCATTCTCCTCCGTGAACTTCGAGATCAATGGGCACCAATACAACAAGGGTACTATCTAGCCGACGGCATCTATCCGAGATGGTCGACATTTGTGAAGACGATCTCAAACCTCGTGCCAGGAGGCAAGAACGCTGGTTTGCGAAGGTTCGTGGAGGCTTGCGGGAAGGATGTCGAGTGGGCATTTGGTGTGCTCCAATCTCGATTCGCTGTTGTTCGGTACCCGCTCGGACATGGTCGAAAGATCAAATGTGGGAGATCATGACTTCTGTGTCATCTTGCACAACATGATCATCGAGAGCGAGCAAGAAGACCCAGTGTTTGACATGAACCATACTACTGTGCGAGGTCCTCTAGCGAAGTTGATCACCAGCTACCGCAACTTGGACTGCCTATCTCGGTATCGTCAAGAGATCCGAGACCCATAGGTGCATCATCAAGCTGCAGAAAGATCTGATTGAGCACCTATGGAGGCTCAAGGGGACGCCAGCGTGATGAAATCTGAGTTTTATTTGTTGAACTATATAATTTGTATTGAACTATTTGTTGTTGTACTATTTTGTTGAAGTATTTGATTTTTCTGTGATGAAATATGTGATAAGGAATAATTATGTTGATGATTGAACGCCGAGACAAGGCGAAACCACGCCGAATATGGGCCTATTCTCGCCCATATGGGCCGTTTATTCGCCGAAATTGGGTTGCAAAGTGGGCCAATTTGGCGCTGGGCGAATTTGGGCGGCGATCGGGCTTAAAATCGCCCCCAGCCGAGTGTCTCGCCGGCTCGCCCCCAGGGGGCGATTTTTGTGCGTCCTGGGGGGGCCAACGGCTGGAGATGCCCTTAAACACTCTATCCTTAGAGTTACGGTTCAGCAGTCATTTGGTGTTTTGAAGAATGGATTAAGATCCCTGATCCGAAACCAATCCACCCCTTGCGCACCCAAGTTAAGCTTCATCTTGCATTTTGCATTCTTCATAATTGGATCTTAGAATTTGATATTAATGATCATGTGTCAGATGAGGATGATCTGAAGACGACCGTTGATACTAGTATAACGCCTGTGCGTTTCTACGGCTTACAACGCTTATAAATGAATCAAACAAATGATTAAGGTCGTCTCTAAGATTGAAGCTAATTCCTCTCTCATATGTACGGCCCAGCAGGCTCCCCAAAATTCAACCGTCAGGATAGTCCCGGTTCCCTCAAATCCAGACCATATGTGGTGAAGAAATATAGTTGTCCGGACTATCCACCATGTTATATTCAACACACGGACCCTACATAAAAACCCCACCGCACGGCGCACCCTTCCCTTTCCTGTCAGACTCTCCCCTTCCCGCCCACCCAGATTCCCAACGTTGTAGGACATTCTCTCGTTAGAGCCCTTTAAAACTGGATGACTCCCACCTCACCTGCACCATGGATCTATACAGGCAAAGAAATGACTATGCATTACTACCGGCAGAAGGTGAGAAATGCCACAAGTTACAACAAGCGCTATTGTTCCTCTCCCATATCCCACCTTTCCATTGACCAACGTGATTCCCTAGCATGCTTAAGTTTTGACGATCAAATGGAAGGCCAAATTAAAGCACTTCCAAAGAGAAGAAAATCATATGATACAAGAGTGAGATGTATTTTGTTTCAATTATAAGAGACATTATATGGGGTCGATGAACCCCTTTCTTCGACGTAATCTCATAAATAATGCAAGAGAGTTATGATGGCCTTTCTTCGATGAAATTCAATTAGTTGAAAGAAACTTAAGCAATATCACTCACAACTAACTAAAATGAAACATAAACTCTATGAAAGTGTCAAATCTTGTATAGAAAGAAAAGAACAAAAAAAAACCTTTTAAACAATAGACCCTCTAAAATAACATCCGCCGAGAACCCCTCTTAAATAGTATGTCCGTCCGCATGCAGGACCTGGCCCGCTGCCACCCGTCACTCCGCGATGCGGTCGCACCCTTCGTCACGAGGAACAGTCGAGAAGCTTGGCCACGGATAGAGTGGATCTAGATTCCAGCTATGAGGAGCATCTCCGCCCACGCGCTAGCCCAAGGCCGCCGCTACCACCTACCAGTCTGAGATATTGCCGCCGATAACGCCACCCGCCTCTTCGCGATGCCGCTATGGCCGCCACCAGAGTAAGGAATGTCCGAGAAGCTATTCTTCATTTTATTATTGCTCGCCATATTATTTTCAGTTCAACAAGCATCATATTGAAATTTCATATTCTATGGCAAACCATTTAATTTCAAGAAACACAAAGAAAATCGACAACAATTCTATTACTGTCACACATCAAATTTCATATTCGTTGACCACCTCCGTGGAGGCTCTTGCAACACATCAACAATAGAAGGACCAAGTGTGGAGGAGCCGAATCGAGCCGGTGTTGCAGGGTAGATGAATTTAAGTCATCGGGAGAGTGTGACGCAACAACTCCTTCACCTTCTCCTTTTCGCCTGCTCCTCAAGCTACCACAGAGCAGGCACACGTTACTGTCGAGGGTCAGGGTCAGTCACCATGGTAGAAGAAGGGTGACATCCATAGGTAGGTGCACATCATGGTGCAGGTATCTTGATATAGAAACCCTAGTCAAGGGGGGGAGGAGGAGTCGAGCGGCGAAGGCGCAACCTCATTCTAAGGAGGATCCCTACACGGAGGGGAATCGATTGAGAGAGAGAGAGAGAGAGAGAGAGAGAGAGAGAGAGAGAGAGAGAGAGAGAGAGAGAGAGAGAGAGAGTAGAGAGGAGGAGGAGGAGGCTCGTGTGGTGCAGGCTGAATCATGAATAAGAAATTCATTAAGATCGATGGGAGGGGAATGATACAAAAATCGGTGGGGTATCCTTTCGATCGGTGGGAGTTGTGGATACCAACGAGGACTACTATGGATTTTGTTTTAATAATAGATTTCCCTTTAATAATAAAGAGAGAGATTATAGACATATGATCGATTCCTTTACGTAAATGTTGCCTTATGTTAGCAAACATTGATTCCTTTACATAGATTTGGTCTTTAAAGATTGATCAGAGATCACCGTGATTGATTCATTTCCATAACGACATTACTAAATATACCAAAGATTGATCTACATGATTTGTTTAGATTTGGCAGATAAAAACCGGAAGTAGGTCAGTGGGCTAAAAACTGGTTCAATTAAATTGATGAGATATAAAAAGTCGATGGGGAGGTTTAGCTGGAATGGAGGTGATGCTGCCAACTCGCCATGGAGTACAAGTCTGTGCCAAAATAATAGGTTGGTCATAGAAAAAAAATGAATGGAAAAGGAAACCAAAAATCAAAACTTAGGAAAAAAAACTAAAACTAAAGACGCACGCACGCGTCAAGTGGGCTGGGCGACTTTGATTATAGTTGATTTTTTTGGTAAGATTTGATTTGATTTCGGTATGAGTAGTGGAAGGCAAGAAAAGTTTGGTTTAAATTGAGATTTTGTTAAGATTTAGTTTGATTGAGTTAATGCACGACGTTGTTTTGGGAAAATGTCGATTTGGTTGGATTTTGTTTTTGGGAAGTATCGATTTTGATAGTATGTCAAGCACAAAATAATAGGTTGGTCATAGAAAAAATAAAACCAAAAAATGAAACATAGAAAAAAAATGTGTGCATGCGTTTAATGGGGCAGCCAACTTTGGTTATGGTTGATGTTTCGGTAAGATTTGATTTGATTGGGTATGAGTAGTGGAAGGCAAGGAAAGTTTTGGTTTATTTGAGACTTTTTGAAGATTTGATCTGAATGAGTTAATGCATGACATTGTTTTGGGAAAGTGTTGATTTGATTGAGTTGATGCAAGCTCAAATGGGTCAGTCCAAATTGCTCCCCTTCAACGGAAGGTCAGACGTATGAGGCTCGCAGGCGTAATACAGGGTTTGCCAAGAGGTTAGCTGGAGGTGAGGCGATACTACCAACTCCCCCTTTAGGAGTAGAGATTGACCAGGACCATGATAAAGAACCTTGGAGGTGCAAAAGGTTGAAGTGGACTGAGGCAATGTGAGTTGCGAGGGGTAACACAAGGATAAGAAGAAGAAGAAGAAGAAGAAGAAGAAGAAGAAGAAGAAGAAGAAGAAGAAGAAGAAGAAGAAGAAGAAGAAGAAGAAGAAGAAGAAGAAGAAGAAGAACGTGTTGTACCCCATGCAGGCTGATGATCGCATGAGGGTCCTTATGGTGTTGTGGCACGCTTGGCATATTCGCAATGAAATCGTCCATGAGAAGAGGCCTCCCCCAGTGGAGGTATCATGCGGGTTTTTGCTCAGCTATGAAGCAACCCTGGCTGCTATCCAGCGAGACCCCGACGGTGATCACATGAAGGGCAAGATGGTGCTTGCGCCCGCTGCGAGGATGGCACCGGCAAGGCATCAGGAGAACGCGCCAGTATCGGACAGCATGTGGCAGGCCCCAGCTCTTGGGCGTGTTAAATTGAACGTCGACGGTTCCTACTGCCCCGCCTCTGGTGGTGCGGGTGCAGGCATGATCTTGAGGGACAACAATGCAGCGATCATTTTTCGGCATGAAGAAACCTTTTATTCTGTGCAGATCCCTTGCAAGCGGAGTTGGCGGCTTGTCTCAAGGGCCTCAATTTTGCTATGCAATGGTCTCCTTTGCCTGTGGACGTGGAGATGGACAGCCTGATTGCTGTGCAGGCTATCCAGTGAATGATGGATGATAAATCGCAACATGCGATGATGATTACTGAAGCTAAGAGACTTCTTGGTGAAAGGGAAAGCTCAGTTGCTCATATTAGTAGGAGAGAAAACCGTGTTGGGCATAGACTAGCTCAATTTGGTCGAGTAGAAGCTAGGACTGCCGTATGGTTAAAATCAGGACCTGCTAATGTACTGGAACTTTGTATGGAGGATCTCCCTCCAAGCTGAGCAATGAAATTCCCTTTAACCCCGCAAAAAAAAGAACAACAACAACAAAATTTAGCACACAATACAACAAAGTTCATCACACAAATGCAACAAACATATGGATAAGATGAAGATCATGGTGCTTCATAGAATAGCAAATGTGAAGAAACAAGTCCGTAGACATCCTAAACCTGCTTCGAAAGTATTTCTCTGGATAGTTAGGTTTTGGGCCAAAGTAGTTGTGTATCAATCTATCATGCGGCTATTGTTGTTCCCCCCTTAAAACCTCACGGCCAAAAATGGAACTGCCATGTTTTGGCCTCTTGTTCTTGTGCATCATCAAGACCAATGCAATATCTTCCTCCTCATTCATGCCATATTTCTCATCGGACGAGGAATCGTCGCAAAAGTTGGAGTCACACGAGCTCGTCTACAATAGACAACTCTATATCAAGCTAATCCTTAGAGTGCATATCCAAAAAAAGCAAATGAATTATTCTACCTTGTAGGAACTCCGGCAAACACCTTGTGTGCAAGGAGAAGAAAGACGGTCGGTGTCTCATCAATGGATAGATGGCAACCGGGCCGAGGTAATTGCTAGGAAGGACCTCCGTCGACGCTTGAAAAGCGATTTTGCCGCTGAAAATCATTGAGGGCGCCAAAGCTTGTTTTCAACCCGCTTGGTCACAGGGTCGGCCGGCAAGCAACAGTGCATCGATGGTCGCTAGTCCACCTCCATAGGATATAGTTGAGCTGCGAGGGCCATATGGGCAACAACGCTCCAGTGGTTGGCCGAAATCGCCGGAATCAGCGCACCACCGGATATGAAATCGGTGGAGTGACGTGGGCTCCGGCGGTCGTCCGGAGCAGCGGAGTGCAGCGGCTGGGCCGGGCGGCGACAATGGCCTTCGCGGCAGGAAATCACCGCTGCTGGCTGGCGGAGTGGAGGTATGGTCGCGCACGGGGATGAACGACTGGTGATTGGTGTGTTGCTGGCTGGTCGCTCGGTTTTGCAGCAGTCGTCCAAGTGTTGTATATTTGCAACACTTGATGCTGCATTTTAGGGATGCCCAAAAAAATTTGGACACGTTTTTTTATGATAGGGTAGCTATTGAGGTTGGTTTTGCCCCAAGTGCCCTACAAAGTGGTTGGGCCCTATTGTAGGACAACTATTGAAAATGCTTTAAAGGAGTGTACGGAGGGAGAGACATGGCCTCATGTAATTGTCTCCCTTGAATTTCATTGGTGGGCATGTCCCCCTAATTTAATCCTGGCACATCATCCCTAATCAACCTCTAAAGATCCATGTCTAGCATTACTCTTAATTTGCTAATGCCTATGTAGCGTAGTTTGTAGTAAGGTCACCACAAGTGAGAAGAGGTGACCACAACATTAGGATATGAGGAACCAAATGCCTAGTATTTGAATCTTTAGAACCTTAAACGTCGAGTGCTGCAAACCAATGCCATGTATGAAACCACCACCGGATGTAGCGCGATCATCCAAACAAGTTGCGGAACATGGCTCAAGCCTTGGCCCAACCGACACAGGCTCCACTGCATCAAGATGGGCCAAAACGTGAAAACTCGGTCGATAACCAAACACGTCCTTGAAGTTTAAGTGTTTGCATTGAGTTGACTCGCTCTCGCACCGACACATCATAGGCAATTTGGGGTGGCGATGCAAGCAAGAGAAGAACGAACAGTAAACGATATTATCGAAGGGTTTACTATAGGAAACTAGACGACAACGATAATGACATGCCTCTTTTAGGTGATGATCGGTGGCTCCGGAGCCACCAACAAATCACAACCGAAAAATGTAACGGAGATATGGGTCACAGTGTTTCTTTTCCTTCAAACGGGGGCGCGAGAGAAACCTCGATAGAAAGTGGGTGTGTGGGCCATCGGATTACGAACGAACGGCTCGGCGGCTGCCAGTTGGGTTTCCCATGTTTACTCGTGCTCTATAGGAAACCAGATGAAAACGGTAACGACATGCCTCTTTTAAACAATGGTCGGTATCTCCGAACCGCTGACATACCATAACGGGGAATGTAACGGTGACACGGCTCGCACGCGTTTCTTTCTCCTCCCGGCGAGGAGGCGCGGGGAATTTAACGGAGACACGACTCGCAAGCGTTTCTTTCCCCTCCCGGCGAGGAGGCGCGTGAAATCTGGACAGAAAGTGGGCGTGGACCATCGGATCGCGATCCGACGGCTCATCGGGCTTCCCCTCAATGCTCTGTTTCGAAGCCACTAGCGTTCAAATCTTTTGGCGTGCACACGGGCAGCACGTGACCCATCGGGCCCTGAAAACGGCGAAACGGAGAGCACTAGTACTAGTCGTGTTGGAAACACAATCCAACGCCGCCACTATATCCAATCCCAAACCCCCCGCCGTCGAGCCCAATCGATCCGCCGCCCCTAAACCCTAGACCAGAAGCGGAATCGATCGACCCACCGACCGAGCAATGCCGCCGCAGTTCCCCACCGGCAGCGCCCGGCCCTCCTCTGCCTTGGCCGCGCCCACCGGCGGCGTAAAGAGGCCGTCTTTGCCCCCCACCACCTCCCTCTCCCCGCCGCCGACCAAGAAGATCGCCCGCCCGGCCTCCGCGCCCTGCCTCCCCGCGCTCTCCAAGAAGGTCCCCCCTCGCCCGGCACCTTCGACCGCGCCCAGGCCGCGGCCGCCGCAGCCCCCGGCGTCGGCCTCGTCGGCGGCGAGGGCCGCCGGGCCGCCCAAGAAGACGGCGCAGCGCCCGGCGGCAGAGGCGGAGGCGGCCCCCGGCCGCGCGGCCGAGAGCGTGCACCCGTCGCGCCGGCTGGCGTGCGGGACGGCCGTGTACGTGCGCACGCGCTACTACGTGGTGATCGCCGACGGGACCGGCAGGTGCTGCCTCCTCATCTGGCTGCCGGCCCGGGTCGTCTCCTCCTCCGACGCCTACCACTGCAGCGTCAAGTACGCCGCCGACCTCCACGCCATGTTCGCCGGCAAGATCGTCCGCGTCCCCGTCACCGACGTCCGCGTGGCGCCCAGCCACCGTCCCTCCACCGCCGCCGCCACCGGCAAGACCTCCCAGAGCCAGAGGCCCCAGCAACAAGCGCCCTGAGCAGAGTCGACACCGGCCAAGTCCAAGAATCGCCCCCCAAGAGCAAGCTTCGCGTGCCCCGGCGAAGCCAAGAAACGCCGTGCTTGCTAACGGCTGCTCATCAGTCCATGGGCCGATCGATCAAGATAGCAGAGGCCTGATTACGCCTAGATTTTCTTTTTCTTTCAGTTCTTTTGCTCGTCTTGACTCGAGTTTTTGCAGCGCCCAAATCGGCAGTGAGAACTAACGTACAGATGTCTGAGTTAATCTTAGTTGATCAGCACATTGGTTTCAGTTTCGATTCCTATGTATGTTGATCAGTCCAGTTTTGATCTCGGTCAGGTGAATGATGATCCTGCTTATATACAATCTTCTCGGTTGAAAGCTAATCTTGCTTGAGGAATTTGTTCTTTTCCTTAAGATGGGGGGCAACAATGGCCTGTGTTTCCTGAATCTTCTCGATTGAAAGCTATTCTTGGTATCCTGCTTAGTTGATCAGCACATCGGCTTCAGTTTCGGTTCCTCTGTTGATCAGTCCAGTTTTGATATGGTTGATCCTGCTTGAAGAATTTGTTCTTCTTTTTGGTCATGGGGCCTCTGCTTTTCGAATTTTCATCACTCTTTCTTTATTCAGTGTTTCAGTTTATCTTGCCAAAAAAAAAAGAGCTCCTGTTTTCTTGAGTGGCAGAAATACTGGCCAAGTTTTGAATCGCATGATCATGTTTTCAGATGTTTCAATACAATTCAAACACAATTGTCACAAAGATTCATGTGAATCATGCTGAATAGTAGGAGCAACTTGACTGTAAGCGTTGCACTGAAACGCAAACATGAAAAGTAACACATGATTCAGAATCCAATAAAAATCTGAGTGCTCGGTTCAGTTTCGATTCTTTTGTTCAGCCCAGTGGTTTCACGCTTTCAGTTTTGATCTCTGGCGATCATGCTTATCCAATCTGCTCGATGGAAAGCTATTCTTGCTAAGAATGTCATTTTGGTTATGGGGTGCAATTGTCTCTGTTTTCTGCATTGCATGATGGCATGGACCGAGTATTTACTCGGTCGTGTATAGCTATTTGTTTCCTTTTCGCATAAAAGGAACTCGGTCATGCCGCTGAAAAAGTGCTTCATTTATTCCAGTAGCCTAGTCTCCTGTCTTGGATTTCCTCTTATATCTTCCACCACTCGAATCGAGCCCCATGTTTTGCATTAGTACATGTTATCGGGATGCTTTTGTTTGACATGTGAAGTATCATCAGAACATGATGTTGTAAGCATTGCACTGAAATGCAGAACTTGGGAGAAACAAGGCCTGTCATAGGAAGCCATGACAGGTCAAATAATTTTCACAATTGGCGGAGCGAAATTTATCGAGAGAGCGCAGATTTTCGTTTTGTTTCAAGAGGAGTGCAGATTTTCGTTTCATTTGGCTAAAGTTCTTTTGACCCGAGAAGATTATCTACAGATGTCTGAGTTTCGTCTCAATCTGGAGCAGTCAATCTTAATTGCTTTCAGTTTCGATTCATCTGTTGGTCACTCAGGTCATCGCGTAGGCTCGAGGAACTTCAGTTGCCCTCTGTTTCCATCAGGTACATTAACATGTGAATTCAAACTAGAATATCCATGCCTGTGTTATGTCCATTAGGCTCGTCGTCCATCAAACATGTTGGTGCTGATGGATTTCAGATTGGTTACTCTGAATTTGTGCAAACCGACACTTTACTTGGAGAAGCCCGCGGTTGTGTCTTTTAAAGGAAGAGGAACACCACATGAACTTAGCGCATCTCCAACAAGATCCCTATAGCAGGGCACCAAAAAGTAGTCATAGGGCACCAAACAGTGAATTTTGCATCACCTGATTTTTTTTTCTCCAACAGCAGCCCTATAACAGGGCACCAAACTGCTGTAACAGCTGCCTATATTGGGTACAAGAACAACGAAACCATTGCAAATTCGATCCAAACATGTTTGGCTTCAAATTTAAACATAGTTCAAGTACAAACATACTTCAACTACAAACTACTGCAAACTACCCAGAGATTGTCCCAGTCAGTGTCAGTCATGTTAGAGCCAACTAAAAATATGTGCTTACTCGCGGCAGCCTCGTATCACGCACGCCACCACTTTTGCATCTCCACTAAGGTTTCCCCAACGGTGATTAAGGGTTTCTCCATTAACATGACATAAAGCTTTAGGGTTCTTCTTTACCCCTATTGCAACGATCCAACAAAAGGGAGGTAACGTACATTGTCACTACAAACCCGGTCTTTCACACCAATAGTAATTCCCTTAAGTCCAGAAGGGGATAATGTTGAGTGAGGCATCTTCACAATGCCATGAGGAAATCAACACAAGACATATAATGAGAATGAGATAGCTTATAAACATTAAGTGCTAATCATGTAAGGGTTTATCCAAATCCTGAAGAACGAGTACAACTACTCAAACACATGAAGGGATAACACATAGAGGACATGCGTGCTACAAGCCAACATGGAGTCGGTGGAGGAGAGGAGCATCGCGACGATGGTGGCGGTGCCGGCTGTAGAGATAGCACCGGCCTGAAGGCCAGTGCGGCGTGGTGGTGGCACCTCCTATTGTCTTGGCCCTTCTTATCTCTATGGAGGTGGTCTTGGAGCAGCAATGGGTATGAGATTGATCTTAAAATGAATGAAGGATGATGTAGATGACGGCGGCGGATAGGGTTGAAGGTGCATATATAAGGGCTCTCCCAAAGCCCCTCCGTAGATGTAGCTTTTCTCCTTTGATTCAAGGGCTCTATATGAGTCAAATCCTTTCCCAAAACCATCCTTATTAGTCAAGGATCATGTAGGAACAAAGGGGGATGAAATTGGGTGAAGTATCACGTCTGATCTGGCCATTTTCAGGTCTGTCTGGGTGTTGTACGATCGGCAGTACGAGTGGCACGCTTGTCTCGTGTGTCGTCGAACGTTGTGGACTTCTCCGATAAAACAATTGTCATTTCTTCATACGAACTCGGATTTTGACGTTTTTGGGCTTGTTGGAATCATATTAACGGTGCCAATGCACCTATGGTGTTTGGATTTTGATTTTGAGCACTTTGAAAAGATTCCATTTTCGACATTCCAAATGCCTGAGTCTGGTGCCTGGAAGTCCTCTCTATTAAATCCATCATTTCCCTTTTCATTGCGCTTGGTCCTAGGTTGGTCCAAAACACCTGTAGACACAATGAGACAAAGGAACCTTAACTATGCGATGCTCACATTGAAAAGAGTGAAACCTAGAAAATATGCATAATGGACATGTATTTGTTTCAATGCGACATGATATACAGAGATATGCAACAAATGAGCTGTAAAAATGTGTAAACATATAGCACCATCAGCCTCGCCGCGCTTAAACCTTGTTCATCCTCGAGCAAGCAGGTTGACTATCTAAGCTCATTGTTGCCAACTCTAAAGCTTACACTAAAACCAAAGTCCACAAGTGTATCCATATTCTTCAGGAGAGCATGCAAAATTTAACTAGCAAGGGAGTAATACATGCAATCCTCTTAGTTTCATCGGCATGGAAGTCAAAAAGAGGAAATATTTCTATGAAGTTCAAATTCTCATTGCCAAATGTTTAGAGAGAATGTCAAAATCATATTCAGAAAAAAGCAATGTTTGTCATGGACAAACATTATTATGCATGAGCGATCGCTTCAAAAACACCAACCCAAGGCATACTAGGTACAACACAGATCATCTGTCTTTGTTAGTCAACCGCTCAACTGCCTATGCAGAGCTGAGCACAAGTCTATACCTCGCACTTAAAGGGAAATTGAAATAATGATTGGGGTTTGAGAATTCAAAAACATAAAAATTCATGCATCAAGGCAGCTGGCATTAGGCAATGAAGAAGGCCTTATAATCGATGTTAACATGAGGAGTAGGGATCTCCATGAAACTAGAATGCATACAGAGCTATGAATATGTGAAACTTGTCCTATGGAATAAGTGGGAGTGTATCGAACTTGCTTGCGACCTGGAGGTTTTGAGGATGTTCGTCATCGGAATATACAAGCCAAGTTTGATAACGTATGTTCCCGACTAGTATCAAACATAAAGCTCATGAAAACTTTCTATGCTACAATCCACGAAGTGGTGCTACTTTGAAGAACTTTGTGTATACTAAAATGTATAATGGTGTTCTCCTTCTCTCTTCCTCACTTTTTTTTTTCTTTTTTCCTTTCTTTTTGTGGAACCTCCGTGGTGCATCTTTTATCTGCTCTCTCTTTTTTTTGGTAGAAGCAATATCTTACAAATATGAAGAATATACTTTCTATTGACACACTTCAACTAAATGCAATCAACCAATATCCTAAAAATACATATTATTTATTGTATTTGATTATTGTGTAATCAAAAAATATTTTAAATATAAGTCGTATAATATAATGGAAAACTTTTTTCTATGCATGTTGAGTGGACCGTTGATAAGGTGGCATGTGTGCATGAAATCAACTAATAATGGATAACTTTTTCTCATGCATGTTATGGTGGACCTTTGATGAGGTGGTATGTGTACATATTAAGAAAATACAGGGAGTGGGGATGAACTAGTTAGGTATATAGGATTCCATGAGTGAGAGACTTTTATGAAAATTGTTAGTGATGCAATAGTCATGGATGCTCCCTAGCAAGCTCATAAGTTTAGAGACTTATGTGTAATATGGAGCAACCTCCTTTACCCTTGTCATGCGTTGATATATTCTAAAAAATAATTCCTCAATCGATTCAACATAATCAAATAGATAATCATCATAATTGTATATGTCACTACATTAGGGTGAGGATGAAATGTGCAACTTAAGCTCATATGGTTATTGAACTTGCAATGCTCACAAAATGTAGAGAATTTATATAAGTTTAGCTGTCCGGAGGGCCGTCTCGAACAATTGAAGCTCGATGGCTCAAAGAAGAAACTGTTCCGGAAATTGTGAAGACGGCTTGTGAGAAGGCCATGATGGCAGGTGCACGCTGAATTTCACTCTTGGGATTGTGATACATTGAAATTCCAAAAATGTTCTGATTTGAAAATAAAAAAAAATTCAGAATCTTCCCGGAATTAAGAAAACTAAAAATGTTCATAATTTTCAAAAAAAGTTTGATTTTTTATTCAATAAATTCAATTTTTGGAAAATATTTTATTTTAGAAAATATTCAATCAAAAACATAATTATAAAAATGTATGCATTTTCAGAAAATATAAAAAATTGAAAGAATGTTTGCATTCAAAATAGGTTTTGAAATTCTAGAGAATGATTGAATTTTTTAAATGCAAAGTTAAAAAAATAATTTCATTCTTTCAAAAATTGTTCATAAACATTTTTAAAATACAAAAATCGGCCAAGAAACCAACTGAAAAGTGAAACAAACTCCTGTAGAAAAATGCTCTATTCCCCACTCTCTACCATTTCGATGGGTCGGCCCATTCAAAGGGCGCTTGTGCGATTAAACAGCAAACTGACGCACATAACCTCCTATATTAGGAGTTCCCTAAAAAAAGGAGTTCCCACTTGTCAGGCATCTCTAACCAAACTCATATTATTATTTTTGCGAGTAACCAAACTCACAAATTTTAATTCTCATAATGCCTGCTCGAACCTTATTAATTCCTCACATTTGAGAAGTAAAAGAAAAATGTGTGTCCCTAATCGTGCCGTCAAACTTAACTCCTTAAACGAATTAGACGTCACATGAAAGTCTCTCTCCCTGTTATTCATCTTCTCCCTTCTACGGAACGAAGGACGATATCTTCACATGTGTTAGAATTAATTAACCATGTGTTAATTATGGGATTAATCCTTGCTTGTACTAACCGCAGGCCGTTGTAAAACTGCCGCGTCGGTTCCCGCCGAACAGGCACCTCCTCTGAACAGACACCTTTTTCAGTGATGTCCTTTCCCTTGTATAAATAGCAGATGGCATCTAATAAAGAAGTGACTTGATTGATTCCAACACGTTATCAGCACGTAGTTTCTGCCTAAGAGCAATACGACCAAGAAAACAGCGGTTACACGCGATGGCAAGGGCAGTTCCATGCGAGACGAAGCCCCGGCCTCATGTCTCATGGCTCTCCGTCATCGGCGATTGGAGGCCGGCACTAGGCGGTGCCCATCCCGACGATGCGGCGTGAGACGCTCAGCCACGACAACTCCCCTTAGACTAGCCACAGTGGGAGTAACTTCTTGTGATAATATCGAAAGTCAACTCAAAGAATTTCTTTATGTGGCGATGAGTTAATGAGGAGAGAGGTAATTCTGATAACTTAGCTAATTCTTGTAACATCACATGTCCCAACGCAATATGAGTCTATAACCTAATAAATGGTTTTTGCGTATTCTGGCTTATGTTACTACCCACTATGAAGGTAGTAACATAGTTTAAGATTTGTGTATATTCTTAGTGTATCTAAACTCCAATCGCCGGTTGGTAGGTCGCGTTAGGGTTTTATTTTCGTCCGGTTTATTTTCGTCCTCAATCCACCTCCCACTTTCCCGTACCAAAAAGAAAAACCAACCAAAACCACGTAAAAATGGAGCGATGCTTCCAGTCCGCCTCGCACTCGCATGCCTCAACGAAAAAAGACCAGCGAAAAAAGACCTACGAAAGAAAAAACAACAACAAAAAATCAGGCGACTCGCACGCACGAGCGAGGCCTATCCCGTCGCCACCGCCCGACGCCGCCAGCCCCGTCCTCCTCCCTGGCTCCCGGCGCCGCCCGCCCCCCATCTCCTCCTGCGATCCTGGCGTCGCCCCGCCCCACCTTCTCCCTCACTTCCGGCGCTACCTATCGATCCCCTCGACGACACAGAGCCGCCGTCCTCTCATGCGATCTCGCAGCCGCATCCGCCAACGCCGATCCGGGCAGACGCGGCCGTCGTGGATCACGAGGATCCGGATGATGGGGGCGTGGAGATGGCCATGGATCTGTTACGGCGACGACGGCGCCGGATCCGCACCCGCAACATCCGGATGGAGGCCGGCGACGAACCCTAGCCTAGCCGTCAGCATCGGGATCCAACCCCTTCTCTCGGTGTTGGGGCAAGGCGTATGGGGGTGCTTGTTGCGGCGGTGGACCTCGACCCGGCGACATCTGCAGCATCTCCCTCCCGTCGGGCTGAAGGACCTGTACGCCCAAGGTACGCCTCCTCCTTCCTTTCCCCTCCCTACCAAGACTGCAGCTTGCTGATGTGTCGATTAGTGGTAGTGATGGATCTAGGATGAGGATAAACTGGCGAACAATCCATCTTGAACTGGCCTGCATGTTTGGTTGAGCATATATATCTACACAACACTTGATGGGAGTTTGAAAATAACAGCAACAACAGCTATGTAATCCTCCCGCCTAGCCTGCATGTGAGGAACGAATCAAGCCCTTGTGTCTGTCTCTCTCAATGTGTAAAGCAAGAGCAATCTCTCCCGGCTAGCCTAGGATACATCACCCGTCATGGATCAGCATCCCCAGGACGCCGCCGCCGCCGCCGTGGATCCACTGCCACTCACAGCTCGGGCCCAAGCTATGTGCGCCCTTTGTCTGGATGTCGATCGGGGGCGACGTGAGGAGGGACAAGGTAGAGAAAGGGGGTCAGGTTAGCGCCGCAGTAGAGGTGAGTGAAGGGGCCGGGGTTGCGTCACCGCCGAGATGCGCAAGGGAATCAGAGCTGTGCAAAGCGGATTCATCAGAGCACTTCGCTCCCGCTGCCTTTGGCCTGATGCTTAGATGGATTGATGCGTAAGTTTGAATCCTTTCATTTTTCACTTCTCTAATGGGTGGCTGATGGCTTAATGCTTTGGTGGATCCATGCACGCTAGAACTGGCTGATATGTGCGTGTGTGTGCACATTTTTTTTCTTTTCATTTTTGCAGAGATTGGTTCAGCTTCTCTGTTTATGGATTTCTTCTTTCTTCTGTCTGTGTTTGTCACCCTGTTGCTGAATGATCTGGTGATTTTTTTTTCTTTGTGTGCAGAGATGTGATGTATGCACCTCATGGTACACATAGGGTTTTGATTTGCTTTCCTTGACTGCAGAAGATGTTATTATGATGAGCCAGGTCATGGTACACAGGCTAACTAAACAAGCTTCTGTTGTTTTTATTGTTGGTCGTTCCCGTCCACTGCTGCCAACAGTCAATTTTCTGCAGGGTTTTTATTTCTTTCTCTTCCATCAAAAGCTCCTTTTTGCCACTGATTAATTAGTTGATGCATGTGGAGATTTTTGATACTAGGAGAACCAAGTTTAAACATGTGCAATTCCATCTATCTAGCATCAATGTCGGGTGAGGTTAGACTACAAGAAAGACTAGATATTAAGCTTGTTCATTCTATCTACACCTTTTGAATCTGAAGTCACTACTGTTGTAAATAATGCTACTTGAGTACCTGGTTGATTGGTTTTGTTTATTGTGGCATTGAGTAGCCTACTACATTAGTGGTGTCAGCTATATTTTGTAAGTTTGTTATCGATTCAATTTAGTTATTTGTGTGTGTGATTGAAAAATAATGGTTTACATATGAATTGCTACAGTTTTATATAATACTCTTTGATCTGTGCTGCTAGGTCTGCTACTGCGTGCATGACAACATGAGGTGTGCATAATCGGTGCGGTATGCTGGTGATAGATGTTCTCGATTGTGATGCCCAAGCCTGTCTGCCGCAATTGTGTGTTCGTTACTGCTGAGGTTAGAAAAAGCATACATCAATTTTTCTCCTGCAATTGTACGGTCGTTTCTGCTTTAGTTTAGAAAAGCATAAAACTGAGTTATTTTTGCCTTTGGCAGACAGTCATCCTACTTCGTAGTAATCTTGTGCCTTTCGTATTTGCATACTAATCACGAGCCTTTCCTTCATAATGCTAAATTTTGAATTGCTTTGGCTCTATAATTTGTTTGAACTGACCATTTAAGAATTTCAGATAAGATCTTTTGACCCTTCCACGAAAAGGTGTAACATGGTAAATTTGTCGCAACAAGCAGCATGGCATTCTTGATAGCTTTTCTCCCTATTATGACTTGCATCTTTCTACCTTGCCCCAAATTAAATTTGATTGGGACTGTTTGATTGAATGTCAAATAAAGATCAACTTTATCTCTGATCGATTCATGGAAATGGAAGCTGAATAATATTCTGATTATTACTTGCATGCTATATTCACTGTTTTTGGTTTAACAACTTGCAAGTGTTTCTTTTAATCCGCAGAAAAAGGACTCACGGGTGGACATCTGCTATAAATTACCTAGGCCTGGTCATCTCGTGAGTTGCATCTGTCATTTTTTTCCCAGGTAGAACATTAGTTTTGATTAAAAACTAGGTAGAACATTAGTGTTCTCCACAGTTTGATGGGAACACTTTGACTTTCTGTAACCCCTAGATTTGGTATTTCCTGATGATTGCTTGCGGTTCTTCTTACTTTCTGGTATAAATAGAGAAAATGAGGATATTGTAATTATTTTAGAATGTTCAAGATTTAGGTGTCCATACTGTGCTAACTATGGTCTGAATTGTTTTGGGGAATCATGATGTCATGTCGTGATTACACAATTCCAAGCTGTGGTTCAGAAGCACACTTCGCTAAAATACATGCAATCGTTTTTTGGGTTTCTTCTCACAATATATATCGTAAATCATGTAATTTGCAACCTTGGTAAGTGCACCTCGAGCTGGCTGAAACATGCCTGTTCCAATCATGAACGGACATGAAGGCAGCCGGTGGGATTTACTATTGCGTCTCGACCTACTCGGAGCAGGTACGATGAATCCCTTGCACTCTCACTTCTCAACTTGATTTGGTGTGCCTTTTGTGTTGATTTTGGTGTGATTTACTTTTTTACTTGTAGGAGAGGCCAGGCTGTGGCAGCCGCGGTCGTGGCGTCGTGCACGTGGCATCGACGCAGGTGAGAATACATCCATGGCAGTCTCGTGGGCCGAGTGTCAAGGTGATGGTAGCCGACCCTCCACGCCCCCTCTAGGGATGGGAAGTGGCGGGCAGAGTACCTCCCCCGTGCATGTCAGGTTGCTGATCCACCCCTAATTCCATTATACACTGCTACATCTTATCTGTCATCTACTCACAACATTGCAAGATGTGGCATGTCCTAAGACGATGAGATTACAAAGATTGAGGTGACAGAATCTAGCTGTGTCATGGGCAAGCCGGTTGGCAACATTGTGACATGACATCAGTCGTGTGCGTTAAAATCACGAATGACGGCGCTTGCTTTCATAACCTAATATACTTCTCCCACATGGAAATTATATAAGTATGGTTGTTTATAACTGTATGCATTGGACATGTGTTCTCTCTCAGCAATGTGCATGTTTGCTCCATTACTCATTTACCCATTCTGGTAATTTTTTCTCTGAGTTTTTAGTCCACAAACCAATGTTTAGTCTCTGGAAGAAAGTCAAGGTATTATGACGTGTGTGTGTGTGTCTATATATAAACCAAGAGATATATATGTCTCATATCCTACAGATTTTGGTCTGCCTTTTTCTTTGCTTACGGAGATGCACCTGATTAGTTTGTTTCACCTGTTTGATAAATAGTATTTTTCACAATAGAATTTTATTTCACGGTGTCTACTCAACGAATTGCTTGTGAGTGTGTGTTTTCACAAATGGTGCAGAATAAACTCCCAACTAAATCATTGGATATGTATATAATTGGCAGAGTTGCAAACACTTTCAATTTCAACTGTGTGGTGATCAGGACATTCTGTGTTGCTTGGACAACCGAGCTAAGACGGCGATGCCACCACCTACTTGTATCTGTACAGGACCTCCGGTGATTATTTCTGTGAGTGCCTAAATATATATCCTCTGCTCTTCAAATGGTAGTGTTTGAGGTTTTCATTTCTCCCCTTCCAGTTCTGCTGAGCACCTTCAATTCCCTTTCCCGGCTCAAGGAATTGGCGCCTCCGTTAGTGACCCCAGTAGTGATGCAATGATGTATTGTTTGATCTTCTCCAAAGATTTTCAAATAGTTATACTTTGATTCAGAGCTCGTTGTGTTTTACTGTATATGCAGTTTGTTCTTATGAATTTCTCCGAGTAGGTAGATCCTTTAGGGTTACTAACTTACTGTGAACAAATGTTTTGTCTTGTTCATGTAGTTTCCGAAAATGAAGAAGCTTGTCGTTCAACCGATGACAAAACACCTAGAGTACGTGCAAAAATTACTACTTCCTCATTTACAGCAAACTCATTGATACGACAAAGGCAAAATTTTGGGTGGCAAGTTATATGATTAGATCATGTGTAATCTTCTAGATGCATTTTTCTATTCTTCCATTGTGTTCTTTAGACATGCCTCTTTTTGTTATTTTGCATCAGTTAACGGAAGTTCATATTATTCCTTTATCTGATTGTAGCTTCAAAGTTTGATTACAGCAGAGTCATTGATACAACATACACAGTTTGTGAATTTACCTACTACTACGAGTTACGTCATATAGCAATGTTTTCTTGCCTAGAAAAATATTACATGAAAGGCCTAATGTCTTGTGAATGTGTATAGTAGCTACGAGTAGGTGGTCAAACTGTACACCTTTAAAGCATGAATAAGGTGCTAGCTTATGTGCTGCAGTTGCTTTGCATTGTTCAGATGCAATGTGTTTTCGCTCAGCGGGAGCACTTCTTCTGATTATTTATAATTTTTAGTTTGCTTCTTATAATTTTAAGACAATTTTTGCGACTTGGAATGTATAGCATCCCCCTTTTCTCACTGGAAATGACATGTAAGAACAAACCAGTTCCAGTTCTGGCATAGTTCTGATGGTTGAAGTGTATGTCTATATGATTTAGTATATGCATGGGAGTACCCGCTAAACGATGAAGCATATTGTGTCGTGTTAGCTCCATCTAGCTTTATTATCTTGAATGCTGCATCTAGCTTTTGTATGTTGTATTCCCTTTCACCGCGTCTACATACTTGATGAAGCTTTTTTCTGATTGCAAAGTATGTGCAAGTCAGTAGTGAACACTCTATATCGTTGTTCCAGAAAAGCAAGATTCAGCAATTTCCGCAACATTTCATGTCCGTTCCATGTAGTAGTTTTTGCGAAATGATATTGATGATTTCCTTTTACCTTTATATTTGCTTAGTTTTCTTAGCAAACACAAAAAGCTTTGCGTCTTGAAGCATTGATAGAAGCGAACATAATTCATGATACAAGCCTAATACTCTGAAAATATTTTTACGGTTCACTATTCCTATGAGGGGAGTGAGTGGAGACAGCCATGAGTGGCTCAACATGTCGAGCAGCGGCCGCCTATGAGGGGAGTGAGTGGAGACGTGCAAATATGTGTGGTGGAGGGCAACGGAAGCTTGAACGGAAGATTAAATCGCCAACATCGAAGAAATCTATGGCCTGATCGACCCTAAAGCTCCTGCATGGACGCGAAGGTGTGTCATTATTAAGAAGTCCAGTCTTTGGAAACTCAGCATGCTAGGAAATTCTCTCTCGACAATTTTGTATGTACTTGGGAGCATTGCTAATTTCTGTCAACACGAATGATATCTGGATTATTTATATAGCTACCATGCGCTGAACAAATTATTGGATTAATGTAACACTCCTGAATAGATTGGTGTGTGGGCCATGTCATTTCGTTTGGTTTACACTACCATAATCATTTTGTCAGTGTCTGATCTATTAATACTTATTTAAGAGAAAATGCTTCCAAAATGTTATCTTGACAGCAACATTGTAGCTATTTTTCTCCGGCATGTATGATAAGCATAGGTGTCAATTTTGGATACATGATAGATTGTTAGCTGTTTTGATTCCATATTTTAATGACTATTGAGAATTATGATGGGCTTGTATTAGAGGACTAGATTGTTGCAAATGGTTATGGTGTGAATCTGATTCATACTAAAGGGACTCTTGTGGTTGCAGGTGACCGGGGGCAGATTGCCGACATTTGCCACACTATGGGCAATCTATGTGATGATCTGCTCTCCGCAATCGAAGCCAGGAATGAGCGGCAAGATCTCTTCGGGAATGGCTGATGAGGAAGAATTGACCGCGGGGGAATGGTGGATCTAGGTGGAGTTCGCTTTAGCCAGTGAGGGACGAGCTTTAGTTGTGTAGGGGAAGGGAAGCCACATGCATGAGTCAGACATAATAAATCGGCTCGAAAATGACTCTGTTAGTCCAGAATCTCGTCTTGGACGACCCATATGGTGGTCTGACATTCGATCCGGTGTGAAAGTGCCTCACATAGTCATGTTTCATGGACTTCGGATGTGGGCCATATTCACTGTTCAAAAGAAGCATACATAGATTATTAGTGGCCTATGTGTGTTGGGCTGTAAATCCCGGGGCAACTTGATGGGAGGGATAACAAGCACACATGTGCTCCAACACATAATAGAGTGCATATAACATGGCTTTCTCACGACTTTATGCCACTAATAAGAAGTCCTTTCATTTTAGATCATGAGTTGATGAAATTTATTCCTCAATATATATGATAATTTAGGATGTAACCAAATCTCTCATTTTTGACTTTAAACAAATCGTACTACATTTTAGATAAATGTGCTTTGAATAAACTATTTTTTATCATAGGCATATTTAAACAGTTGATCAAGTCTTCGGTCAGCATCACATGTTCATTCGATGGAATGTGACTATGTCACAATCTTGGTGCAAGAGTTTACCTTGAAAACTAATTGTATAGACAGATGTCACCCTGAATTCTTATCTCTCACACGGCGTTTGGTATCCTTTTATGCGGCACATAAGTTATCTATTACTCCATCCGTTTCCAAATATTTGTCTTTCTTGACATTTCAAATGAACTATGACATACGGATGTATGTAGACATATTTTAGAGTGTAGATTGACTCGTTTTGTTTCATATGTAGGCACTTTTGAAATCTCTAAAAAGACAAATATTTGGGAACGAAGGGAGTACAATCTATGAGATGGCCAACTGGAAAAGTCATGGGACGTGGGCGAATAAAACACGAAGAAGAAAGGATCGTGGGAGAGAAAGATGAGGAGATTCATTTATCTACCACATCACTAGCATGAAATATCTTCACATGTAAGTAGTTCCCTATATATTTTTGTTAGCGTATTTCTCGGTGTACATTTACTTTGTTAGCCCGTGGCAACGCACGGGCATTGTACTAGTGTTATTATGCATTGTGGCTTGTCTTACAGGGCGATAGCGCAACGCGAGTGGGTGACGCCGTCGATCGCGGCGGCCGCTACAACGCAGCGACATGCAGCGCTAGCGCTAGTGCCACGGAGCACACATGCATCCCCACGAAGAGGTCGGCGGCAAGCAACGGCGCTAGCGGCCACTTCCCTAAACTGGTGGCGACGGCCAATGCGGCAACGACGCCCATGCATGAATCAATTTGGTTGTCTTTTGTGATTATTAGCAGAGATCTAATCATGTACTGTATCTTCTATTCATGTACTACTCGCCTGAATCGAGCATGTGTACCTGGAGACACCGGACAGGCCCTTTCTATCTAGCCATCCATTTTCTGCATCACGATTCGTGCAAGTACATTTCTCTTTTTTGTTTCTCCCACACAGAATATATCTTGAAGTTCAAACCTATGCAGCATGGCAAAGCTTTCTAACTAGAATCTAGGATAAATCTTTCAGATTTTTTTGTCAAACATAAATACACAAAATAAGTTTTATTTGATTAAAAAATCAAATTTTTAGTATTCATGTCGGACAAAAAATTCTGAAAGATTTATCCTAGATTCTAGTTAGAAAGATTTGCCACACTGCATAGGTTTGAACTTCAAGAGATGTTCTGTGTGGGAGAAACAAAAAAGAAAAAAATTCGTATAGAAAGTTAGTTGTGTCGCACGGATCTTAAAGCAATATTGAAGAGCTAGGATAGCAGGGCCGGGGTGCATGTGCTTAAAAATCGACGTCCCACCGGACGAACATGCAAAAGCAACTTCATCTTGGCATTCTTCCACGGAAGCGGAAACCATCAGCCGGCCTTGACAACGAGCAATTCGACTGAGCCAGAAAATTGAGCGCTCAGAATCGAATCAACGTCGGAAGAAGGAGAATAACAAGCAGCGAATGGCGTCCCTGGTACAGTCGACGGACGACGGTGGACCACTGGCGACTCCTCTGCACAACAAGGTTAGCCCAAACCCAGCGTCGCTATGGCGAACTGCGGCACCATCTTCATCCTCGCTCCTCGCAGTGGTGGCCGTTGAGGCTGCCCTCCCATCTCCACCACCGCGATGTCGTCGACATCGCTGTAGTCACCATTGGGGACACCAACGATGCGACCTTTTCCCCAGAAGCGGCGGCGGTGGCCGACCCCGCGCGAACCTCCGCAACGCTTGCGCTCGCGCTTGCCTCCCCGTTGGCCATGCCCGCCGCGGCGCATGGCTTGCATCCTTGCGGTGCGCCAGCACCCACGACCGCGGTTTTTCCGCGTGGTGTCGCTCCCTGCGGTGCGCTTGGTCTTCTGACCTGCGACTCGGTGACGCGGCGAGGCCTTCCCCATCACGGCTCGCAGCGTAGCCCACAGTGGCTCCTCGGCGTGGAGCCAAGACGATGGAGGCGAGGCAGTGCACGACGCGACTCTCGGCATCCGACGTGGAGCGCATGCTGCCACTGTCCTGACTGCGGCGGAGACGAGGCTCTTCCTCCGGCGGGTAGTGGGCAGCCCGCCCCCGACGCTCAGCCAGGCCCGAGTCCGGCGTGAGGCGTCCTCCGGCGTGGTTTCCCGGCAACGCAGCAATTCCTGCCGCGCGGAGATCTCCGGCGGAGCAGCGGCGGAAGGCCATGGCTACCCGCGGCGACGCCACCCGTGACCGGTCGCATATACGTGCCGACTGTGCCCGAGACCTCAGCCCTCGTGTGGCATGGTGGCGCCCGAGACATGGTTGGCGGCGGCGATCCTCTCCTCTAGCGAGCAAGTCCTCCCGGCACGGGGCATCTGTGTCCTCGTCCCGACGGCGGCGGCGGTTACGACTTCCGGTCAGTAACCACACGGAGTGAGAAAGAAATTAAGGAAAACCTTATCTCTTCGCGAGTTATACACTTTAGCCCCTGCGGCTTCGCCTATTTCCATAATAGGCTCGTGTGTATACATCCTGCGAGTTGTTTTGCGATTGAGATTAAGTTTCTCGCACAACAATATTGATTTGCGATTGAGAATATATATTTTCTTACAAAACAATCTCATTACTGTTGAGATTATTTTTTCTCACAAAATATTAATTCACTTTGCTGAATTATCTTGTAACTTGATACAACAACATCTCATTTAATTTGAGGTCTATACAATTCAAGTTCTCACTTGAAAATCAAGTTTACAACATCATTACTATTCATTACAATAGTAGTGTATTTCCGTTGAGTACGATGTATTCCGGAATGTATGTATCTTCATGTTCGCTACATGTCGAGATTAATACGTCTATTTGCAATTGAGATTGAATTTCTTGCAAATACATATGCAAAATTTAAGGTGTCATCCTTAGCAAGTTGAGATTCACACTAATGATTTCGAGCCACCTTCTTGAAATCTATTGATTTTGCAACATTAAGATGTATTTATATTATGCAATCTGTAATATAAATAAATTACCGGTTTTTCACCGGGAATGATATGTTCTATGTGTTTACCACATTAACATGCTTCATGAACATGTCACAACGGTCGAGATTGATTTCTCCCGCACAACAAACTTGTAAAATTTTGACAATAACATCTCTCTCATTATATTAGGAAAACACAAGGTGATGAGTTGGATCTACTGCCCATGTGTAGACTATCTCTATTGCTGTGAGATCTGTATGATCTTCAATGTGTTTATGTTCCCACAATTGAGGTTGAGCATTTTCAAGTTATACACTTGAGTCAAAATTTTGCATTCTTATTACAAAACCATGATGATTTTTAATTTACTTCTTGTAAATTAATTATCTCTGGCTTGCCCCTATAAGTAATCGATGGCTAACAATTTGAGGCACTTGCCCTAAATGGCCACAACTTACTTAAGCGGGTCATGGACATCAAGATCAGTCTTGCATCCCATGGGATAGCGCGTGCAATTCAAGCCACGCCACCGGGATGCAGAGGACCTCAAGGGTAATGGTTTGAAACTCACTTCAAACCTTCAACCTGACACCATCATGAAAGTCAGTTGTTTGCATGATGTTCTTCTAGAACCGAGCAATAAAATGACTATCCAGCTGTCACGGGACCCTATGAGCACGGAGAACATGAAGGTTGGATATGCATCAACTGACATGTTTGGAGACTACATTTCGTCCCTCAATCTCCTTAGTGATCTGTTAATTTATGTCCATTTCTGATGTTCTAATACGAACATGATTATTGTTGTCATCATATATTGTGTATCACAATATATTGTATCAACACTTTGGTACAACACATTTGTATGTATTCTATATATCTGAGTGATTTTCATATTGAGAATCTTCAAATCTATATATAGATTTCTACGGGGGTCAATCTGATGAAAAGATCATATGTGCCTTGTGGACATATGCACCACGAACTCCATACTCAGGGAAGTGAACTATTTCCACTCTCGTTGAGAGAGAGGGGACATTTTAAAATCGCTAGACGTGATGAAGTATTTGTTGGCTCAATCCGAGTCATATTTACTATCCCTGTGGGTACTCGAGTAACGCCGGGATGCTTTATTGCCTCTCAGGTTCAATTCGTACCCTACTAAACTATGGAGGTATCCGTCAAAATAGTTTCCATAGCGAAACTTATGATGACAACAAAGAGAAATAACTTTCTCTTTATTATATGCAACGGATATGGCAAGCACATTCTCTGTGTATCATCTGGATTGTACTACACATACGACACAACCCGTAGCACATGTTGCGTACGAGATAGTTTTTCAGAGTGTCTTGTACATGACAAACTTGGCATACTCGCCTTGGTCATCGAGACATTGGGTTGAAACCGAAACTATCAGCAATTCCATTGGTTTATGATTATTATGATGCTAAATTCTAACAATATTTGGATTTTGTGTGCACTACATATGACACAGGGAAGCTAATTTTAAGGATTGCGCACCTTAAAGTTTACGTTGAACCACTCAGACTCCTTGAATGCATCAAGTCGAGGTAAGTGTTTTTTCCCAACCATTGACTAGACTATTCAGGTATCCATGGTTTTTCCAAAGACACATCTACATGATGGTCTCAAGTGTGCTTTATTCACATGAAACCATTGACTCATTATCCTGACATCGATTTCAAGCAAATCGAATGGATAGCATTTGCATAATTCTCCTTGAGTGCCTTTTTCTATGGCCCTCGGATTGAAGTTTAGCAATTTGTCCTAATGTCTAGACTCAAAATGGTTTGGTAGAATCCCATCCAAAGAATTGAGCTCATTGCATGATCTTTACTTTGAAATTGCAACTTACCAACTTTACGTTGGAGTCATGGAGTTTTACACACTCATGACCAAACTGCATAATTTTATTCCCCTCTATCTTTGATACGTGAAATCTACCAAGTATTTCCTATCTCATGTAATTGGTTACACACCGATATCATCACCCCGACATACATCATTGGCCCCTCAACATATAGTTGGGATCTATGTGAGGAATAATCAGTATTACCGTCAATACCTCAAGCCCCTCACATGGGGAGTTATTCAAGGCCGATATGTTGATTCAGTGAGGAATATTTCCGGGCATTAGGGGAGAATTCAAGTACCATAAAGAATGCCAGAAATTAGTGGAATGTTCAACACATTTCGCCTCATATCCACGTAATCAAAGAGCTGAACCATGTGTTGGAAGATTTGCAACATATTGCAAATAATCGCGATTCATTATCGACTATAAAGGTGTCACACAATCCTACAATCATGCAAAGTATGCCTGAAAGAGTGGAGGTACCAACAAAATCCACTCCACTCCCTGTTCAAAGCAACAGGGGAAGATGTATGGCAGAAGTACATCAAGATTCAGCTTCTCGCAAGCAAGGATATCAAGGCCTGTGAATCAGTAAATGCAAGTCAACTTCACGTTGACAGACACCTAATGCGTAGTATACACCCAGTGGACGGGAAACCTCCACCAACCCAGGTCATTGTGCACACAATGACCGGGATATTGGAATACCCGACTTAGCCGCATTGGGAAACCGCGAGCAGTCACCTTGGGTAACGATATTTCCATCAACTCTATATTGATATATAGATTCTGGAGAAACATATAACCGGAAGTCTACAATTGTCGACATACATTTCTCAACTAGATTGCAAAACCATTCACATGATTCAGGTCCAAAGACCATGGCCATGGCAAAGTGTGAACAACACTCGGACTGAACTCAAGCAAAGGGTATAATCTAGGTAGAAATGATCTTGCTCAATAATGGGAAGGTATTCATAAGCAATACCTACACTAGTTTTCTTCTGGAAAATCAGATACCTAACTATTCTCCAGAGGTGGAATCTCATTCCGATAACTTATATCATTGGCAGTACAAAATCATCTATCTCTGCAGTTGATAGATGTAGTGATCACATATCCATGTGGCTCACTAGATTCAGACATGTATGATTGATTTCCAATGGAATCTCAATTCTGAATCAAAATACAAAATGCAACATACATTGTGTAAAAATCAGTAAGTCACCATATGTGTCGGTGTCAAAACCGGCGGATCTCGGGTAGGGGGTCCCGAACTGTGCGTCTAGGCGGATGGTAACAAGAGACGAGGGACACAATGTTTTTACCCAGGTTCGGGCCCTCTCGATGGAGGTAATACCCTACGTCCTGCTTGATTAATATTGATGATATGGGTAGTACAAGAGTAGATCTACCACGAGATCAAGGAGGCTAAACCCTAGAAACTAGCCTATGGTATGATTGTTGAGATGTAATGTTCGTCCTACGGACTAAGGCCCTCCGGTTTATATAGACACCGGAGAGGCTAGGGTTACACAGAGTCGGTTACAATGGTAGGAGATCTACATATCCGTATTGCCAAACTTGCACTACAAGAAATATGTCAACTTATGACCTTTTGTTAGTGACCCTGGAAGAATTGGTCATAAATCTATGACCATTTCAGACCAATTGGTCAAAAGCTATTCGGGGGGCTCCAAACCCTAAACCATTGCGACCATTTTGGTCGAAGGTCATAATTTCCTTACGAAATGGTCATAAAGCAAACAGCTAGTCCGCTGCCTTATTTCTAGTTGTTAACGACCAATATAGATGGTCATAGCCTTGTAAATTGTGGTGGGTTGCTATGACTAGGCGCCACCTCATCGCTTTTGCCTATGTGTCATGTCCATGTGGCAGTTTTGCCCTAGGTTGTGAAGCAACCTATATTTCATCATTCCCAAAATTCCCCAAAAATCTCATAAATTCTTTGGGTCATATATTAAATCAAATATGTAAAAATCTTCCTTGCCTAGTTCAAAAATAATTCAAAATATTCATTTTCCTATTCATTCATAAAAACACTTTGTGAAGGAAGTACCACTTTGGCATGTCCAAATGGTATCCATTTTCTCTGATGCTTTCCTATGCCCAAATAACTATCCTCGACCAAATGCCACTCAATCCATTCATTATTTTGAGCCCATCTTCAACATTCGTATTTATGTCGGTGTGGTACTTTGCAAAGCAAGTACCACCTAGACTCCTCCTTTTGAGCTGAAACTTTGTGAAGACGGTCTTCTTAATCGATCATCCTCAACCAAAACTCACGCCCATTAGCCATGTGCATTTTCCGCACCGCTAATCAAACACTTGGCTGCTAATTCATGTTTGAGCATCGATCGGTCTCCTCGTGAGAATCTTATGTTGTAATTTTCTTCCTAGCACCTACGGGAGTGGCCAACCCACTAGACATGCCTAGGCCGCCCTGAACACATGGCAACGCCACGATCACTTGTGTGACCACGCAGCGGCATGCGAGTTTACGCGCTCTAGAGTTGGGGCCCTCGACCACCGCCCAAACCTCGACGTATCGCCACCAAACCATGTATTTATGATTAAATAGGTACTTATGTACCTAGAAATGATTAGCAAACTATGAGGCAGCTACAGTTCAAATTTGACCCGCTTCCAGCTGAATCGGCGGAAATTTGTCTTTTTCACGAGAGGTGGATCAAAACTTTTTACACCCAACCATTTTGTCAACTGTGCATTAAATATGTCCTAGTATTTTAGAAAATTGATTTGGTCAAATTTTGCAACAATTATTTGGGAGGTCCTTCACAAAAAAACCTCCTTTTGGGCACTCGAAAAATGGAAAATGATTTTTTCGTCCAAAGAAAATGAAAACTTCCTTAAGCAATATTGTTTGCCATTCCAAGATGCACCCTTGTGCACAATATGAGATCATTTGAACAAACTATGCTATGAATGTGGCCATAGGATTGATCATTTGGCTTGAAAGCCATGAATCTTCACGCATGATAGCTCATTTCTGAGAACACTTTTTTAAAAGAATGAATGTATTACAAGTTTATATTTTTCTGGTAACTTGGTCATATATAATGACACAATGCGAAGGTTTTCCTATTTTTTGAATTTTTTTGAATTTTTTATGCCCGTTTCAAAATGCGGTCAAAACTGCGGGAATGACCGTTCCTAGCTAGTGGTTGAATCTTGGAATTTTTTTGGTGTTTCTCTGATTAAATAGATACTTAAGTACCTAGAAATGATTTTTGTAAAAAATAAAGGGCAAACTACAAGGCAGCTACAGTTCAAATTTGACCCACTTCCAACTGAATCGGCAGAAATTTGTCTTTTTCACGAGAGGTGGATCAAAACTTTTTGCACCCAACCGTTTGGTCAATTGTGCATTAAATATGTCCTATTATTTTAGAAAAATGATTTGGTCCAATTTTGTAACAATTATTTGGGAGGTCCTTCACAAAAAAACCTCCTTTTGGGCACTCGAAAAATGGAAAATGAATTTTTCGTCCAAAGAAAGTGAAAACTCCCTTAAACAACATTGTTTGCCATTCCAAGATGCACCCTTGTGCACAATATGAGATCATTTGAACAAACTATGCCATGAATGTGGCCATAGTATTGATCATTTGGCTTGAAAGCTATGAATCTTCATGCATGATAGCTCATTTCTGAGAACACTTTTTTAAAAGAATTGTCGTATTACAAGTTTATTATTTTTTCTGGTAACTTGGTCATATATAATGACACCATGCGAAGGTGTTCCAATTTTTTGATTTTTTTTGAATTTTTTATGCCCGTTTCAAAATGTGGTCAATACGGCGGGCTTGACCGTTCCTAGCTAGTGGTTGAATCTTGGAAAATTTTTGGTGTTTCTCTGATTAAATAGATACTTTTGTACCTAAAAATCATTTTTGAGAAAAATAAAGGGCAAACTACGAGGTAGCTACAGTTCAAATTTGACCCACTTCCAGCTGAATCGGCGGAAATTTGTCTTTTTCACGAGAGGTGGATCAAAACATTTTACACCCAACCATTTTGGTCAATTGTGCATTAAATATGTCCTAGTATTTTAGAAAATTGATTTGGTACAATTTTGCAACAAATATATTTTAGGTCCTTCACAAAAAAACTCATTTTGGGCACTCGAAAAATGGAAAATGAATTTTTCGTCCAAAGAAAATGAAAACTTCCTTAGGCAACATTGTCTGCCATTCCAAGATGCATTCTTGTGCATAATATGAGATCATTTGAACAAACTATGTCATGAATGTGGCCATAAGATTGATCATTTGGCTTGAAAGCCATGAATCTTCACACTTGATAGCTCGTTTCTGAGAACATTTTTTAAAAATAATTATCGTATTACAAGTTTATAATTTTTTTGGTAACTTGGCCACATAAAATGAAACTATGCGAAGGTTTTCCAATTTTTTGATTTTATTTTATTTTTTATGCCCGTTTCAAAATGCGGTCAAAACGGCGGGAATAACTTTTCCTAGTTAGTGGTTGAATCTTGAAATTTTTTTGGCGTTTCTCTGAGTAAATAGATAATTATGTACCTAGAAATAATTTTTGGAAAAATTAAAGAGCAAACTCCGAGGTAGCTACTGTTCAAATTTAACCCGCTTCCAGCTGAATAGGCGAAAATTTGTCTTTTTCACGAGAGGTAGATCAAAACTTTTTACACCCAACCATTTGGTCAATTGTGCAATAAATATGTTCTAGTATTTTAGAAAATTAGTTTGGTACAAATTTGTAATAAATATATGATTGGTCCTTCATAAAAGAACTTATTTTGGACACACGATAAATGAAAAAATGAATTAAAAAAAGTTATTTCTCATAAGTCTTTATAAAAATATTTGTCTTATTTCAATTTGTGATTATTCTTGAAAACTAAATTCAAATTTCTTGACACAATGCGAAGTTTTTTTCCAATTTTTCGGTCATGATAAAATAGCTAACATGATTTAGCACCTTACTTTTAGTCGACACGACCAATTTAAATGGTCAAAATATCATACCTGTATACTGCGTTTTGATTGGTCCAGAGGCCTCTCACGCGGATCGTGGATAATCACCGTCGGATGCTCCTGGATCCAATGGCCGGCACGTCGCCCGTCTCACCCACGTCCCGCACTCCTCCTCTCGCACCCTTCTCTCCCTCGCACTGACGCCCCTCTCTCCTCTTCCTCACTCCGATCTGATTTGAATCCACCGCCGCCCACCGTCGCCCACCCCCACCGCCGCCCACTGTCCCACCCCCTCCGCCGCCCACCCCCACCGTCGACGACCCTCACCATCGAGCCCACGCCCCGACCCGCGCCCTCTAGTACTCGCCCGCAACCCTCACCCGTGGCTAGGGTTTCGGTCGCCACCCCTAACCGTCGGGATCTGCCAAATCCGGTGATGGCGAGGCGAGGTGGCGGATCTGGCGCCGTAAGCCCTCCTCCTTATTCGTGCACTATCTCCTCCTCACCTCACCTCGTCTTGTGTTCCCTTTGGAAGGTCAACATGGTTGTGGATGGGACGACGACGATGGCGGAGAGGCGAACCTCCATGGGACGGGTCGCCACCAAGGAGATGGAGCTCCTTCTCCATCCAATTTGGCCATCGCCGCCGCCTCCTCCAGATCCTCACGAACACGGGCCCCTCACCGTCGGCAACACCGGAACCACGCCAAGGTACCCTCCTCGACCCACTCGGCTGTCCGTGCGTGTGTCAACGAACCCTAGCTCTTGAGCTCCATGTATTGTTGCGACTTTGTTCATCCATGGCGGCCAAGAGATGCGGTGGTATTAAGAGCTGATGGGCTGGTGCCGGAAGCGAGTAGTACAGCTTGGCCTCTGCTGTACTTCCTTCTTTGATCGATGATGCTTAGACCGGGAAGATTGTAGCCGCCCTCTTTTTAGTGCCTTAGCTTCTTGCATTTGGGGAGCAAATAAAGTGATAGTTTTACCCTTCTTCGCGCCTAGCCGTACTCTTGTATGTCAATACCAGGTAGTCTGTTACAGACTTGTGTCCTGTGATTAGATGCAATATGGTGTATGTTCAACTCAGTGATTTCAGCCTGAGTATTTTGGTGCTAGTAGGAATTTTCTGCAATTAGGATTGTATATCAGGCATCTTTTAGTCCGTTGTCACCGAATAAGCTGAATGTGTATGCTACGACAGACACCTGGTGGTGAGGTAAACAATTGATTCTTGTTCATGCCACTTCTTTTTTAGATGCTCAATGTGGTCACTACATCACTTTGTTATGCTATTTATTCAAAGTGTATGTATTCAATGTCTTCCTGGACATGCAGTTAGTCTCAGATCTGTCTTAGCGAAGACACAAGAGAAGACTATTACAATGATAGTATGTGCTACATTTGATCCCGGGCTGTATAACATATCTCATTATCGCAGGTCACCCATCCTCGAGGAGCAGAAGGAGGGACGCATCTAGCTGGCCATCAAGGGCCTGCTCTGCTCCTCTTCTTCCTTGACCATCGGTACCACCACGTTCTCGGGCTTCCAAGGCGCGCCAGCACACCGCCGCCATGCCTCGTCTTCTCTCCGGGCTCGGACCAATCGCTCGACCCTTCAGGTACGCACGTCTCCTGCTATTATCTCAACCCTGTGAGTGCCAACTTGCCTCTTGCCTGCCAAGAGTGTTGACTGAATTGCTTCTAATACATGTATGTGTGTGTTTGTGTGCAGCACAAGCCTGCGGCAGCCGACGTGGGTTTGGTGTCCCTCCCCGATGGCTATAAATTTACCATGCTCGCTAATTTCTATGCGAAAGCCTTTGTTAGGCGTTGTTTGTATTTGCAAATTAGCAGCAGCTTGCAGAATATGTGTCGTCCAAAGCGTTGCCTTAATACAATCTGCGTATCATTAGCTGGTATCCATATGGAGATAGTTTAGCAGAGGAAGAAATAAACACCTATGTTTCTTGGTCCGTGAAATTGCATTGGAGAGATGGGTCTATTATATATAGGCGATACATTACACTAGTTGAATTTGACCACGCACCAACTCCAACAAGTGATACGTGCATGCTAATTGTTATTAGCTTCAAAACCTAGTAAATGCCTTCTTGCACTAGGTACACCCTGAATTTTTGTCCTTTACAACCCGATCAATGTACAACCTGTTTGCTTGAAAGTAATTTTAGTTGATTCTTTGATGGAGCGCTAAGATCGTGGAGCAGTAGTTTTATTATCTAAAACTACCGCCGTGTGATTATCAGGTGCCTAGTTTGTTTTATTAGTTTTATTATATAAAGTACCTCCTGGAACATTAGTTTGTCACCTTGTTTCCACCGATACGAGGATATTGTTTGTGCTTATGCTTTTCTCGATCGGCGATGTCGAGCAATAACACATTAATTAGTCTCGGTTACTTGAAATCAAATCCATGATTTTGTTATGTGCTGTTTGCTCACGATTAAGTATAAGTTAACCTTTCATGTTAAGGAAAACCCGAGAACACTTGCTTGTGAGAACCAACTGGACTTCTTAGATATATCCAAGTGAAGATGTCTTTGTTACCCATGGTCTTGTTCCTTTACCCATGGTCTTGTTTGTCCTGCAGGTTAGTGAGCAACATCGGGAGGAGGAGCTCAAGCACGACCACCAAGAGGCACCACCGCAGCAGCAGTAGCACGTCCATCTCCACCTCCCTCTCCCTCTGCTCCCAAACCTTTTTATTAGAATATATTGAGTACATTACATCAACTTGTGTGTCGGTAAGAACAAAAACTAATTATCTAAGGTCCTGTTATTATTACCTATATATCACATTGCTACGGGATTGCCTAGTGCCCCTGTTCATGGTGGGCTAAACTTGTATTTGCTCCTGCTGCTGCATTTTGATGATCATGAGTGTGATGCATTTTGATGATCTCCTTGTACCAGATGAGTCCGTCGATGAAGCAACAGCGTCTCCTCTAGAGGGTGACGGTGGTGGCGGCGCCTGTGTGCGGCTTCAACTACAACCTCCTCTCCGGTGAGTCCTTCTCCTACCTCTAGCTCCATCTCTGAGCTGCTGTAATACCATGCTCTGTTTCATGGCCGTGGCTTATTTAGTCTGTGCTTGCTATGCCTTGTGTATTGGAGCCTAATTAGCTTCTATTAGGGATAATCTCTGGTTATACCAAGATTTTACATGAAATTTTGTTCGCTTATTCTGCTAAGGTTGTTTGCATTGGTTATACATATGTTACACAATTTTTCTTTGGCTAATGAGCTTTAGAGATGGTAACATGGTGCTGCACTCTCAGAACATCTTATGACACACAATCAATTTTGGTGTGCTCAAATTTTTAATTTTAGTGATAAGGAAATATCCCACCTAGTTTGTTGGCTCTCTCACTTGAGTTGGTTTAATAGTAGTGGCCTCCTTACTTGTACTTAGTTGGGTAGGTCTTTGGCTGGGAGCAAAAGTTTATATGCATGGATAATGGACTTGCACTAAATGGACACAAATAAAGGAGTTGAGTATTAAGTGAACTTGTTCTAACTGGAAACAATTTCGTATGGTGTACATAAATATCGAGTTGATAGCTGATCGTATAACAAATGTCTGCTATCTATCTCATGGTGATCACTAAACTAAGGAGGCTTAACACGATAATAACTTATTTTATGTTAATAGCCTACAATGTTGTCTTGGAGCTTATTGTCCAAAATAATACCTCTACTTTTTGTGTCCTTCAGAAAGCGTATGCTTCAGACAACTCAAGCCCTCCTCCTCTCCTGTACATGAATGTGAGATGTTTGCGCATGCAAGATCTGAGCCAAATGGCATATTGTAATCTTTTTATTGCTGGTTTTTATGTACGATGTCTTGAAGATGTACGTTTGAAATGTTGCTTTGATAGCAAAATTGTATTCCTGTGTACAAGCTGCTTTGACAAACAAAATTATGAAAATTTCTCAACAATATATTTGTGTAAAATTGTATTCTGTGTCTCGCTTTGAAAAGGCTACAACTAATCGATGATGACAATGGGACCCATCGACTAGTGGACCCTTCTTTTGGGATAAAAAGAAAACTAAATTCGTTTAGACAAAAGGCCACAACCCAACAATAAAAAGGCTGCAATATTGGGCTTGGCCCATGTACCCAACCAAAATTGATGAGACAAAAAAACACAAATAGGCTGAATTGTTGGGCTAGGCCCATGTAGAAACCGAATTGGACCGGGCTGAATCTTGTGCCACATCACTTGCCACGCTGGATGCCTACGTGGCTGGGGAGGTTGCTAGTGACCAAAACGCCACAGTAGGAATATTTTGGTAAATAGCGTCTTTGACCATTCGGAAGAAAGGTCGCTATAGTCGGTTTATGACGGCCAGCTTTTGACCTTCTGTTTTTGGTCACAAAAAGGTCGCAAATGGAAATTTGTGACCTTTCAGTGACCAATAGTGGTGGTCACAAGTTGACATATTTCTTGTAGTGTTGCCTTCCACGCCAAGGAAAGTACCTTCCGGACACGAGCCGGAGTCTTCAATCTTCTATCTTCGTAGTCTGGGAGTCCGGCGGATGTTGATAGTCCGGCTGTCCGGACACCCCCTAGTCCAGGACTCCCTCAGTAGCCCCTGAACCAGTCTTCAATGACGATAAGTCCAGCGTGCATAGTATTCGGCATTGCAAGGAGGGCTCCTCCCTTGAATAATCCGGAGAAAATAATGAACACCAGGATAGTGTCCGGCTCTGCAAAATAAATTCCACATTCCAAACGTAGAGAGAATAAAACACATATACTGATCCAATCTGCTGACGCATTATGCGGCGTGACATCACGCCGCTACCAAGCTCTACTTTGAATTACTATACCACCTCAGCACGTTTAGCGAAGCGGTTTACTTGGCACGTCCTGTCGAAGCAGAGATCGTGTTCCCCTTATTCCGGGATTCTCATCAATACGTGCGTGGGTAACCCAACCGCGCCATTGATGGTGGCGCTTGGGAGATAAGCGAGTTTTACCAGGCCGGTGAGGGACGCATAGTTTCGTCCGCCTATATATAAGGGATAAGGATTTACCTTCTCACCTACGCCTTCTTCCTCCTTTGCTCATCCATCCCTGCGAACCCAAGCTCCAACGCCTAAGCTCGCGCATCCCGCCTCGACCCTTCTCCGAATATGTCCGGAGGGGGAGGCAAATGGATGGCCTCCACCGCCAAGGAGTAGGACATCACCAAGCTGCGCGACGCCGGATACCTTTCCGGCGACATCGCGCATCGGCTGCCCGACGCGGGGCAGCTCATTCCTACCCAAGGGCCTCATGAGAGGGTTGTTTTCCTTCCCCACTTCCTCCGCGGACTGGGCTTTCCGCTCCATCCATTCGTCCGGGGGCTCATGTTTTACTACGGCCTGGATTTCCACGATCTGGCGCCGAACTTTGTCCTCAACATCTCGGCGTTTATCATCGTGTGCGAGGCCTTTCTCTGCATCCGGCCCCACTTCGGCCTGTGGCTCAAGACCTTCAACGTCAAGCCGAAGGTTGTGAAGGGGACGCAAGTGGAATGCGGAGGCGCCATGTTGGGCAAGCTGCCCAACGTCCCTTGGCTGGAAGGGACCTTCGTGGACTCCGTCAAGGGGTGGCAATCGGGGTGGTTCTACATCACCGAGCCGCGCGAGCCTACATGGGCGGCGGCCCCAATTCAGATCTGGAATCCCACGCAGCTCACCTCCGGAAAGAGAAGGGCTTGCGGTGGGCTGATCTGTGGAGGTGACGGGACTTGAGCTGCATCAAGAAGTGGTGAGCAATAGGCTCGGCTCGTCGGCGTGGTCAGTCATGCTCCTCCGGCGGATTCTCCGTGCCAAGAACGGGCATTTAATCTATGGGAGTTTAATCCGAACAGCACCAGACGTTAAGCGCGCTCTTGACACAACGCATAAAGGCGCTGGAGGTCTTTGTTCAAGGGCGCCAAGCCCCGCATCCGCGATCAAGACCATGATTCAGCTTGCGATCTCCGGATCGACAAGGTAAGTGATTCGACCCCATTACGGGACACTTGAAGTAATTAGATTGACTCTAGTGAGGTTTTTAATCTGCCTCTTCCTTTGACAGATGGATGGAGAAGGCCCGGTTGCTCATCGGCCCGGCTCCCATGCCGGAAGAACCGGTGGGCGCCCGCTTAGCAAGGTTGCTGGTTCCGTCACCGACGTGGTGCGGAGAAGAAGGCCAAGAAGGTGGCGCGGGGACTCGAAAGAGTTCCAGAATCGGCGTCGACGACGACGACGAGGACTCCTCCCGAAGGCGAGGAGGAGGAGGAGGAGTACTCTCTCCGGAGGAGGAGAGAAGAAGAGGAAGGCCTCCCCAACCGGGGTGGCGAAGGGTCAAGAGAGGAGAACTATCCCCGGACGGTTTCGCCAACATCGATGTTGGCGAGGAAGAGTGGCCTCAAGGGCGGTGTCCGCAGATCGTAAGTATTCAGATCATTTATATGCCGTGCACTGTATGCCGTGTAGTGTCCTTCTAACGCCGCGTTCTACCCGTAGTCCGGCCGTTGACGATCTTCCCGACTCGATGAGCGAGTCTTTGGCGCCGTCGGATGTAAATTCCATCCCGACCGCCTCTACCCCACGTGTCAACGAGGACGATGAGGCGGAGTCCCACAGAGGGACTCGCTAGGAGGAGGCTCCGGAGGTGCCGTCAGGCAACCCCCCGGACTTCGTGCCGGACTCCACCTCGGAACCCGCAGCGGTTCCAGAGTCCGGCAAGCGGCCCCTTCGAAGGAAGGGCAGATCCGTGGCGGGCGGCCCGCCCAACCGAGGCGCGGATAACTGCTTGAGGCGCTTAACGGCGCTTCCATCGAGGAAGAACACCGCACTCTCATGAGTGCGGTGATTGAGAAGGTCCGGCTTCGCCAAGGGCGGGCTAACAAGCTCGCAACACCCTTCTAACAGGCTTTGAGGTAAGAAGTTTTTAAGATAATGCAATGTAATACCGCATAGACAGTAGCCCCTGATACTTAGTTCGGTGTTCGGAAAGAAAAGCGGACTAAGGATCTAACAAGATATCTGTGAGGTTGCTAAAAATATGTCAATATGGGTTTGCGGTGTCTTTGTTGACCTCTGCCGCGTGCTTGGCGGAGGTCGAGACGCTGAAGAAGGACCTTGAGCGGTCGGAGCAAGAGCTCGGCCATGCCAAGAGGCAGCTCAAGGAAAAAGAAGGTGAATAACACCACTTTAAATAAGTACCTTACAGAAAAGGGTTTTGGTTGCAAATAAGATTAATAAGGATAATATATGTGATGCAGGGGGCCACTAACGAGGTGGCAGCCTCGAAGGATGCCGTGTCCGTGGCGAACACGGTGCTGCCACTGAGCGGTGGCGAGAAAAGCAAGTGGCTTTGGTGGCGGAAGTTCGGCAAGAGCTCCGTGCTCTCATGAAAAAGCATGAGAGTTTGGGCGTGACTCAAGACTTCGAGTCCGAGCTTGCCTCGGCTCTCGAAAGTGCCAAGTCCGCCAAGGCCGAGGCCCGAAGGCCCATGAGGAAGTAGAGGACATGAAGAAGATAGCGGCGGGTAAGGCGTTTTCATGCGAGCAAGCATGTTAATGTAAATTACGGATACTTACCCGAATTCGAGCTCTCGGGGCATTTGCAGATCTGCGCGTGAGTGCGTGATGCCGCTGCGTTCTATCGTGGCGAGGAGGGTAGCTCAACGGAGAAGGTCTTCGGTCTCGATATCCGAGGCCGCCATCCGTGCCCCAAGTGACCGGTGAAGCGGTGGTCGAACTCTAAGGTAGCCGAGGAGGCCATGAAGGGCCTCACAGTCCCATTGTGGCTGGGCAGGCCATGCTGGCAGTACTTTGGCCTAGTCGGCGGCTGGTGGATGCATGCCCCAGTGGATGTGATCAAGCGCCCGCTTTGCATTGAAGCGCGCCGTCGGGCCCTTGCCCGCATAAAGGTGCAATGGGGCAAGCTGGATGCGGAGAAGCTTCTCACGGATCCGCCGCCGCCGGGCAAGGAGCATTGCACGCCGGAGCGATATTATAAAGTTGTCCAGAATGGAGCCCGCGATATTGCAGAAGAATGCCCCCTTAATGTAATCTTTGAGTGAACTCGCTGTGTTTTTATCCTGTGCGCTGAAAACCTCGTTTATATGCGCCATGAGCAACGCTTTGTTGAATTTAAAATATTACCTTCTGTGCGGCCGTTTGTTAAATCTGAGAGATGGCAAGTCGTTGGCTTTAGCCCCCGGGCTACAAAGGCTGGGGTGTTCGGTGATAAACTTGAGCACTCTTGTTCCCATTATTGGGTCCATCTAGGGAGGCGCTCAACACGACGAACAAGGCGACCGGACTTATAATGCTTGAACACTCTCACTTAGCCATAGAATTCTATAATTTTAAATTTAGTGAAGCCCTGGTTTCGAAAACCGAATCCGGGGCGCTATCCACGCCTTCGTCGGACATCATCCGGAACTTCGCTCGAAGCGGCATGAGCCTTTAAGGACCCGAAAGAACCTCTCGAACAGCGACCAGTCTCTCGCCTTATCATGCCAGTCAGTTTTAGCTTTCTCCACTGAGGCGTTAACCCGGCTCAACCGGGGCGCAATCGCAGATGGTTCACCAGTGCTACCTTAGCCGACGGAACGGAACGTAAGGTACCAAAACATGGGAGCCGGCAAACCCAACTATTGACCCAAGACATGATTCGAGCTGATTCATATAATGCTATAAGTTCGGGTGCCGCACTTGTGAAAGTGTTCGGACTTAATCACACCATAATATGGGGAAACGAAGCCCTGGTGTATTCGGCCGCACCAAAGTATACGGTGCAGGATGTCATATAATGAACATATGTAAAAGATAACGCAATTGCAATGAAAAGGTAATGTACTTGCAAGAAGGAAGTGTTGCGTTATTTGTGAAAGAAGGTCTGCTAATAAAGCGGACTGATACAAATATTGCGGTAAGCAAGGGATTCGGACTAAATTAACATGTCCCCCTCCAGGGATAAGCTACAGACTTGGTGTATGTAATCGAATTTAATGCTTGTAATGGAGACCACCTGAGTGTTTGTCGCAGCCTTCTTTAATCCCTGACTGTTGCATCTTGAGTTCGGCAAGTTCACCGTTGGATAGGGCTTCTGGTTAATGGAGTCCTGTGTATGCAAAAGGAAAGAAAAAAAAGAAAAAAAACAAAGCCAAGGGGGGCGCTAGCATGAGCCCCTGGTGTGGTCGAGCCGCACTCTTTGGTCCTTGTGGTTACGCCCTCCCTAGCCCATGGTATCTCCAAAGCGTAATGATGTACGCGAGTGTTATTCTAGTGATCATCGCGCGGGCGGGGTTGGGGCCGCATTACTCGCGTGTTCGATCCCGCCGGGTGGTCTTGGTTGGTGTTGCTCGGGGCGCTTTGATGCATCCGGCTTCGATTGCCGGACTAGAGAATTGCCGTAGAAGGCTGCTCAGATTTACGCCGCGAGAGCATTGATGTTCCTCCGCTCGGAGGAGCGTTCCGTATTCCCATTGACCGTAATGACTCCACGAGGGCTGGCATCTTGAGCTTTAGGTATGCATAATGCGGCACCGCGTTGAACTTTGTAATGCGGTTCGTCCGAGCATGGCATGATAGCCGCCACGAACGGGACTATGTCAAGATTAACTCTTCGCTTCGAAATTATCCGGGATCCAAGACCACTTCGGTGTGGTGAGCCTGCATAGTTGGCTTCCACTCAGGATGACACCTTTAAAGGTTGTCTTAGTAGGTTTGATCTGGATGGGTCTATGCCCATTTTGCGACTTGTGTCCGATAAAGCAGGTTCAGGCTGCGTTGCCGCCGTCCATCAGGACTCTTGTGAGGTGAAATCCATCGACGATTGGGTCTAAGACCAATGCGGCGAATCCGCCATGGCGTATGCTGGTCGGATGGTCTCGTCGATCGAAAGTGATCGGGCAGGAGGACCATGGATTGAACTTCGGGGCGACTGGCTCCATCGCGTAGACGCCCCGTAGTGCGCGCTTCCTCTCCCTCTTGGGTATATGGGTTGCGTAAATCATATTCACCGTCCGCACTTGTGGGGGGAAACCCTTCTGTCCTCTACTGTTCGGCGGCCGGGTCTCCTCCTCGTCGTCGCTATTTAGCCCCTTGTCATTGTGTTCGGCAATTAACTTGCCGGCCTGCTTGAACACCCAACAATCTCTATTGGTGTGATTAGCTGGCCTTCGGGGTGCCATGTATCCGGCATGGCGGTCAAGTATTCGGTCCAGATTGGGACGGACCGGAGTTGTTCTTTTAAATGGCTTCTTCCGTTGACGGGTTTGGAGCCTCGGAATCCGGCATTGATTGCCGTATCCTCTTTGTCGCCGTTAACGCGGCGTTTGTTTTTGATTCGACGTGACTGCCGTGGTTGTCCTTAGTGTCCGGACTGCCACAATTTTTGCGGAGATTGTTCTGCGGGCTAGCCACCTGTCCTCTCTGCACAAAAGCGGTTATTAACGATGTGAGGGCTGCCATGGATTTGGCTTCTCCTGCCCTGTGCCGGGCTAGCCATTCGTCCGGATGTTATGTTTGAAGGCTGCAAGGGCCTCCGCATCCGGACGGTCGGACGATTTGATTTTTCTTCGTCAAGAACCGTGTCGAGTAATTATCCGGCCGATTCGTCGGCTGCTGAATAATGTGGCTTAGGTCATCGGCGTCGGTGGTCGCACATATGTACCTTGGAAGTTATCAAGGAATGCGGCCTCGTGTCTTCCCAACACCCAATTGACTCTGCGGGCGGCTGTTGAGCCAATGCCGAGCTGGTCCTTTAAGCTTGAGTGGGAGATATTTGATGGCGTGGAGATGCGTCGCGCGGGCCATATGGATGTGGAGAAGATAATCTTCAATCCACACTGCGGGGTCTGTTGTACCATCGTAAGATTCGATATTCACGGGTTTGAACCCTTCGGGATCGATGATCCATTACTTCATCGATGAAGCATAACGGGTGTGCGGGCGCCCTGTATTGAGCAATATCGCGGCGCAGCTCGAGGGGCGCTATGCGCTATGTTCGGCCCGGCGGCGTTATGTCGCGTATAGCGGTATTCTTTGTGGGTCGTAGGGCCCACGTGATCCATAGATGGATCTGGATTGTCTTGCTTTGTCCTCCAAGATGTCTCGTAAGTCCGCGCGTTCCTTTTGGCCCGTACTCTTGGATCGATGTCGGGTACGGTCTTGGCCGGGGCACTGAATGCCTCTCTGTCGCGACCACGGGTGGTCGGATCACCATGTCGTCTTGTTGGTGATGAAGGTATGTATGCTTCCTCCTCTAATCGGGGAGCAGCTTGCGTCTTAGGTAACTTTTGGAGGGAGTTCGAGTTTATACTCTTGACGCGAGGACCTCGGTCCATCGATCGGCTAGCAGATCTTGATCACTTGAAGCTATTCTTGCTTTTCTTTAGGCTATTTGCCGTGGCTATGAGCTGCGCTCAAGCGCTCTTGTTGACGGGATCCTCGGGTATGGCGAATTCATCATCGTTGAGGCTCGCCGTCTTCGGAGGGAGGCATATAGTTATCATCCTCAACCCCTTAAATGCGCGCATACGCCGTGGGGCTTGCTTCTGCGTCCTCTGTCTTGAGTCTTGCGAGGAGGGATCGTCTTGGCACTCTCCGAGTGTTATTGTCTCCGTGCGGAATCTCCATTCTGTTGTGGCGGGATTTAGGCGGCGTCAGCGCCGGCGTTTGGGCTGCTTCTTTAGAGAATCTTCCTCCGCTGCTTTTTCGCCATCCCTTCTTTTGGGGTATCCACCATGTAGGCGTCATATGGCGAGGTGGCCTTCCATTGCCCGTGGGTCTTGGTCTGTTAAATCTCGGCATCATCGTCCATAGCGTCGATGTCATCGAGTCGTAGTCTAACATGTCGGTTAGATCCTCGGCAGTGGCTACAAAGTGGGTGGTGGGTGGGCTCTGAATTTCTTCGTCGTCCGAACTCCAACCGTCCCCGCCATAGTCCGGCCAGATTCTCTGATAGCGAGAGATGCTTGAGAATTTGAGGATATCGCCAAAGGCGAGTGCTGAAAGATGTCCATGGTGGTGAATTCCATAACCGGCGCCCAATCCGGTTTAATTGACAGGGGCGCGGGAGGCTCGGAGTCCGGCGCCTCGGGATCACGAGTTCCGCAGGGGACAAGATCGGTATTTGGCTCCATCGCCGTGGATGTTGAAGCCCCCAAGGCAGCGTCTATCCACCGGCCCTCGTCATGGGCGATCGGCTCCGGGCTAGTAGCCGGAGCGGATTAATCTTGACCACCAAAGCACTTGTCCGTGGCGAGCTAGATCATGCCCATCGTCATAGTGCGGCGCTTATTGTGGCTCGAGTCCGTCAAGATCAAGTCTCCGCGGTCATCGGCCGTGAAGTTTAAACTTCGAATCGACTCGACGGCCGGGGCATAGCTTCGATCTGCTCGGATGGCCAAGAGAATTGGCCCGAGACAAAGCCGCCGAATACGAAGATCTGTCCGGGAGAAAAGTCTCACCACGGCGGTGTTGATGGTTGAAGTTGCCATCGAGCCTATCGGTGGCGACACGAGGAACTCTCAATGAAAGCACCAATGTCGGTGTCAAAACCGGCGGATCTCGGGTAGGGGTCCCGAACTGTGCGTCTAGGCGGATGGTAACAAGAGACGCGAGGACACAATGTTTTTACCTGTGTTCGGGCCCTCTCGATGGAGGTAATACCCTACGCCCCGCTTGATTAATATTGATGATATGGGTAGTACAAGAGTAGATCTACCACGAGATCAAGGAGGCTAAACCCTAGAAGCTAGCCTATGGTATGATTGTTGAGATGTAATGTTAGTCCCTACGGACTAAGGCCCTCCGGTTTATATAGACACCGAGAGGCTAGGGTTACATGAGTCGGTTACAATGGTAGGAGATCTACATATCCGTATTGCCAAACTTGCCTTCCACGCCAAGGAAAGTACCTTCCGGACACGAGCCGGAGTCTTCAATCTTCTATCTTCGTAGTCTGGGAGTCCGGCGGATATTGATAGTCCGGCTGTCCGGACACCCCCTAGTCCAGGACTCCCTCAATATGACTTATTGTTGTCGGTACATTTGATACAACCGACTTAGTGAGTTCCTTTCCACAAGGATTACTCCTACAATGATGGTTATCCATGTTTGTCTGTTATACATAGTGATTACTCCTGCAATGACGATACATGTAATCATCTAAACGACGGAGTTTAAATGAAGGATTTGGGTAAAACCAAGATACCGCTCGTTACTGCAACTTGAGCACCTTCACTCATACATTTTGGTACACTATGTTGTCTATATCCAAAATATATTGGAGAAATTCATTGTGGACAAGTCTTATACATCCATAACTCTCATGGTGGTTCATTCTCTAGACGTGGAGAAAGATCTATTTAGACCAAGAGATGATGGAAATGAAATATTGGGACTCAACGTTCCTTAATGCCATTGGATGCACCAAACACAATTGGTTGGTACTCAAGAATATCTTTCGATATCTTCAAGGCATCAAACATCTTGTCCTGGTTTTTCAGTTTCACAGAAATGTGAACACCGATATCATTGGATACATCGATCAGATCCCACTATATCAGATCGTAGACAAGCTTAGTGTTCCTACTAGGTGTGGTAGCCCTCTCATGAAGAGTCTTCGAGACAGACCTCATGGCTACATCCACCAACCATATCTCAAGGATAATGTTTCTTGTGTTGCCCGGATGCAAACAGGTTACATAATAAGCAATATCGCTATATTGCATATCTTGCAAGTCAAATCATGCGACTGATTTGTTCACCAGGTCTCTACCAACTTCTATGTTCTAGAAATGTGTTTATGGAATTGGTATATAACGACTTCGGAATATGCAAGAATCAGGGGGAGTATCTTCCTGAATTGTTCCTGTTGAAAGCATCATATTATACTCTTTTTTCCTTCATGAGTTTACTTTATAGGTTCTCATAAAGGTTTTTAATGAGGTAATATCAACACAAGACCATATGTCATATTTTCTGTTTTCCCCACCGGGGTTTTTAAGAAAGTATATTAGACATATTTATTCCTCTAAACTCTATGGGTTTTTCTCATATTGAGTTACACAGACAATAATCATTATATGTTGCGGCATTTTCTCCTTAATTTTTCTACTAGGTTTGAAGGAGTTTTGGCAACATATCAAACACCTCTATCCTCATTTTTTTTCCCACAGGGTTTTTGGAGGAAGCTTTATCAAGATGACATCTGCTCACAAGATCAAGCATTGATTAGGGGGAGTGTTAGAATTAATTAACCATGTGTTAATTATGGGATTAATCCTTGCTTGTACTAACCGCAGGCCGTTGTAAAACTGCCGCGTCGGTTCCCGCCGAACAGGCACCTCCTCTGAACAGATACCTTTTTCAGTGGTGTCCTTTCCCTTGTATAAATAGCAGATGGCATCTAATAAAGAAGTGACTTGATTGATTCCAACAACATGAAAGCAATTTGATAGAGGCTCAATTAGTTTTGATTTAATTATTAGCATATTTTTTTACACTGCGGATCTCGTTATTTAGTCTCCAGAAACATCGAGTCATGTGGAGTGGACTGCGATAGTATGGACGAAAACGTTTTCCTTTCTCTGGAATTCAAGGAAAGCAGTGACGCAACAACTAGCTACCTGATAGGCATGTCCCGGCGATATGTGTACTCCATGACTGCGAACTACGACCCGGCGACTGGCATGACCTGAGCCATGACGATAAGCATTTCGTGGAAGATGGACTTGGTGAGAGCAGCTACAACCGCAAGTACCAAAATTCACCCTCTAAGGGCATCTCCAGCCGCGCCCCCAAGAAGGTCTTTCCAGGCGTTTTTTTTTGCGCCGGCGCCGAAAAAGGCCAGTCGCGCCCTCAGGAGCCCGATTTTCGCCGGCTTGGGCCGAAAACAGCGCCGGCGGATCCAGCCGAACCGGCGGCTGGGGCGCTTCGGCGCCGGGCGAACTTTTTTGGCGCGAAGAAGCCGCGGGCCCGCCGCGTCAGCGACACGGCTCTCTTCTCAGCCCTTCGTCGTCCTCATCGCCTCGTTTCCCGTGACGAATCAATGCCAAAGCTGCCGCGCGCTGCCGCGCCGGTCAGCCTGCGCCATTGATGCCTCACGGGCGGCGCAGTGAAGACCGGACGACGCGCATCCCTCGCACTCCCTCGCCCGCCACGCGTACACACGGTGCCACGCGTGTGGGCGGCGCCTCGGCCTATATATGACGCGCCCCGGCGCACTCGGCGACTCACACTCTCACGCCGTCGTCGTTCCTCCCTCTCCTCTCCTCCACACTCTCACACCCATGGCCGAGCGCTTCCCAGGCGACGGCGCGGCGGCGAATGGCTTCGGCCGCCGCCATCTTCATGAAGACGAGGCTCGCCTCGCTACGAGGCCAGTACCCGGTCCCGCCGGACATGCGGTGCCGGCGTGGAGGATCAGCGCGGCGGCGTGCGGTGCCCCGGTACCCACCGGCGCGGCGGCGTCGCGGAGATCTCACGCATCCGCTCGAACCTGCAGCGTCGGCGAGGGCCACGGACGCGTCCCGATAGCCGCTCTGGGACCCTTACTTTCGCCCGACGTCACGCCCGGCAGCTCGAGGTCACCAACGGCGCGTGCCCTCCGGCGAGCTCAACTCCGCCGGCGGCGTCGGTGGTGCGGGCGTGCCCGGCGACGTTGAGGCCGTCCTCGAGTACATCGGCGGCAACACGCCGCGCCGAGTACCCCGCCCCTTCCTTCTCACGCCCGGAAGCTCCTCGACCCGAGGCGCATGGGAACCGAGGTCCTCCTCCTCGTCCGGCGGCTCGCTTCGCCTCCGCCCGTCAGCCGGAGCCCAGGGCACACCGGTCGCCGCAGACGCAGCTCCGGCGTCCGCGATCGGGCGCCAATGCCTCTCCACCCCGGCCGCCGTCCTCGAGCCCAAGCCGAGCCCGCCTCCCATGAGTACGAGGAGATAGCCCGCGCAAGCTTCTCCGACGAGGGCGTCATGCGGTGGCGCGCGGGGCGACTACCTCGCGGCAAGCGGTCGGCGGCAGCGCCGGCCTCGAGGAGATCACCGCCCATAGCGTGGAGTGCGAGGGCGAAACGCAGCGTCGTGGTCTCGACAGCGGCGACGCACGCCCGGACCTTCCAACCCGCCACGCCAACCGGGAGGATGCAGCAGGACGGCGGAGGCGAGGCGGGCGGCGGCGGCGGCGGCGGCGGCGATGATGACGACGGCGGCGGTGACTACATCGCGGTTCTACAGCCTCCTCGGCATGTAGAACCGCGTGGGAAGGGCAAGCGCGCGGCGAGGAGGGCGGGGTAGCCAGCGGTAGTTTTTTCTTTTTGTAAAATATGTTTAAGTTTGAACGAACTCGCCGATGTTTGCGTTAAATTTGAGTCGTTTTTGCGCCAGTATTTGAATTTTTGACTAATCGTAGGCGCCGCTTGTTGGGGGCATCACGCCCCAAAGTCTTGTGATTTAAGCGCGCGCGCTCAGGGGCGATTTTTGCCCCTCTGGGGCCAACAGCTGGAGATGCCCTAAATGCCTACGGACGCGCCGTCTGCGGACAGTGACCGGACAACACACAAAATCATTCACTCCATTCATGTATCTTAAACTTCATCCCTTAAATCCATACAAGCCATGCAGAATAAAAACCTACATAGTACGTGGGAATCTTATCTACTCATCATTGGAGATATCCATGATCTTCGTGCTCGGCTCCGAATAGATGGGCAACTGTGACAGATCCGCCGAGTGTGGCAGCTCCGGCTCATCATCGGAAAAACTAGAGGCGAAGAGCTCATCGATCTACTCGCAAAAAAAAGAACTCGTCGATCTTCGGCCCCTGGTGCCGGATGAAGCGTCGGTTAGCTTTCATATAGGCCTCATCCTAGATGGACTCGAGAATGACATTCTGCTTTGCCATCTCCTCCGCCTGGGCGACCACGAACTCTCACATGGCGTCCTCCATGGCAAAGCACGCAGCCGACTCTGCTTCCTCCTCCGGGTCTGCCGCATCGTCCTCCTTTGGATCCGCCCCTTCTATGGGTTGGGCTCCTACTCCGCCTCTAGCTACTGCTGCCCCTCCTCCTCCTTCGGCTCCGGCCAATTCGGAGGCAGGCTAGTTGCGACACGAGCAGCGCGCCTTGCTCAGTTCTCCTCCTCAAGCTGCAGCCGACGTTCCGGTGTCAACATGGCGTAGGTGGTGATATTGCCGGACCATGACTAGCGGCTACGTCGAGAGCGGGTGGAAGGTAGCGGCGCGGGTGGGAGAAGAGGGAAGGAATGGGGACGGCTAGGGTTCTGCGGAGGTGGCGCCCATCAGACCAACAGTCGCTCTGTGTCCCCGCGTGGGCCCTTGCGATCAGTCTAGCGTGGCTCCCGCATCCGGGCGTCCCATATGTACTTTAGATATGGGCTGGCTATTGAGAGTGTCGGTTAGCCCCGGACGTTTGGCCAGATATGAGGCAACCGCTTGGTTGCCAAATTTCCGTCCGGGCCCCGTTGTAGATGGTCTAAGTATACCAAAAATGCTAGACATACAAAGACTTACACGCTCTTTCCATTTAACAACCAATCACAAACCTCTCCCCCCTGATTTTCAGGGGGGTTGGCCGCCCCGCTCACCTATTGACCAATCAAGGTTAACCATCCTGTAAAAGCCTGTAAATCGTTTGTACGTGTAGCATTGCCGTAAGTATACTAATCATTGAATCAACTTCAATCCTGAAAAAAAAATGGCCAGGAAGCTTCCGCTGTGACCTGCTCTGCTTGCTCCCATGCGTCTGCGTTTGGCTTGTGGTTTGTTCACTGACGCGGCCTACTACATATAACCTGCCAATCTGCCATAGTACCATTCAGGGGGTGTTTGTTTCCAGGGACTTATTGGTTTAGGGACTTAAAAAAGTCACTATAAGTCCCACCTAAACCAAACACAAGGGACTTATTGGGACTTATTGTGGTGATTTCGAACTTATCAAATAAGACTCTCAGGGAGGAATTTATTGGGACTTATTCGCTCCAGGCTCGTTCCCCGCACGCTCCGTCGCCGTCCCGCCTCGGTTCGCAGCCCGCTCTCATGCGTCGTCGCCGTCGCCGCCCGCCTCGATTCGCCGCCCGTCGCCGCCGCCTCGGTTCGCCGCCCGCCTCTCGCCGTCGTCGCCCGCCTCGGTTCGCCGCCCGTCGCCTTGCCGCCTCGATTCGCCATGCCGTCGCCGCCATGCTCGCCTCGATTCGCCGCCCGTCGCCGCCGCCTACGCCTCGATTGTTGCCGTCGCCGCGCCGCCTCGATTCGCCGCCCGCCTCTCATGCCGTCGTCTTCCATACTCGATTCGCGCCGCCATCCTTGTGCTTCTCGGTTCGCCGTCCGTCGCCCATGCATCGCCGCATACGCCTCGGTTTCTCCGCCGTCGCCGCCGCCTCGATTCGCCCGCCCGTTCTTGCCGCCTCGGTTCGCCGCCCGCCTCTTCTTACGTCGCCGCCCGCCTCGATTCGCCGCCCGTTCTTGCCACGCCTCGGTTCGCCCATCGCCGTCATCGCCATCGCCGCCCGCCTCGATTCGCCGCCCGCCTCGATTCGCCGCCCCTCGTCGCCGCCGCCTCTCGCCCGTAAATCGCCCGTCGCCGCCCGCCTCGGTTAGATTACGCCTCGATTCATTGTGATGCCTCAATCACGGACAGGCCCTCTCCTGAGCCTCGTTGCAGCGGTGCAACATGGACTTATAAGTCCTTGTAAACAAACAGGTAGGGACTCGGAACTTATCTTTACCTAATAATAAAGAAAATTGGGTTTCTGGTCGTCCGTCGTGCATATTTACAGAAAACCCCCTATAGTTTCCCGAAATCAACCCGCACTACCAGTTTTAGTAAGACAAAAAAACGTTTCGAATTTACAAACAGGACCCTGTATTTTCCTCTATTCAACCCGTGATCTGCAGAACGGCGGCGGCGGCGGCGGCTAGAGCTTGCAGCGAACGGATCCGTGCGCGGCAGGGGCTGCAGAGGATTCAGAGGTGGGCGGTGAGGAAGGGGATCGCCGCTGACGACGATTAAGGCCCGAGCGCGATTTCCCGGGCGAATTCATGGCATCTGGGCTCCTGTCGGAAAGGAGACAGGGAGAGGAAAAAACTGGAGAAAGGAGGGGAGACGAGGCAGCGGCTTGCTGCTGTAGACGGCAGCGGGAGTGGGAGGTGTGGCAGCGCGGTGCAGGGTGCACCGATGGTGGTGCTGTCCACGGGCGTCATGGGCATTCACTCGCTCAGGTCAATGCGAGAAGAGGAGTCCAGGGACGAGCTCGTGCTCGACAGAAGGCAGCGACAACGCAGGTGGCAAGCTCGGCGGGCAACATGGGTCCCGATCCGGACGGATCCGGTGAGATCCAAGGTGGTGGGATGGCTGAAGGGCCTCAGCGTAGAGGAGGCTGCCCAGCGCGACGGACAACAAAGGGCGGCAGAGCTCGATCCGGCTTGGCGCTCGTCCATCGTAGTTTCCTGGAACACAGAGAGGGAGAGAGATGCGTGGGGGGTGAGGACGATCCATGGAGGAGAAGGAATGAAAAGAGGGAGAAGGAGAGGTGCTGCAGGGGAGACGGCCTGGTCCGCTGGCGGTGGCGCGCTCCGGCGGCGGGGCTAACGAGGCGGCGGCGCGAGGCAGGGGATGTCCGGTGCAAACTCCATGGCGCACGGGGAGCTCCTGTAGGGAAAAGAGAGGGAGGGAGAAACGGAGTCGTGGTGGCAAAGGCAGGAGAGGCAGCCTGCCATGGCAGGGATGGGGAGGTGTGGCGGAGGTAGGACGTGGAGGAGGAGAAAGAGGGTAGGAAGAAGGCAGAGGAGGAGTGGTGGAGAGGCAACGAAAGAAGGACCACCATTATTTCAAGCAGAGAGAGAGATATGCGAGTCATCTTTCTTTTTTGCATGGTATGGGTGGGATGGATCATCTAGCATTTTTCCTGCACGGGTTTGGGCGGCAGCAGCAGCCGTGCTGTACTGCTGTTGCATGTGTCTGACTCGTGGCTGTGCGTGTTGTGTGCGTGGCTGGCATGCGGAGGCCCTGTCCAGTTAAACATGGTGTGTGACGTAGCATACAGGATTACTGGTCGACTGCATGCGTATCCCAAGTCGTGGTGAGTGCGTCTCCGGCGCGGCGTCCGTTCGGCATAGGAGAACCCCAATCGCTGGGCTGTAACTTTGAAATACGATCCAAAAAAGTATATATCACATATTCATTGAAATCCAAAGGTGCATCAAATATGTTCATACGAATCGCTCAATCAAAGAAAAAACAAATCATGTTGATATGAAAAACTAAAACTTGACCATATAAACCCATAATACGCATAGACTGGTCGGCCCCTGTAATTGACACTTCTTTCTCGGCGTCGCTGGGTAGAAGTCCGTCTCGCTCGACCCTATGGTGCCCTTAGATGCCCGCATCACATCTCGCCATGTCTCTCCTGGCATCCATATCCTCCCCTATCACTCTGTCCTTGATGAGCTTTTCACCTCCCTTAATGTGTCGTCACTCAGTTCCTCAACTTTGACCAAATTCATGGCAATAGGCTACTTAGTGACGTGCTTTGTGCAAAAACAAGTAGGAATACGAAGGGAAGATGTAGAGATAGGTGGCGCAGACGGCGTCCTTATGTCCAACTTGACAAATTAGTTTTTAAAGTTTTAAATTTTCCCTTGCGTGGATGCAGCGACATGTGTGCACGTGGGGTGGCGTGCTCATTGTCATGAAATTAATCACGTTTGGACAAATTATGAAATGGACACCACAACCATCATAAGCGAGGGTAGAAAGAATGATAAGCAGCGAGTGCTATCTACATTGGAGATAGAGGATGTAGACATGTTGGGAGTCTTGAGCTACGTTCATTCTGTCAGTTGAACTTCTGATGAACAATTTTCGTGACGATGATGCTTATGATGATATTAATGAAAACCTTATGTATTGAACTTACTATTCATTATGGTCAAGTTTTTTCAGGTTTCTAAGCACATATTTATTTATTTACTTCTGTTGCAATGCACGGGCATGTTTGCTATATATTTAAATTAATCATTTTTATACAATAACAGTGAACATGTCATTTCTAAGCACTGCCATGCACTTTTTATTTATGTCGATAACAGGGGCGATGCTTTGCGAAATGTCTGAACAAGATAGATAGATAAATAGATAGATAGGCAGAGATAGAGAGTATGTGAGTGATGGAGCATGATGTGGTCTTGAGCCATTGGACTAGGGGGAGCTAAATTTTTTTTTCTCCCGTTGCAACGCACGGGCATATTTTGCTAGTAAGTCCCTATAAACAAACAGGTAGGGACTTACGACTTATAAGTTGGGACTTAAAAAAGTCCTAGGTCTTATGAAACAAACAGGGCCTTAGCTTTGCTAATAGATCGGATGGTGTCCTTATTAATTATGTTCTGTCCTGCTTGGTGAAGATCGTAAGGAACGATTGTAATAAGATTTTATTCAATTAATATATGAGGAGGTGTTTAAGAAAACAAAGCTCTCCTTTAATCCGAAGCACCACAGAGCGGTGATGGATTCTGTGGCCGTCGTGGCGGTGCCGTTCCCGGCGCAGGGCCACCTCAACCAGATGCTGCACCTGTCGCTGCAGCTCGCATCCCGCGGCCTGGACGTGCACTACGCCGCGCCCGCGCAGCACGTCCGGCAGGCGCGCGCGCGCGTGCACGGCTGGGCCGAGGACGCGCTCCAGTCCATCCACTTCCACGACCTCGGCATCTCCGACTACATCACCCCGCCTCCAGACCCCGCCGCCGACTCGCCCTTCCCCTCCCACCTCATGTCCCTCTTCAACGCCTACATCGCCGGTGCGCGCGCCCCGCTCGCGGCTCTCCTCCGCAGGCTCTCCGGCTCCTGCCGCCGCCGCCGCATAGTCGTAGTGCACGACCGCATCGACGCCTTCGCCTCCGAGGAGGCGGCGCGCCTGCCCAACGGCGAGGCGTTCAGGCTGCACTGCTTGGCCCTGTCGATGCTCGTCGGAAGAATGGACGCCGACCACCGGCTGCTGCGTGAGACTGGCCTGGCCTTCCGCGCCGTCGAGCACTGCGCGACCAAGGAGTTCGTGGAGTACGCCAGCCGGGCCAGGCCCTCGAAACAGATCTCCCCTGGCGCCGGCGTCCTGGCAAACACGTGCCGCGCTCTCGAGGGTGACTTTATCGACGTTGTCGCCGGCCACCTGGCCGCCGACGGCAAGAAGCTCTTCGCCGTCGGGCCGTTAAACCCGGTGCTCCACGCCAGCGCGTCGGAGCAGAACACGCAGCGGCGGCACGAGTGCCTGAATTGGCTCGACGAGCAGCCCCCGGCGTCGGTGCTCTACGTGTCCTTCGGCACCACGTCGTCTCTGCGAGCGGAGCAGATCGAGGAGCTCGCAGCAGCGCTGCGCGGCAGCAGACAACGCTTCATCTGGGTGCTGCGCGACGCCGACCGCGGCGACATATTCGCGGAGGCCACGAGAAGACGCTGTCGGAGTTAACCAGGCACACCCAAGGGATGGGGCTGGTGATCACCGGGTGGGCGCCGCAGCTGGAGATCCTAGCGCACAGCGCCACGGCGGCGTTCATGAGCCACTGCGGCTGGAACTCGACCGTGGAGAGCCTGAGCCACGGCCGGCCGATTCTCGCCTGGCCCATGCACTGCGACCAGCCGTGGGACGCGGAGCTGGTCTGCAACTACCTCAACGCCGGCATCCTCGTGCGCCCATGGGAGAAGCACGCTGAGGTGATCAGTGCGTACATCACAAGGTGATCGACAAAATGCCATGATGCCGAATGCCATGTGGGGCGAGCCTTTTGAGGCCGATTCAGTTCAGCAACTTGATTTGAAGCTAGAATATTCACTTCAGAAAAAGTATATTATGCATCCGGTTTATATATAATTCATGTGTCACACTTGGAGCTCGGAAATTGCACTTTGTAAGGGACTTGTCTAGAGATGACTTTTCCCCCCCTTTTTTCAACTATAAGATGACTCTTAAAATATGTATAAGAGATGGCCTACCCAAAAATACTCGACGGACAAAAACTAAATCTATATACCGACAAATTAAGGGATTAGTGCTTCTGCCTACCAGTAACAAAATTGCCCCCAAAGTTCTGAAATTGGGACTTCAAAAAAGCTCCGAAATTACCGCCTATTTTTCTTAGTTTGGTTTTTTGTTTTTCTAAATACTCCTGGGTGACCGATAGCGAAGCAGTACCGTTTCTTTCATGTTCTTTTCCGTTTTTATTTTTTCTACTTTAAATAAATTAGGACTACAAAAACCTGTGAAATACAACATGAATGAGAATTTTGAGATAAAATGCTCAATAAATCATAAAAAAAATTACAGATTCAAAAAATGTTCGCGATTTTGAAAAAATAATGCTCGGGAAATAAAAAAAATGTTCAAGATTTTGAAAAAGAATCATGTATTAAAAATATTAATGAAATTAAACAAAATATTTGGCAATTCAAAATAATTAATTTTGGAAAATGTCCTAAAAATTCGAAAATTGTTGGTGAATTACGAAATAGTTTGTCGATTCATAAAATATTCACCGATTCGAAAAAATGATTATGCACTTTGAAAAAAATTGTTCACTCAAAAAATATCATCGCGAATTTAAAACATTTTTTCACAATTTCCAAAAACATGTTCGTCCGAGCGGACTATCAGGACATTGTTAAACTCTTGGGTTGTTGCCTTGAAGTGGAAGTTCCAATTCTAGCATATGAGTTTGTTCAAAGTGGTACACTATTTGAGCTTATCCATGGCAAGAACCAAGCACTGCAGATCTCCTTCAACACTCTCTTAAGAATTGCCCATGAAGCAGCAGAAGGACTCAGCTTCCTGCACTCCCATGCATCTCCCCCAATTATTCATGGCGATGTGAAAACTTATATCATCCTTCTTGATGATAACTACATGGGCAAAGTGTCAGGCTTTGGAGCTTCCATACTAGCCCCATCCGACAAAGAGCAGTTTGTTACTATGGTTCATGGTACTTGTGGATATTTTGATCCCGAATACAGGCGAACATGCAAGTTATGTGACAAAAGTGTTGTGCATAGCTTCGGAGTTATCCTGTTAGAGGTGCTCGCAGGCCAGTTGCCATTGAAGCTCGAAGGGTCTGACACACAAACAATCCCATCAGCGACTTTCCTATCCGTTGTGAAGGAGAACAATTTGGATGCAGTAGTGGTGAGCCACGTGAAAGGCCAAGAAAGTATGACATTGCTCAGAGGAATTGCGGACCCGGCTAAGAAATGCCTAGATATGTGCGGCGACAACCAGCTTCTATGAAAGAGGTCGCCGACGAGCTCAATAGATTGAGGAAGCCTTGTTGGTGGAGAATCCGCCGGTGGTAACGAAACAGAGTCAAGTGGGTATGCTATCGGTGAAAGTGACAACCAACACATAAGCCCAAGAAGCTCGTATTACGCTAGGTTACTAAGACATGCATATATAATACTCCCTCCGTCCGAAAATAGTTGTCATCAAAATGGACAAAAAGGGATGCATCTAGAACTAAAATACATCTAGATACATCCACTTTTATTCATTTAGATGACAAGTATTTCCGGACGGAGGGAGTACTGCAGTACTGGTATGTTTTTTATGTTTTCTGATGAGCACTACTGCATGTATTGTATGTTTTCAATAAGTCGAGCAAATACACACCGTTTTGAATTACATGTAACAAGTTATCAGTTTTGAACAAGAAATCAGAGTTTTCGCAGCGAACCATGTTAAACATCATCCAAGAGTAGGAGCATCATGGTTGCAAGTATTGCACTGAAATGCTGGGCAGGGACGAGCGCTTCACTGACCTAAAGTTTCAGCATCGCCGACGGCACCACATAGATGAATGAAGTAAAAGCAAGGACAGTGTTAACAGTCGTAGACTGAAGCACAATCGATTATTTTCAGAGTTCATTGGTAAGAAAGCGCAAGATAGAATAATCAGTCAAAATCCGATTCCAACTTTCCCTCCCCTATTTGATTCAAGCCAAACTTGTTTTTGCAACAGGCAACCAGAATGTGCCTACATGTACCAGATCAGAATGTAGGTTTCAGTAAAAGAAATGCAGAGATGGGAATGTAATTTTTCAATAATAAAAATTCTGGGTAATGCTGCTACATGGATTAAAATTTTGGGCTTTGATGAAATATCACAAGACCCAGCAGTGTGTTATCATCAAAAGTTGGCATCAATCTCTCGAAAAAATCGTGGGTTTCCCCTCTCGCTAGGGTTTCGCTTCCTCTCGGCGACTCGGGTAGCCGCCGTTGAGATCTACCTCTCCCCTCGCCGTTCTTGACCCTCTGAATCCGCGCCGGACTGGGATCGAGGCGATCTGCGCCTTCTGATCTCGGAATAGCGGGGTTTTGCAGGGGTTTTAAGAGGGCAGTTAGGGATCCGCCGCCCGGTGAATCCAGATTTGTTTCGTCGGGTTAGGGTTTTGCAACGATGGCGAGTTCAGCTACAGGCTCGGGCTCGGGAACTGATGATGTCGAGGAGATGCTGAAGAACTTGGGGCTTACAGAAGACGATCTAGATGATGTGGTCTTCGAGGAGCAGCAGGTGCCGGCTGAGTCGGCGGTCAGATGGATGGCTGTGGCGAGGGTTCACACCCCAAAAGAGTATAGCCAGTATTGGTTCTTTCGCCAGATGAGGGCCGCCTGGGACCTGGCGCAGGAGGTAAAAATTCGTCCGCTCGAAAGCAACCTATACACAATGCAGTTCTCGTGTTTGGGAGATTGGGAGCGTGCCATGGTTGATGGACCGTGGACCTTCAAGGGCAATGCTGTTGTTATGTCTGAGTATGATGGGTTTACAAAACCATCAGAGGTTAATCTGGATATGCTGGATATTTGGGCACAGATACATGACTTGCCGGATGGCTTCTTCCCGATGGTGAAAGCCCTTGCTGGTAAAATAGGCGAGCTCATCTACGCCGAACCAAAGTCTCAAGATTTTGAGGGTAACTTTGTGCGTGTCAGGGTGAGAATAAACGTCCATAAGCCTCTCAAGAATGCTGTTTCAGTAGTAAAGGACGGCAAAAGGAGGGTTTTCTTGGTCAAGTACGAGAGATTACCTGATTGGTGTGCTGTATGTGGCCATCTGGGCCCTCAATTCAAGGAACATGGTGATGGTGTTCATCCACCACAAGCCCTGGTTTTCAAAAACCTGAGGGCGTCTTGGTTTCGAGGACCGGGACGTGGACCAGGAGAGGGAAGAGGAAGAGGACGTCAGGGCCGTGGCCGTGGACGAGGACGCGGAGGACAACAGAATCAGCAGGAATGGCAGGATCAGGAAGCAAGGGATCACTCTGGTGATGTTTCTATGGAGCCTGAGAACAACAGGAAGAGAGGCGCGGTGAAGAGCTCTTCATCTACCATGCAAACCAGCAACACATTACTTCTACCGCCCCCTCCAGAGACCACAACTAGCTCTCCGTCTAAGCAAGAACCGAAGAGGCCTAAACCGACTCTACCGCTCACTGACAACTCCATGGTGAAGAACCTAGCTCAAAACATTGAAAATGATGCGCGTTTGGCGGGCCCCCACCGGGTCGCGCCTAGCGCAATGAGTCTGCTATGTTGGAACTGTCGCGGGGCTGGCAAACCCGCGACAGTTCGTGAGCTTCGTGATCTCACGAGGCAACATGCCCCCTCTATTACATGTATCCTTGAAACACAAATAGAGGGTTCTAGAGTCGAAAACATGTTGGGTTCTCTAGGGTATAATAAGAGTTTTGCTGTAAGCAGTTCTGGTAGAAGTGGAGGACTAGGTATTTTTTGGAATGAAGAAATAAAGCTTGAAGTTGTGGGTTATTCCAAGTATCATATTGATGTCATTGTTGATGAGATGGTGGATATCAAAACCAGGGTGACTTTTGTCTATGGAGAGGCGCAAACTAGTGAACGCTACAAAACGTGGGACATGCTCCGGAGCATCACAGGAACCAATGCTATGCCGTGGCTAGTTGTTGGTGATTTCAACGAGGTAATCCATGGGCACGAACATGACGGAGTGGGGACTCGCAGCCAAGCCCAGATGGAACTGTTCCGGGACGCCCTAGATACGTGTGGCTTGTCTGACATCGGATATACGGGCACGAATTGGACGTTTGAGAAAAAGGTGACAGGAGGAACGTTTACCAGGGTCAGATTGGACAGGGGGGGGTGGCAAATACAGCATGGTCCATAGCGTTCCCGGGGGCTGTGCTTCGACACTTAACTACAGCATCATCAGATCACGTACCTCTTCTTGTCCATTATACCGACGTGCATGCAAGCAGAAAGGCCCCACGGTCCTTTAAATATGAAACCTGCTGGGAGAGGGAGGACACGCTGCAGACCGTGGTGCAGACAGCCTGGTCGGGGGCGGCTGCTGATTCGGTGCATGCACTGCACGACAAGCTGCGGATGCTGTCAGATGATTTATCGTCTTGGGATCGCAATCACTTCGGGAACGTCAGGAAGGAGATCTCTCAATTAAAAACTCGGCTGCAGGAGTTACGGCAGATCCAAGGTAGATCGGGGCCTAATCATATTGAAATCAAGGTGGTGGATCGGCTAACTGAATTGTACCACCGTGAGGAGATGTTATGGAGGCAAAGGGCCAGGTTGGAGTGGCTAGCGCATGGCGACAAGAACACATATTTTTTTTCACTTGCGTGCAAGCAGAAGGAAGAGGAAAAACCAAATAAAGATGCTACAGCGTCCAGACGGCCAGATGACAGAAAACATAGCTGAGATGGAGGAACTAACAAATTCCTTTTATGAGAATTTGTACACCTCGGAGGGGGTCACAAATATGGAGGAAGTACTTGATACAGTCCCTCGGAAAGTTACCCAAGCGATGAATGATATGTTGACAGCTCCGTACAGTAGAGATGAAGTTAAAACGGCTCTTTTCCAAATGTTCCCTATCAAAGCACCCGGCCCTGATGGGTATCCAGCTCACTTTTTTCAACGGCATTGGGAAATTTGTGGGGATGATGTTACAAAGGTGGTGTTGAAGATTGTGGAGGGAACTGAGTCAGCTGCATGCATCAATGAAACCGTGTTGGTTCTCATTCCTAAGGTAAAGAACCCTACGTTGCTGTCCCAATTTCGCCCCATAAGTTTATGCAACGTAGTGTACAAGATAGCATCGAAGGTAATAGCTAATAGGCTCAAAACAGTTTTACCTGACATTATTTCCGAAGAGCAGTCGGCTTTTGTGCCTGGCAGGTTGATCACTGACAACATTATCATAGCCTACGAATGCTTGCACTTCATGAAGAGGAACAAAGCAAAGAAGCACCAGTCATGTGCCTTGAAACTTGACATGATGAAAGCTTATGATAGAGTCGAGTGGGAATACTTAAGGGCTATTATGATCAAGCTAGGATTCCCTGGAAGATGGGTGGATATAGTCATGGATTTAGTAACTACAGTGAAGTTTTCTGTACTTTTCAATGGGAATAAATTGCAAGAGTTCACACCTACAAGGGGAATCAGACAGGGAGACCCAATATCCCCATACTTGTTCTTGTTGGCAGCAGAGGGCCTTTCGTGCCTTCTAAAATCCAAAGATGAGTCATCTAACTTGCATGGTTTACAGGTAGCTCCTACGGCTCCACCAGTGAATCATCTCCTATTTGCAGATGACAGCCTGCTGTTTTTCAAGGCCAATAGTGTGGGGGCAAATGAGGTTAACCAGATGCTGAATACTTATTGTCAGGCAACGGGACAGAGAATCAACTACTCCAAATCCTCTATCTTCTTCAGCAAAGGAGTTCCAGAGAATGCAAGGGTGGAGATTAAGGACTTGCTAAATGTTCCCAATGAAACTCTCAATGAGAAATATCTTGGTATGCCCTCTGACATTGGAAATTCAAAGAATGGTGCTTTTAAATATCTAAAGGATCGCTTATGGAGCAAAGTTCAAGGGTGGATCGCAGACACGATGTCATCGGCAGGCAAAGAGGTGCTAGTTAAAGCTGTTGCCCAAGCAGTGCCTGTCTTCTCGATGTCATGTTTTAAACTCCCACGGGGCTTGTGTGAACATTTGAACAAGTTGATAAGGAAATTTTGGTGGGGAAGTAAGGAAGGCAAAAGAAAACCACATTGGGTTTCCTGGCAAGTAATGACTCAGCCTAAAGGAATGGGGGGCCTGGGTTTCAAGGACTTTGAACTTTTTAATCTAGCTATGCTCGCTAGGCAAGCTTGGAGGTTACTTCAACACCCCAATACTCTCTGCGCTAGAATACTGAGAGGCATCTATCACCCGCAAAATGATATACTAGAAGCTCAGTTGGGAGGTCACCCTAGTCAAGTCTGGAGGGCTTTGATCAAGGCGAGGATACATCAAACAAGGATTGATTAGAAGGATCGGGAATGGAGAGACAACATATATCCGAGGGACAACTGGATCCCGAGAGAGGAAATGCTTCGACCTTATGGGTGTTTGGCGCAGATCCACCTGCTCGAAGTTTCGAGCTAATCGATCATACATCTGCTATGGGATCGTGCGAGGTTGAAGCAACCTTTCGCCGATGGATAGTCGAGTTATAATGAGCATCCCATTGTGTACACGTAACTCCGCCTGATTTCGGAGTGGCACTATGAAAAGCATGGAGTTTTTTCGGTGAAGTCGCTTATCGTATGATCGTGGCTACGAAGCAACGAAGAGAAGCTTGGCTTGATGGCAACCTGGCTCCTCAAACACAAACGCCGAGGAAGGCGCGTGGAAAACCTTATGGAAAACACCGTCCGGCTTAAAGTCCGCATGTTTTTGTGGCGATTGTCCAAACAATCTTTGCCCACAAATGATGTTAGAGCTCACAGACATATGACCGACTCGCTTAGTCGTGGATTTTGCGGAGCACAAGACTCGTGGAGGCACTCGTTGATGGAATGTGCATCATCCCGGCGCGTCTGGGCATTGATCGATGATGATCGGTGCATGAAATGACGACGGTGACAGAGCCCAATGCCAAACATTGGCTGTTTTCACTAATGGAGATGTTAGAACATGATAAGTTCAGATCGCTTCTTGGCCACCCTATGGGCGATTTGGTCACGAGGAGGAAAGCGATACACGAAGGGATCTTTCAGAGCCCACACTCTACGGAAGCTTTCATTCGACGGTTCCTAGATGATCTGCGGGTAGTTTCGTCGCAAAAGAACCCTAACCAGGAACGGGTTCCTGCTACGTTTACTTCAGCACGACCTAGAGCTAAGGCGCCGCCACCAGGGCATGCTAAGATCCATGTTGATGCGGGTGTTAGGCACGATCGAGGTGGAGCAGCAGTAGCTGTTTGTAGAGATGAAGGAGGAAACTACTTGGGGAGTTCGGCGTTGGTGGTTTATGGCGTAAGCAATCCCACAATATTGGAGGCAATGGCGTGCAGGGAAGCTTTAGCTCTGGCAGAGGACATGAATCTTACACATTGTGTGATCTCTAGCGATTGTAAGCAGGTGGTGTCTGATATCACCAGAGGAACACTAGGAGAGTATGGAGCTATCATTGCTGAGATTAGGGCTAAAGCGGAGTCACATAACTTCAAGTTTATATTCGAGGGTCGTGCTGTTAATTATGAAGCACATAGATTAGCTCGTTTTTCTATATCTTTGGGTCTGGGTCGCCACGTGTGGTTTGGCACACCCCATGACCCTCGATGTATACCACAACATGTGGCTTTCGGTGATGAATAAATGAAGTTTCACCCCTCAAAAAAAAAAAAATCAAAAGTTGGCATCATGATAATCAGATATTATACTCACCCAGTTACATGATTATGTCAACACATGCTTCACCACGCTGCAGCAATCCTCAACAAAGAATGATGTGGAAATCATTCTAAACTACTAGGAACATCTTGATATCAAGCTAACGATAATCTGAAAGCAATCTGAGCATGCCTAGTGTCAAGGAGACCACACACTTGAGCAAAACTCACCAAAGGCTGGAGCTCAGGTATATTGTGAACAAATCAACCAAAAAATGGTACGCAATCATCATCAACAAGCAGCTAAAAAGGAATCCACTGGCAACTCAGCATTCATAACTCGGATAAAAACTCGGTGGGAGAAACTAAAAGTTTCCAACTGCAGCAAATACAGAAGGCCTAGGAGAGGGAGCAAAACAGGGCCGTCATAGAAAACCATGACCACGTAGCAGTTCGGGTCAAGTAATGCTTCACTATTGGCAGGGCAGTCTCTATGAGATCAGGCTTTTGTCTCCTGGGCTACCTCCTCAAAGGTCTCTCCGGGAACAAGCTCCGGAACATCGTCGTCGTTCTCCTCCTTGGGCTGGATGGCGCCCGCAGCAGCCACCTGCTTCTGCATCTCCTCAGCAATCCTCTTCAGGTGCTCCATGTTGTCAGGGCCTGGAACAAACAGGCAGAATTTAGAACCATGCTGGTGCTTTCATAAACTAGTGTAGTCATATACTACCTAGTATATAGTCCTATGAAACATAACAGGAACTGAACAAGCATCCATTTGTCAAAGCTAGAGAAAGAACAGCCGAGAGGCAATTAACAGAATGACTATTACTCGCCCAATGACGAGCATAAAAACACTAGCAGCCCACTTGTGTTAACTGACATGAGTAAAGGAAGGAAAAGTATGGTGTAAGAATGCAGCTAGATATATGAGGTTGCCAGGTCGGCAACATAATTTTAATAACGTAAAGGCGACAGGTAACATGAGTCACTCACAATTAATAAAACGGAGGTCATAAATTTTAAGCCGAATTGCCAGTACAGAATTATAAATCAACTCTCAGATTATTAAGCTAAGCTATTTATTGGATGGTCTCACTATGTCACACACAGTAGCATACCCACTCTTTGACAAATAATAAAATGGAAGTCAAATACTTGAAGTCAAAGTGCCAGCACAGACTTACTGTAAATCAACTTAAAAGATTATTAAACTAAACTAGTAATTGGATGATGTAACTAAGTCAGAAGGAGTAGCATACCCAATTGGTTGATGATCGAAGGAAGAACATCTTGTAGCTCTGTCAAGTCAAAACCATGAATATAATAATAAGTAAACACAATAGAATGACTACAAAAAGAAAGTGCCAGAGAAACAGTAATTCAATGGCAACAACATATTAGGGTGAACACATGTTTTAACAGCAGGCATGTCATGAATGGGCAAACTAAAGTGCATGGCTTCACGATTACAAGACTAATCAGGTGCATAGAGAGATGTTAAAAAAACTTGTTCAGATTGACTAGGACAATTAAGGAATCACAATCAGTGGATCTCAAATGGATGCAAATGATGGTTAGCTGTTGCATTAAAGCAATGCATCCATAAATCCGATCTAAGAATGCTATAACTTGCATCATCATCATCATGACCAAATGATAGAGAAGTGAGATGGATCCATACTCTTGGTCTGGGGAGTCCCACTGACCACCCATGTGTTTGCGGCGATGGAGGCTTGCACTGCATCGACAGAAGACAAACAAGTCAGTAATCCCCATCGACATGACAAGCAAGGAAGCAAGCAGCGAGCATACAACCAGAAGAGCGCCGTAGATGAAGGAAGGAAAGAGGTCACCTTTGGGGTTGAGGAACTGGATGACGAGGTCGTCCTTGAAGATGTTGACCTCCTCAATGGCCGGGATGGTGTTGACGCCCACCCTCTTGAGCGTGCTCTGCAGCCGCTTGTCGTCCGTGGTCGCCGTCTTGTGCACCGCCTTCTTCTTCCTGCACCAGACCCCAGCCAACGGAGGCAGATTAGCACCTGAAAGCCCAATCTTTCACAGATCGGTCGCGCCAGCAAGAAGCCAATCGAGGCGGAGGACCTACCGGCGCACGGTGCCCTTGCCGCCGGTGCGGACGGCGCCGGCCATCTTCATGAGCCTCTCCTTGTTCATCTGCGGAACAAACAACCCGTGAGATCTCCGTCCCTGCGGCGGGGCGCCCGATCTGAGCGCGCGATTCGCGGGGAGGGGCGTGGGGGGAGGAGGAGGGGGACTGACCTTGCCGGAGGGGGTGGGTCGCGGCGTCGGCGCCGGCGGGCGGTGGGGCTTGAGCGGGCGGCGGGGGTGGGGGGAAGGAGCGGCTGGGGCGGCGGCGGAGGGGAGTCCCGTAGGTTTTGTGGGTGGATTATAGGGTTTTCCTTTTTGCGCACGGGCCCCTGGTTGTTTCGCGTTTTGCGCGTTGGACCCTGATGGTGGTGGGCTGGGCTGGCCTTGCTGTATAGGCTCCGGCCCGTGTACCGCGTCGTCGACGGGTGGGAGGGCCACCCGCAGGAGGATGATGGGCCCAATCCGGCACAGGCTCCTTTAGAAAGGCCTAAATGTGCCTGCCCTCCTCTTCGGGCCATTCCTCCTCCACCCTAGAAATCCAATCATCTTTTCTCAAAAAAGAAAAGAAAAGGGAAATCTATTCATCACCAGCTAAAAAAGGATATGTCTAAAAAAAGCTAAAAGAAGAGAGAGATTACCTCGGGGAAAATAATCTCTTAAGAGCAGTCTGCGTTTGCACCTGAACGTCTCATCATAGACAACTTTATAACGGCCCATGAGGGCTTCATTATATGAAGACAACGAAAATTAAAGGTAACTGTTTATGTGCATCGAAACTGGATATGATGAAGGCTTGTGACATACTAGAGTGGACATTATTGATGTTGAAGCAGGGGTTAGTCCTCGGTTTACGGAGACTGCTATGAGGTGTGTTTCATCGGTTTATTTTTTGGTACTATTTAATGGTGGCCGTTTGGATGTTTTTAGGCCATCTCTAGGTCTGCGGGAGGGGGCATGATTTCTCCGTATTTTTTTTTCTTGCGGTTAAGGGCCTGCCTTGCCTTCTAAAAGCCTGGGGTGATGAAGTTCATGGTGTTGCAGTGGCCGACACACTTCTATCAACTACCTTTCTTTTACCAAAAATAGCCTCCTCTTTTTTGAAGCAACAACTATCAGTGCTACATGTGTTCGAGATCTCCTGAAAAAAATATTGTGATGTTTCTAGGCAAAGAATAAATGTGGGCAAATTTGTGATTTACTTCAACAAAAACTATTCTTGAAACTCTTCAGAATGATGTTAAAAATATCCTTGCAGTGCTAAATGGGTCCTTATCAGATAAGTACTTGGGATTACCAATGCGTGTTGGCAGGTCCAAATAAGGATGGTTTAAGTATCTCAAGGATAGGATTTGGAAACATGTACATGGATTGATGGAGAAGTGTTTGTCTGTTGGAGGGAAAGAGATGCGCTCATTAACTTAGTTGCCCAATCCATCCCCACATTTTTATGGCGTGTTTCAAACTTCATGGGACTTTGTGAGCACATTAATGGACTTCTTTGAAAGGTTTGGTGGGGAAGTAAAAGGGGCAAGATGTGAACTATCTGGTTTCATGGACTACTATGTGTTGGAAATATGAGCAATTTACCGAATGATTTTATTAACAAAAATAGTAGACAAAACATGACTAAAATAGCAAATATAAAATAAGTCATGCAATCTGACAGAGAGAAGGTAAACATCGTCTGCATATATGAACTTGAGGTAAACACATCTAGAATAGTCACTAGATGAAGTTGCTTATACGACATAGAACCTAACATACGTGGGGATGAAACTAGAGCCAAGAATCAGAAAGGGACTTCTACCGAAAGGAGAAGAACACGACGACAGACAAAAAGCAGCAGGCGAAGTCCGGACTTGGGGTCGGTGTCCTCGCCCCATGTCGCCGAGGAGGTCGTGGACGTCGGGTAAGAAGTCGTCGTCGGGAAGTAGTCGTCGGCGATCGGATCGTCCGTGATGAAGCAGCCGAAGAGTCGCGCAGAGCGCCCCAAAAACCTTATCACCCTTCTCCGTCTGACAGACTCAAAGAGTGTGGTTTAGGAGGCCTACTGTCCCGACCTGCGGTGCACGCCGCAAGCCGGGATGGAGAAGATCGTAGCAGCAGCGCAATGCTCAGGAACCGGTGGCGAGAGGAAAAAGTAGTTCTGGTGCATCTTGCTGAGAGGAGCAACCTCCCTTTTATAGGCGCAAGAGAAGGAGGCGAGAGGGCAGCGCCAGGAGCTGAAAAAGAACAGACAGCAGCCGAAGGGTGCATCGTTCACATTTAATCTTCACTATAGCAAAAACTTTCCATCTCCCGAGTGACCTTTCGTATACCCGTAGTGCGTGGCAAAAATTTAGACATCGGCTCGGCTCATTCCGGCGCGAGGCGGGCGGAGGAGGAGCCTCCCTTATAAAAAGGTCCAACTTCCTCTAAACTAGCAATGTGGGACTAAACTTTAGTTCCACCTCTTGCCTTGCATAAATTGGCTGCGTGGGCCTTTAGGATTTATTAGGAATTACTGAAACTGCTACTGGGCTAGGCCCAAAATGGACAAAATTCCAGCACTATGTCCAAACCAGAGTTTATCGGGGGCCTCGGCTTCCGAGACATCGAGCTATCCAATTCGGCTTTGTTGGCATGCCAACCATGGAGGCTATTGCAGGTCCTAGTTCTCTCAGTATTTGATTTTTAAAAGCAAGGTGTTATACCCACTGCCATATTCTAGACTCTACACTAGGGTTGCCCCCCTTCTCAATTTTGGCGTTCGATCCTAGAGGGAAGAGATATCCTTTCAATGGGGCTTTTCTAGCAAACAGAAACGGGCTCTTCCACTAGTGTTTGGCTGAATAACTGGTTGCCTAGAGATTACAAGCACCAGCACAATTTGTGCGCGTTTGGATAATCCACTCTCTCGTGTGGCGGAGCTGATAGACCCAGTGACGAGGTCATGGAATAAGCATGTTTTGTCTGAGCATTTCAGTGCACCAGATATTGAAGTGACTAGATCGTGGATGGCGCGCGTTGCCGCGCCTGTCCATTTTGATTGTTGTTTAATAGTGTTAGAAATTTATGTAAAACATGTAGCTCCAGTTTATTTTGAAATGAGAGGGTGCAGACTGGAAGTTCCATCTAGTCTCCATTGGCTTGGTTTTGGGCCTTATTTGTTTGCATTGGACATGGCCTCCTTAATTCATCCAATAAAACGGTACGAATATATATTTAGGATAAAATTGACAAAAGGAAAATTAAATAGGCGTTACAGGAAGACAATTTTCTGCATTACCTTCGGCATATTTGTGACAAAAATATGTAATTTTGCATGCAAATACAACTAAGGAATCAAATATATATAGTTAGAGTTTTGTAAGTGAAAATATAAGCATCAGACCAAATTAATTTTCCTCCAAAAGCACCTAATTTTGCTATACTATGATATAATTACAGCGCATTGTTGCGCCCAAATCTTAAAGATATCTTAAGAAAAGAATGGTAGAAATATTGAGAAATTTTGTACTATCTGTAACCATCACAACTATTTTCAACATAACATTTATATCTTCGCAAATTTCATACATCTAATTTAAGATAATAGTGCCAGTACAATAGTAAGGCATAATATCATAATATGTACAAAGTCTGGCTAAAATAAATCCATCCAACTTCTTCTCATGCCACACAAAAATACTCTTCCAACAAAGCCCACATAGTGATCGGTAACTAAGGAATATAGTACTTGTCCATATACATGCTGGTGTAGTTAATCGACATTTTGTATTGATGCAAGATGTAGCAGCAGGAATAGCACACCACACATGGGAATAATGGTTAGGCAGGGAAAATAAAGCAGTAATTCATATTCAACAGGCAAACAGGCCGTTACGGCCCAAACTTTTTTTGCAGCATCCTTGAATTTAAACAAAAATGAGCCGTCGTGACATAAGAATGCTAGGCAGATGGAGATATAATGAAAAAAAAACATGTGCACAGAACCACAATGTTCCACTTTTAGGAGGGTAAGAATGAAACAATCATAAAGTAAATACAGTATGATTTCACATCACACATTGAGATTTGGGGTGCCAAATTACACAATTATCTTAGGCATCAGGCTGCCAGTGCTTGGACAATAACCGGTGTGTCCTGATGGCCTCAATGTCATCCTTGTTGTGTATTCGTAGCGAGCAGCATTCTCAAACAAATGGCCACAAAAGTGGAAGCAAAATAGTTGAAATGGAAGTTATTAAAAGTATATGATTTGAGGAAATAACTATGTGAAGACGACCGTTGACAAAGCTAATAGTTCAAGAAAACTAAGAAAGAAACAAAATTTACTTGAATTTCATATTTAAGTTTCTGTAGCATTTCACCATTAACTCGTGATAAATGGAATGGTGTCCTCTCAAAGTCACAAGCTCGTCTCATAATGATTGTGATAAAGATCGAGGCTCCACTGAGCAGAAATGGACCACATCGCTTAGAAACATTACTGGCTTTGACTGAATAGTAGCAAGATTTCATTGAGACCAAGTGAGGGTTACTCATATATCACTAATCAATACAAAATGACGGAACTATTATTTGTTTCCCAAATGATACAGCTTTGAAATAATTTTTGTATGTTCCTTATCTAAAAGGACTAAGTTCTCATCCCTTTCATCATAGAAATAGCTTCCACGGAGCTCAAAGCCTTAGGAGAGAAAATAAAGAGGAGTCATGTTCTTAGGTCAACAAAACAAACGATGTCTGTGTAATTCTGTAGAACTTCGGCACTAATCCTTTTGAAAATATTGTACCTTGTTAGAGGCTTAGAGCTGACACCATGCATATGAGGATGTAAAATCCTAGAATACAGGTTCTGCTATGTTTGCATTCAATGTATTACATACTTCCCGTAAAGAAGAAATGAACCACCAAAAGAAAAATAAACACCATACACCATACATATAAGCATGTAAAAAATCCATGTTGTATTTTGTGGTATGGAGAAGCCAGAAAAATTATATATTCAAAACTAATTAAAGAGACAAGATCGGATGAAATAGACTTACAAATAGTGCCAATTCTTCAGATTAACTTGAATGGATAAAAAGCATTTTGTCAAAAGTACTTGCAGCAATTGAGACAAGAGCGCACAATGCAGAAAACGTAGTCTATTCAAATGGGGTGTATTATTACCATATTAGCAGATCTTCTCATAATTTTGTGAAAACATGCTTCTCTTCCTCAGGTTCCAGAATTTCTGTCATCACATTAACTGCAGATTGGTGCTTCTTTTCCATCTGAATAAATAGTAAATTCTCCACCTACCAACAATGGATTGATGAAATAAGTGGCCCTATCAAATACAAAAACATCTCTTACGGGTCAGTTCTGGCTTGCTACTCACTTGTTTAATCAATGTTGCACAACTATTACTTTGTCGGGAAGCAAAATGCTTTGAACCCAGTCATTATCCTCCAATCCCAAAGACACTGAGCAGACGATTTTTTTAATTAGTAGTCTAATCTAAAACAATTAAATTGGCAAGACATGCAGAATAACCTAGCTGATTATGTTTTACCTCTTCGTATCATGGTCAAACAGCACAACCTCATCTCCATCTCTTCGGATGATTAGTGGCAGGGTAATGACAAAAACCATGATGTCCGATCTGCACAAAAAGGTGAAAAATTAGGTTTGACATAATGGTGCTCAGAGGAGGAAGGGGCGGCAGGAATGCTAGGCGTGGTTACCTTTCAACGGACCGTAGCGGAACCATGGACCGCTCACTCGTAACCCAACCTAAAGGCCGCGGCATCGTTGCCGAGTATCCAGCAGAAGAGGGGTCGGCCATCATCGAACGCGTCCCTCCCTTTCCAATTCGCAGGCGAACGACCGCGTCGGCTGGATCGGCCGGCCCCCGATTCACCCGCATCACGCGCGGCCGCTGGATCTTCTCGCCGGCTGGATCGGAGTCCCGTCGGCTCGTGGCGCATCCGGCCGCGCCGCTCGCGTCGGCGCGCAGCCCACCCCAACCGACCCGCCGCTAGCGCCCGTGCCCCATCTAGCCGCGCCGCTCGCCAATGCATCCGAGGAACAGAGCAGGGTCGCAAACAGAGGGAAGCTAGGGTTCGTGTGTTGCGTTTGGTAGAAAAGGCCCAGTAGGCGCACACAACACGATTAAGCCCACCAGGCCCATTTTAACAGGAGACGACCGAAAATGTTACTGGAGCAGCGGCCCACCACTACGTACCGCTCCCTGGTTACTCAACGACGAACCGAAGCGACCGGAAAGGGCAATCAAACGGCCAGAAACGCATAAATCTCAAGATCTAATGGCCAAAAATGTTGATGGCCTGAGAGGGCTGGAAGGGTGCTCAGTTTTAATATATCTAAATTCTAAATACTAGTCGCGGTCATCGGCCTCGCCAGGGGAGGCGGGCGCGCGGTCTTCGCCGCCCTCGTCGCGCTGCTCGCTGCTGACCTCGCCGTCGGCCTCGCCGAGAGTTACAGTGCCGGCATAGCCGCCGCGAACGCTCTCGTGGCTCGCCTCGCGCCCTCCGGCCGGGCCTGCTGGGTGTTGAGGGATGGCGTGTGGTCGGAGAAGGACACGGCGGCTCTCTTGCTGGGGGACGTCATCTGGATCAAGTCCGGCGACGTCGTCCCGGCGGACGCCAGGCTACTGGAGATGTCGACGCCGATGACCATCAAGATGGACCAGTCCGAGCTAACGGGCGACCCCCTGCCAGTGGCCAAGTGGCCCGGCGACGCCGTCTACGCGGGCTCCGCGTGCGCCAAGGGCGAGACCAAGGCCGTCGTCGTCGCCGGCGGCGCCTACAGCTACCTCGCGGACGCAGTCCACCTCGCTGACATCAGGGACGTCTCCCATTACTGCTTGCCCCGCTTCCAGGGGGGCTTCAGGGCGTTCTGGAACGCATGCGTCGTCTGTACTTTCTTCGTGGTGCTGGACGACGCGGTGGCCGGGAACCTCGGCCGCTACGACGACGACACCAGCATCCAGGTGCTCATGGGCGTCGTCAGCATCTTGGCGTATTTTGGCTTCGTGTTGTCCCACTCCAAAGTTTGGGAGGTGTCGTGGGAGGAACGGCGGCGTTGCTGGCGGGTGCCGAGGCATGGGGGCCGTGACCCGGAGGAGCTGATGCGGAAGCTCGGAGCGCTCCGAGAGCAGGGCAAGATCTCAGATGAAACGGCGCGGAGGTGCCGCAATCTGTTCGGAGGGGACCGGGTCTGCGTCGAGCTGGCCACGACACTGGCAAGCTACTTGGGACGTGGGGTGGGAGCATCTACTCTCTCTCTCTCTCTCTCTCTCTCTCTCTCTCTCTCTCTGCAATCATCATTTTTTACTGATTTGTAACACAGTTTCATACGTATTATTCTTACAATACTCATTAGTTCATGCACATAATAAGTTACTCCCTCTGTATACTAATATAAGACGTTTTTGCAGTTCAAAAGACAAAAAGGCATCCACCCGAGCCACCTTAGGTTCCGAATACCCAAGACACCCGCCCACTTTGGCAAGGACACCCTTTCACAGGCCGAAAGTGCTCTACACACGATAAAAGCGTAGACGATGTGAAGACGACCAAGTATCCAGCGGCCGTTGCTCCCCTGTACACCTGCATGCGTGGCTGGATTTCACTGTCGTTCATGCATCGTTCGTGTTTTATCGTCCGTATAGCACTGCTCTTCACAGGCCACCTTACATTCCCCTCCATTGGCTTGCGTTTGGGCGCACCAAAGGAACCCTCTGCATATTTTCTCCATTTCAGTGATCGTTTTTATGAGTATATCAAGTGCCATCATTGCATGGAGTGGTATTGCATATAGCACGGACTGAATTAGTAGCATCCTTCCACTCTTCGGCATGTAATGTTCACCGCTTTCCATAGTGGTAAGTATCCGGTTTCTTGAGAAACAGTCAACGCCGGTGAAGATCAAGATCCACGAATCCACGCTCACCGGCGACCCCGTCCCCGCAGGGAAGCGCCACGGCGACGTCGTGTACGCCGGCTCAGCTTGCGTCAAGGGCGAGGCCGCGGCTGTCGTTGTCGCCGGCGGCGCCCACACCTACCTCGCCGGCGCCGTCCGCCTGGCCGACGCCACCAACAACGTCCCCTTCTGCCGCGCCATCGTCGGGGTGCTCAACGTGATTTGGAATGCGCTTGTCGTCACCACGTGCTACCTGACGCTGGTCGACGTCGTAGTCGACCACGTCCGCTACAGCGCCGGCGACATCGGCTGTCTTCTCGTCACCTCGGTCCTCTACTTCGGTTCTATGGGTTTCATGCTGGCCGTTGACTGGGAGTCGATGTCAGCGGCCGAGCAGAGGAGGCGACCGCGGAGGCCGGAGCGCGACCCGGAGCAGCTCATGCGCAGGCTGGGGACACTTCGCGAGCAGGGCAAGATCTCGGAGGAGACGGTGCAGAGGTGCCGTGAGATGTTCGGGGAAGAGCCGGTCTGCGACGAGCTGGTCGCGGAGCTGGCGAGACACTTCGGGTGGGTGACGCCGGCCGTCGCGGAACGCTGTGAGAATCGCGACGGGCGGCCATGCGCCGACGGAGGACACGTCCGTACGTAGAAACATAAGCAACAACTTTCGTCTTCACAAATGTTTTCAGCTGCCTGCGACTTGGAATGATCTGAATTACTAGTGCGGTCGGTGTATACTGTATAGTTTGATAAGCAACAATTTTTCACCTGCATGCCACTTGGAATGATCTGCATTTCTTTACTCTTCTAGCCGGCACCTAGCCGATTCCCAATCCGCTGTAAGGGAGTAAAAATTATACTAAGCCGTGGCGAATCACCCTATATTTACTTCATCGTTCGGCGGCTGAGTAAAAGCCGCACCTCTCCTCCACTGCCTCCCACATCCACTCCCGCGCCGCACCTTCCACCCCCTGCCGGCACCCGCCCGCCGTCATGGACTATTCGTAGGCTCCGCTGCTGTCCTCGACCAGTTGGATTTGTGCCTCCTCGTCCTGTCGTTGGCGCAGAACCGGTGGATCTGCGGCTGCAGCCACCGCTGCCGAATTTGGCGTTTTCGGCCGCCGGTGACTACGCCTTGCTTGCCGGGAATCCGACCGCACAGCTTCGGCAACGCCTCCGCACCACATGCAGGTATTGGTTGCTCCTCTAGCCACTCTAATATCTCCTGTCGGCGGTTAGCGGAGAAGACACACCCGGTCGTCGCATGGGCTCCGCGTTGGCCTAGCGGCTCGTTGGCTCGCCATTGCCGGTCATACAGTGCGATGACTGCTCGCGGCAGGTGGTGTGTTGAGTTTCTACCACGCCGCAACTTTCCGGATGGGTGTTCTTCAATTGCAAAAATAATGGGTACGTGCATCTTTTGATTTTGATGTTCACCGGATTCAGCGCAATTTTGGAAGCTCATTGTTTGCTTAAATTTGTGTGTAGGATGGATGCAAGTTTTTGTATTGAAAAGAAGAATACATCAATCTATTGGTAGCACAAATATTGATAGATGTCCGTGCACTCGTTGCTAGAAATAGATGTTAGAGATGAGATTAGATGCAAATCAACCGTCTATTTCTTTATAATCGAAGAAGAAAGAAGTGTGCAAACTCGAGAAGCCGCAGATCAACAATGAAGACATGGAGAAGGTACCTACTATATCTAAATAGCTAGCCCCACTACTAGGAATTCTCTTGCTTCTTTTTGAGCCACTTCACCCAAATTAATTTAGCCGTTCGATATACTAGATTTGTCTACAATAGCCATCGGATCTGCACATTAAAAGCCATCTAGGCGTACATACAATGCATGTTATAAATGACGCCTAAAGAGTGTTTTAATCAAGAAAAAAACTAAAGTATGCATGCAGCTAATACTCCAGTGCTAACATGAAAGAAAGTGACGCATGCATGCATATTTTGTTTCGTTTTTCATCCAGTTTTGCACTTATACATAGACATGTACATTTATTTATTTACAAATATTGATAAACAAATTATTTTGAAGAAGGGAAACCGTAAAGGCACTAGCTAGGTTGATTAGTTCAACACCATTTTTATTTCATACAAACTTCCGCAGCAATGCGCGGGACATTCGTCTAGTTATTTCAACTAGTGGGAACAGTTATGGAAGTTGATATGTTTTTAGAATGCTAACTGTGGTTCTTATTTTCTTTGGTCTTGCTCTTGTCACGAAGAATTGGTGAATTATGTACTCTAGTGTATCAAAATGTCATTGAATGAAATAAAAGAAACAAAGAAATGTGTTTCAGTGGCCGAAAATGAAATGCAAATGACAATTTTATTGCCTCTGTTAAATATAAGGGATCGGCTAGGTCCCGCCAAAACTTAGTGGAGTAAATATAACCATCACATGCCAGGTAACACAACGTTTGTGTCCCATGACAAGAGAACTTATTGCCTCTGTTATTCATGGCAGCCAAATTCCACTCATGTCACCGTAAGGAGTGAAGCATCCGGGGTCTAGGGTTCCCTCGCCATTCATTCAGATAGCAACTATCGGTCAAATATTATTTTAGCTTGACCGACATAAGATTTATATGGCAGAGCAAGAATACTTCTGCCCTTTTTTAGTGATGTGCAATTAATTAATGTCTGGTTTTGCCAAAGAATAGTATCCGACAGTTGGTTGTTGCCTCGGCGTTAAAGTAGCCTTATAATCTTTTAAGGAGATTGGCTTTTTCGACACAATAATTTTTATTGACTCAAAATAAAGTTATACACCTTAGAGTATTTCTAACTGATCCCCTAAAAATAGTGGAGTATCGGGTTGAGTAAACTCTTAGTGGAGTATATTTACTCCACTAAGTTTTGGCGGGACCTAGCCGATCCCTTATATTTTGGCGGGACTAAGTTTTGTCGTTTTCTACTCCCCTCCTTCGCGCGGTGTTATGTGATGGTGATGTGGCGTTTTCAACAAGTTCTCTTGTCATGGGACACAAACGTTGTGTTACGAGTGTTCTAAAATTGGGTAATGCTGATTAAAAGCTTGCACATGAAAAAAAGAGACCATATTCATGGTGGCAGGGTAGAAAGGTTTATTTGCTCCAAACTTGTTTCAGTAGTGTTCCAAGATTTATGATGTCTTTCTCTGGAGTGCCAGAGAGAGAGAGAGAGAGAGAGAGAGAGAGAGAGAGAGAGAGAGAGAGAGATGGTTGTTGTCATGCTGTAAATTTTTATTTGTTTGGGCCACCGTGCCAAAATCATAAAAAATGTCATCCAATGAAAAAAAATTTAAAATGCCATGCTAATAAAAAATTACAATACCCTTAATAATAAAAATGGAATGCTAACAATAATGAAAATCTCATGCTCTCAAATAATAAAACGGTCATCCTATTAATAATAAAACTGGCATCCTCCTAACAATAAATCTGCCATGTTATTAATAATGAAAATGCCAAGCTCTTAATAATGAAACTTCCATCTCCTTAATAATAATTTTTTGAGGGATCCTTAATAATAAAAACTACCATGTTGTTAATAATAAAAGCTACCATGCTCGGAGAACGGTATTTTAGAGCTCGGCCTCCATGGAGGCCGATTGTTTTGAAAATAATAATAATCAAATTTCATACTTTTTAGTTTAAAAAATCTGAAAAAATTGTACAAGTGCACAAGGATGTGATGTGTATGTGCGTAAAATTTCAGAATGAAATACCTTGAGATGGGATCTGTGCAAAAAGAACAAATTTATGGACTTTTGGGATGAATAGTATCATGTGTTGAAGAGCCACAGATTTTTCTATTTTGCACAACCCTCATTTCAACGTATTTCGTGATAAGCATTTACATACATGTATGTTATGCCTCCATGTATGCCTATATGTTTTCAGAATTTTTTGAATTGTAGAAGTACAATTTTTTTTGAATTTTGATTTATTTTTCCAAAAACCGGCCTCCAAAAGCAATTTTTGCTGTGCTCATAATTGTAAAACTACCATCCTCTTAAAAATAAAAGTGCCATCTTATTAATTATTAAAATTCCATCCTCTTAATAATAAAATTGCGATGTGAGAAAGTAAAAAAAAAACAAATACCTAAATTGCCATGAAGAAGTGATGAAATTTTCCAAAGATTACCAAAGGGGCATTACAAAAAGACCTAAAATGTCCAGGGAAGACAAAAATGTCATGGTTTAATAAAAAAATTGACATGCTACCTATAATATATAGTAATAATGCACACAGAAAGTTTTTTTAAATAACCTCTCAAAAAAGGATTTTTTGTTTCAAAAATATAAAAAAAATTGGGGGGGGGGGAGGGTTAGGAGTTCGCTGGGTCCTCTCACCCCTCCTAGTGCACCTTGATCCTGCATTTTTGGAGGAAAAAAAAGAGAATGACTCATCTACGTGCAACTGTGGGGAATGTTCGCCTGAAATCATTTCTGCAGAAATCATTTTTGGGTTCTGATAATGCCCATAGGTGTGGCATATTAGAGATCCGCCCACACGCCCTGTGTGGCGTAATCAGGAGGCAACCCACATGGGCTGTGTGTGGACGAACATTTGAATTGCCCACACGTGTGGGCGCAGCTACTTCGTGTCACACGCTCAATAAGTACTATTCATCCCCCAACCCCACCCCCGCGCGTGGCACAAAGCAAATATGCCCACACGTCCGCAACTAAGGTAGGTACCCGCGGGATGAAGATTTAGTTGCCATCCAGGATGGCAAATGTAGTTATCCGTGATGCCAAATGTAGTTGTAAAAGCATGACAACTCTCTCTGTTTTGGTTAACTGTAGTTGCCATGTCTAATTTATGGTAGTTGCCGCGTGTAGTCAAACCATAGTTTCTGTGTGTGATTAATTACTTGCCACATATGGTCAAACAATAGTTGCCATATGTGTTTACCTAGTTGCCACGTGTGGTCCAACCATAGTTGCCATGTATGTTTATCTGGTTGCCACGTACGCGCAACCGTAGTTGCCGTCTAGCAACGAACCATAGTTGCCATGTGTGTTTATCTAGTTGCCACGTACGCGCAACTGCAGTTGCCATCCACGCGCGTGTGGGTGAAAAGCAGTTCGCCTACACGCGCGTGGACTAGGTGGTGGCTGTGGGAAGAAACTAGTTCGCCCACACAGCGCATCTGGCAAACCGCGTGTTGCGAGGCGTGTGGGCGAACTCTCCAACGCCCGCACACACGATGATGCCAACGTGGCACTCAGATTCTAACATATTTCTTTAGGATTCGTGCAAAACAGAATCAACGTGGATAAAGACGTGAGGGCGATGTACAAACATGCCACGCGTGTCGGCCTTATCATCTGGGTAAATCTTTTGTTTGAGATAAGTATCCCTGCAAGGTAGCAAAAGCTGCGTGAATTTTATGGGGATTAAGAAAGTCTTAATCACCTTATTGTACACCAGAGATTAAACCTTGTTGGATTTATACTGGAACATGATACACCTGATAAAAAAAAAAGACTATGATGCTGAAATTATCATTACCCTCTCATGCTACGGCCTTTGGCGAATTATTTGAAGTGCAAGCAGGTGGAGTAATTTGCGAGCTATAGAAAGAGAGAGTGTATGTTGCTACGTGGACAAATCGGAAGTCTAGCTAGTATAGAGATTTCTCCTCCTCGAGCGGGTGGTGGCGCTGAAGCCACAGCCCGGCCGTCTCCTCGATCCTCAAGGTGATGGCCGGCATCCGGCATCACCCACCCGAAGTGGTTGGCCAGCTTCGTCACCAGCTCGCGGGAGACCGGCTCCGCCCCGAACAGATAGCGGCACTTGCGGAGCGTCCCCTCCGAGATTCCTCCATGCCGCCGAAGGTCCTCCAGCCCGCGCATGAGCTCCTCCGGGTCGCGCTCCCGCCGGCGGCGCAACTGGCGCCAGTGATGCGACGGCGACAAGGTCTCCTGGCACAACATCCAGCCCGCCAGGCCCAATATTAACTTATTAAGGCGATACCCAGCAAGAAACCGTAGAACACGACGTGACCGCCGACGATGTCGACCACCACACGGAAACACGTGGCGACGACGCCCGCGTTCCATGCCCACTTGAACATCCAGTAGACGAGTTGGGCCTCGGGGTCGCCTTCGGTTGTGTCGGCGAGGCGGACGGCGTGGCAGAGGTAGGTGTGGGCGCCGGCGTCTAGGACGACGGCGTCGGCCTCGCCGTGGGCGCAGGCAGAGCCAGCGTACACGGCGTCGCCAGGGTTCTTGGTGGCCCGGGGGCGGTGCCCGGTGAGCGCGGACTGGTCGATCTTCATCACCTGCGGCATCAGCAGCCGCGCGTCTGCCGGGACGGCGTCGCCGGGCCTGATGCGCATGATGTCCCCCGGCACGAGCACCGCGGCGTCTAGCTCCGACCACACGCCGCCCCTCAGCAGCCTGCAGGTCCGCCGGGGCGGTGCGAGGCGGGCCACGAGTGCCGCCGCGGTGGCGCTGCCGGCGATGTAACCTTCGACAAGGTCAACGGCCAAGTCCGTGGCGATCAGTGCGACGGTGCTGACTATGAAGGCGTCGTCCCCGCACCAGCCTCCCCTGGCGAGGCCGACGGCCATGGCGACCGCCGCGGCGGCCTCCACCACCAGGGGCAGGAACCCGAGGATCTTGGTCGTCTTGCTCTCTTTATTTGCGTCCAGGAGCACATTGCCTCCCAATCCCAACAACCAGAGGCGGTGACCGGCCTCGGCGGCGGCAGTCCGCCCCCACGGCGAGGTCTTGGGCGCAACCTCCGTGTCCGTGGGGTCCTTCCTCCCCAACTCCAGGTCCACGCTGCCACCGTTGTCAGCTCTTCCCCGTTGCTCGTTGCTCCGGGGAGCGGCACGGCTCGGCGTCGGCGTGCTCCAAGTGCGCCTTCCCTCGTGGTTGGCCATGGCGGCGGCTGGAGGTGCGACTTGGATCTGATTGCGCAAGGAAAAACAAAGACGAGGCAAAACTGTTTCCTAAATTACTGCAGTTATTTACGTTGAAGGAAAGTGTGTTTTCGTTCGTGATTATTTTGACTGATCCTAATTTTCTGCATGTGTCAGATAGTTTTTCGAGATGCCTTTTTTTATTCTAAATCACTTATCTTTCGTATTTACCTCACTTTTCTTTTACATATGAATCGAATGAATATTTTTCAGCCGTAGTACAGGAGTTGATATGAAAGCTGAGGTATGCTCTTCTCTAAGAGCATCTCCAACAGGCGTTTTTTTTCCGAGCCCAAATAGCGTTTTAGCGCATGCAAGAGGATGTTTGCTTTACCCGGCACTGTAAATAGCGTGCCACTATAGTGATTCAGCAGACACTGTAAAATCGAGCGCGCGTGACCAGCCGGTGCTTGGAAAAAGAATTGAAATAACACATAAAAAAAGAAATAAAACAACACATAGCTCAAATTCATAATATAGTTCAAGCCCAACACCACAAGCTAGTTCATACGATGCAAATAAAACTAGATAAAATGATGCTTAAACTTGATAAAACGATGCAAATAAAACTACTCCTCGTCCTCCTCGGTGGTGCAGTCCGATGACGTAAATGCGTCGACCCACCGAGGATCTTCCTCGTCTCAGGTTGACGCAGGTCCCAGCTCGCACTGGGCTTCCGCCAGTTCCTTTCGCGCACGCTTGTCCGCCCGACGCGCGGCTCGCTCCGCCCTCCTCTGCGCCCAGAATTTGTTCTCAACAACGACATCCCGCGGGAAGCGATCGCGCCACACCGCCATGGCGTGCTCATCCACCTTGGCAATGAGGAGGCGACGCTCCCGCCTCCGCAGGATGTGACGATCCTCCTCAGTGATTAGTCGCGGGGGAGGCGCGAGTTCCTACACCTGCTCGCGCGTCCGCACGTCGGAGAAGTTCATCTGCGCCAATGGCCTCCCAAGGTGCCATGTCGTCGCGTCGTACGCGCGGGTGGCCTCGTGGGCGATCTCGAACGCTCCGAGTCCAAGGCGTGTATCGCCAGAGGGGTGGAGGCGGACCCCGCGAAAGCCTGAGCTATTCTGGGGGCGCGGCGGCATGGCGGGGCGCTGGAAGAGGCAGGGGAGAAGGCGCAGCGGCGGCAGGGCGCTGGAAGAGGCAGGGGAGAAGGTGCGGCGACGGCGGGGCACCGGAAGAGGCGAGGAAGAGGGCGTGGCGGGAGGGAAAGGGTGGCGGTTGGTGGGCGCCCACGTGCGGATTTTCACCAGGGCGTTGGACGATGCGCGCCAAAACTGCCCCGGGCTCGCTGATTTGTTTCACACGTCTGGTGGAGCGCGCCAAACGGCCTCTCGCGCGCCAAATTGGCGGTTTATCCAGTGCGCATCTTATTCCACGCGCTTGTTGGAGATGCTCTGAATAATGAAGGCCGAGGTATGCTCTTCTCTAAATATTATGACTGAAGCCTTGAATGACAAATAACTGGGACTTTCGGCTACCCTTGGGCTTGATAAAAGTGACAGTTTCGAATATCTGATTGACCGGCTACTCCTGAGATTGATTGGCAGGAAGGAAAAGTGCCTATCTATGGGCTTTAAAGAGGTCCTTATAATTAAAGTCAGTTGCGCAAGCAATACTAACTTACAAGATGTTCGTCTTTAAAAGTTATAATTTTTTTTGCAAAGGAATCACAGATAAGATATCTTAATTTTGGTGGGGTGCTGATGCAACTCATAAGAGGATGCACTGGTTCACATGGTAAAAGATGTGCATTCAAAAAAAGCAAGGTGGAATGGGCTATAGAGATATCAACTGTTTTAACTTGCTTTACTGGCAAAACAAGCTTGGAGACTTATTGGTAATACGGATTCTCTTTGTGCGACGATCATCAAAGCGAAATATTTCAGTGATGGAGATCTCTTGAAAGACACCATGAAGAACAAATCTTAGTATACTTGGCAAAGTATTATGGCTGGTGTTGAAGTCCTAAAGATTGGACACATACGGATAGTTGGTGATGGAACAAAAATTAAGATCTGGGAGGATGAATGGATTCCACAATCCCCAACCAGAAAGGTAATAACTACTCGTGGTAATCATCTTCTATCAAATGCGTGTGATCTCATTGACCCTGTGATAGGTGATTGGGATGAAAATGAACAGCTTGTTAGGCAAACATTTTGGCAGGTGAAAAGTTTGGACTGGCGTGGACTCTTCGGTTTGTGTTACCGTGATGTATGTACCTCCGCGTGTACCAGCTCTCTCCGTGTAACGTTCTCCTACTCTTTAGGATCTAGAACGCCTCATCTATCATATGGTGTACTGTTTGATTTCCACTCGGTCCTACTTGCTGTTACATAGAGTTTCACCTCGTGAGAAATATATAGTTTCACCTGCTCTGACTCTGTGAGAGATGGGCGTATTTTCCCTCTCCTTGAATCAAACATATGAATATCCTCATCGCACTATATGGACATCACAGTCTACTGATATGCCCACACTACATGCCAAAATTATGTAATCAACAAATACCTAACAGTTTTGCCGAGCTACTCAATTAGATGAGAACTCTGTAAGTCCTTGTACAATGCAGGGTGCTTAGGGAGGTTCTTAGAAAATATAAACCAGATTTTCTTAAGCATTGGTACTTATTTGTAGAGAGTAGACTCTTAATTACAACTCCTCCTATAGAGGTAAGTACGGTTGGTTAAGAAAAACTCGGTTTATTTTACCAAGCACCTCCATTATGAACTTTGCATGTACAAAGCTAAGATGTTCATGCAACCATGCAACTTACACACTGTTATGCCGTTATCACTTCCCTTAATTCATATAGCTCTAGTCTTCAGTTTTCATCTTATACTCTCGAGAAGCATTGGTTGCTAAAAAAGGGAAAGCAATAACATCACATCAGCAATTGCTACGTAGCACTACCTAAAATTTGTTACTAAATTAATTAATAATCCGGAAGCCATTATCATCTTATCAGATTTTTTTTTCTCTTGGGTGATAAAAACAACTAGTTGTAGACATGACATGATCTCCTCATCAAAGGTACCTCTTTTGGTAGATGAATTTATAGAATAGATCAAAGTTGTGAGACAAAAATGTATAGTTTTTAAAACGGTAAAACAAAGCTACTGTATGCAGATGCATTTTCAAGCAAATTTAACAACTGAGCACATGGTTGAATTGGAGGCTCATTACAAGATAATCCGTTCACTCATGCCAACGACATGGGGAGGCCATCAAGCTTATTAAAAAAAATCCAATAGCAATATGAGAAAACAAGCAAGCACCATTGCACCAAAAGAGCCAGTGAATACTGACATAACTCATCACAGGACCCCTAGCACATCCATGCTTGTTATCTTTTTTGATGATGAGTGTGGCCTCGTGCCCTGCAACATATTCACCCTTTCTGCAAACAAAGATTTGTTAGTGTGAATCAAAAAATGAGATGAAATGATACTATATAAATCATCAATTATGTAATGAGAGTTAATTACATCGCCAAAAAAAGTTGCTCCCGAATTCAAAATAAAGTTCAATCCGATTAGACATTCATTGTTTATACGGTCCACTAACTCTATATATTATTACTTAAGAGTTGTTCCCAAATGACAAGATAAGCGACATATACAACATATACATACCTTGTGGATGGTAAAAACTCATGTATGGAATCAGAGCGTGGATCTTCTGATCATTCCATACCTTCTTCCACCGTAGTGGCTCGAGATTAATCTCATAGACACCAAGGTCAGCGGCCACGAAAATGGTATCACTGCGCTCCACGGACCCAAGCAGTTTAATAAGATTAATTTTCTCAGTATTTTGAATGGGGGTAATTTCCTTGAGGTCAATGATTCTACACCGAGCCCATGTCCCAATTCCGTCTGAACTCATCTGTCTGACCACAGGTAGAGGGTAAACCTCTTCAAGTGTGCGAACCCCAAACAACCATCCTCCATCACCATGAGGATAGCTTTACCTTTACGCACAGGCCCCTTTGGTGGCGCGGCAACGGCTGATAACCAATGAGAGCCAAGGTCGTAACTGAGAATTCCTACACGATTGTTACGATCATCCCTGATCATGAAGTAGAGTGTGTCTGCAATGAGGACAGGGGGCATTGGCTCGATGGATAGTTCGGCTGACAGATTGATGGATAGCTTCTCCATAAGATCAAAAGAGCCCTGCTCGGTCCACTCCCCTGTCTCCGACAGATACTCGCACACGTCTACATAACACTCGCCTACGTCGTCCATGAGCAGGCCGAGGGTGACCACCCGGAAGGGCCCCTCATGGCACGCGCGGTGATCGCAGCCGCTCACGGCGCAGAGCACCGCTACAGTGACCACGTCGCTGTAGTATTGCCGGGGCTCTATCTCCGTCCAGCCGGCCGTCATGGGGTCCCAGATGACGAGCCTCAGCGGTAGGTTAGCCATATCCTCAAGGACAACGCGCCCATGGCGGCAGTCCAAGGGAAAGTAGCCGGATTCCTCCCAGTCGCGGGTGGGAAAGCGCGCGAGGAACGACGTGTTGGCGACGAGGAGCGAGGCGGGTCCTTGGTGCTCGTCCGATGTGTCGGCGTAAAGGAAGCCCAGCATGGGGGGCGCTCCATGAAAATCGCGGTAGCGGCCGCGGAAGGCGGGGCTGGAGAGGAGGTCGAGCCATGGCTTGCTTGCGAGGGAGGCGCGCACGAGGCACGCGGGCTCGTCCGGCGGGAGGCGGAGGAAGACCTCCTCGATGAGCTCGTCCGGCAGCGACGGTACCGGCGGCATGGTCGATCTGTGGAGGCGAGGGTTTCGACTTTCGGGAGGGGAATGTGGGGACGAGACGGAGGAGATTAGACTAGCGAGCGAATCAAGGAGGAGGTAATCACGCGAAGCTGCCGTTTCCGTGCGTGCATGGGCAAGGAAGAAGATAGACGGAGTTGAGCTCTGGGCCTGAGAAAGAGATGTTGGGCCAGGGTATTTGCAAGCTAGTCAGTGCAAACGTAGTTGACGTCAATCTTGCTTTCTACCACACACTCCCTTAGGTACCGATACCTCGTATCGATGTGCTTTCATCTTCCATGATGACACACTGGATTCTTCCACATAAAGATTGTAGACTTGTCGTCAACGTTGAGCACCACTCGTTCCGGTTCCTTATCTGTGAGGCCACCGAGTAGCATTCTAAGGCACACGCCTTGACACACCACGGTTGCAGCTGCAATATACTCCGCTTCACGAGAAGATAATGCGACCTCCTTCTGCTTTTGTGATAGCCAACTCACTATGCTTCCTCCCAAGAAATATGCCACGCCTGAGGTACTCTTACGGTCGTCCACATCTCCTGCCAGGTCGCTATCACTATAGCCAAGTAGCTCCACCATCTCCTTCTTCTTCTCTCTCAAATAGACATCACCGAAGTTTGTTGTCCCTTAGATGTACACTAGTAGAAAAGGGGCCAATGGTCCAGGCCGGTCCAGCCCATTAGTCCCGGTTTAATCCAGAACCGGGACCAATGGGGGCATTGGACCGGTTCGTGAGCCCTGGGACGGCCGGACCACGGGCCATTGGTCCCGATTAAATCGTCTGGACCTATTGGTCCGGTTGGTGGGACGAACAGGACCAATGGCCTCGCCCCGCCCACCACCACTGGTCCCGGTTGGTGGCCTGAACCGGGACCAAAGGACGCCCATTAGTCCCGGTCCATCCCACCAACCGGGACTAAAGGGTTGGTCCTTGTTGCGGCCAGAGTTTTGTCCCACCTCGCCAACCGAAGGGGAATCAGACCGGTTTATAAGCCCCTCCCTCTCTGCCTTATTGAGCTACTATGAAAATGAAAATAGATGCCCTTATATAGAGAATTTAGCCTAAATTCATACGAATTTCTCTTGAAATTTGTTATGAATTTAAATTAAATTTCCTCTATAAGCGCATCTATGCTCATTTCTGAGTAGTTTTTTATATAGTTTTTTTCTTTTCTGCTATATTTATTTTTTTTCTTTTTATTTCTGAGTTGTAATAAGTCATTAAAAATAAGCATCTATGCTCATTTTTAGTAAAGTTAATCATAACTATTTTTTCTTCAATTTATTTTTGAATTGTAATAAGTCATTAAAAATAAGCATCTATGCTCATATTTTAGTAAAGTTAATCACAACTATTTTTTCTTTTTATTTCTGAGTTGTAATAAGTCATTAAAAATAAGCATGTATGCTCCTTTTTTAGTACGCTTAATCACAACTATTTTTTGCTTCTATTCATTTCTGAGTAGTTTTCTATATAGTTTTTTCTTTTCTGCTATATTTATTTTTTTCTTTTTATTTCTGAGTTGTAATAAGTCATTAAAAATAAGCATCTATGCTCATTTTTTAGTACAGTTAATCACAACTATTTTTTGCTTCTATTCATTTCTGAGTAGTTTTCTACATAGTTTTTTTCTTTTCTGCTATATTTATTTTTTTCTTTTTATTTCTGAGTTGTAATAAGTCATTAAAAATAGAAAAGAGGCGCAATGCTTGTTAATTTGCTTCAAGCCTTTCGGAATAGTGTCAACTGCACTGCACATAGCTCTGTGCAGTCTACCGTATTCCTCAAGGCTTGAAGCTAACCAACGTGCAGGAGCATTGAGCCTCTTCGTCATCGCTCTCGCACTCGGGGCTTATAAACAGTCATGCGAGTGCCTCTCGCTTGGCGAGGTGGGACTAAAAAAACAGCTGCAGGAAGAATCAACAAAAAAACAGCTGCAGAAAATAAAAAAGTAGTTAGACGGGTCCATTGGTACCGGTTGGTGGCATCAACCGGTACCAATACCACTCTTTGGTCCCGGTTAGTTGAACCAACCGGGACGAATGCCGCTCTTTAGTCCCGGTTGGAGCCACCAACCGGGACCAAAGGTGCCTTTGGTCCCGGTTGGTGGCTCCAACCCTAAAGGGGGCATTGGTTCGATTGGTGCCACAAACCGACCAAAGCCTTTGCTATATATACATCACTTAGCGACTTGATCTCTCTGCTCCACTCCGCCGCTGCGTCTCCCTGCCGCCACCTCGCTGTCGCCGCGCCGCCCCTCGACGTCGCCGCGCCCGTCACGCCTCACACGCCATCGCCGCTGCCGCTACCACACGCCCGACCACGTCGCGATGCCGCCCCCATCACGCCCGCCTAGCCCGCTTCGCCAGCGCGCCCGCCACCTTACGCCGCCCGCGCCCACATACCACATCGACGCCCGCTCCGCACATTCAAGACTCGCCGTCATTGCCGTCGTCCGACGTGAGCATTTTTTTTTATTTTGTTAGATTTTTTGTAGTTCATAGATTTTTTTTGTTAGGTTAGATGTGTAGTAATTAATTTGTTCATATTATGTTAGATTTTTTTGTTAGATTAATTAGATTTTTTTTGTTAGGTTAGATGTGTAGTATTTTAGATATGTAGTTCATAGATTTTTTGTTAGATTAGATTTCTTTTGATAGATTAGATGTGTAGTAATTAATTTGTTCATATTATGTTAGATTTTTTGTTAGATTAATTAGATTTTTTGTTAGGTTAGATGTGTAGTAATTTAGATATGTAGTTCATAGATTGTTTTTGTTAGATTAGATGTGTAGTAATTAATTTGTTCATATTATGTTAGATTTCTTTTTCTGTTAATAGATTTTTTGGTGATATTATTATTGAATATGCATGTTTGGTGATATTATTGTTAATAGATTTTTGGTGATATTTAGATTGTGTAATTAATTTTGTTCATAGAATTTTAATGATTTTTTGTTCATAGTATTTAGAAAAAGGAAAAAAATAAGAAGTAGTTTATATATAGTTGAACTAGCTAGTTGATTTAATAAACTAATTTATTTTACTATATATAGAAGTAGTTTGTTTTTAGTAAGTACTACTTATTTATTTATAGTAAGTGCTTAGTAGTTGAACTAGATAGTTAATTTAATTAATAAAACTACTTTTATTTAACTATATATAGAAGTAGTTCCCGCATCGACGTCGGCGATGCCTATCCCGCATCCTTGTCGTCGTCAACTCGGCGGTGGAGGCCTGCTTGATCAGGGCCATGTTCGGGATTGGGCTCCGCCGGGCTGGTATTGGGAGGTGATACCTTCCGGGGGACGTAGGTTGGTGAGGAGGCAGCCCATTGTTGACCCGATCCTTGTTTGGTGGTGGTCGCGTGGGCCAGTGATGGTGGTGAGGCATCCGGACACCGCGGAGGTGGTACGTCACCGTGTCAGCGAGGAGGACGAGCACGTCCGTCGCTACATGGTTGCATTGGAGGGCAAGTTCGACAATACCTGGCAAGTTCTTCAGGGATCTCACTGGAGCTATGATCCTGTGATGGTTCCTTATCTTTGGGTGTCCACCGCCCACGTCGATACCCGTCGGGCGCTACGGTGCTAGTTGTATTAGTGATAATATTCGACGATGTACGGACACCAAGAGATGATGTACTTTTGCTTATAATTATTGAATGCATGCTAATTTGAATACTATACTTTATTTTATGATTTGGTCTTGCTTATTTTATGATTTTGTTTTGTTTATTGAATGCTCATATTTGATAAGTTCTCCTTCATTCCCGTGTGCTAGACAATTTGATATAATAATGCATTCGAGAATGAAAGGAGCTACGTACATCGATCATCGATATTCAACCCGTGATTAACAATAATGATCTAGTTTAATATTTGAATTATGAACGTAGGCCGGAAATGTCGTACTCATCGGACGCATTTAAAACCGCCCGGGAGTGCGACTGTGCCACGACGACCGAGGTATCTGCATGACAGTTCATTGAGCTGGACGAAGATCGGCGCTTCAGCATTAAGCTCGAGGAGACTGCGATGTTCATACGGATGCATAGCATTTACAATAGTTTTTTCGTAATTAAGCACGACTTCAACTATTTTAACATGTATTTTTCATCTTTTCCAATTCGACTAGCTTATCCCATGCTTTGCAAGACGCTATGTCTTGGAGAGGATGGGTTTTGAAGACCATGAAAGTTTCGAAACCAAAAAAATTATCCTAAGTACCATCATGGTGTGGATTTTCAAGTAAAGCTGTACAATGCTCAGAGTGTAACCCATTTTGGTTGCAAAAATTGGGAAGCACTTTGCAAGATGTATGGTCTTGATGAGGGTATGCTTGTCACAATGGATCTTGGTGATCCTACAATCGAGCAAGAGAGACCTTCGATTTGGGTTCTTGTGGATACACCTCCAATTCTTCCCCCATGTGAGCTTAACATAGTTATAAAGTAATTTATATTGTTTATTTCAAAATATATAGTTGACAACTTATCTCCATTGACAGCTTATTTTCATTCTTCAAAGAATGTGCGGAAGATGGTAGACATAACCTACTACACCAAAGGCTCCGAATTAACTTATCAGGAGAAAAATCATCTGGTCGGATTTTGTACTGATCTTGAGAATTACAATATCTACAATCAAACTCCTCAACATTATGGTCAATACGTGCCACTAGTGCACGTGTTGAACTACGGTAACTACCATGGAGATACCCTGGTAAGATTATTTTTTACTATTACAACTGTTGGGGAACGTAGCAGAAATTCAAAAATTTTCCTACGTGTCACCAAGATCTATCTATGGAGAGACCAGCAACGAGTAGAAAGAGAGTGCATCTACATACCCTTGTAGATCGCTAAGCGGAAGCGTTCAAGTGAACGGGGTTGATGGAGTCGTACTTGTCGTGATTCAAATCACCGATGATCAAGTGCCGAACGGACGGCACCTCCGCGTTCAACACACGTACAGCCCGGTGACGTCTCCCCCGCCTTGATCCAGCAAGGAGAGAGGGAGAGGTTGAGGAAGACTCCCTCCAGCAGCAGCACAACGGCGTGGTGGTGATGGAGGAGTGTGGCAATCCAGCAGGGCTTCGCTAAGCACCACGGGAGAGGAGGAGTACTTGGGAGAGAGGAGAGGCTGCAACCAAAGGCAGAGACCGAATCACGTGTATTCTGTGTGTTCTCTGGGCAGCCCTATGCCTCACTATTTATAGGGGGAGAGGGGGCTGCGCCCCCCTTTAGGGTTTCCCACCCCCAAGGGGTGCGGCCAGCCTCCAGATCCAACTGGGTGGCGGCCGGAGGGAGGAGAGGGAGGCGCAGGAGCATGGGCCTTAGGGCCCATCTCGCCCTAGGGTTTGCCCTCCCACCCTCCCCGCGCCTTGGGCCCCTTGTGGGGCGCACCAGCCCACCGGGCTGGTTCCTCCCACACATGGCCCACGAGCCCCTCGGGGTAGGTGGCCCCACTTGGTGGACCCTCGACCTCCCGGTGGTCCCAGACGCTACCGATAAAACCCAAACTTTTCCGGTGACCAAAACAGACTTCCCATATATAAATCTTTACCTCCGGACCATTCCGAACTCCTCGTGACGCCCCGGATCTCATCCGGACTCAACAACATTCGTAACCACATACAAACTTCCTTTATAACCCTAGCGCCATCGAACCTTATGTGTAGACCCTACGGGTTCGGGAGACATGTAGACATGACCGAGACGTTCTCCGGTCAATAACCAACAGCGGATCTGGATACCCATGTTGGCTCCTACATGTTCCACGATGATCTCATCGGATGAACCACGATGTCAAGGACTCATCGATCCCGTATACAATTCCCTTTGTCTAGCGGTATTTTACTTGCCCGAGATTCGATCGTCGGTATACCGATACCTTGTTCAATCTCGTTACGCAAGTCTCTTTACTCGCTCCGCAACACATCATCCCGTGATCAACCCCTTAATCACATTGTGCACATTATGATGATGTCCTACCGAGTGGGCCCAGAGATACCTCTCCGCTTGCACGGAGTGACAAATCCAGCCTCGATCCGTGTCAACCCAATGACACTTTCGGAGATACTGTAGTGCACCTTTATAGTCACCCGATTACGTTGTGACGTTTGATACACCCAAAGCACTCCTACGGTATCCGGGAGTTACACGATCTCATGGTCTAAGGAAGAGATACTTGACATTGGAAAAGCTCTAGCAAACGAACTACACGATCTTTGTGCTATGCTTAGGATTGTCTTGTCCATCACATCATTCTCCTAATGATGTGATCCCGTTATCAACGACATCCAATGTCCATAGCCAGAAACCATGACTATCTGTTGATCACAACGAGCTAGTCAACTAGAGGCTCACTAGGGACATATTGTGGTCTATGTATTCACACGTGTATTACGATTTCCGGATAATACAGCTTATAGCATGAATAAAAGACAATTATCATGAACAAGGAAATATAATAATAATACTTTTATTATTGCCTCTAGGGCATATTTCCAACAGTCTCCCACTTGCACTAGAGTCAATAATCTAGTTCACATCACCATGTGATTAACACTCACAGTCACATCGCCATGTGACTAACACCCAAGAGTTTACTAGAGTCAGAGTCTAGTTCACATCACTATGTGATTAACACTCAATGAGTTTTAGGTTTGATCATGTTGCTTGTGAGAGAGGTTTTAGTCAACGGTCCGAACCTTTCAGATCCGTGTGTGCTTTACAAATCTCTATGTCATCTCCTAGATGTAGCTACCACGCCTATTTGGAGCTATTCCATAAGATCGTTCTACTTGGAGCTATTCTAAAATTGCTCCATTATACGATCCGGTTTGCTACTCGAGTCACTCGGATAGGTGTTAAAGCTTGCATCGACGTAACCCTTTACGCTGAACTCTTTATCACCTCCATAATCGAGAAACATGTCCTTATTTACTCCAAGGACAATTTTGATCATTGTCCAATGATCCATTCTGGATCATTCTTGTACCCTCGACCGACTCATGGCAAGGCACACTTCCGTGCGGTACACAAGATAGCATACTTGTAGAGCCTACGTCTAAAGCATAGGGGACGACCTTCGTCCTTTCTCTCTTTTCTGCCGTGGTCGAGCTTTTAAGTCTTAACTTCATACCTTACATCTCAGGCAAGAACTCCTTCTTTGACTGATCCATCTTGAACACCTTCAAGATCATGTCAAGGTACGTGCTCATTTGAAAGTACTATTTAAGCATTTTGATCTATCTTATAGATCTTGATGCTTATTATTCAAGTAGCCTAATCCAGGTTTTCCATTGAAAAACACTTTTCAAATAACCCTATATGCTTTCCAGAAATTCTACATCATTTCTGATCAACAATATGTCAATAACATATACTCACCAGAAATTCTACAGTGCTCCCACTCACTTCTTTGGAAATACAAGTTTCTCATAAATTTGTATAAACCCAAAATCTTTGATCATCCTATCAAAGTACATATTCCAACTCCGAGATGCTTACTCCAGTCCTTAGAAGGATCGCTGGAGCTAGCATACCTTTTAGCATCCTTAGGATCGACAAAACTTTTCTGATTGTATCCCATACAACCTTTCCTTACGAAACTGGTAAGGAAACTCGTTTCGACATCCATCTGCCAGATTTCATAAATGCAGCTAATGCTAACATGATTCTGACGGACTTAAGATCGCTATGATGAGAAAATCTCATCGTAGTCAACTCCTTGAACTTGTGAAAACTCTTCGCCACAAGTCGAGCTTCATAGACAAGAACATTACCGCCCACGTCCGTCTTCTTCTCAAAGATCCATTTATCTCAATGGCTTGCCGATCATCGGGCAAGTCCACCAAAGTTCATGCTTTGTTATGATACATGGATCCTATCTCGGATTTCATGGCTTCTAACCATTTGTTGGAATTTTGGCCCACCATTGCTTCTCCATAGCTCAGAGGTTCATCGTTGCTAGCAACATGTCCTTCAAGACAGGATTACTGTACCACTCTGAAGCAGTACGCATCCTTGTCACCCTACGAGGTACGGTAGTGACTTGATCTGAAGTTTCATGATCAATATCATAAGCTTCTACTTCAACTGGTGTAGGTGCCACAGGAACAACTTCCTGTGCCCTGCTACACACTAGTTGTAGTGACGGTTCAATAACCATATCAAGTCTCCACCATCCTCCCACTCAACTTTTCGAGACATACTTTTCCTCGAGAAAGGACCCGATTCAAGAAACAATCCCTATTGCTTTCGGATCTGAATTAGGAGGTATACCCAACTGTTTTGGGTGTCCTATGAAGATGCATTCTATCCGCTTTGGGTTCGAGCTTATCAACCTGAAACTTTTTCACATAAGCGTCGCAGTCCCAAACATTTAAGAAATGACTGCTTAGGTTTCTCTAAACCATAATTCATACGGTGTCATCTCAACGGAGTTACGTGGTGCCCCTTTTAAAGTGAATGTGGTTGTCTCTAATGCCTAACCCATAAACGATAGTGGTAATTCGATAAGAGACATCATGGTACACACCATATCCAATAGGGTGCAACTATGATGTTCAGACACACCATCACACTATGGTGTTCCAGGCGGTATTAATTGTGAAACAATTTCCACAATGTCTTAATTGCGTGCCAAAGCTCGTAACTCAGATACTCATCTCTATGATCATATCATAGACATTTCATCCTCTTGTCACGATGATCTTCAACTTCACTCTGAAATTACTTGAACCATTCAATAATTCAGACTTGTGTTTCATCAAGTAAATATACTCTACATCTACTCGAATCATCGTGAAGTAAGAACATAACGATATTCATCAGATGCCTCAAAGACTCATTGGACTGCACACATCAAAATGTGTTACTTCCAACAAGTTGCTATCTTGTTCCATTTTACTGAAAAACGAGGCTTTTTTAATCATCTTGCCCATGTGGTATGATTCGCATATCTCAAGTGATTCAAAATCAAGTGAGTCCAAACGATCCATCTGCATGGAGTTTCTTCATGCGTACACACCAATAGACATGGTTCGCATGTCTCAAACTTTTCAAAAATGAGTGAGTCCAAAGATCCATCAACATGGAGCTTCTTCATGCGTTTTATACCAATATGACTTACATGGCAGTGCCACAAGTAAGTGGTACTATCATTACTATCTTATATCATTTTGGCATGAAAATGTGTATCACAACAATCGAGATTCAATAAACCATTTCTTTAGGTGCAAGACCATTGAAAGTATTATTCAAATAAATAGAGTAACCATTATTCTCCTTAAATGAATATCCAGACATGATAGACATAATCCAATCATGTCTATGCTCAACGCAAACACCAAATCTCGATGGTAGAGGGAGCGTGCGATGCTTGATCACATCAACCTTGGAAACACTTCCAACATATATCGTCACTCACCTTTAGCTAGTCTCCGTGATATTCCGTAGCTTTTATTTCGAAGTTACTAACACTTAGCAACCGAACCGGTATCTAATACCCGGTGCTACTAGGAGTACTAGTAAAGTACACATTAACATAATGTATATCCAATATACTTCTATCGACCTTGCCAGCCTTCTCATCTACCAAGTATCTAGGGTAATTCCGCCTAGTGACTATTCCCTTATCACGTAAGCACTTAGTCTCGGTTTGGGTTCAACCTTGGGTTTCTTCACCGAGCAGCAGCTGATTTGCCGTTTCATGAAGTATCCCTTCTTGCCCTTGCCCTTCTTAGTGATTTCACCAACCATCAACAATTGATGCTCCTTCTTGATTTCTACTTTCGCAGTGTCAAACATCACGAATTCTTCAAGGATCATCATATCTATCCTTGATATGTTATAGTTCATCACGAAGCTCTAGTAGCTTGGTGACAATAACTTTGGAGAAACATCACTATCTCATATGGAAGATCAACTCCCACTCGATTCAAGTGATTGTTGCACTCAGACAATCTGAGCACAAGCTCAACGATTGAGCTTTTCTCCCTTAGTTTGCAGGTCAAGAAAATCGTCGGAGGTCTCATACCTCTTGACGTGGGCACGAGCCTGAAATCTCAATTTCAGCCCTCGAAACATCTCATATGTTCCGCGACGTTTCGAAAAACATCTTTGGTGCCTTAATTCTAAACCGTTTATTTGAACTATCACGTAGTCATCAAAACATGTATGTCCGATGTTCGCAACATCCACAAACGACGCTTGGGGTTCAGCACATTGAGCGGTGCATTAGGACATAAGCTTTCATCGTCCGCATAATCGCCATCACAACTTTCAACTATATTTTCTAGGAACATATCTAAACAGTGGAACTAAAGCGCGAGCCATTTACATAATTTGCAAAGGTCTTTTGACTATGTTCAGATAATTAAGTTCATCTTATGAACTCCCACTCAGATAGACATCCTCTCGGTCATCTAAGTGATTACATGATCCAAGTCAACTAGCCCGTGTCCGATCATCACGTGAGACGGACTAGTCATCATTGGTGAACATCTTCATGTTGATCGATCTACTATACGACTCATGCTCGACCTTTCGGTCTCCGTGTTCCGAGGCCATGTCCGCACATGCTAGGCTCGCAAGTTAACCCCAAGTGTTTTCATTTGTGTAAAACTGTCTTACACCCGCTGTATGTGAACGTAAGAATCCATCACACCCGATCATCACGTGGTGCTTAGAAGCGATTTAACTGTAGTAACGGTGCACGATCGGGGAGAACACTTCTTGAAATTTTGTAAGGATCATCTTATTTACTACCGTCGTCCTAAGTAAACAAGATGCATAAACATGATAAACATCACATGCAATCAAATAGTGACATGATATGGCCAATATCATTTTGCTCCTTTGATCTCCATCTTCGGGCTCCATGATCATCATCGTCACACCGCATGACACCATGATCTCCATCATCATGATCTCCATCATCGTGTTCCATGAAGTCGTCTCGCCAACTTATTACTTCTACTACTATGGCTACCGTTAGCAATAAAGTAAAGTAATTACATGGCGTTGTTCAATGACACGCAGGTCATACAATAAATAAAGACAACTCCTATATTCTCGCCGTTGTCATACTCATCGACATGCAAGTCGTGAATCCTATTACAAGAACATGATCAATCTCATACATCACATATCATTCATCACATTCATCTTGGCCATATCACATCACATAGCATACCCGCAAAAACAAGTTAGACGCCCTCTAATTGTTGTTTGCATGTTTTACGTGGCTGCTATGGGTTTCTAGCAAGAACGCTTACCCACGCAAAACCACAACGTGATTTGCCAATTGCTATTTACCCTTCATAAGGACCCTTTTCATCGAATCCGCTCCGACTAAAGTGGAGAGGCGGCACCGCTAGCCACCTTATGCACGGCGCATGTCAATCGGTGGAACTGCCTCACGAAGAGTACGTAAGGTCGGTCCGGCCGCTTCATCCCACAATACCGTCGAAACAAGATTGGACTAGTAACGGTAAGCATATTGAACAACATCAACGCCCACAACTACTTTGTGTTCTACTCGTGCAAAGAATCTACATAATAGACCTAGCTCATGATGCCATTGTTGGGGAACGAGCGAAATTCAAAATTTTCCCACGTGTCACCAAGATCTATCTATGGAGAGACCAGCAACGAGTAGAAAGAGAGTGCATCTACATACCCTTGTAGATCGCTAAGCGGAAGCGCTCAAGTGAACGGGGTTGATGGAGTCGATTTGTCGTGATTCAAATCACCGATGATCAAGTGTCGAACGGACGGCACCTCCGCGCTCAACACACGTACAGCCGGTGACGCCTCCCCGCCTTGATCCAGCAAGGAGAGAGGGAGAGGTTGAGGAAGACTCCTCCAGCAGCAGCACAACGGCGTGGTGGTGATGGAGGAGTGTGGCATCCAGCAGGCTTCGCTAAGCACCACGGGAGAGGAGGAGTACTTGGGAGAGAGGAGAGGGCTGCAACCAAAGGCGAGACCGAATCACGTGTATTCTGTGTGTTCTCTGGGCAGCCCTATGCCTCACTATTTATAGGGGAGAGGGGCTGCGCCCCTTTAGGGTTTCCCACCCCAGGGGTGCGGCCAGCCTCCAGATCCAACTGGGTGGCGGCTGAGAGGGAGGAGAGGGAGGCGCAGGAGCATGGGCCTTAGGGCCCATCTCGCCTAGGGTTTGCCCTCCCACCTCCCCGCGCTTGGGCCCCTTTGGGGCGCACCAGCCCACCTGGGCTGGTTCCTCCCACACATGGCCCACGCAGCCCTCGGGGTAGGTGGCCCCACTTGGTGGACCCTCGACCTCCCGGTGGTCCCAGACGTTACCGATAAAACCCAAACTTTTCCGGTGACCAAAACAGACTTCCCATATATAAATCTTTACCTCCGGACCATTCCGAACTCCTCGTGACGCCCCGGATCTCATCCGGACTCAACAACATTCGTAACCACATACAAACTTCCTTTATAACCCTAGCGCCATCGAACCTTATGTGTAGACCCTACGGGTTCGGAGACATGTAGACATGACCGAGACGTTCTCCGGTCAATAACCAACAGCGGATCTGGATACCCATGTTGGCTCCTACATGTTCCACGATGATCTCATCGGATGAACCACGATGTCAAGGACTCGGTCGATCCCAGATACAATTCCCTTTGTCTAGCGGTATTTTACTTGCCCGAGATTCGATCGTCGGTATACCGATACCTTGTTCAATCTCGTTACGGCAAGTCTCTTTACTCGCTCCGCAACACATCATCCCGTGATCAACCCCTTAATCACATTGTGCACATTATGATGATGTCCTACCGAGTGGGCCCAGAGATACCTCTCCGCTTGCACGGAGTGACAAATCCCAGCCTCGATCCGGTCAACCCAATGACACTTTCGGAGATACCTGTAGTGCACCTTTATAGTCACCCGCCACGTTGTGACGTTTGATACACCCAAAGCACTCCTACGGTATCCGGAGTTACACGATCTCATGGTCTAAGGAAGAGATACTTGACATTGGAAAAGCTCTAGCAAACGAACTACACGATCTTTGTGCTATGCTTAGGATTGTCTTGTCCATCACATCATTCTCCTAATGATGTGATCCCGTTATCAACGACATCCAATGTCCATAGTCAGGAAACCATGACTATCTGTTGATCACAACGAGCTAGTCAACTAGAGGCTCACTAGGGACATATTGTGGTCTATGTATTCACACGTGTATTACGATTTCCGGATAATACAGTTATAGCATGAATAAAAGACAATTATCATGAACAAGGAAATATAATAATAATACTTTTATTATTGCCTCTAGGGCATATTTCCAACAACAACATCCGTGCATCTTTTTGCACACTTCTAAAACTAGTACATCATTGCTAACTATGACGTTATTACTATGTTTTTCAGCAGATAATCCCGAATGATTGCGTGCCTCATCTGATGTATACGCATGGTAGCCTTCATGTTTTGGACATACAACCAGGTCGTCCTACGAATTTCAACTGTCCATACCAGGTTTCTAAAAGAAGTGGAGACATAACAATCAAAGAATGGAAAAAATGTATGGACAGTCGTAAGGAGCTTCTTGGAAGCAATAAGCAGCGAAGGGAAAGAATTGGAGACAGGATGATCGCTGTCGGTGTCAAAACCGGCGGATCTCGGGTAGGGGGTCCCGAACTGTGCGTCTAGGCGGATGGTAACAGGAGACAAGGGACACGATGTTTTACCCAGGTTCGGGCCCTCTTGATGGAGGTAAAACCCTACGTCCTACTTGATTGATATTGATATCGTGGATGTTTACAAGAGTGGATCTACCACGAGATCAAGGAGGCTAAACCCTAGAAGCTAGCCTATGGTATGATTGTAAGGGTTGGTGATGTTGGTTTTCCTACGGACTAGAGCCATCCGGTTTATATAGACACCAGAGAGGGCTAGGGTTACATAGAGTCGGTTACAATTGTAGGAGATCTACATATCCGTATCGCCAAGCTTGCCTTCCACGCCAAGGAAAGTCCCATCTGGACACGGGACGAAGTCTTCAATCTTGTATCTTCATAGTCTTGGAGTCCGTCGACGATGATAGTCCGCCGATGATAGTTCGCCGATGATGGTAGTCCGCTATCCGGACACCCCTAATCCAGACTCCTCAAGAGTCTCGAACCAAGCTTCAATGACGATGAGTCCGGCACGCATATTGTTCGGCATTGCAAGGCGGGTTCCTCCTCCGAATAATTCGTAGAAGATTGTGAACAGCAGGATAGTGTCCGGCTCTGCAAAATAAATTCCACATTCCACCGTAGAGAGAATAATATATACACAAGTTCAATCTGCTAACATTTTTTGCGGCATGACGTTACACCACTACCAAGTTATTACTTGAATTGTTTTTTACTTTACCAGCTCAGCGCATTTAGCGAAGCGGTTTCCTTGGCATGTCTTGTCGAAGCAGAGATCGTGTTCCCCCTTAATCCAGGGTTCTCATCAATACGGACGTGGGTAACCCAACCGCGCCATTGATGGTGACACTTGGGAGATAGGCGAGTTTTACCAGGCAGGTGGGGACGCATAGTCTTCGTCCGCCTACATATAAGGGATAAGGATTCACCTTTTCACCTATGCCTTCTTCCTCCTTTGCTTATCCATCTCCGCACACTCGAGCTCCAGCGCCCAAGTTGCGCATCTCGTCTCGACCTTCTCCGACCATGTCCGGAGCGGGAGGCAAGTGGATGACCTCCTCCGTTACGGAGGAGCACATCGAAAGACTGCGCGGCACCGGGTATCTGTCCGGCGACATCGCGCACCGGCTGCCCGACGAGGGGCAGCTCATCCCCACCCCCAGGCCCCATGAGAGGGTCGTTTTTCTTCCCCACTTCCTCCGCGGACTGGCTTTCCACTTCACCCCTTTGTCCGGGGGCTCATGTTCTACTACGGCCTGGATTTCCATGATCTGGTGCCGAACTTCATCCTCAACATCTCGGCCTTTATCGTCGTGTGCGAGGCCTTCCTCTGCATCCAGCCCCACTTCAGCTTGTGGCTCAAGACCTTCAATGTCAAGCCGAAGGTAGTGAAGGGCACTCAAGCGGAGTGCGGAGGCGCCATGTTGGGCAAGATGCCCAACGTCCTTTGGTTCGAAGGGGCCTTCGTGGAATCCGTCAAGGGGTGGCAATCGGGGTGGTTCTATATCACCGAGCCGCGCGAACCTACATGGGCGGCGGCCCCCGAGTTCAGATCTGGTATCCCTACGCAGCTCACCTCCTGGAAAAAGAAGGGCTTGCTGTGGGGTAGTTCGGAGGAGGTGACGGGACTCCAAGCCTGTATCCAGAAGATGGTGAAGAAGCTCAGGCTGGTTAACATGGTCCAAGTCATGCTCGTCCGCCGGATTCTCCCATGCCAAGAGCGGGCATTCAATCTGTGGAGTTTGATCCGAACAGCACCAGCGCTGAGCGGGCTCTTGACACGACGCGAAGGCGCTGGAGGGTGCTGTTTAAGGCGCGCGAAGCCCCGCATCCGCGATCGAAGATCACGGATTTCGCCGCGGCGCCAAGCCGACGAGGTAAGTGATTCTACCCCTTTACGGGACACTTGCTTTTCATAGTTTGACTCTATGCGGGTTTTAATTTCCCCTTTTCCTTTGACAAGACTGGATGAGGAAGGCGGAGCAGATCGTCTGCCCGACTCCTATGTCAGAAAGCCCAGTAGACGCCCGTCTAGCGAGGCTGCTGGTTCCGGCACCGCACGTGGTGCCGGAGAAGAAGGCCAAGAAGGAGGCCACGGGTACTCGAAAGAGTTCCCATTTTCAGGTGTCCGACAACTCCGAGGAGGACTCCTCCCCTGAAAACGAGGAGGAGAAAGAGGACTCTCTCCCCGAGGTGGGAGAGAGGAAGAGGAAGGCTTCCCCAACAGGGGAGGCCGAAGGGTCCAAAAGGGGAAGGACTATTCCCCCGGACAGCTCCGCCAACATCAACGTTGGCGAGGAAGAATGGCCTTCAAGGGCCAGGCCTCCGGCGAGATCGTAAGTATCCGGATTCCTGAATGATTTATAATTTCTTTTTATGTCACATAGCGTCCTTCTAATGCCGCATACTGCCTGCAGTCCGGCCGATGATGATCTCCCCGCTTCATCGAGCGGGTCGTTGGCTCCGTCGGATGTGGACTCCATCCCGACGGCCTCTACCCCTCGCGCCACTGAGGACGCCAAGGTGGGATCCCAAGAAGGGACCCATCAGGGGGAGGATCCGGAGGCGCCCCAAGGCGGCCTCCCGGACTTTGCGCCGGACTCCACGTCGGAACCCGCAGTGGTTCCAGAGTCCGGCCGGCGGCCCATTCGCAAGAAGGGCAAGACCGTGACGCCGGCGGCCTCCGTCCAACCGGAGGTGCCGGACAACTTGTTGGAGGCGCTCCAAGGCGCTTCCATCAAGGAAGAACACCGCACTATCATGAGTGCGGTGATTCAGAAGGTACAACTCGCCAAGAGCGGGCTGACCGAAGCCTGCAGTAGCCTTCTAACAGGCTTTGAGGTAAGAAGTTAAAATTGTGTAATGTAATACCGCATAGACAGTAGCCCCTGATGCTCGGTTCGGTGGTCGGAAAGAAAAGCCGGACTGAGGATCTAAAAAGATATACGCAGGGTTGCTAAAAAGTTATGTCAATATGGGTTGCAGGCTACGCTGCTGACCTCTGCCGCATTGACTGCGGAGGTTGGTGCACTAAAGCAAGATCTCGAGCGGTCCGAGCAAGAGCTCGGCCGTGCCAAGAAGCAGCTCGAGGACAAAGAAGGTGAGTAACACCACTTTGAATAGTTACCTTACAGAAAAGGATTTAGGTTGCAATAAAAGAATAACAAGGATAACATGGGTACTGCAGGGGCCACGAACGAGGTGGCAACCTTGAAGGAGGCCGTGTCCGCGGCCGAACGCAGTGCGGCCGCGGAATGGACAGAGCGAGAAAAGCAGGAGGCGCAGGTGGCAGCGGTTCGGCAAGAGCTCCAGGCTCTCATGGAAAAGCATGAGAGTTTGGAGCGTGACTCAAAGACTCGAGAGTCTGAGCTTGCCTCGGCTCTCGAAAGTGCCAAAGCCGCCAAGGCCGAGGCCCATAAGGCCCTTCAGGAGGTGGAAGATGTGAAGAAAATAGCGGCGGGTAAGGCATTTTTCATGCAAAGCAAGCATGTTAATGTAAACTACCTGACACTTACCAGAATTCGAAGCTCTCCAGGGGCGTTTGCAGATTTGCCTCATAGTGTATCCGATGCCGCCGCATTCTACCATGGTGAGGAGGGAAGCTCAATGGAGAAGGTCTTCTGGTCTCAATATGCTGAGGCCGACCATCCGGTGCCCCCTAGCGACCAGCTGAAGCAGCTGGTCGAACTCCATAAGGTAGCTGAGGAGGCCATGAAGGGCCTCATAGTCCGGCTGTGGCCTGGAGAGGCCATGCCTGGGAGCTACTTCGGCCTCATGCGGCAGCTGGTGGATGCGTGCCCCTAGGTGGAGGTCATCAAGCGCTCCGCCTGTATTGAAGGTGCTCTCGGGCCCTTGCCCGCGCAAAGGTGCATTGGGGCAAGCTGGATGCGGAGAAGCTAATCACTGACACACCACCAACGGGCAAGGAATATCGCACGCCCGAGATGTACTATAGGACTGTCCTGAAGGGTGCCCGCAAGATTGCGGATGAGTGCCCCCGAGATGTAATTATTGAGTAAACTCGCTATGTATTATCCTGTGTGCTGAAAACTTTGTTCATACGCGCTAAGCAACGCTTGTTTAATTTAAAATATTACCTTCTGTGCGGCCGTTTATTAAATCTGAGAGATGGCAAGTCGTCGGCTTCAGCCCCCATCATGAAAGTCTTTGGGGTGTTAGGGATAAACTTGAGCACTCTTGTTCCCATATTTGGGTCCATCTAGGAGGCGCCAACACAACGAACAAGGCAACCAGACTTATAATGCTTGAACACTCTCTTAGCCATAGAATTCTATAATTTTAAATTTCGTGAAGCCCCTAGTATTCGGAAGACCGAATTCGGGGCGCTATCCACGCCTTCGTCGGACATTATCCGGAACTTCGCTCGAAGCGGCGTAGGTCTTTAAGGACCCGAAAAAACCTCTCGAACAGCGACCAATCTCTCGCCTTATCATGACAGTCAGTTTTAGCTTTCTCCACTGAGGCGTTAACCCGGCTCAACCGGGGCGCAATCGCAGTGGTTCTCCCAGTGCTACCTTAGCCGATAGAACGGAACGTAAGGTGCCAAACATGGGAGCCGGGCAAACCCAACTATTGACCCAAGACATGATTCGGAGCCGATTCATATAATGCTACAAGTTCGGGGTGCCGCACTTGTGAAAGTGTTCGGACTTATCACACCATAATACGGGGAACATAAGCCCCTGGTGTATTTGGCCGTACTGAAATATACAGATGCAACATGTCGTAAATGAACATATATATATATAAAGTAATGCAATTATGGGCAAAAAGTGCTGCATTTTATTCAAGAAGATCTGCTATGAGTGCGGAATGATACAAATAGCACGGAAAGCAAGGGATTGGACGAATTAAGGGCGTCTCCCTCCAGGGGTAGGCCGCGGAATGGTGTATGTAACAAATTTAATGCTCGTAATGGAGACCACCTGAGTGTTCGTCGCAGCCTTTGTCCCTCCCTGGCTGTTGTATCATGAGTTCGGTAGGTTCACCGCCGGACAGAGTCCTGTAAAAAAAGGAGAAAAATAAAAGAAAAGAGTGACACACTTGGGAGCCCCTGGTGTGGTCGAACCGCACTCTGGGTTTGTTGTGGTCGTGCCCCTTCCCCTAGACCCATGGTATCTCCAGGGCGTAATTATGTACGCGGAGAGTTTATCTTGCAATTGTGCGAGGGCTGGGGTTGGGGCATCGCCACGCTGCGATGCGAACGCGTGCTGTGGTCTTGGTTGATGTTGCTCGGGCGCGTTTGGCTGTGTCCGGTCGCTTAACGGCCGGACTCGAGAATTGCCTTAAAAGGCTGCTCAGATTTCCGCCGCGAGAGCATTGTATGTTCCTCCGCTCGAGGGAGCGTTCCGTGTTTCCATTGACCGTGATGACTCCACGAGGGCCTGGCATCTTGAGCTTAAGGTATGCATAATGCGGCACCGCGTTGAATTTTGCGAACGCGGTTTGTCCGAGCAGAGCGTGATAGCCACTGCGGAACGGGACTATATCGAAGATTAACTCCTCGCTTCGGAAATTATCCGGGGATTCGAAGACCACTTCCAGTGTGACTGAGCCTGTACAATTGGCCTCAACTCCTGGTATGACGCCTTTGAAGGTCGTCTTTGTAGGTTTAATCCTTGAAGGGTCTATGCCCATCTTGCGCACTGTATCCTGATAAAGCAGGTTCAGGCTACTGCCGCCGTCCATCAGGACTCTCGTGAGGTGAAAACCATCAATGATTGGGTCTAAAACCAATGCGGCGAATCCGCCATGGCAGATACTGGTCGGACGGTGTAACGCCCCGGATTCGATGCGCCATGTGTCCGCCAGTTATTTGCCGTCTTTGCCATGTCATCATATGCATTTCATATCATGTCATCATGTGCATTTCATTTTGCATACGTGTTCGTCTCGTGCATCCGAGCATTTTCCCCATTGTCTGTTTTGCAATCCGGCGCTCCTATGTCACCCGGCGTCCCCTTGTTATCTCTTTTCTTGTGCGGGTATTAAACTTTCTCGGAATGGCCCGAGGTTTGCCAAGCGGCCTTGGTCTAGCACCGGTAGACCGCCTGTCAAGTTTCGTGCCATTTGGAGGTCGTTTGATACTCCAACGGTTAACCGGGTAACCGCAAAGCCCTCTTTTGTTGCAGCCCAACACCCCTTCCAAAGTGGCCCAAAACCCACCTAACTCCCCTCCATGCTCTTGGTCGTTCGATCACGATCGTGTGGGCGAAAACCGCTCCTCATTTGGAGTCTCATAGCTCCCTCTACCTATAAATATGTCTTCCTCCCTGAATTCCCGCAGTCCAAACCCTAAAATCGCCCTCCGCCGCCACCGGACGCGTCCGAGACGGCCGGACACGTCCGCCGCCGGTCGCTGCAGCCACTCACCCCCCGCCACGTGGCGCCCGCGCCGTCCCGCCGACGCTGCCCAGAGAGCCCGGATCGGGCCCTCCGGCCCATCTCCCCGCCGCCGGATCTCCCCGCGCCGCCGCCGTGCTCCGCCGCCGTCCGCCGCCATTCGCCGGCGCCGCGCCGTCCCAGCGGCTGCGCCTCGCCGCCTCCCGTGCGCCCGATGCCGCCCGGCGCCCGTGGCGCGATCGGCCCCTGCGCTTCGCCGCGCCCGCCGTGCCTCCTTCATCGCCGCCATGCCCGGATCCGGCGTCAGCCGGCCGGATCTGGACGGCCACCGCCGCCCCTCGCCGGAATCGCCATGGAGCGCCGCTGCCATGCCCTCGGGAGCGAGCAACTCCCGTGCCCGTTGACCGCGCCCCTCCCCGTGGGCCTCGGCCCGACCCGCGTCCCCGGCCTACCTCCTCGACCGACCGGCCCAGTGGCCCATGGTGAGCGTCCGCTAAATCCCGCCCGTGCATCGGATAACTATTCAACGCTCGTTCATTTTTTTTTCAAAAAACTGCCAAGTCCCGAAGTATTTGCATAATCATGCCATGTTCATGCCATCATATCTCTGAATCCGTAGCTCCGTTTCGTGCGTATAATATGTAAAATTGTTCGTCTCGACGAGTACTTCATTTCATTCCATTGCATCATTTTCATTTGAGCTCATCTTGATGCCCTAAATGCTGTTGGAAGAGTGCTAAGTGATGTTAATCTGCTGAAACTGATATAACTTGCTCATTTGTCATTTTTGCCATGTTTGATGTGTGCATCCTATGAGGTTGATGTCTACATGTGTTTTGATCTATGCCATGCCATCTTTCCAGTGGTGCTATCCATGTATTTTTGTGATCAATGTGGTGACTAGCACAAGCATGCAAACTAGGCTACTTGCTGTTGTTGATTCCAGTCCCTGTTCTGCTGATATTTTTATGCCATGTAAACTTGATGCTACAGAGAGATCCATGCATATTTAGAGATACTTCAGTAAGGATGTTTTGAACATGTGGTTATTGTCTATCCATTCATGCCCTTGTTTGCAATTATGGAGTAGTCTAGCATGTCATTTTCATGCTCTACTTTTGCTTCAAAATGTTTCCTGGCAGATTGTTTACTTGTTATTCAATTTGGCCAAACTTGCTATAGTTGATCCTTGCATGCTATGAACTTGTTCTTGCCTTGGTTGGTTACACAAACATGTCTTCTTGATGATGCTATGCTTATCTTGCCATGCAATGACTTGTGGTGAGTGATTCAAGCTTGTTAAGTAGGGTTCATGATGTTGCTGTTTTGCTAGGCTGAATCTGTTATTTCGTGATGCTATATAAACATGTTGCTAATAATCATTCTATGCATAATCTGGAGATGTCCTATAAACATGTTTTGATCTACATATCATGCTCTATCCATCCATGCCCCTGGTAGCATTTATAGCTTGCTGTAGATTGTTCATATCTTGCCCCAAAGTTGCTTCATAATATTTCTGTCAGCCTGTTAACACTAAGTTCACTTGTTCCCATGTGTTTTGCTAGTGATCCATGTGCCCTATGAACTTGATATTGCCATGCTTAGCTTCATAAACATGCCTTCTTGCTGTTGGTTGCCTTGCCATGCCATGTATTGCCTTGTAGTGAGTTTCACAAGCTCATCTACATGCCTTCATAATTCTGTTCCTCCCATGTTTGAATCTGTAGTATAACTTGCTATGTTTACATGGATGCCATTGTTTCTTATGATCCTTTTTGACTCTTGGTCAGTAAGGGACTATTGTTCTATGCAATTAGTAGATTCATGCCATGCCTTTGTTTGCCATGATAAGTTCCTGTAACATGTTGTTTGATAGCTCTTAACATTGCAACCTGATGTTATTTTCTGCAAAGTCTGAACTGTTATTATTTGCAATCTTCCCATGTGTTTTTGAGCATGTTCTAGTGATTTCTGGAGATAGCTCAGTGTTCATGTTTTGTTATGCTTTACTTGTAAATCATGCCCATGCCTTTTTTTTATTATGTTGAGGTCCAGTAGCTTGTTGTTTTGATGCTTGCGATATGCCTAGTTGCTGTTATGGACAGTTTGTTGCTATGACTTGTATAGTGCGTATGTGTTGCACCGTTGCTCCGTTTTGAGTGTGCTTTATATGAAACTTGCTTATTTTGCATGTAGCTTCATATTATCATGTTGCATCCTTGTTTGGTGTGTTTGCTTGATGTTTGGGTGCATTTTGCATCAATGCCATGTTTAACTTGTTTTGCTCATATTTTCTAGGCCGTAGCTCCGAACTTAATGAACTTTATATGTAACTTGACTAGAATCTCGTGTAGATCATCGTGGTGCATCTTAACTTGATGTTTAACAACTTGAACATAAGGTTTATTCAGATATGGACCAATTTCGAAATTTGCATATGAGGACTTACCGGAATTGTTATATGTTGTTCCCGGCCTCATTTAAACTTGTCTTGATGTGTTGCTCTTGTTTGCATCATCTCTTGCCATGAGTAGCTTCATGTAGCTTCGTCATGCATCATGCTTGTTTGTGCATCATGTCTTGTTCTTGTGTGGTGTGTTTACCTTGTTGTGTGCTTCTTTTCGATAGTTCCCGTTTCGTTGCGATCGTGAGGATTCGTTCATCTACGTGTGGTTCGGCTTCATCCGTTCGTCTTCTTCATGGACTCGTTCTTATTCCTTGCGGGATTTCAGGCAAGATGACCGTTGTCCTGGATCTCACTACTATCATTGCTATGCTAGTTGTTTCGTTCTATTGCTATGCTGCGCTACCTATCACTTGTACATCAAGCCATCCCATATTGCCATGAAGCTCTAACCTTTGACACCTTTCCTATGCAAACCACTGTTTGGCTATGTTACCGCTTTGCTCAGCCTCTCTTATAGCATTGCTAGTTGCAGGTGAAGTTGAAGATTTCTCCATGGCGGACAGTATTTTGTTGGGATATCACAATATCTCTTATATTATTAATGCATCTATATATTTGGTAAAGGGTGGAAGACTCGGCCTTATGCCTGGTGTTTTGTTCCACTCTTGCCGCCCTAGTTTCCGTCATACCGGTGTTCTTCTCGGATTTTGTGTTCCTTACGCGGTCGGGTGATTTATGGGACCCCCTTGACAGTTCGCTTTGAATAAAACTTCTCCAGCAAGGCCCAACCTTGGTTTTACCATTTGCCTCACCTAGCGCTTTTTTCCTTGGGTTTCCAGAGCCCGAGGGTCATCTTTATTTACCCCCCCGGGCTAGTGCTCGTTGTGAGTGTTGGTCCGACCTGTCAACCGCCGGTGGCCACCAGGGGCAACTCTGGGCTGGCCTACCGGAAGTTTGGACAATCTGGTGTGCCTTGAGAACGAGATATGTGTAGCTCCTATCGGGATTCGTCGGCACAGCGGGAGGCTTTGCTGGTCTTGTTTTACCATTGTCGAAATGTCTTGTAAACCGGGATTCCGAGTCTGATCGGGTCTTCCTGGGAGAAGGTTTATTCCTTCGTTGATCGCGAGAGCTTATCATGGGCTAAGTTGGGACACCCCTGCAGGGTATAATCTTTCGAAAGCCGTGCTTGCGGTTATAGGCAGATGGGAATTTGTTAATGTCCGGTTGTAGATAACTTGACACCAGATCCGAATTAAAACGCATCAACCGCGTGTGTAGCCGTGATGGTCTCTTCTCGGCGGAGTCCGGGAAGTGAACACGGTTTCTGGGTTATGTTTGACGTAAGTAGGAGTTCAGGATCACTTCTTGATCATTACTAGTTGACGACCGTTCCGCTTGTTCTCTTATCGCTCTCATTTGCATATGTTAGCCACCATACTATGCTTAGTCGCTGCTGCAACCTCACCACTTTACCCCTTCCTTTCCTGTTAAGCTTTGCTAGTCTTGATACCCATGGTAATGGGATTGCTGAGTCCTCGTGGCTCACAGATTACTACAACAACAGTTGTAGGTACAGGTTATGCGATGATCATGATGCGAGAGCGATGCTTGCTTGCGTTGAGTTCTTCTTCTGCTTCTTCGATCAGGGGATAGGTTCCAGGTCGGCAGCCTGGGCTAGCAGGGTGGATATTATTTGAGTTTCTGTTTATGATTCATCCATAGTTGGATGGTGCTCTGATGTATTGTGATGTTGTATACGTGTGGCATTGTATGCCTTATGTATGTATCCCCATCTATTATGTAATGTTGATGTAATGATATCCACCTTGCAAAAGTGTTCCAATATGCGGGTCTATCCTTGGTGGGACCTTCGAGTTCCTTTTGGATAGGGTCGCATATTGGGCGTGTTCAAGTTGGTATCGAGCCTCGACCGACCTTAGGAGCCCCCTTGATTGATCGTGTAGTTTGGCCGTTGTTGAGTCTAGAAGAAAACTGTTTTCGGAGTCTAGTTATATCGGAGAGTAGGAATTCTTTTTACTCCTCAGCCCCTTCGTCGCTCTGGTAAGGAATCTTGACGTAGGTGTTTTGAATTACTTCTCTTCCCCTTCAAATTTTCTTTAGGATCACGCAGTTGGTTTTCCGGTAGTTGTTCCTCATCTCTTTTTATCCAGTGCATTTCTCGTCAAGTCGACTCGAGCGTCTTCATCTTTGTGTTCAATTCTCAGTTGTTTTCTTTTCCCACCCGCCCACCCCTTCTTCTTCTCGGAACCGGAGTCCGTAATCGAGTATCCATCCTACTCGTGTGAAGCCTTTGCCTTCTTTAAACCGGTGTCTTCTTTTCAAGATATTCGTCGTTTCTCCCTTCTAGTGCCTTTGTTTTCCCGCCCTCCCACCCTTTTCTTCCCGGAGTCTGACTCTCTCTCGACCATCTATTTCTTTTGTACGGAACCTCTTCAGGTTTTTTCCCTCAATTATCTCAACCGGTGGATTCTCGTCTAGGTGGACATTCTTCAACTCTTTTCCGGTGCATTCAATTCAAGTTTTTCGGGTTGATCATATCCTTTTCCTCGAAGTGTTTTCCCTGCTCGTTCGTCTTTCGCCAGTTTATCCTTCCGGGGTTCAAGACATCTCAGGAGATTCGTCCGTGTTCGAATTAACTTGAGGTTGTCACCTCAATCAAATATTTCAATTGTTCCGGTGCATCATCTATCTGTTCAACAAACCTTTTCAACGGTGTTATCTCTTCAGTGGGCCCTAACCCACAGGTCTTTTCCCAGGATCTTACCTGACTCTTCTAATTTCCCCCGGAGTTATTCCAAATTCTTTCAAGTTTGATGTAAGAATGGATTCCATCAGTCAGATGCCTTTCCAAGATCGGTTTCAAATCATTTCATTGTTGTCTCAACCTTTTAGGTTTCTCATTCTCCCGGAGTATCTCAGTAATTTTGGTGGTATTTCTCGTCATCATTTGAAGATTGAAGAAGAGTTTTCCTCTAAGTCTTGTCCGTTCTCTCGAAGATTCGTGGTTCTAGCTTCATATCTTCCTCTCGAATTATTCCATTTGTCAGATATTCCTTTTCTCACCCATCCGGAGTATGTCAGAAGTTGTTTTTCCATTTCTTTCACCGGAGGTCATCATTCCAGTTATCATTCTCTATTTATCCCGGCGATTCGTTCAAGTATTCTTCAATCAGTTCACAATCTCTAAGTTGTCGTCTCTCTCAATCCCCTCAGGCATATTTATTCTTCTAATTATTCCCGGTGATTCATTCCCTTGCATCAATTATTTTCGAATTCTTACGAGGGTTCTTTCAGATTCTTTTTCCTTCATTATCATATTAATCCTTTTGTTCTTTTCAATCCTACCGGTGGTTCATCAAGTCCTTCTCAAGTTTTGTGCTATCCCTTCTCAATCCTTTTTCAAGAAGAATAAGTAATATGCTAAATCCATTGTTGGTCATCAATTTAACTTGATGAAGGATAAGCATACAATAAATCTTATTATTATTTCATCCAAGTGAGTAATCCCTTCCTTTGGAGTTTGTTCTTGAGGAATAAATTCTACTTCCAAGTGTTTCGTCTTTTCTTTTTCGGAGTTCAAATTTTCCTCGGACATTTCGTCGGAACCTCCATCTATATCATCGCAAAGCTCATCTTATTCTTTCATCCTTTATTCTATCTCATCATCCTTTTGTTAACGGAGTTCTTCATGGTGGTTCTTCGTGATTTAATTCATTCGGCAAGAGTTCATCAAGTATCATTCCATCCTCTCAAGTTCGTTCTAATCCTTCCATTTTCAATCGGAGTGCTACCTAAATCCTTTCAGTCTTATTCGTTTCTTTTCTCATTCTAACCACTCCGGTTAGAACGAGTGCTTTTAGAGTCTGTCTGATTCTGTGTGCTTTCGATTCTCGTCATTCTCGTCGTTCCTCTCTTCTTCTCGAGTGCTCTTGATTCTTTGCTTCTTCTCTTCAGTTCTTGTTCACCTCTTCCCTTTTCCCTTCCGTCTCGGTCCTAAGATCTCGGGACGAGATCTCTTGTTAGTGGAGGAGTGTTGTAACGCCCCGGATTCGATGCGCCAGGTGTCCGCCAGTTATTTGTCGTCTTTGCCATGTCATCATATGTATTTCATATCATGTCATCATGTGCATTTCATTTTGCATACGTGTTCGTCTCATGCATCCGAGCATTTTCCCCGTTGTCCGTTTTGCAATCCGGCGCTCCTATGTCACCCGGCGTCCCCTTCTTATCTCTTTTCTTGTGCGGGTATTAAACTTTCTCGGAATGGCCCGAGGTTTGCCAAGCGGCCTTGGTCTAGCACTGGTAGATCGCCTGTCAAGTTTCGTGCCATTTGGAGGTCGTTTCATACTCCAACGGTTAACCGGGTAACCGCAAAGCCCTCTTTTGTTGCAGCCCAACACCCCTTCCAAAGTGGCCCAAAACCCACCTAACCCCCCTCCATGCTCTTGGTCGTTCGATCACGATCGTGTGGGTGAAAACCGCTCCTCATTTGGAGTCTCCTATCTCCCTCTACCTATAAGTATGTCTTCCTCCCCGAATTCCTGCAGTCCAAACCCTAAAATCGCCCTTCGCTGCCACCGGACGCGTCCGCGACGGCCGGACACGTCCGCCGCCGGTCGCCGCAGCCACTCACCGCCCGCCACGTGGCGCCCGTGCCGTCCCGCCGCGCGCCCGAGAGCTGGATCGGGCCCTCGGCCCATCTCCGCGCCGCCGGATCTCCCGCGCCGCCGGCTTCGTGCTCGCTGCCGTCGCCGCGCCCGCCACCATTCGCCGGCGATCGCGGCTCCCGGCGGCGATGCGCCTCGCCGCCTCCCGTGCGGCGCCTGATGCCGTGCGCCCGTGGCGCTGATCGGCCTGCGCGCTTCGCCGCGCCCGCCGTGCCTCCTTCATCGCCGCCACGCCCGGATCCGGCGTCGGCCGCCGGATCTCGACGGCCACCGCCGCCCGCCGGAATCGCCATGGCGCGCCGCCATGCCCTCGGGAGCGAGCAGCTCCCGTGCCCGTTGACCGCGCCCCTCCCCGTGGGCCTCGGCCCGACCCGCGTCCCCGGCCTGCCTCCTCGACCGACCGGCCCAGTGGCCCATGGTGAGCGTCCGCTAAATCTCGCCCGTGCATCGGATAACTATTCAACGCTCATTCATTTTTTTTTCAAAAAACTGCCAAGTCCCGAAGTATTTGCATAATCATGCCATGTTCATGCCATCATATCTCTGCATCCGTAGCTCCGTTTCATGCGTATAATACGTCAAATTGTTCGACTCGACGAGTACTTCATTTCATTCTATTGCATCATTTTCATTTGAGCTCATCTTGATGCCCTAAATGCTGTTGGAAGAGTGCTAAGTGATGTTAATCTGCTGAAACTGATATAACTTGCTCATTTGTCATTTTTGCCATGTTTGATGTGTGCATCCTATGAGGTTGATGTCTACATGTGTTTTGATCTATGCCATGCCATCTTCAGTGGTGCTATCCATGTATTTTTGTGATCAATGTGGTGACTAGCACAAGCATGCAAACTAGGCTACTTGCTGTTGTTGATTCCAGTCCCTGTTCTGCAGATATTTTTATGCCATGTAAACTTGATGCTACAGAGAGATCCATGCATATTTAGAGATACTTCATTAAGGATGTTTTGAACATGTGATTATTTTCTATCCATTCATGCCCTTGTTTGCCATTATGGAGTAGTCTAGCATGTCATTTTCATGCTCTACTTTTGCTTCAAAATGTTTCCTGGCAGATTGTTTACTTGTTATTCAATTTGGCCAAACTTGCTATAGTTGATCCTTGCATGCTATGAACTTGTTCTTGCCTTGGTTGGTTACACAAACATGTCTTCTTGATGATGCTATGCTTATCTTGCCATGCAATGACTTGTGGTGAGTGATTCAAGCTTGTTAAGTAGGGTTCATGATGTTGCTGTTTTGCTAGGCTGAATCTGTTATTTCGTGATGCTATATAAACATGTTGCTAATGATCATTCTATGCATAATCTGGAGATGTCCTATAAACATGTTTTGATCTACATATCATGCTCTATCCATCCATGCCCCTGGTAGCATTTATAGCTTGCTGTAGATTGTTCATATCTTACTCCAAAGTTGCTTCATAATGTTGCTATCAGCCTGTTAACATTAAGTTCACTTGTTCCCATGTGTTTTGCTAGTGATCCATGTGCCCTATGAACTTGATCTTGCCATGCTTAGCTTCATAAACATGTTTCCTTGCTGTTGGTTGCCTTGCCATGCCATGTATTTCCCAGTAGTGAGTTGCACAAGCTCATCTACATGCCTTCATATGTCTGTTCCTGCCATGTTTGAATCTGTAGTATAACTTGCTATGTTTACATGGATGCCATTGTTTCTTCTGATCCTTTTTGACTCTTGGTCAGTAAGGGACTATTGTTCTATGCAATTAGTAGATTCATGCCAAGCCTTTGTTTGCCATGATAAGTTCCTGTAACATGTTGTTTGATAGCTCTTAACATTGCAACTTTGATGTTATTTTCTCGCAAAGTCCGAACTGTTATTATTTGCAATCTTCCCATGTGTTTTTGAGCATGTTCTAGTGATTTCTGGAGATAGCTCAGTGTTCATGTTTTGTTATGCTTTACCTGTAAATCATGCCCATGCCTTTTTTTATTATGTTGAGGTCCTGTAGCTTGTTGTTTTGATGCTTGCAATATGCCTAGTTGCTGTTATGGACAGTTTGTTGCTATGACTTGTATAGTGCGTATGTGTTGCACCGTTGCTCCGTTTTGAGTGTGCTTTATATGAAACTTGCTTGTTTTGCATGTAGCTTCATATTATCATGTTGCATCCTTGTTTGGTGTGTTTGCTTGATGTTTGGGTGCATTTTGCATCAATGCCATGTTTAACTTGTTTTGCTCATATCTTCTAGGCCGTAGCTCCGAACTTAATGAACTTTATGTGTAACTTGACTAGAATCTCGTGTAGATCATCGTGGTGCATCTTAACTTGATGTTTAACAACTTGAACATAAGGTTTTTTCAGATCTGGTCCAATTTCTAAATTTGCATATGAGGACTTACCGGAATTGTTATATGTTGTTCCGGGCCTCATTTAAACTTGTCTTGATGTGTTGCTCTTGTTTGCATCATCTCTTGCCATGAGTAGCTTCATGTAGCTTCATCATGCATCATGCTTGTTTGTGCATCATGTCTTGTTCTTGTGTGGTGTGTTTACCTTGTTGTGTGCTTCTTTTCGATAGTTCCCGTTTCGTTGCGATCGTGAGGATTCGTTCGTCTACGTGTGGTTCGGCTTCATCCGTTCGTCTTCTTCATGGACTCGTTCTTCTTCCTTGCGGGATTTCAGGCAAGATGACCGTTATCCTGGATCTCACTACTATCATTGCTCTGCTAGTTGCTTCGTTCTATTGCTATGCTGCGCTACCTATCACTTGTACATCAAGCCATCCCATATTGCCATGAACCTCTAACCTTTGACACCTTTCCTATGCAAACCACTGTTTGGCTATGTTACCGCTTTGCTCAGCCCCTCTTATAGCATTGCTAGTTGCAGGTGAAGTTGAAGATTTCTCCATGGCGGACAGGATTTTGTTGGGATATCACAATATCTCTTATATTATTAATGCATCTATATATTTGGTAAAGGGTGGAAGACTCGGCCTTATGCCTGGTGTTTTGTTCCACTCTTGCCGCCCTAGTTTCCGTCATACCGGTGTTATGTTCCCGGATTTTGCATTCCTTACGCGGTCGGGTGATTTATGGGACCCCCTTGACAGTTCGCTTTGAATAAAACTCCTCCAGCAAGGGCCAACCTTGGTTTTACCATTTGCCTCACCTAGCCCTTTTTCCCTTGGGTTTCCGGAGCCCGAGGGTCATCTTTATTTACCCCCCGGGGCTAGTGCTCGTTGTGAGTGTTGGTCCAACCTGTCAACCGCCGGTGGACACCAGGGGCAACTCTGGGCTGGCCTACTGGACAATCCGGTGTGCCCTGAGAACGAGATATGTGCAGCTATCGGGATTTGTCGGCACAGCGGGAGGCTTTGCTGGTCTTGTTTTACCATTGTCGAAATGTCTTGTAAACCGGGATTCCGAGTCTGATCGGGTCTTCCTGGGAGAAGGTTTATTCCTTCGTTGATCGCGAGCTTATCATGGGCTAAGTTGGGACACCCTGCAGGTATAATCTTTCGAAGCCGTGCTGCTGTTCTGAGATGGGAATTTGTTGATGTCCGGTTGTAGATAACTTGACACCAGATCCGAATTAAAACGCATCAACCGCGTGTGTAGCCGTGATGGTCTCTTCTCGGCGGAGTCTGGGAAGTGAACACGGTTTCTGGGTTATGTTTGACGTAAGTAGGAGTTCAGGATCACTTCTTGATCATTACTAGTTGACGACCGTTCCGCTTGTCCTCTTCTCGCTCTCATTTGCGTATGTTAGCCACCATACTATGCTTAGTCGCTGCTGCAACCTCACCACTTTACCCCTTCCTTTCCTGTTAAGCTTTGCTAGTCTTGATACCCATGGTAATGGGATTGCTGAGTCCTCGTGGCTCACAGATTACTACAACAACAGTTGCAGGTACAGGTTATGCGATGATCATGACGCGAGAGCGATGCTTGCTTGCGTTGAGTTCTTATTTTGCTTCTTCGATCAGGGGATAGGTTCCAGGTCGGCAGCCTGGGCTAGCAGGGTGGATATTGTTTGAGTTTCTGTTTATGATTCATCTGTAGTTGGATGGTGCTATGATGTATTGTGATGTTGTATACGTGTGGCATTGTATGCCTTATGTATGTATCCCCATCTATTATGTAATGTTGATGTAATGATATCCACCTTGCAAAAGCGTTCCAATATGCGGGTCTATCCTTGGTGGGACCTTCGAGTTCCTTTTGGATAGGGTCGCATATTGGGCGTGACAGACGGTCTCTTCGATCGAAAGTGATCGGGCAAGAAGACCATGGGTTGAATTTTGGGGCGACTGGCTCCATCGCGTATACGTCCCTTAGTGCATGCTTCCGCTCCCTCTTGGGTATATGCGTTGCGTATATCATATTTACCGTCCGAACTTGAGGGGGGAATCCCTTCTGTCCTCTGTTGTTCGGCGGCCGGGTCTCTTCCTCGTCATTGCTGTGTAGCCCCTTGTCATTGTTTTCGGCAATTAATTTGCCTGCCTGCTTGAATACCCAACAATCTCTGTTGGTGTGGTTAGCTGGCCTTTCGGGGGTTCCATGTATTTGACAAGAGCGGTCGAGTATTCGGTCCAAATTGGACGGGCCCGGAGTGGTTCTTTTAAATGGCTTCTTCTGTTGACCGGGTTTGGAGCCTCGGAATCCGGTGTTGACTGCAGTATCCTCATTGCTGTCGCCGTTAATGCAGCGTTTGTTTTTCTTCCGACGCGACCTGCCATTGCGGTCCTTGGTATCCGGACTGCCAGCATTTTTGCTGAGGTTGTTGCTGCGAGCTAGCCAGCTATCCTCTCCCGCACAGAAGCGGGTCATGAGTGATGTGAGGGCTGCCATGGATTTTGGCTTCTCCTGTCCTAGGTGCCGGGCCAGCCACTCGTCGCGGATGTTATGTTTGAAGGCAGCGAGGGCCTCCGCATCCGGACAGTCGACGATTTGATTTTTCTTTGTTAAGAACCGTGTCGTAATTGCACGGCGATTCGCTCGGCTGCTGGATTATGTGGCTTAGGTCATCTGCGTCGGTGGTCGCACACGTGCCTGGAAGTTGTCGAGGAATGCGGCTTCGTGTCTTCCCAAACATCAATTGACTCTGCGGGCAGGCTGTTAAGCCAATGCCGAGCTGGTCCTTTAAGCTTGAGCGGGAGATATTTGATGGCGTGAAGATCGTCGCCGCGGGCCATATGTATATGAAGGAGATAATCCTCAATCCAAACCGCGGGGTCTGTTGTGCCATCGTAGGATTTGATGTTAACGGGTTTAAACCCTTCAGGGATTTGATGATCCATTACTTCATCAGTGAAGCATAGTGGGTGTGCGGCGCCTCTGTATTGCACAATGTCGCGACGTAGGTCAAGAGAGCGTTGTCTGCTGTGTTCGGCCCGGCTGGAGTAGTTGTATCCGGCGCGACGGTATTCGTCGTGGGTCTTGGGGCGCCCACGTGATCCATAGATAGATCTGGATTGTCTTGCCTTGTCCTCCAATATGTCCCGCAAGTCCAGCGCGTTCCCCCGTGGCCTCGCGCTTTTTGAGCGGTGCCGGGGTACGGTTTTGGTGGAGGGCTTACATGCCTCTCTGTCGCGGCCACGAGGTGGTCGGTCTGCCGTATTGTGGGATAGTGCTGCTGGTTTGTATGCTTCCTCCTCTAGTCGGAGGAGCAACTTGCGTTTTGGGTAGCTTTTGGAGGGGCGTTCGAGTTCATATTCTTCGGCCGCGAGGACCTCGGTCCATCTGTCGGCCAGCAGGTCTTGATCAGCTTGAAGTTGTTGCTGCTTTTTCTTTAGACTGTTTGTTGTGGCCATTAGCCTGCGTCTGAAACGCTCTTGTTCGACGGGATCCTCAGGCACGACGAATTCGTCGTCGTCGAGGCTTGCCTCGTCTCCGGAGGGAGGTATGTAATTATCATCCTCGACCTCTTCGTCTGCCGCCCTCTCGTGAGGGCTTGCTTCTGCCTCCTCCTGCGCTGAATCTTGCTGGAGGGGGTTATCTTCGGCACTTTTAGGGGTATTATTATCTCCTGTGCCGGAATCTCCATTCTTGCTGTGGCGGGATTTAGAGCGGCGCCACTGACGTCGGCGCTTGGGCTGTTTCTTTAAGGAATCTACCTCCGCTGCCTCTTCGCCGTCCCCATCTTTTGGGGTGTCCATCATGTATATGTCGTATGACGAGGTGGTCTTCCAGTGTCCCGTAGGCACTGGTTCTTGATAGTCTCCGGCATCGTCATCCATACCGTCGATGTCTTCGGAGTCGTAGTCGAGTACGTTGGTTAGATCGTCGACGGTGGCTACGAATTGGGTGGTGGGTGGGCTCTGAATTTCTTCGTCGTCCGCGTCCCAACCATCCTGGCCGTGGTACGGCCAGGGCTCTCCGGATAGCGAGAGGTGCTTCAGCGAATTTAAGATGTCGCCGAAGGGTGAGTGCTGAAAGATGTCCGCAGCGGTGAATTCCATGATTGGCGCCCAATCGGATTCGACTGGCAGGGGCGCAGGAGGTTCGGAGTCCGGTAGGGAGTCCGGCACCTCGGAGTCATGAGCTATATGCGGGACAAGATCAGTGTTCGGCTCCATCACCGTGGAAGTTGCAGCTCCCGAGGCGGTGTCCAGCCACCCGTCCTCGATCCGCGCGATCGGCTCCGGACTATGGATCGGAGCGGATTCGCGTGCGGCCTCCAAAGCGCTGTCCGGCGGCAGAGTTAGGTCGTGCCCATCGTGACAGTGCGGCGCACTTGGCTGTGGCTCGGACCCATCGAGGATCAAGTCCCCGCGGATATCGGCCGTGAAGTTTAGACTTCCAAACCTGACCTGACGGCCAGGGGCGTAGCTTTCGATCTGCTCCAGATGGCCAAGTGAGTTGGCCCGCAGTGCGAAGCCGCCGAATACGAAGATCTGTCCGGGGAGAAAAGTCTCACCGAGGAGCATGTCGTTGTTGATTGAAGAGGCCATCAAGCCTATCGGTGACGACACAGAGGAACTCTCAATGAAAGCACCAATGTCGGTGTCAAAACCGGCGGATCTCGGGTAGGGGGTCCCGAACTGTGTGTCTAGGCGGATGGTAACAGGAGACAAGGGACACGATGTTTTACCCAGGTTCGGGCCCTCTTGATGGAGGTAAAACCCTACGTCCTGCTTGATTGATATTGATATTGTGGATGTTTACAAGAGTGGATCTACCACGAGATCTACAATTGTAGGAGATCTACATATCCGTATCGCCAAGCTTGCCTTCCACGCCAAGGAAAGTCCCATCCGGACATGGGACGAAGTCTTCAATCTTGTATCTTCATAGTCTTGGAGTCCGGTCGATGATGATAGTCCAGCCGATGATAGTTCGGCCTATGATGGTAATCCGGCTATCCGGACACCCCCTAATCAAGGACTCCCTCAATCTCCATTCTTCATAATGGAGAGTCAGGGTCTATATTGTTTTATGCTATTTCACCTTAAGGGTGTTTAGTGTTGGGGAACGTAGTAATTTCAAAAAATTTCGTACGCACACACAAGATCATGGTGATGGCATAGCAACGAGAGGGGAGAGTATTGTCCACGTACCCTCGTAGACCGTAAGCGGAAGCGTTATGCCAACGCGGTTGATGTAGTCGTACGTCTTCACGATCCGACCGATCCAAGTACCGAACGTACGGCACCTCCGAGTTCAGCACACGTTCAGCTCGATGATGATCTCCGGGCTCCGATCCAGCAAAACTCCGGGGATGAGTTCCGTCAGCACGACGACGTGGTGACGATGATGATGCTCTACCGGCGCAGGGCTTCGCCTAAACTCCGCGACGATATGACCGAGGTGGAATATGGTGGAGGGGGGCACCGCACACGGCTAAGGAACGATCCGTAGATCCCCTTGTCCAATTCGGACCAGAGGGGGGCTGCGCGCCTCCTTCCTTTCGGCCTCTCTTCTCTATTCCCGTATGGCCCAATAAGGCCCATATACTCCCCGGCGAATTCCCGTAACTCTCCGGTACTCCGAAAAATACCCGAATCACTCGGAACCTTTTCGAACTCCGAATATAGTCGTCCAATATATCGATCTTTACGTCTCGATCATTTCGAGACTCCTCGTCATGTCCCCGATCTCATCCGGGACTTCGAACTCCTTCGGTACATCAAAACTCATAAACTCATAATATAAGCATCGCCGAAACCTTAAGCGTGCGGACCCTACGGGTTCGAGAACTATGTAGACATGACCTAGAACTATTCTTGGTCAATAACCAATAGCGGAACCTGGATGCCCATATTGGCTCCTACATATTCTACGAAGATCTTTATCGGTCAAACCGCATAACAATATACTTTGTTCCTTTTGTCATCGGTATGTTACTTGTCCGAGATTCGATCGTCGGTATCCAATACCTAGTTCAATCTCGTTACCGGCAAGTCTCTTTACTCGTTACGTAATGCATCATTCCATAACTAACTCATTAGCTACATTGCTTGCAAGGCTTATAGTGATGTGCATTACCGAGAGGGCCCAGAGATACCTCTCCGACAATCGGGTGACAAAACCTAATCTCAAATCGCCAACCCAACATGTACCTTTGGAGACACCTGTAGTACTCCTTTATAATCACCCGATTACGTTGTGACGTTTGGTAGCACCAAAGTGTTCCTCCGTAAGCGGAGTTGCATAATCTCATAGTTACAGGAACATGTATAAGTCATGAAGAAAGCAATAGCAACATACTAAACGATCAAGTGCTAGGCTAACAGAATGGGTCATGTCAATCACATCATTCTCCTAATGATGTGATCCCGTTAATCAAATGAGAACTCTTTTGTCCATGGCTAGGAAACTTAACCATCTTTGATTCAACGAGCTAGTCAAGTAGAGGCATACTAGTGACACTATGTTTGTCTATGTATTCACACATGTATTATGTTTCCGGTTAATACAATTCTAGCATGAATAATAAACATTTATCATGTTATAAGGAAATAAATAATAACTTTATTATTGCCTCTAGGGCATATTTCCTTCAGTCTCCCACTTGCACTAGAGTCAATAATCTGGTTCACATCGCCATGTGATTTAACACTAATATTCACATCTGTATGTGATTAATACCCATAGTTCACATCGTCATGTGATCAACACCCAAAGGGTTTACTAGAGTCAATAATCTAGTTCACATCGCTATGTGATTAACACCAAAAGTGTACTAAGGTATGATCATGTTTTGCTTGTGAGAGAAGCTTAATCAACGGGTCTGTCACATTCAGAGCCGTATGTATTTTGCAAATATTCTATGTCTTCAATGCTCTGCATGGAGCTACTCTAGCTTAATTGCTCCCACTTTCAATATGTATCCAGATTGAGACTTAGAGTTATCTTGATCAGTGTAAAAGTTTGCACCGATGTAACTTTTACAACAAACTCTTTTATCACCTCCATAATCGAGAAACATCTCCTTAGTCCTCACTAAGGATATTCTTGACCGCTGTCCAGTGATCTACTATTAGATCAAAATTGTATTCCTTTGTCAAACTCGAGCAAGGTATACAATAGGTGCAGTTCACAACATAGCATACTTTATAGAACCTATGGTGAGGCATAGGGAATGACTTTTCATTCTCTTTCTATTTTCTGCAATGGTCGGGTCTTGAGTCTTATTCAACTTCACACCTTGTAACACAGGCAAGAACTCCTTCTTTGACTGTTCCATTTTGAACTATTTCAAAAATTTCTCAAGGTATGTACTCATTGAAAAATCTTATCAAGCGTCTTGATCTATCTATATAGATCTTGATGCTCAATGTGTAAGCAGCTTCACCGAGGTCTTGCTTTGAAAAACTCTTATTCAAGTATCCTTTCATGCTATCCAGAATTTCCATATCATTTCCAATTAACAATATGTCATCCACATATAATATTAGAAATGCTACAGAGCTCCCACTCACTTTCTTGTAAATACAGGCTTCTTTAAAAGTCTGTATAAAACCATATGCTTTGATCAACTCATCAAAGCGTATATTCCAACTCCGAGATGCTTGCACCAGTCCATAGATGGATCGCTGGAGCTTGCACAATTTGTTAGCACCTTTAGGATTGACAAAACCTTCTGGTTGCATCATATACAACTCTTCTTTAAGAAAACCTTTAAGGAATGCAGTTTTGTTTATCCATTTGCCAGATTTCATAAAATGCGGCAATTGCTAACATGATTCAGACAGACTTAAGCATAGATACGAGTGAAAAACTCTCATCGTAGTCAACACCTTGAACTTGTCGAAAACTTTTTTGCGACAATTCTAGCTTTGTAGATAGTAACACTATCAGCGTCCGTCTTCCTCTTGAAGATCCATTTAATCTCAATGTCTCGCCGATCATTGGGCAAGTCAATCAAAGTCCATACTTTGTTTTCATACATGGATCTTATCTCAGATCTCATGGCCTCAAGCCATTTTGCGGAATCTGGGCTCACCATCGCTTCTTCATAGTTCGTAGGTTCGTCATGGTCTAGTAACATAACTTCTAGAACAGGATTACCGTACCACTCTGGTGCGGATCTTACTCTGGAAGACCTACGAGGTTCTGTAGTAACTTAACCTGAAGTTTCATGATCATCATCATTAACTTCCTCACTAATTGGTGTAGTAGTCACAGGAACAGATTTCTGTGATGAACTACTTTCAAATAAGGGAGCAGGTACAGTTACCTCATCAAGTTCTACTTTCCTCCCACTCACTTCTTTCGAGAGAAACTCCTTCTCTAGAAAGGATCCATTCTTAGCAACGAATGTTTTGCCTTTGGATTTGTGATAGAAGGAGTACCCAACAGTTTCCTTTGGGTATTCTATGAAGACGCACTTCTCCGATTTGGGTTCGAGCTTATCAGGTTGAAAACCTTTTTCATATAAGCATCACAACTCCAAACTTTAAGAAACGACAGCTTAGGTTTACTGCTAAATCATAGTTCATACGGTGTCGTCTCAACGGATTTAGATGGTGCCCTTTTAACGTGAATGCAGCTGTCTCTAATGTATAACCCCAAAACGATAATGGTAAATCAATAAGAGACATCATAAATCGCACCATATCCAATAAAGTGAGGTTACGACGTTCGAACACACCATAACGTTGTGGTGTTCCAGGTGGCGTGAGCTGTGAAACTATTCCACATTGTTTTAATTGAAGACCAAACTCGTAACTCAAATATTCGTCTCCGCGATCAGATCGCAGAAACTTTATTTTCTAGTTACGATGATTTTTCCACTTCACTCTAAAATTCTTTGAACCTTTCAATTATTTCAGACTTATGTTTCATCAAGTAGATATACCCATATCTGCTCAAATCATATTGTGAAGGTCAGAAAATAACGATACTTGCCACGAGCATCAACACTCATTGGATCGCATACATCGGTATGTATTATTTCCAATAAGTCAGTAGCTTGTTCCATTGTTTCGGAGAACAGAGTTTTAGTCATCTTGCCCAAAAGGCACGGTTCGCAAGCATCAAATGATTCATAATCAAGTGATTCTGAAGATCCATCTTTATGGAGTTTCTTCATGCGCTTTACACCAATATGACCTAAACAGCAGTGCCACAAATAAGTTGCACTATCATTATTAACTTTGCATCTTTTGACATCAATATTATGAATATGTGTATCACTATGATCGAGATCCAACAAACTATTTTCATTGGGTGTATGGCCATCGAAGGTTTTATTCATGTAAACAGAATAACAATTATTCTTTGACTTTAAATGAATAACCGTATCGCAATAAACATGATCAAATCATATTTATGTTCAACGCAAACGCCAAATAACATTTATTTAGTTTGAACACTAATCCCGAAAGTATAGGGAGTGTGCGATGATGATCATATCAATCTTGGAACCACTTCCAACACACATCGTCACTTCACCCTCAACTAGTTTACATTTCATACGTAACTCTGTTTGAGTTACTAATTTTAGCAACCGACAAGTATCAAATACTCAGGGGTTACTATAAACACTAGTAAGGCACATATCAATAACCTGTATATCAAATATACCCTTGTTCACTTTGCCATCCTTCTTATCCACCAAATATTCAGGGCATTTCCGCTTCCAGTGACCATTTCCTTTGCAGTGTAAGCACTCAGTTTTAGGCTTTGGTCCAGCTTTGGTCTTCTTCATGGGAGTGACAACTTGTTTGTCATTCTACTTGAAGTTTCCCTTTCTTTCCCTTTGCCCTTTTCTTGAAACTAGTGGTCTTGTTAATCATCAACATTTGATGCTCTTTCTTGATTTCTACCTTCGTTGATTTCAACATCACGAAGAGCTCGGGAATCATTTTCGTCATCCTTTGCATACTATAGTTCATCACAAAGTTCTACTAACTTGGTGATGGTGACTAGAGAATTCTCTCAATCACTATCTTATCTGGAAGATTAACTCCCACTTGATTCAAGCGATTGTAGTACCCAGACAATCTGAGCACATGCTCACTAGTTGAGCGATTCTCCTCCATCTTTTAGCTATAGAACTTGTTGGAGACTTCATATCTCTCAACTCGGGTATTTGCTGGAAATATTAACTTCAACTCCTGGAACATCTCATATGGTCCATGACGTTCAAAGCGTCTTTGAAGTCCCGATTCTAAACCGTTAAGCATGGTGCACTAAACTATCAAGTAGTCATCATATTAAGCTAGCCAAACGTTCATAACGTCTGCATCTGCTCCTGCAATAGGTTTGTCACCTAGCGGTGCATCAAGGACATAATTCTTCTGTGCAGCAATGAGGATAAACCTCAGATCATGGATCCAATCCGCATCATTGCTACTAACATCTTTCAACACAATTTTCTCTAGGAACGTATCAAAATAAACATATGAAAGCAACAACGCGAGCTATTGATCTACAACATAATTTGCAAAATACTACGAGGACTATGTTCATGATAAATTTAAGTTCAATTAATCATATTACTTAAGAACTCCCACTTAGACAGACATCTCTCTAGTCATCTAAGTGATCACGTGATCCAAATCAACTAAACCATGTCCGATCATCACGTGAGATGGAGTAGTTTTCAATGGTGAACATCACTATGTTGATCATATCTACTATATGATTCACGTTCAACCTTTCGGTCTCCGTGTTCCGAGGCCATATCTGTATATGCTAGGCTCGTCAAGTATGACTGAGTATTCGCGTGTGCAACTGTTTTGCACCCGTTGTATTTGAGCGTAGAGCCTATCACACCCGATCATCACGTGGTGTCTCAAAGACGAAGAACTTTCATAGCGGTGCATACTCGGGAGAACACTTCTTGATTATTAGTGAGAGATCATCTTAAAATGCTACCGTCAATCAAAGCAAGATAAGATGCATAAAGGATAAACATCACATGCAATCAATATAAGTGATATGATATGGCCATCATCATCTTGTGCTTGTGATCTCCATCTTCAAGCACCGTCGTGATCACCATCATCACCGGCGCGACACCTTGATCTCCTCGTAGCATCGTTGTCGTTCGCCATCTATTGCTTCTCGACTATCGCTACCGCTTAGAGATAAAGTAAAGCAATTACAGGCGTTTGCATTTCATACAATAAAGCGACAACCATATGGCTCTGCGCCATTGCCGATAACCGGTTACAAAACATGATCATCTCATACAATAAAATATAGCATCACGTCTTGACCATATCACATCACAACATGCCCTGCAAAAACAAGTTAGGCGTCCTCTACTTTGTTGTTGCAAATTTTACGTGGCTGCTACGGGCTTTAGCAAGAACCGTTCTTACCTCGCATAAAAACCACAGCGATAGTTCGTCAAGTTGGTGCTGTTTAACCTTCGCAAGGACGGCGTAGCCACACTCGATTCAGCTAAAGTGAGAGAGACAGACACCGCCAGCCACCATTAAGCACGAGTGCTCGTAGCGGTGAAACCAGTCTCGCGTAAGCGTCTGGCGTAATGTCGGTCCGGGCCGCTTCATCTCACAATACCGCCGAACCAAAGTATGACATGCTGGTAAGCAGTATGACTTGTATCGCCCACAACCCACTTGTGTTCTACTCGTGCATATAACATCAACGCATAAAACCTAGGCTCTGATACCACTGTGGGGAACGTAGTAATTTCAAAAAATTTCCTACGCACACACAAGATCATGGTGATGGCATAGCAACGAGAGGGGAGAGTATTGTCCACGTACCCTCGTAGACCGTAAGCAGAAGCGTTATGACAACGCGGTTGATGTAGTCGTACGTCTTCACGATCCGACCGATCCAAGTACCAAACGTACGGCACCTCCGAGTTCAGCACACGTTCAGCTCGATGATGATCTCCGGGCTCCGATCCAGCAAAGCTCCGGGGATGAGTTCCGTCAAGATGACGTGCAGGACGATGATGATGCTCTACGCACAGGGCTTCGCCTAAACTCCGCGACGATATGACCGAGGTGAATATGGTGGAGGGGGGCACCGCACACGGCTAAGGAACGATCCGTAGATCAACTTGTGTTGTGCCTAGAGGTGTCCCCCTGCCCCCGTATATAAAGGAGCCAAGGGGAGGGGGTCGGCCGGCGAGAGGGCGCCAGAGGAGTCCTCCTCCCACCGGAGTAGGACTCCCCCCTTCCTTGTTGGAGTAGGAGAGAAGAAAAGAGGGGGAGAGGAGGAAGGAAAAGGGGGCTGCACCCCTTGTCCAATTCGGACCAGAGGGGGGCTGCGCGCCTCCTTCCTTTCGGCCTCTCTTCTCTATTCCCGTATGGCCCAATAAGGCCCATATACTCCCCGGCGAATTCCGTAACTCTCGGTACTCGGAAAATACCGAATCACTCGGAACCTTTCCGAACTTGAATATAGTCGTCCAATATATCGATCTTTATGTCTCGATCATTTGAGACTCCTCGTCATGTCCCCGATCTCATCCGGACTCGAACTCCTTGGTACATTAAAACTCATAAACTCATAATATAAGCATCATCGAAACCTTAAGCGTGCGGACCCTACGGGTTCGAGAACTATGTAGACATGACCTAGAACTATTCTTGGTCAATAACCAATAGCGGAACCTGGATGCCCATATTGGCTCCTACATATTCTACGAAGATCTTTATCGGTCAAACCGCATAACAATATACTTTGTTCCCTTTGTCATCGGTATGTTACTTGCCCGAGATTCGATCGTCGGTATCCAATACCTAGTTCAATCTCGTTACCGGCAAGTCTCTTTACTGTTTACGTAATGTATCATTCCATAACTAACTCATTAGCTACATTGCTTGCAAGGCTTATAGTGATGTGCATTACCGAGAGGGCCCAGAGATACCTCTCCGACAATCAGAGTGACAAAACCTAATCTCGAAATACGCCAACCCAACATGTACCTTTGGAGACACCTGTAGTACTCCTTTATAATCACCCAGTTACGTTGTGACATTTGGTAGCACCCAAAGTGTTCCTCCGGTAAATGGGAGTTGCATAATCTCATAGTTACAGGAACATGTATAAGTCATGAAGAAAGCAATAGCAACATACTAAACGATCAAGTGCTAGGCTAACGGAATGGGTCATGTCAATCACATCATTCTCCTAATGATGTGATCCCGTTAATCAAATGACAACTCTTTTGTCCATGGCTAGGAAACTTAACCATCTTTGATTCAACGAGCTAGTCAAGTAGAGGCATACTAGTGACACTATGTTTGTCTATGTATTCACACATGTATTATGTTTCCGGTTAATACAATTCTAGCATGAATAATAAACATTTATCATGATATAAGGAAATAAATAATAACTTTATTATTGCCTCTAGGGCATATTTCCTTCATTTAGGTCCTACCTGATACTGATGATCATGTGCTAAGAACAATTATGTAGGGTTGGGTTCGATGACTATGAGGATGATGATCGCATGACTTATTATTAATAACAAGTAGAAGTTGTATGATGATGCATGATTAGTAGGACTTGTTATTATATATGATGATGTATGATGCGAGCATGCATGAGCATGTTATATCAGCGGGTGAAATGAACATAGCAGCAGCGTTGATAAACCAAGGACGAAGATATAAGAGAGGACACTTCTCTCTATTAGCTAGCTAATAACAACCTAAAAATAACCCCCAAAACCCTAAAGCAGCCACTTTTCTAAAAAAACATGGACTTTTGGTCCGGTTGGAGCCACCAACGGGACCAAAGGCCCCCGATTGGCTCGGCGGTCCGCCACGTGGAGCACATTGGTCCCGGTTTGTGTTTGAACCGGGACTAATGGGTGGAGGTATTAGTAACGACCCATTAGTCCCGGTTCATGAACCGGGACTAAAGGCCCTTACGAACCGGGACTATTAGGTGTTTTTCTACTAGTGGTACCTGAGTATATTTTCCACAACTGCCCAATGTTCTGTCGTTGGTGCTTCCATGAAGCGACTCACTCTGCCAACAGAATAGGCCAAGTCTGGACTTGTATTTGTGAGATACCTCAACTTTTGGACCACACTTCTATACTCCATTGCATCAACTGAGGGTGCTTCACTCTTCTTGCTTAGTATGAGATGAGGCTCATAGGAACATGATTTGGAGTGCAATCTTTCATGCCACAACTTTCAAGTACCTTCTTTGCATATGCCTCCTGGCATATTGTGATCCCTTCAGGCTTTTGTTGTACCTCGAACCCAACGTAGTAACTCAAGAGACCTAGATCAGTCATTTTGAATAGCTCCTTCATCTATAGCTTGAAGTCTGCAATCACTTCGTTGCTCCAATTACCAGCAGATCATCATAGATACCCACTAAGAGACGATCATTGCCTTCACCTCGTTTATACATCGTATGCTCCAGTGGGGCTTTCTCAAACCCGAGAGAAATCAATGTACTGTCAAGCTTCATGCTCCATGCCCAAGGAGCTTGTCGTAGCCCATACAATTCTTTGTGTAGCTTCAATACCTTGTGCTCCTCTCCTTCTTAGATGTACCCCAGTGGTTGCTTCACATACAACTCTTCTACTAACTCCCCAGTCAACAACGCGGAGTTGACATCCATATGATGTATCCTCCAAGATTCTTGAGCCGTGAGAGCTATAATTAGCCTCACCGTGTCCATCCTTGCAAGTGGAGCGAACACTTCTTCGAAGTCCACACCTTGGTCTTGCACGTTTAGTTTAGCCACGAGCCTTGCTTTATGCTTCACCAAGTTTCCTTTGGCATCCTTCTTGACTTTACACCCACTTGAGCTCCATGACATTATGTTCGTTGGGAAGATCCGCGAGTTCTCATACTTTGTTGTCTCGGATCGGCCACAACTCTTCATCCATAGCACGGCGCCAACACTATTCCATCTTTGCGTCTTCAAAATTTTCCGGTTCCTCGATTTGCAAACATCGTTGCCCTTTACTCTTCATCTTCACCGAATTTATTTGAAGCGCTTCTTCTGAAGAGATGTCCAAGATGCGTCGCATGCATACTGGTGTAGGTGGTTGTTCCGTTGTCTCTTGTACTGTCAGAGGCGATGCCACTTTTTTTCTTTTTTTTGAGAACTCTCGCCCAACTTTATTCATTCAAAAACAAGCGACATAGGTACAAGGTTTGGGTCATGAGGGTTGCCTAACCACACATGTCTACCTAGTCCTAGAGTACATGCAAACTTGGCGAGATTATGAGCCTCATAATTATGATTCCTACGCTCATGAACAAAAGAGCAAGAATTAAAACTATTACATCGAAGCATTATTTCATGTATAAGAGCAGCGTTGGGGCCTCCTGTCCCTCTGTTAATATCATTGACCACTTCTTGGCAATCGATGCCACACATATGTTCATTGTCACAAGATCTTCCGCCAAAGCCAACGCTTCTCTGCAAGCATAAGTCTCGAGCATCATCGGATCAGTAACTCCATGATAAACCACCGCCGATGAACCCAGATAATGGCCGTCCTGATCTCGGCAAATTGCTGCAGCAGCTCCTCCGCGCCGAGACCTAGCCACTGCCCCATGTACATTCAACTTTACCATGCCACTCGGAGGTGGAAGCCACCTCTTCTGCTGCACAACCGCCCCCCTTTGCGTTATTTCATGCACCTTCTTCGCATGTATCTGGCCCAGCTCCTGTATATAATTATTCACAAAGGATGTGGTCTGTTGTGGGCTCTGGAAAATTGACTCATATATAGCCTTCCTCCTAGCATACCAGATAGACCATAGTGTAATTACCATTCTCGTAAAACTTGCATGGTCCAGAGATTCATTCAGTTGTAATAACCAAATCCTCGCGTTGGCTTCTAAATTTTCAGACATTTGGGAGACAAGAACCTCATCCGATAGAGCCCAAACGCAGCGTGACATCGTGCATGACACCAGCGCATGCCTCCATGAATCAACGCAGCCACATAGCGGGCATGTGGCCTGCACCGCCATGTTCCTTCTATGCAAAGTGTCCGTCGTTGGTAGCGAATGATGAGCGAGCCTCCAAAGAAAAATCCTTACCTTCGACGGCACCTGCAACTTCCATAGTGAGCTCCATGACCGTTCTTCTTGTTCGCCATTGGAAGACCCACTCCTTCCTTCGAGCCACTCCTCCCTCTGCAACTTCGTTTTCTGAAGAAATTTGTATGCCGAACTAACAGTGAAGTTGCCCTTCTTCTCCGGGTGCCACGCCCAGAAGTCTGATATATTGCGTGTACATACAGGGATCTTCAATATGGCATTGGCATCAATTGGCAGGAAAACACTACGTATCAAGTCCTCATTCCATGAAGCAGTCGCCGGGATCAATAGCTCTGACACGTACCTTGGAGGGTTTGCCACTAGCGACGTGATCGGTCGTGGTGTCATCTCCTTCAGTATCCAATTATGGGCCCAAATATCTGTCGTTTGTCCATTGCCAATCCGCCTTATAATGCCTTGCTGTAGTAAATCCCTTCCCTCCATAATAGCTCGCCAAATTTGAGATGGTCGCGACCCTAACTCAGCATCAAGGATAGACCTGTCTGGGTAGTACACAGCTTTAAGAATTCTAGCACTTAGACTTGTTGGTTCCTGGAGAAGCCTCCATGCTTGTCTAGCAAGCAGAGCCAAATTAAAAATCTCAAGGTCCCTGAATCCAAGACCCCCCAAATGCTTTGGCCGAGTCATGACATCCCAAGAAACCCATGCCGGCTTGCGTTCACCTTGCTTACATCCCCACCAGAATTTTCTGATAATAGACTTGATGTGATCGCACAGTCCCCTTGGGAGCTTAAAGCAAGACATCGAAAAAACCGGGATGGCTTGTGCTACTTTTTCTGAAGTTGCCAAACCTCTCGTTGCTGGCGTTTCTGGACCTCTTGGTCCGCTCCCTGGCACAACGCATGGAATGCGTCCCTGCAGCCCAACTACCAGCCCAACTTTTGGGCCTCCACGTGGTGGTGACTCCCTTTCATCTGGACCATGCAAAACAGCAGAAGGCCATGCAGTGGCTCGGTCGCTGCTGTTGTACGTGCCTAGCCCCGCGTCGGCTATCAGTTCGCCTAAGCTGACGCACACGTTCCTCGGCTCGGTGCGCACGACTTTCCTCCCGCATGAACTCGCCGGCGCCATGACAGACGTGCCACGACTTTTGTCATCCGTGCTGCTTGTCGTGCTGCACGGTTGAGCGTACGCTACATGCTCGCATAGTTCGAGGGCGGCAACCCGCCGCGCGTCGTGGTCATCTGGCATCACGTCGTGGTCTTCCAGCGCCACATCTTCGCCTTCTACTAGCGCGATCACACTGTCACGCTTTGTGTCGTGGACTTCTGGCGCCACGTCTTCGTCTGCTTGCAGCGTGATTACACCGTCACGCCTTGCGTCATGGTCTTCTGGCGCCATGAATTCGCCTGGTTTTACTGGCATGACCACACCATCCCGCCTTGTGTTATGGTCTTCTGGCGCCACAACATCGCCTGGTTCTAGCGCAATCACACCGTCGCGCCTTGCGATATGTTCATCTGGCGACACATCTTCGCCGTCTTCTAGCGCGGCCGTACCATCACGCATTGTGCCGTGGTCTTCTGGCGCCACAACCTCACCTATATTTACTGGCGTGACCACACCGTCGTGCCTTGTGCCGTGATCTTCTGGCGTCACATCTTCGCCCGTTTCTAGCGCGACCACACCGTCACGCCTTGTGTCCTGGTCTCGCAGTGCAGAGAGAGAGAGAGAGAGAGAGAGAGAGAGAGAGAGAGAGAGAGAGAGAGAGAGAGAGAGAGACCCCGATGTGCATGGCAATGGCTAGCTAGTTGTGAGATTTTGTTTACTCATCTAATTGAGCAAAGCGAGAGATGCACGCGGTGTTAGGGCATGGCCAACGGTTAGCCTCAGAGGTGATGCCCCGCAGGCCAACTAGGCTCGGATGCCAGCGCGGCGCTAAAGCGATAGCTTGCAGAGCACAGCGAGATCTTGCAGAGGAGACGGCTTCTCCAAACGAAAAAGCAAGAAAAGACAAGAGAATGGGGAAAGGAGAAAGCTACCGGACAGGCCAAACGCAGAAGTACGAGTTCTAGGCGAGTTCTAGGTCGCGAGCACGTGGTGAACGAGGTGGACCTCGATGCCATTGTCAGCAACTTCAGCTCGGTGGCGCAGCCATGGCGGAAGGTGCAAGCTCGAGGTCACCATGGCCGGCACCGCGAGATCGAAATTAGGTCAAGCCCGGCGGCACGGGCTCGGTAACGCTGGCATGCGGCTGATGTTGTCCCATAGCAGCTGATTTGGTGAGATTTTTTATGAAAGATTGCCATTGATTTGGGCAGGATTGGCAAGATTGGGGGAAGAAGATGCGTACAAATGAGAAAATATCGGGAGTTGTGGTGGGGATAGTTTGGACTTTGGAGAAAGAGAGAGTGTGTGGGCGCCAAGGATGTGGTAGCCTCACGTCATTGCGTTGGGGGGTTAAAAATCAGACCCAATGCCTCAATTTGTTTTTCCTACGTGGAGGGCAGGGGCAGCAGGAAGGTGCTGCCCCCATTGTACATGCCCTTAAGGGAACAAAAACTAATTAAGAAAAAAGTGAGAGATGCTTTGGAAAGACCGAAAGCGGGTGGGCCTAGTCTTTTTCTTTCCACCAACCAAAACAGGCCAAGTCAGCGTCTTCGTAACTTACCTAGGAAGTTTTACGTAGATGTAGCATTGCCCAGGCAGGAGACTCCACTGCAGCGATAATACTAGACCTACGAAAGCTGTAACGTAATGTTACGTGATTTTTCTTAACCAACCAATCATGCCCCCCCTGATTCCAGCGGGTGGGCCTGGGCTTTTTCTTTCCTCCAACCAAAACAGACTAAGTCAGCTTCTTCGTAACTTTACGTAGGACTTTTACGTAGATGTAGCATTGCTCACTGCAGTAGCAGTGCTAGGTTGGGCATTGTAAGCTTTTCTTTTTTGGACGGCATGTGCGCGCACGAGGGTGCAATTAACTGGTCCTGCGTGTCTTAAAGCGAGTTCATTAACAATAATTAACGCTCTATCATGTGAGGAGTAGTATACGTATTACTTTTCTCAGAAAAGAAAAAAAAGTATAGCATCATTTACTGATTACTGTTTATACTTAGTAAACTGGGGCGAGATCAATTACAGATTTACTGAATTCTACTCTTCTCAGGGAATGTTATGTTCCACTAAAGATGCCAACATGTTCCTCTCTTTGTCTTTGTGAGTTCCCTTTGAACTTTTCATCCTTCATAGTTTTGCTCATTAGCCATCTTACTATCTCAGTGCTAACAGCTCCATCAATCGGCTAGATCTAATGGGCCGGGAGGTGCATCACGAAATGGGCAATGAAGACCTAATGGTGGTGCCTCAAACCGGCATGAAAACCAAAGACGGAGAACTGAACCCATAAAGACCGAGACTGAACCTGGAAAGACCAAACTTGAAAAGAAAAAGTGCAGGACCAAATTAAATACGGTCGAATCGGCCATCTACTTCTGAGGACCGAATAGCCTGTATAGACCGATTAAAATGCCACACATCTCACGCCGCCAACCGCCGTGGGTCGCGCCGCCCAAGTCCGCCCCTCTGTGTCACTCCACTGGGCGCTACGCCACCATCCTCTGTCGATGACGCCAACCCCACGTCTGTTGCGCTGCCGTTGCAACCTTCGTTCCTCTTCCATGGCCGGTTGCCACTCTTCCGCAGTCCAGACGTCCGGTGCTCCACCTCGCAGCTGAAGGTGACCAAGTGTTTCAATTGTTCATGTATCATGTATGTGAATCTGCCAATGACTGCCTAAGTGCAGAGTTTTTGATGTCCAGATGTACTGGTACAGGAAGTAATGCTGGATTTTGGTTGAACGTACAGGAAGCAATGCTTCTGACTTTTGGTTGCATGTACAGGAAGCAATGCTCCTGAATTTTTGTAGCATGTATAGATTTTGGTTGCATGTCCATGAAGCAATGCTAAATTTTGGTTGCAGAGACACTTGTTTTCTGAATTTTGCTTACACAAACACATACTTAAATATTCATGAATTTGAGTTCTAGTGTGTAATTTGGTCTGTTTGGTCAGGACCGAACACCGTCGTGTAAATACCGAAGACCGAATAGTGGAGAACGGAAAAGACCGAAATAATTTTGGTCATCAAATATGGAACACCGAATTCTTCAAAGACCGAAAAGACTGAATGCCTCCAACCTTTAGAAATATGTAAACATGGGTTATATTGATGAACTTTGTGCTTGTGTATTTCCTGTACTTGTGCTTGTGCTTGTGTGCTTCTGATTGTGTGATATATGTTGAGAATGGTTTGAATATAATGTTTCAATGCTTGTGCTACGTGGGATATGATGATATAGGAATTGCTATATACATATGTTTTATTGCATGGGCTAATGGCAAAACTAAATAAAAAATGTTGATCATATGTTCGCCTAGTGCAAAGGGGATGCATGGCATGATCTGATAGCTTCTGGGATTGTTTGTCGAGTGCCTCCCGGCGGGACTGGGCAAAGTCGGGCACGTAGCATGTTTTGGGAGCGTGCCAGCCAGTAAGGGTAGCCCCTTTGATGAGGGTTGTTTGTCGAGTATTGTCCAAGGAAACTCAGCAAACCAGTGAACATGTGGTGCCCTCACTTGGGCTAGCCTTTACGAAGTATCTTCCTTAGGGAACTCGTCAAATATGAGGGCTCATTGTTGAGTGTCTGCAGAGAAGCACTTGACAAACCTTGTGGACACGTGGTGCCTTCCCATGGGTCCTTCTTTGCTGAGTATCAAACCGAGGCACTTGGAAAACCTTGCATTCCATGGCCAAGGCACTTTATTTTGCCGAGTACCCCCATTAGACACTTGGCAAACTATTTGTCGAGTGGCTGCTGGAAAGAACTTGACCAAGTCCATGGCCTCTTTGTCGAGTGTCTGCAGAGAGGTACTCGGCAAACCTTGTGGACATGTGGTGCCCTTCCATTGGTCCTTCTTTGTCGAGTATCAAACCGCTTTTATTTTGTTGGCTTCCAACCAAGGCATTTTATTTTGCTGAGCACCCCCATTTGACATTCGGCAATTATTCGTCGTCTGGCTAATGTAAAGGACTTGACCAAGTTTGCTTTGTCGAAAGGGTGTTTGTCGAGCACCATTTGCTGAATTTTTCTTGGCTTCCGTCGAGTACTCCAACCCCCATTTGACACTCGCCAATTATTCGTCGTCTGGCTAATGTAAAGGACTTGACCAAGTTTGCTTTGTCGAAAGGGTGTTTGTCGAGCACCCTTTACGGAGTTTTTCTTGGCCTCCGCCGAGTACTCCTCGCATAGACAAACAACCGGATTCCAGTAGTGATCACACCGATTTGTTACTGTGATACAAACTGTAAGGACACCATATCTTGAGGTAACTGTTTGTGCCCCTTTTTTTGTGCTTTTCGTGCAGTGAAAAGCTTTGGTTTTATTTGCCCGTAATTGTAAGGTCGGGACTGTTCTTCTCTTTGCTCCTTCTTGTATGACATCTTTTGGGTTTTTAAGTACAAGATGGTTTTGCGTGAGAGTGTGACGGCTGTGGTATGTACAAATGACTGTTCGGATATTCTTTTTTTAATGCTTTATAAACACAATAGTTTTATTTGAAAACCCTTCCGGGGGGCAATGCCCCACCTTAACATTTTCATTGAACCGTGGTTGTCACAGCAAGGATGTTTGAAGCATACAGGGAAAGACGGTGCACGTGGTGATAAAAGACCGGCAAAGACGGTGCTACGATGTTCTTAAGGATTTCACAAATGTTTGGTCCATGGGGTGGATACATCAGTATAGGCTTTGGTGTTATCCTTCTTCTAGGACTGTTGGTTGCTTCTTCACTATGGTTATTGCGCTGAATTTGGGCCATATGTGTCTGTTCCATCATATTCCCCTCTTCTCCCTGCAGCAACAAACAAGGAAAATAGCGTCTACCATGTAACCATGTCGTGCTAGTTCGGTTCACAAGGCCAGCAACGTACAGAAGCATTAAAAAATATAACTAAAATTTTGAAACTAAAATACAACTAAAGTTCACTAGAATAATAGCTCTGTACATGAGTGATTCTGTTTAGAAAGTTTTGAAACTAGAATACAACTAAAGTTCACTAGTACTAAAATGATACGTGAACACACAACAAAAAATAGCCTTGGTTGGACGAAAACCTCACACGGCGCAACTGGCAAGGGAGTAAGAAGTGTTGTTGTTGTATTCATGACGAGATAATAAAAGCGCCCTTTATCGAAAAGGATTACCCTGGCTATGCAGAATGCTTTCGAGGAAATTCATACAAGATCTTTTCTCAATGTATTTGGTGCTTGCTTGACCATGTAAATAAATCAAACCATATGCGACGGTAAAGAAAATAAGCTATTGGCCATGTAAAGATCAAGTGATTTTAGTCTAAGTCTATATAGTTTCAAGTTGTTTCATAGATCCAATAAAATTTATCGGCGCCATGCTCAATAAAAAGAGTTGTCTATCTGACAGACAAAGATTATCTGAATAAGCAGGGATGGACGCAAAAAGATGAGTAAGAACTGGTCCAAGTTGTATATATAAGTTCAGGCAAAACACTGTCAATGTAACAAAACTCTTACCCAAACCCCGACACTTTTGATACTTGTCATCTCATGACAAGTCACAGAAGAGGTAAGGCGCTATAGCCAGTGAAGGAGCGGGAAAGAAGAATCAGTGGAATTGACCAATAATTTATACCATTACGACTTTGAATAATCGCTAATAGCTGACACCAATGGAATATTTTTGGACCCTAAGGCTCACGTTGACTCCGTGCTAAGACAATCAAGCTACACGTACAGATTGGGGTACCTCTACGGTAGGAACTTGGAGGTAAAAAATCTAGTTACATGCCAGCTTGGCCATGCTCTGCCTAGAGTTATTGCAGCGCTATGAACCCCTCAAACAGTAATACTGTGAGCACCCAGCCAGCATATAAACATCTAAATTTATATACTGAGCATTCATGGCAGTTCTAGTAACAACATCAAAATCAAGGAGAGATAGCTCAGATTTTACACAAATACGTTCCATATTCTTAGAAAAAAACAGTGATAAAATGAATAGCTGGGGCTGACGCAAATTCTAAAGTTGCAGAAAACATATGCAATTCAAAACTGCAGTAACAACAGAATTTGACATGTATCACTAATTATTAATTACGACACATCAGCAAGCCAACATGCAGAAAGTATCGTCACATGGTCCCTTCAGAGATACTGTAGAAACCACAGCTCGATCTGGACATGCCCTCATCATCTGTTCATGAGTTTTACCTCTTGTGAGAGATGAATTTAGGCATGTTGGATCAAAGCTAGGGAGGGCAAACTGTAGTGTTTTTAAAATGTGCACATAAGTCGTGCTGAAAGAGGCTGGCGGTAATCCTCCTTTTCAAAAAAAGAAAGAAAGAAAAAAGCTGTCGCTGCAAGAAATTAGATGTTCAGTACAAAGACAATCCATTCACCCACAACACATGCCACTAACACGGGGAATTTCTGAAGCTTACTGACAAAAGCTACCAACACTAAGAAAACAAGCACCTTTAATTGCACCAAACCAACTGCCAGATACTGCATGTTCATCACAAGACCATGTCGCCTCCAACTGGTCATTTTTCCTGTTGATGACTGTAGCCTCCTGCCCTAAGTCATATTCAACCCTACGCATCAATGAGGCACATCACAAGGGATCCCACTTTCTGCAAACTTAAATTTGTCAGTGTGACTCTAAAAGGAGAAGACAAGATACTATATAAAATTGCCAATAAGGTATAACAGTCGATTGTACGTAGAAGTAAAAGTTTTCTCAAGCAGATATGTTATCATACGACGAAAGATCAAATGTCAATTTCAGTCCAATTAACCATTCAATTATTGTGTTTGTTTGATTAGCAAAACTGAATATATTATTACTTAAAAGTTGTCTCAAATCACAAAAGAAAGGACATAAAGATATACCTTGTGGATTGTGGAAACTCATGTACGGAATCAATCTAAGGAATTTTTTTCTCCTCCATAGCTTCTTCCACAGTAGCGACTTAAGATTAATCTCATAGATGCCAAGGTCTGTGGTCACGAAAACAACATCCCTGCCCTCCACAGATCCAATCAGTCTAAGGCTTTTATCAGGATTTTGGATGGGGAGAAGGTTGTTGAGATTGATGACTCTACGCTTTGTCCATGAAGCAAGTCCATCAAAACCCATCTGGCTTGACCACAGATAGAGGGTTAAGCTATCCACTTGTGCAAAACCCAAACTGTCATCCTTCATAGCCATGAGGATAATGGCATCGTCACTGACAGCCCATGCCCGTGGCGCATCAATCCGCGATAAGCAATTAGAGCCCACGTCGTATTTGAGAATTCCTACTCTGAGATTAGGAATATTATGGATAAAGTAAAGTGCGTCTTGGATGACGACAGGGGGCACTCGCGCCATGAATGAATCAATGCCAAGAACAAGACCAGGGCACGGCTCGCTCCACTCACCCGTCTCCGGCGAGGACACCCGTACGTGTATAATACAATTATCGTCACCATCCGTGCTCATGCCGAAGAAGACAACCCGGAAGGGGCCCTGATGGCACGCGCGGTGGTCACATCCGGCCACGGCACAGAGCACGGCGGCTCCACCGGGCTCGGCGTTCATGGGCATATTGCATCCTTTGGGCGCTTCCAGCTTGGTCCGGCTGCCTGTCATGGGGTCCCAAACGATGAGCGGCATGGGTTTATCATAGTCCCCGAGGAGAACGCGACCGTGGTGGCAGTCCAACACAGCCAACTCGGAGTCCCCCCAGTCCGGCCAGGGATCGTCTGGAACACGCGCGCCGAATTTTGTGGTGGGGAAGAACTGTGGGACGAGGAGGTCCTCGGACCGTTGGCGGGAGAATTGTGGCCAGGAATAAAGGAAGCCCATCATGGGGGGAGCTCCATGGAAGTCGCGGTAGCGACGACGGAAGGTAGGTCCGGTGAGGAGGCCGAGCCAGAGCTTGCAGGCGAGGGAGGCGCGCGCGAGGTGCTCGGGCTCGTCCGGCGGGAGGCGGAAGAAGACCTCCTCGATGAGCTCGTCCGGCAGCGATAGTACCGGCGGCGGCATGGTGGATCGGTGGAGTTGAGGGTGCGGGGAGGGGAATGGGAAGTGGGAGTCTGGGACGGAGGAGATAGCAGTAGCACTAGGGTTGAAATTGGCAACCCGAGGCAATCAAGGAGGGCGGCAATCACGCGAGGCTGCCATTTCTGTACAGAAGAAGAAGGCGTTGCTACAGCGACGTGACTGCAATGGCCCGAGGCCCAGGTGGAAAATATTTGAAGAAAGTAAAATGAAGAAAGAGGAGTTGCTCTGTGGACCTGGGGAAGATAGATATTGGGCCAGAGAATTCGGCCTAGCCAGGCAGGAATTGCTTTTCCAATTAAATAAAAATGCAGGTTCCTCAAAAAAAAAAAATTGCAGAAATCTATCTCAGACAGTAAATAAATGCATAAGTCGATTTAAGTCAAAATAAAGAGCAAGTGGTCACTAAGAAACTGAAACTTCGCAAGTACGTAATAAAGCAAATTGAACATCGATAATCAAATAAAAATAATTCCAAAGGCAGAAAACCTACATAGGTTATTATGGAATTTGTTTCCTCCTCTCATGCTAAAATTAATTCCAAAACCTTTGGGATTCATTTGAGTAACTCCAATAAAATAATTTAGAAACATAAGATTATGAAGATCAGGTGATTTTAGTCTGCATCTAGTCTAGTTTCAAATTTGTTTCATATACCCAATAAATATTTTGTTTCAACTAATTAGCTTTAGTTTCGATATTTGGCTTCCCCTCCCCTCTCTTGGAGCGAGAGAGTCAAGCTAGACAAACGTGAGAACTGCACACTAGTGCAGAACCGGGCAATAGCACCGGTTCGTAAGGCCCTTTAGTGCCGGTTCCATAACCGGCACTAAAGTGTGGTCACTAAAGCCCCCCCCCCCTTTAGTACCGGTTCAGCACGAACCGGTGCTAAAGGCACGAGCCAGCTCCGGGGGCCTGGAGCCCTTTAGTACCGGTTGGTAAGACCAACTGGTACTATAAGGTTTGGGGGGTTTTTAGTTTTATGATTTCTTTTTCATTTAATTTTGTGTTTTCATTTTAATTCTTTTTCATTTGCTGGTATTTTACGATACTACACATTGTACATGTTATGCATATATATATATATATATATATATATATATATATAAATAGAATTTCTAGTAGAACATGGATAATTCACACATACACACATGTATAGCTATATAAAATTTCTCCTACATATGCATGTTGCCTTCGGAGCCAGTGGCATTAGCCTAATTGGTGCCTTCGGAGCACGATGACAATTGGAAGTGGTTTTCATGGGGCGGTAGCGGGTAATAGTATTCTCCCTTCGGATTTATGACCTGGTTGAGCAAAAATCCCACTATTTCCTCTTAAAGTGCTTCTACGCGCTTCGTTTCTAGGAGCTTCTCCCGCACCTCTTTGAACTGTTAAGAAGGAGATCAATATGCATGTGTATTAGTTTGTGTGACTAGATATCGATAATGGTGTAAAAATTGTGAATAGTGTTCTGACAAGCGTATCCATTCCTGTCTTTGAGATCTGCTCCTTTCAGACGCCATCATGCGAATGTTCTCGCAAATGCAGAATGCACACAGATCAGTACCTGCGCTTTGCTTGGGGCCTTTACGAGAATGGAATTTGATCAGATAATAATTAATCAAGCATGATAATTAAAGAGATGGCAGCTAGCTAGCTAGCTAGTACTACTTAATTACTTACCTTGGATCGAAACCATTTAAGCTTTGGTTTCCATTCGCCTTCCGTGACCTTGATGAACCTTGCCCAAGCCCTGCCCCGCCGACAAAGAAAATGAATAAAGGGGTTATTAAATAGTTCATATCATGAAATGACGAACTAAATAGGCCGAGATATATAGTTAATAATGATTGAATTAAATTACCTGTTGACTATCCCAAACAAGATGTTATAGCCAGTTTTTGCTTTGAGTAGTGAGTCCAGTATTTCAACTGTTCCGTCGTCAACTTTAATGATACATAAGACCCAGTGAAATCTGCATGCACACACGTTTGCATGTCTTATTTAAGCGGGCATATGTAAGCAAAAACATGTAGCTAGCTAGTAGGAAAAAACAAAGAATTTGTAGTACAAGACAGTGTACTCACTGGAAGTTGTAAGGAAGTAGTATATCTTCACTGTATTTGAGGCGCTTCAAGAACTCTAGCATGTTGTCCTCTACGCCCTTTTGCTGACGTGGATTCATTAGCCATGTGTATTCATTAACGGTGTTTGGGTCAATGAACCCAATGCCAAAGCGTCCACCTTTTCTCATTTCATACATCTTCATCCTGCATAATACCACAGAAAAGAATATAGTGAGGATAAATACAGGTAATGATTGATCAAAAGGATCACTACAGCTAGCTTGAGACTTAAATTACAGAAAGAAATCACTTACGAGACAATAGGCGACGATAGATTTGTCGAAAGCGTCTTGATTGTATAACTGAAACAGTTCGAGAATACTCAAGGGATGAGCTTTCTCATGGAAGTAATGCTCCTCCTTGACATTCACCATGAGGAAAATCGATCTGAAATGTTGGTAATGTTCATGTACCATTGATGCAATTCATACATTCTCGTTGGGAGGTTCTTGACCTTGTGCAGCGCGACCAAAGGTTGGCCGGACATATTTCCGTTTTATTTCATCCTCTCTAAGCATAGGCATGGGATCGATCTCGAGGAGTTGTCCAACAGTGATGTTGAGAACTTCAGCCTGCATTATATGCTCCTCCGTTATTACCACATTGCCCACCTCGGGGCGTGCCTTTGTTTGCCCACAATAATATTGGGCGCAGCGTCATCACGTGTTGTTGGCACAACAAGCGAGGGATCGATTCGCCCTGTTCTCCCGGTTGGGGAATGGTTTTCCGCATTTTTGTCAGTTGCTTCTTGTTTGCTCGATCCCGATGTAGACGTGCTCGCCTCCTTTTGTAGACGTGCTCGATTTAACTTCCTGATGTAGCGCTCATAGTCTGTGTCAACAGGCTTGGGAGTTGGTGGTTGAGCCATACGAATGAAGTGGTTAATCGTTTCCTCAGGCACTTTCTCCCTTGGCGGCGGTGGCGGTTTCGGTGCAAAATGGGCTTCCACCTCGGCCTTCGATATGGCTGCGATTTCCTCCTCGGACCTGTCATAAGCCCTCTGCGGAAGAGGCGTGAGGCTTGGACCATATTTATATCGCTTGCCTCCGCCTGTACTTCTTGTACTACCTCGACTCGTACCGCTATGCACCATAGCTGCGGGGTGTCTCTTCTGCGATTCCGAGAGGCGGAGAAGGCCGACGGGCTGAGTTGGACGAGGAGGAGTGGCTGAGGTTGTGCGGACTTGGAGGAGGTGGGACGTCTGACTGTGGCGGACTTGGAGGAGGAGGTGGCGACACTTTGCGGACTTGGAGGAGGAGTGGCACGATACTTTGCGGACTTGGTGGACTTGCGGGGCAGGAGGCTGCTGACTCGGTGGCGGACTTGACGAGGAGTCGGTGGACGCGTGTCGGTGGCCTTCAAAGATGATGCAATCCTTTTTCCATAGGATGATACGATGTTTGGCCTCTCCGAGAAAGCGCTCGCCGTCACCTCCAGGAATGTCAAGCTGTAGCTCCGAATATGGTGGGTCCACCACCTCATCAACCAAGACACGAGCATAGCCCGCTGGAATCAGGTTGCAATGGAAGGTTGCCTCGGGGGGATTTGTAAAAGCAACGGCGTCCGCCACCTTCATGGATATGTTCTTCATTTTGACGTGTAGCTCATAGTTAGTGTTCTCCGTGATGTCATCCACGGGGTATCTACCCAGCATTGCGTCGTCCTGGGCGGCCGAACCCACACTGCTTCTCGGCATGGATGGGTCGGTGCTATCCAATGCTGGATCATCCGCTAGCTGCTGCAGCTGCTGAGACCCCCTTTGCTGGGTAAGTGAGTCGATCTGCTCCTGCTGCCGCTGGAATTTGACTGCCAATTCCGCTTGAGACTTGCTTCTAGGCCTTGAAGGCGTTCATAGTCCCGCTTCCTCTGCTCCTCATCCATCTTCCTCTTCTTCTCCTCCGCAATCTTCTTTCTCGCACGGTTACGTAGTCATTGTTCGATCTGAAAACCCTCATACCACGGAATAGCGCCCATGCCTCGTGTTCTTCCGGGTGTTCAGGATTTCCCAGGGCACGCGTAAGCTCGTCGTTCTCTCTGTTGGGCTGGAACACCCCCGATCGTGCCTCTTCTATTGCAACAAGTATCGCATCGTCGGCTCCCTTCAGACTTGCCTTTGTCGAAACATTGCCTGTCTTCGGGTCCAACTCCCCCCCATGCGCATAGAACCAAGTCCTGCACCTGGGGGGGCAGCTCTTAGTAACCGGAGTGACACCTGCATCCTCCATCTCTTTCTCAGACTTATCCCACTTAGGCATTGCCACCGCATAGCCACCGCCCCTGACTTATGGAACTTATCCTTTTTCGGCATTCTTCTTGTTTATTCTCGACCGTTCCTTAGCTAATTCTGAATCCTTGAATTTCACGAAATCGTCCCAATGAGCACGTTGGTTCTCTAGTGTTCCCTCGAATACTGGAGTCTTCCTTCCTCCCTTGACGTACTTGTCCCATTCACGATTCTTGTGGTTCTTGAATGCAACCGCCATCTTCCTAAGAGCAGCGTCCTTGACTTTCTGCACATCTCGCTACGTGAAATGATCGGTAGGGTGAAATGTTCCATGAGAGTATCCCAAAGCAGATCTTTTTGATTCTTGTCGATAAAAGTAACATCTGGACGTGGAGCAGCGTCCTCTTTGTCTTTTTTTCTTTTGTCTTTTGCTGGCTCTCTCCATTCTTGAATGGAGATTGGGAGTTGGTCCTTCACAAGAACTCCGCACTGACGAATGAACTTGTCCGCAATCTTCTTAGGCGCTAATGGTTTGCCATTAGGTTTGACTGCCTCGATATTGTACTTTACGCCCTCCTTCAACTTTTTGTTCGGGCCTCGTTTCGTCCTTTTGCCTGAAGATTTGCTTGATCCGGATGGCTGAAAGAACAAAGATTGATTCGTTAATATATCTGCAAGTCATTTAAAACATGTGATGATCACCAGATACCTGCTTATATAAATATATATACCTCGCCGGTCTTTGTTGTTTCAGGATCAACATGTTCTTCGTCATCGTCATAACCGTAGTTCATGACTTCATCAATTTGGTCGTCGCGATCGAATATCATATCACCCTCTCCGGTGTTGTTTAGAAATTCGGAGCCGTCATAATCTTCTTTATTCTGATCATCATCTGGCCCGCGTATCATATCGAACATGGTCTGTTCTCCCTCTCTGTCGGTATTGTCTGCCATAGCTTTTATTTAACTAATCCAAAAGAAATATAAAACAATTTAGTATTCAAATTACATCGTCTTGAATAATAGATATAATCTCGAATACATCGTCTAGAATAATAGATATAATCTTGAATACATCATCTCAAATAATATATAATATTGAATAGTACATCACTGGCTAGGTAGCTAATTAAAGATCGAATACTACAGAAGAATCTAGGACACTCGCGGTTCTGCGGTGGCAGGCGATGGACACCCAAAGAGAAGGAACCCTCACGGGATCATAGCTGAAGTGAGATCCCGAAGATCTTGCCGGTATTGGAGAACTGCCGCCTCTAACGCAACCATGTAGCGATGGGCGTGCTCGTCCTCCTGCATGACACGGCGACGTACCACCTCCGGCGGGGCGGGTTCCTCCGCACGAAACTGGCCCACGTGAACGCCACCAAAGCGAGATCGAGGTCGACAGCGGGACCGGGGCGGGTTCCTCATCAAGCGGCGCGCCCTCCGAGCAGCACGTCCCGGTGCCAGCCAGCAGAGCCAGTCCCGGACATGGGTCGGCTGGACGTCGTCGTGGACGGGTCGACGGCGAGGATGCGGGCCGGGCATCGTTGAGAACAAATACTAGCTATATGCTCGTAAAAAGTAACATTTTTTTAATGATTGGATTTTGATAACTAAAATTTCTAACATTTCTATATAACACTAATTATGCTATCATTGCATATGTCAAAAATCTATATACTATTTCATACTAATTAAGCATCTAACACTAAAAACAGAAAACACAAGTTCTATACATCCATTAAAAAACTGAAAAACAACATTATATAAAAAATTTCCATACTAATTAAACACTAATTATATCCATCTAACATGCATTCATACATATATAATAGTGAAAAAAATAATAATCTAAATAATCTAAACTAATTAAACATACAAAATACGTATATACTAATTAAACACTAAAAAAATAATAATCTAAATAATCTAAACTAATTAAACATACAAAATACATATGTACGTGTGCGTGTGTGTGTGTTCATGCATGCTTGTGTGTGTGTATGGGCTCGGGAGGGCGGCGCCCATGGTGGCCTCAGGGGTGAGGAGAGGGTTAGGGGAGAGCTCACAGCAGGCGGCAATGACGGCGAGGCGGCAGGCAGGCGCGGCGGGCGGTGGCGGGGACGGCGCGACGGGACGGGCAGGCAGGCGGCGGAGACGAGGCGGCGGCGACGGGAGGGGGCGGCGAAGGGGCGAGGCGGCGGAGACGATCGAGGCGGCGGCGGCGGCGACGGAGGTAAACAGAGGAACAAGCAGAGAGGAAACTGAAATTTTCGTAGCTGTTGTATATATAGAAGGCACCTTTAGTACGGTTGGAGCCACCAACGGTACTAAAAACCTGTTTTGGCCAGGCCAAGCGGCGGGAAGCGACCCCCTTTAGTACCGGGTGGTGGAACTACTAAAGGCCCCCCCTTTAGTACCGGTTTGTGCCACGACCCGGTACTAAAGGGGGTGCACTGGCGCAGGTGCGGTGCCGCAAGTTTAGTCCCACCTCGCTAGCCGAGGGGCGACCGTGCTGGTTTATAAACCCCTGTGCGGTCGCTCTCTCGAGCTCCTCTCGAAAGCAGGCCTACTGGGCCTACGTGTTCTTTGCTGACCTGTGGGCCCACTTGGCCTTTGCGGGCCTGCATCCTGGCCTAAAAACAGGTTGGGTTTCTAGTCGTATGCAGGCCGCTATGGCCTAGTAGGCAGGCTTTTTTTTGCTTTATTTATTTTTGTGTTGTTTTTTTGTCTATTTAGAGTTTCTTTGTGAATATTTTTGCTTTAGGTACAAAAAATTACAAACTTTCTGTTAGTGCCCGTAGTTTTCAAATTTGAATAGTTTAAATTTTGAATTATTTGAAATTAGTGTGAATATTTTTTATATAGTTTTTTTCTTTTCAGCTATAGTTTTTCTTCTTTTCTGCTATTTTTTCTTTTCTGCAAAACTTGATGGTCAAAGTCTGGAGTTATAACTTAAAAAAGAAATGTCGACGTGCAATTAGTTTTTGCCATAACAGAAGAAGTCCGGAGTTGTAATAAGTTATTAAAAATAAAAAAGAGGTGCAATGCTCGTTAATTTGCTTCAAGCCTTTCGGAATAGTGTAAACTGCACTACGCATAGCTCCGTGCAGTCAACCGTATTCCTGAAGGCTTGAAGCTAAGCAACGTGAGCATTGAGCCTCTTCTTCATCGTCTCTGCACTCAGGGCTTATAAACCGCTCCTAGTCCCTCTCACTTCGCGAGGTGGGACTAAAAAACAGCTTACGTCTGGTTCATCCATGAACGGTACTAAAGGTGCTCGTGGGGCCCCAGCCTTACCTGACACAACCTCATTAGTACCGGTTCATGGTACGAACCGGCACTAAATGGTGATGGTGGGGCCATAGCCTGACCGGAGGCTGACACAACCTCTTTAGGTAGAAACTTTCTGTTAGTGCCCGTAGTTTTCAAATTTGAATAGTTTAAATTTTGAATTATTTGAAATTAGTGTGAATCACTAGTTTGTGAATAACTTAACTTTAAAAATCAGTAAAGGCATGAAAGAATTTGTTTGCACATAAAATTTCTTCGCGTTTCAAATGCCAAAACACATAACTACCCTAACTATTACAGAGATTCCCCTCGGGTGTGAAACATGAAGAAAGTGATGATAGTGAAGCCGATCACATCCCAGATCTTTGGGTGTGAAACTTTTTCTTCAGCGTGTGTCCCTTTGCGCCGTAACCATGGAAAATCTTCATGATTTAACGGGATGCTCGGGTCAATATTCACCGTGAATGGAGCAATTTCATCAAACTTTTCATAATCTTGACTTATGCGTCTTGGCATCCACTCCACGATGTTTCTCTTCCCGTAAAGAACTATGTGCCGCTTTGGCTCATCGTGACGATGCATTTGCTTCCTTATCTTTTTTTTCTTGGCTTGGTAGACATGTCCTTCACATAGAAAACCTGTGCCACATCATTGGCTAGGACGAATGGTTCGTCTGCATACATAAGATTGTTGAGATCCTTGTTGTCATTCCGTCTGCGGGTCTTCCGTTACCCGCCTCGTGTCATATTGACCCATTTGCACCGAAACAAAGGGACCTTTAAACCACGTCGATAGTTAAGTTCCCATATGTCCTGTATATAACCATAATATGTTTCCTTTCCCGTCTTGGTTTCTGCATCAAAGCGGACACCACTGTTTTGGTTGGTGCTCTTCTTATCTTGGGTGATCGTGTAAAATGCATTACCATTTATCTCGTACCCTTTGAAAGTCATTATATTCGAAGATGGTAACTGGGACATCAAGTACAGGTCATCTTCAATAGAGGTGCCATGCATGGTACGTGTCTGCAGCCAGCTGGCGGAACTCTTGGTTTGTTCATGTGTAATCTAGTCATCAGACCGCTCCGGGTGTTTGGAGTGTAGCAAATTCTTGTGTTCATCCATATACGGAGCCACCAAGGCGGAATTCTGTAGAACTGTGTAGTGTGCTTCAGTGAGAGAATGTCCGTCCATACATATTATTTGTTCCCCTCCTAGCGTGCCTTTTCCATCGATGCGCCCTTATGCATGATTCAGGAACACCAATCGGCTTAAGGTCAGGAATAAAGTCAATACAAAACTCAATGACCTCCTCATTTTGATGGCCCTTGGAGATGCTTCCTTCTGGCCTAGCACGATTATGAACATATTTCTTTAAGACTCCCATGAACCTCTCAAAGGGGAACATATTGTGTAGAAATACAGGACCCAAAACGTTAATCTCTTCGCATAGGTGAACTAGGACGTGCGTCGTGATGTTGAAGAAGGATGGTGGGAACACCAACTCGAAACTGACAAGACATTGCACCAAATCATTCTGTAACCTTGGTATGATTTCTGGATCGATTATCTTCGAGAGATTGCATTGAGAAATGCACATAGCTTCACAATGGCTAATCGAGCGTTTTCGGTAGAAGCCCCTCAATGCAACCGGAAGCGGTTGCGTCATAATCACGTGGTAGTCATGAGACTTTAGGTTCGGAACTTTTCTCTGCCATGTTTATTATTCCTTTATATTGACGAGAAGCGGGACGGTATCTTAATATCGGCGGGCATTCAAAGAAGATTTCCTTCTCTTCTTTGGTAAGAGCGTAGCTTGCATGACCACGATGTATGCCGTCTTCTCCGTGCATACGTTGCTGGTCCTCCCGTGCCTCGGGTGTATCTTTTGTCTTCCCATACACGCCCAAGAAGCCAAGCAGGGTCACGCAAAGATTCTTCGTCACGTGCATCACGTCGATTGCGGAGCGGACCTCTAGGTCTTTCCAATATGGCAGGTCCCAAAATATAGATTTCTTCTTCCACATGGGTGCGCGTCCGTCAGCGTCCTTCGGAACAGGTCGTCCGCCAGGACCCTTTCCAAATATTACCTTCAAATCCTTGACCATATCATGTACATCAGCACCAGTACAGTGGCGAGGCTTCGTCCCGTGATCCGCCTCACCTTTGAAATGCTTGTCTTTCTTTCTTACGGGATGCCTGCTCGGAAGAAATCGACGATGTCCTAGGTACACATTCTTCTTACAACTATTCAAATATATACTGTCTGTATCATCCAAACAGTGCGTGCATCCGATATCCCTTATTTATGCGTCACGATAGGTTCGAGAGCTGGCCAATCATTGATGGTCACGAGCAGCAACGCCTTTAGGTCAAATTCTTCCCCCATGTGCTCATCCCACGCACGTACGCTTGTTCCATTCCACAGTTGGAAGAGTTCTTCAACTAATGGCCTTAGGTACACATCAATGTCGTTGCCGGGTTGCTTAGGGCCTTGGATGAGCACTGGCATCATAATGAACTTCCGTTTCATGCACAACCAAGGAGGAAGGTTATACAAACATAGAGTCACAGGCCAGGTGCTATGGTTGCTGCTCTGCTCCCCAAAAGGATTAATGCCATCTGCGCTTAGACCAAACCATACACTCCTTGCGTCATCTGCAAACTCCTTCCCGTACTTTCATTCGATTTTTCTCCACTGCGACCCGTTAGCGGGTACTCTCAACTTTCCGTCTTTCTTACGGTCTTCTCTGTGCCATCGCATCGCCTTGGCATGCTCTTTGTTTTGGAACAAACGTTTCAACCGTGGTATTATAGGAGAATACCACATCACCTTGGCAGGAATCTTCTTCCTGGGGCGCTCGCCCTCGACATCACCATGCTCATCGCGGCTGATCTTATAGCGCAATGCACCACATACCGGGCAAGCGTTCAAATCCTCGTACTCACCGCGGTAGAGGATGCAACCATTAGGGCACGCATGTATCTTCTGCACCTCTAACCCTAGAGGGCAGACAGCCTTCTTTGCTTCGTACGTACTCTCGGGCAATTCGTTGTCCTTTGGAAGCATATCCTTTATCATTACCAGCAACTTTCCAAATCCTTGTCGGCTACACCATTCTCGCCTTCCATTGCAGCAATTCGATGTGGTGCCCAGCTTTTCTTGTCACCCTCGCAATTCGGGTACAACAATTTTTGTGATCCTCTAACATGCGCTGCAACTTCTTCTTCTCCAAATCACTTGCGCAGTTTCTCTTTGCATCGGCAATGGCCCGACCTAGATCATCAACGGGCTCATCTGATGCCTCTTCTTCAGATTGTTCCCGCATTACTGGCTCAGCTTCTTCCCCCATTGTTGCATCATCTTATTTAGGGAACCCATGGCCAGGATAGTTGTCGTCGTCCTCTTCTTCTTCATTGTCTTCCATCATAACCCCTCTTTCTTCGTGCTTGGTCCAAACATTATAGTGGGGCATGAAACCGGACTCAAACAGGTGGACGTGAATGGTTCTCGACGTAGAGTAATTGCGACCATTCTTACAGCCAGCACATGGACAAGGCATAAAACCATCCGCCCGCTTGTTTGCCTCAGCAGCAAGCAGAAAAGTATGCACGCCTCAACGAACTGGGGAGAGCATCGGTGATCGTACATCCATTGCCGGCTCATCTTCATTACACAACACCGAATAGACCAAATTAATACAAGTTCATACATAAAGTTCATACAACACTTAAATGCAACAAACAAATAACTCTCTAGCTAAAGCATTTAAATGCAACAACAAATGCGAGCAAGATCGCAACTAAGGTAACAATTGATCCAACAGCATAATGATACCAAGCCTCACTATCGATGGCATATTTTCTAATCTTTCTAATCTTCAAGCGCATTTTCTCCATCTTGATCTTGTGATCATCGACGCCATCGGCAACATGCAACTCCAATTCCATCTTCCCCCCTCAATTCTTTTCAATTTTTCTTTCAAGTACTCGTTTTTTCTTTCAACTAAATTTAACCTCTCGACAATAGGGTCGGTTGGAATTTCCGGTTCACATACCTCCTAGATCAAAATATCTATGTCAACTTGATGGGCATAATTTGTCATAAACACGAAATGCAACAAATAATTTTAAAAGAGAATATACCACATCCGAATATTAACAAGGACGAGGGCCGACGGGGACGGATATCAAAACCATGGCACTATGTATAACAAACAACGTACGGGTAAGATAATTATTATACGAGTAACTATATATCCAAATCACACAAACATCAATTTTTATATAAAATTTCATGAACAAGAGGCTCACCACAAGGTGGTGCCGCTGACAGGACGGTGTGAGCGATCGACGGTGGTTACGACGGAGATTTAGAAGGCACTAAGTAAACCACACCTACATATGCAAACTAAGTGTTATTTTGACCTCAAATTGCATATAAATCAAATACTAGCACATATATATATTTCCTCCCAGATTACTAAACTCACAAATTAATAACTATATAAAGCATTGCAAGAGCTAATCTAGCAATGAGAGATGAAAGGACAAAGTTGCTAACCTTTGTGATCACTTGAATAGATGGGGGCTTTCAAATCTTGACAAATTTTGGGCAAAATGTGTGATGAGCTCGAGGGGAGAAGAGGAAGAACAGAGAGGAGAGGAGAGGGGAAAGGGGGAAGAACAGAGCGAGCTGGACGAAGGGTTTATATGCAGGAGGACCTATAGTACCGGTTCGTGGCACGAACCGGTACTAAAGGTGCTGCAGGGGGCCCAGACTGACAACATCCTGCCACCACCCTCATTAGTACCGGTTCGTGGCACGAACCGGTGCTAAATGTTAGCCACGAACCGGTACTAATGAGAGCGGCCCGGCTAGCCGTTGGAACCGGCACTAATGTATACATTTGTGCCGGCTCTTATACAAACCGGCACTAATGTGCTTCACGTTTGACCCTTTTTCTACTAGTGGTACCATGTACGTCTTGGGTTTCATTTTTAAATGGAGCCGGAGAAGGTTCCCTGTTTTTCTAAAAAAAGCATGAAAGCACAAAAATGAGTGGGGCATGTTCCAAGCTGTGTAAGTTCAAGCTTAGGTGGAATGTGTTGCCTCTCAAGCCAATCGAACTCAAAATCGGAGCATGCGAGCATTTTTGCATTATGTGCTTCTTCAATTTCTACTCTTAAAGGAGGAGTCTGCGCTGATGATGGTGAGTCTTGTATTTCGTTCATTCCTTAGCTTCGTCGCCTCCTCCCGTCGTGCATTGCCACCAGCTTTTTTCTATCATGTCGGAAACCGGCAGAAAAAGTCGAGGGAAATCACCCGGCCAGCTAAAATCTACACATGTCACTACTAGAAAAAGGTTTTTCTTAATCTCGGGTCACTATGGCTTAATGTCAGGTTAAATCGCACTCCGTGGTCAAACTTTCCGAAATGTCACCATCCTCACACTACTCCAGCCCAAGCACGCTTAACTTCAGAGTTCTATCCAACCCCAGCACCAGCTAACTTAACAAGCACTTGTTGATTTATCTAGCATATCAATCCTATTGAACCTTGTTGATGTTTAGGACTTTGTTCATGTTCATGAGTGTGATGAAATTTTAAAAAAATATTTCAAACTTCCGTTCATATTACGTATCATATTTTGAAAAAAATTCCCGAAAAAAATTCGAAACTAATTTTTTTCCTGTTACTAGTGGCGCTCCATTTGCTAGGTGCGCCATTAGATTTTTGCCTCCAGATCTTAAAAGCCCCGTAACTTTTTTCTATTAGATTTTTGAAGATTTTGAAAATGTTTAACGGGGCTCCGCTGGTCAAAATTAATAATGGCGCACCGTGGGTGTGGTGCGCCATTACTAGTTAAAAATAAAAAAAAAATGTTAGTGATGGCGCACCGTGGGTGTGATGCGCCATTACTAGTTAACTAGTAATGACGCATCACACCCACGGTGTGCCATTATTAACTTTGTACTAACTTTGAAAAAAAAAATGTTAGTTGTGGCGCACTGAGTGTGTGGTGCGCCATTACAAGTTTTGTAAAAAAAAATTGTTACTAATGGCGCACCGTGTATGTGGTGCGCCATTAGTATTTGAAGTTTAATGACGCACCTATATGTGGTGCGTCATTAGTATATAGCAGTGTGGTGCACCGCACATATGGTACGTCATTAGTGTTCATTTCATCTATAGCCGTTTTCCTAATAGCGTGTCTCTCTCCTCGCACGATCCCCAATCCATCGCTTAAAAAACCTAGCGTCTTTTTCCTGGGTTCTTCCTCTCAACTGCAAAAGGAAAAAATAAGGGCGGCAAAGGACCAGAAAAGGCAAAGCCCTAATCGAGCGTTCTGCCAAATCTCCACCTCATCTGCTCGCGCCGTCTCTTGTTCGCCATCACATGTGCATGCAGCCGTCTCACCGCCGCTGGAGCCGATGACCTTTTATGCGGACGATGGCGGCCTGGCGGAGTAGCAAACTTGATGGCCAATTTGAGGTAAGGACATGCAGCCGTCTCTCCTCTCGCTGTAGAGTTGCACCTATTGCAAATCAATGAACGTCGGGCGCGTGTGTTGTTTGTGCGCTTCTAGCCGGCGAGCAATCCATGCATGTGCAGTCTTCCTCTATCGTGTGCATCAGCGTAGAAATGAATAAGTTGTGTACGTGCACTGGTGCACGTCTTCCGGGATCCAATCGATCAGCTCCTTGAATCAGATATGT